>CM029276.1:32843824-33443824 GCA_016920895.1 Vaccinium myrtillus | reverse complement strand
TGTATGAAAATGGAGATTCAGCTCAGAAGCTCCTCCCTGGATGCCCAGTTCTTGAATATCTGTATGTGCATAGGGGCCTGTATAGGAAAAGTACGGAAGTGTTCAACATTTCTGTGCCCACATTGAAGCATCTGGTGGTAATCGATCCAGATCTCACGTGTGATTTGCCGGAGGGATTTTCATTGGAGAACTTATCATCATTGTTTGAAGCACACTTTGAGATTGATTTACCCATCCATTTGACCAACATACTCAGGCTTCTTCGTGGGATTGCAAATGTTAAGTGTCTTCGGGTAAGATTTCTACCCCATCTGTTATTATTGAATGAAAATGTTTTAATAAATGCTTGCAGTGATTGACAAATTTCTTTTTCATTTTTCTACTTTTAGGTCTTGAATAACTCTTTAATTATGTTCTTCAATGGAGCAAGGAAATAAAAAATTCCTAATGCACCTCCACAAGTTAAAAGTTTTGATTTCAGGTTTTTACAGTATTCCATGTGTTATAGAATTTATAATTTGTCACTGGTGCAGTTTCATGCCAAGGTTGGGGACTATGTTCTGCCAACTTTCCCTACTCTCCGTAATTTGACACATCTACGACTTTTGAGTGGCGTAAACATTGGCAATAGTGGCTTCAACTTGAACTTGCTAAATGAGTTTCTTGAGTGCTCGCCTAATCTCGAAGTTCTTGTTCTCGAGGTATGTTGAAAGTCAATAACAGGACGTACAGCAATGGCATTGGTTTGCATTTGTTAGCTTGTAACAACTAAATCCTTTTGTCATCAGGGAAAGAGATGCTCTTCAACCAAATCCTGGGGTCCACCTCTGAGGGTGCCTCATTGTTTGTTATTTCGTCTCAAGGAAGTTGAGTTTCAGGCCTCCTTAGGTAGAAAAGCCCTCGAGTTTGAACTCGATTTTGAAGTGATAAAATACTTGCTGAAAAGTGCTGAAGTTCTGAAGAAAATGACAATCCGTTCTCAGCTTTTAGATAGCCGGCAGATAGCACAATTTCCAAGGGCGTCAAAGGCTTGTATAATTTCCTTTAAAGTTTAAACGCTATCTCTGAGAAGTCTAGTGTATCTCATCCAGAAGGAAATGTATAATTGCTCATTATTATAACGAAATCTTGTTTTAGTAATTGGGTAAAGTTCATCTACCAGTTGGCCCGTCCAGGTTCTTCAAATAGTGTTGTTTGTAAGGTATCCCCTTTGTTTAATTTGAAGGCACAATGTTGAATGTATTGAACATGTGGTTTTTTCATGTGGATGTCTTTTTTACTTAAGAGTGGATGGTGGACAGATTGGCAGGGCACTGCTCCTCATGTGTTCATCCATTCTCTTACAACGTGATTCCTCAATTGTGTTTGCGCGCAATATGGAATTCCAGAAATTAGGTACAAATAGTAACAGCGACCAAGATTCTAGTACTGTAGAAATTGTATGGAGTTGATATTTCTGAACAAGAAATTATTGCGCTTGAGGAGTTGGAGGATGAGGAATCCTGTTCAGTGGAGTTCTGATCTTGTTTTTCGTTGTATGTGGTTGCTTTCTGGTGAGGATCCCGTTGTTGGCATGCGGTTTGGAGGTTTAGGTGTTTTGTGGCTTCTACTTGGGGAGGTGTGATTCTTGTTTTGCTGTTGTTTTTGGGGGTAGCTTTTTGGCCTTTCAGGAGTTTCGGTCTTCTTGGTTTTTTCTTCTTTTTCGGTGTTGTGGCTGGTATCTTGTCATCCTTGGTGTTCCTTTGTTTTTCCCCATTTTGGGTCTTTGGCGTTTCGAGTCTCGGATCCTAGTACTGTATAACAATGCAAGGAAAAGAGCTAATGAACATATTCGGAATTGTGATCATGAATAACTAATCCTTTTTTTTTTTTTTTTTGAACTAGAAGACATTTCATTAATAAAGGCTCGAAATAACTAATCCTAACTCATATTCAGAATTGTGATTGCCTCAACGTCTTCATTTTATGCCGCAATTGCTTATAATTGGGGATGATGGCCGTTGAACAAAGTTTATTTAAACCTTCCAATTTTAAGAATGCTTTACATAATTTGAACCTCCCGTTGTAATGTGGGTTAGTTTGGAACATGTGAAAAGGAAATTTTGAATTCTCGAGAGAGATTTTTAGGTAAGAATTGAAGAAAAATAGAAAGAAATACAAGTAATAATTGAAGAAAATTTTACAAACCGTATTGGAGAGAGTGACCAGTTTTGAAAAACCAAAACGAACAAAGTTGAGCTTTTATTTTTTCTTTCCTTTCCACGCCGTTCCAAAATGGAGTTTGGAACCCAAAGTTCATGCCTTTAAAGATTGAGAAACGTGGACTTTTTGAATTTTGGATCCGAGATTTTTTCAATTGAAGTTTTTTTTTCCAATTATTAAGAAAAATTTTCAAATTATTTTCATTTTTCTCTATCTTTGAAAACCAAAACGAAAATAAATTACTTTTATTTCTCTTTCCTTTGTGCAATTTTGCCGTTCCAAAATGGAGTTTGGAACCCAAAGTTCATGCCTTTAAAGATTGAGAAACGTGGACTTTGATCACGTTTTTGCTTTAAAGATTCGGTTTTTTTTTCAACGTTTTTTTTTTTTCCAATTATTACTCATCATTTTCAATTATTATTCGTTTCAACCAAAGAAGGAGGAGGGTTTTTTTTCCTCTTTTAAGGAGGGTGAACAAAATTGCTCTCAATTATTACTCGGGAAAACCCAAACCAAAGAAGGACCTGGTATTTGATCAAAAAAAGAAAAAGAAAAAGAAAAAGAAGAAGGTCCCGGTATCACCCAGTTCGTTACCAATTATTGCTCGGGGAAACCCAAAGCAAAGGACCTGTTTACCCGGGAAGACCCAAACCAAAGAAGGACCTGTTTGCTAACCACGCTTTCAGGTCCCAAATCGGTTAATGAGCCTGTTTTTGGCTTTGGGGTCACAATCCGTTGCCTTTTCTCCTCCTCGTCGTTCCGCCGCCGTCCGTATCGGTCGCCGGCTACCGCTCTCTCTCTCTCTCTCAACTTCCTAACTTCTCCAATATCCGACAAAGAACAGGTACATCTCTCTCCTTTATCCTTAACAATCAGATTAGTTTCTGATTTCGATTAATATCAGTCATTAATTAGGGAGTTCAGCATAAATTTTCCTTCCGAGTTTGTACTTTTTTTCAGGAAATTTAGCATATCCAAGAAGTAACTCACTTGGAGGAACCAAATCGACTCGACCTGTTCAAACTTGTAGCTTTACAGCAGTTGATGTTGGCGCAATAACTGAAAATGCCACTCGTACCAGAGCATGTATGCCCACTCTTTGGGATTATGATTATTTTTCCCTGATTAGTACGCTTGACGGCTTGAGGAATTTTAGTAGTATGCATACGCAAGCGCATATCCCCCTTCCATAACGACTTGCAAACCCTTCATTAATCGATATGCCACACATAGATGGTGGTGCATGGTGCCTGCAAATGAGAAAATTTGAGTAGATCAAACCTTCATTAAACATGGACATCTAGTACGTACAACAATCTTTATGACACATAGGTGTACCATCATGGTAGACCTAGCTTTTTAAAGCCTCAGATCATTGATTGGTTGCTTGTTCTATGTTCTTATGACAAACTGCTACTTGCATTAGACATGCCTGCATATGAGAAAATTTGAGTAGATCAGTCAATTAACTATAAGAATGTTTAAATTTATTTTTGGGAAGAAGCAATTTCTGTTTACAGTTTGACAAGTTAGTTTTGATAGATACGTGAAATAGAAAGTTGGATTGGAGTAGATGCATTGGAGACGCTCTTAATTCGCGCTTTTGCGTCCTTAGTCACCAAGGTTGTTAAGATTTTCAAACAAGCCCACTTGCACCTTCCACTCTGAATGCCCAACTATTGATGCAGACCAACATAATACTCTTTCAGTCTTTTGGATTACTGAACATGCTCTATAAGGGCAAATTTGATGAAAGTGTGCATATTAAACACATTTCCCCCTGAGTTAATTCTTTGCATTTATAATTTTCATGCTATTGTCAATAATCATAAAGTACTGAAACTCCTAGAGGCTGGAGTTTTCCCTGTGTCACGGGGACACGCGGAGGCGGGACATGGCATAATATGTATGGGGAGACCCGCCACGATTCCATTATATATATGTTTTTAGGGACGAGGCTGGAACACATTATGGACACCGGATGGGTTAAATATGCAATTTTATAAATAAAAAAATTTCCGGATAAATGTGTTATATGATAAATATATGATGCTTCATGCTCATACATACATCTATTTTTCCACTAGTATAAATAAATATTAGTATTTGTTTATTAATTTATGTCGTGTGCCCTGCCGTGTCCGTGTCTCCATTAAGAAATCTTGTGTTCGTGTCCATATCCGTGTCCGTTTGCGTATCCGTGCTACACAGTCAGTCATGAGTCGTTGCTCATCACTTATCATTGATTCACTTAGATTATATTCAAGCACTTCGAGGTTCAGCTGATGTTTAGACCAACAGTCACTTGGCAAGGAGGCGATCTGACGAGGCGCAGGTGACTTCGGTTTGCAGAGTTGGATACTCATACAAGCATTCAACTCTTGACTGCAAGGACCAAGGTATGCCGTACCTCTGATCTATAATTTCTCAAATCTCAATCTCTGTTTGCTTAGAAGTCCTGTATTTTATATATTATAATATATAGATTTTAAATAGTTGTTTAGATAATGGTTACCGGTGATATTCTATAGTTTAAGCCTTTTGTGTTTGGGCCCTTGTAGTGATGATATACAGATTATTTAAGTAATAATCTGTTGGCGTTGGGAACGATGGGAATTTGGTATAAAATTCCCCTTTTTGACTTACAATTATGTCTTGTAATTTTGTGGGGTTTTCTTTTGTTGGTATATCTTTTATAAATATGGAAAAACAGGGTAAAATGTTATCCAAATGAATCTCTTCACTTTAGGAGCATTTATCTGCGCTCTTGCTTTTTGTTTTTGAACCGTTAATTGGTATGCTTTTTAATTAGAAAGAGTTGTATTATTGGGGGGCTTTCGACTAACATCTGTGTATTATAATTTGTGTCGGTCATTTTCTTGATGTAGAAAAGGTACGTGAAATGGGGTCACTTTGCTTTGGGGGCATATGTTTTTGGGTTTCTCATTCAAGTGTTCTATTTAGTTTATTTCAAGTTATCATGGTTCACAACGATGTTTGATTTTTCACTAAAACCTGTAGGAAGAGCATCGGTGGATTGCAATGGATTCAGCTACTTTAAGGAGCTTAGATAGGATCAGCATGTTACCAGATTCCATACTGTGCCACATACTTTCATTCCTTTCAATGGAATATGCTGTTCGGACCAGTATTCTATCGACACGATATCAGTACATTTGGACTTACATTACAAGCCTTCACTTTGACAATTCTAAGTTCTTCGCTAGTGATATTGGAGAAGCTGAAGCTGATTTGAGGTTTACGAATTTCGTGAACACTGTATTGCTTCTCAGTAACGTGTCGAGTTTGGAAAAATTCAGTCTTAAGCTCAAATTATTACGCAACATTGACATTGTTAAGTCATGGATCAGGACTGCAATAAAGCAAAAGGTTCAAAAGCTGGAGTTTGTCCACGCAGACGGACTAATTCAGTTGCAAAACATTGGTGGATCTTACACTAAATGGAATGATTTCCCTGAAAATTCCTAATTCGGTTTGGCTTCCCAGTCTTAAGATTCTTATGATGGGCGACCTTGGATTTGAAACTGGAGATTCATTTCAGAAGCTCATCAATGGATGCCCCGTTCTTGAATGTTTGGATGTGTATAGGGGGCATGTGGAGAGTGGAGAAGTGTTGAACATTTCTATGCCCACATTGAAGCGTCTGGAGATAACCTGTCTCGGTCCTGGTGATCATTTAGTAGTTAATACCCCAAAGCTTGAATACCTTGATCTCACATGTTATTGGGATCGTTGTTCATTGGAGAGCTTATCATCCTTGTTGGAAGCACGCATCATTATTCATTTGTCCGACTTAGGACCCATCAACAATTCGACCAACATATTAAAGCTTCTTCGTGGAATTGCAAATGTTAAGTTTCTTTGGGTAAGATTTCCACCCAATCGGTTACTGTTGAAAGAAAATGTTTCGATAAATGCTTGTAATTTCTTTTTCATGGTATACTTTAATTTACGGCTTTTTACTGTATTGCATGTGTTATAGTATTGGTAATTTGTCTTGGGTGCAGTTTCATGCCGAGGTTAAGGGCTATGTTCAGCTGACTTTTCCTACTCTCAACAATTTGACACATCTAAGTCTTACACGTGGCTTTGATTATGATCGCATCAGCTTGGATTTTCTAAATGACTTTCTTGAGTGCTCGCCTAATCTTCAAGTTCTTGTTCTTGAGGTATGTTGAAAGTCAATAACAGGATTGTTCCGGTGTTGGTTTGCATTTGTTAACTTCTGACAACAATGGATCTTTTTGTCATCAGGGAAATAGATTCACTTCAACCAAATCCTGGAGTCCACCTTTGAGAGTGCCTCATTGTTTGTTATTTCATCTCAAGGAAGTTGATGGGTAGAGAAAGCCCCGAGTTTGAAGTAATAGAATATTTGCTGAAAAGTGCTCAAATTCTGAAGAAAATGACAATCTTTTCTCGGCATTCAGATATCCGGCGGATAGCACAATTTCCAAGGGCCTCAAAGACTTGTAAAATTAATCTCCTTTGAAGATGTAAGTTATTATTCTTTTTGTTTTTAGTATAAATGCTAGTGCCCCGAAATTTTCAACTGTATCAGATCTAGAACGGAAGGTATAATTGCTCATTATTACAATGATTTTCGGTATTACTTATGGGTATAGTTCACTTACCAGTCATCTCATCTAGTCTAATAGTGTTCCTCCTCTTGCTTTAAAGATATCCTCTTTGTTTAATTTGCAGGCATGAGGTTGAAGCTATAATTGAACATGTTTTTTTTTTCTTCATGTGGGTGGACTAGACGTCTGTGGTTCGGTATCTTGGAAAGTTAACCATGTGGATGTCTTTTCTGTGTTAAAACAGATGGTGGACGATTGGAAGGGGGGTCTGCTCCTCATGTGTTGATCCTTGGTACAACTTGATTCCTCAATTGTGTTGGGTAATATGGAAGTCCAGAAATGACTTAGCTGTAACTGCAAACCCATTGAGCTTTTTGGAGTTATGGTGCTGTGAAGAGAGGTAAAGTAGTCTGTAAAGATGTCTTAGATGCAAGTCCAGCTGTGGAAGTAAATTACGTAACTTCAGTTAGAATCAAAGTGTCAGCAGCTTCGGGTGCCGGAGCTTGGTTGGTAGAATTGCTTGTGATACCTTATGGAAGTTGTAAGCGTTCAGCATCATCGAAGGTGATCCAGGCCACTAAGATTGGCCCTTGTTCGGCCTTGGGAGACCCAGTCTGCAATTGAAGGCATTTGCAGTGCTGCAGACGTGACGAGCTGGGCTGCTGGGCCTTTTTCTTGATGCAACTTACTTGGTGATATAGGTTATGGTCATATTTAGCCTTTATGCGAAGGATCTTTCTACTGTCTGACAATAAAAACAATTTATGACCGGTCATAAATTGCCTTATTGTCCGCCCATTGGGCGGACGGTAGATTTTGCCTTATGCGAAATTAGTTTGTTTTATGTATAAACATAAACTGTGGTGTTGTCTGCTGATATGGATTACTAATTCTTGAGAACTAAATGTCACTTGATTTTATAACAATGAAATGGTTGGCATATGTTCTCTTACTAGAAATTTACATACTCCATCCGTCCCTTTTTTATTCATCCCTTTTTTTAAGTGTGTTTTTACTTTTTAAGTGTGTTTCGTAAATTTAATTTATTAAAGAGACATCATCATTACACTTAAATTTAACTTATTAAAAAAACATTATCATTACACTTTTGATATGAACTTTTATCTCCACTTTACACCTTTCATATCAACTTTGCATCTACTTTCTAAAATTATCATCCACTTTTATCCATTAACTCTTCACAGAACACACTTATTAAGGGACAACCCAAAATGATGAAGTCGGCGGGGTGTTCCACTAACAAAAAACTGCTTTTTTCAAACACCGAGACAAGTCATTCTCTCACAACACATAAAAAACTATGAAAAACCAGTTATTAAAAAAATGAGTTAGTAGAACACCCCAAAAGGGATGGAGGAATTATAACATTGAGTGATTTGGGTTATTTCATGGGGATGACAATTAGCCCTGTCCTAAACATGTCCTGACTTGATCAAATGAGTGTTCTTCAAATTTTTTGGTACCGGCTGGGTTTGGGGTAATGTTGGAAAAACCTGGTCGGGATTGTGTAGGGGTAGGGTCCGAGGTGATATTAGGTGATATTACTCCACCTCGTTACTCGCTATTATAATCCTCCACATAATCTTTATAATGCACGCATTAAAATTTGCTAACTTTGTGCTTGGATTGATGTTTTGTGAAGTAATATGAAATGATTGGGTCAAGCACTTACATGTTCCAATTGATCTGTTTTTGCAAGGGAAACTCAAAAATATTTTCAAACTTCTGAATGGCTGGATCATTTGTGTAGGACTGTGGAATGAACCCGCATATCCGTCAATACACTATCGGTACCATTGGCTTTGGCTTCAGAGGAGTGAAAGAGTTGTGATTTTGGTTCAAGCACTGTTTGCAGGAGACCGGATATTTGCTTTCTGTATGTGCACATTGATGACGCCTTTGTCATCTTGTCTTTGTGGTGCTTTTTGAAGCATGCAAGCCTAACAGCGTTGGAGTGTTGAACCAAATATCGATTGGTATTGACCTGGGAATGTGGTACGACTCGTGTCGTGTTGGGTTTTTTTTAGGAGTGGAACCCAACTCGATAATTTGAATCATTTTAATTTTAATTTATCAAATATCGGTTAACGTGTTTCGAAATAGATTATAAAATATCAATTGGTACATGTAAGTGCTTGACACAATCATTTCATTTAGTCCACCAGATATCCTACATCCAAACACGACCTAAAATAATTGAGAGAATGTAACGATTTTGCTATTGGTTGAGCGGAATCTTCAGCCAAATGTTCCAAATTATTTGCCGTCTCTAATACCAAATCTCTATGCTTTGATCCTGTTATCTGATTCCTGTCTCGTAATCCTGGCACGAATACGGGAAGACGGGCGGCCCCATGTAGGGGCAAGGGAGGGCAGCTGACCCCCTGAGCTGGAAATCCTCCTTGAGATATGCATATTTTTTTGGTTATTTTGGTAATTTTGCCCCACTGGAGTATATCTTGTTGTCTTTACGTTGTGTTCCTTGCCGCACACATAATTCACTTGCCCCAAATGTGCTTAAAATTTGCATGTAACTTCATAGGGAACTAGTGAACTACAATATCAAAATGAAACGAATGGACTAAATATTGTCGATTCTTGACCTCCTTAATGATAAATAATGTGTCCGCCCCTGCGGGGAAGAATAACTGCACTAAAAATAGGGTCAATCGAAATCCCCCAACCCCGAATTTTCCCCGTTTTCTAGCACTCCCTATGTAACGTATTTAATGAATGCAATCAATTGATAGATAACACTTCCATCCTTGTTGTCTATACAAATCTGTGTCAATTTCTCATACATTTTTAGTCCCAAAAACATGATTGGATGGCCGAGGCCGAGGGATCACAGTGCAAAACAATAATTGAAAAAAAAGAAACAAATTACAAACCGTAGTGACCAGTTTTGAAAGTAAACCTTTTACTGTGTATTTTTTCCCCCTTCCCACGGAAATTTTTATGGGTACCATGTGTCCATGCTGAGCACGATCTCGGCTTTTTAAAAGTGTTTTGGACGGCCCAGATTGATTCCCCCTCTCTTCTCTCACCCGACCACTCTCTCTCCTTTTTTTCTCTTATTTTCCGGACCGTTGGATCGCGTTTTGAACGGCTGAGACTGCCGAGCAGGTACCACGTGGGCAATACCCACTGGGCACTGAAAAATTCCTTCCCACGCCACGAGTTCCAAAACGGAGCCCAAAGTTCACGCCTTTAAAGATTGAAACGTCCTAATTGCTTTACCAGCTCATTAACTGATTTGGGTTTTTTTTTTTAAACTTTATTAAATAAAATGCGTGTTTTCGAACTTTATCCCCATACTACGTGAAAACGTGTTCAGCAAACATGTTTTCTAGAAAACATTTTTTGGTTACACGCTTTCACAGTGGGTTAAGATGGATTAGCCGAAAAAATTAAGTTAATCCTAATCCGGCCTGAAAGCGTGTTTGCTAAACACGACTTCTAAAAGCGTGGTTAGCAAACACGCCTTTAGAAGGCGTGTTTTGGAACCCCGTTTCCCCCTTAACATGTTCAACCACCAACTAGTCTTTTAGGCCTCGTTTGTTTGGCCGGAGATAAATGGATGGGATATGAAATCCCATGGGATATGGGTGGGATATGAAATCCTTGGGATATTGCTCAGGATATCAATGGATGGGAAAATTTCATATCCGGTGTTTGTGTTCGACGGGATATTGCTCAGGATATCCAGTTTTTTGCTCTAAAATGGGGAAATCCCATCCAAATCCCCCCCATGGGATTTTATATCCCGTACGGATCGGGATAAAAAATGGGTGGGGATTTGAAATCCCATCCAAATTAAACGAAACAAACACAGGATTTTGGGTCCCGCGTCATTCTATCTCCTATCCCACCCTCCAAATCCCACGTAACAAACAAGGCATTAACGTACAGACTTCCCTCTTTTCCACGGGCCCATGTGGGACCCACACCCCATGTGAGTGGGGGTTGTGGCACAAAGTTTGTGTCACAACCATTTTTGTTCATGGCCTCATGTTCATTCTGGAATTCTATCAAAAAATTTCTCTCCTCTTCTTTACAGTACTTATTATGTATCGGAGTATTATTTTGATTTCAATTCTCCTCGAATCTATTTTCCCCTTCTAGTCTTTTTCTCTTCCTCTCTCTGATCTTTAGATCGATTTTTCATTTTCTGTCTTTCCCTCTACCCCTCTTTGATTTGTAGATCTAATCATCTGTGTAAATTGAGTTTGTAAAGTTTTGAGTTTCTTGATCTAACTCTGATTACAGTCTATGGAGCATGTAAAGTTTGGTTTTTTACATCTTACTCTGAAATTAATTTTATATGTATTTGATTTTGTGAAGTATGGACTTCTTAGAGCCCTTCTTTCTCTATCTAATTTTCGTATGAATTGGTTTGGCAATTTAAAAAAAAAAAAACTCTAATTCTTTTTTATTCCTACTTGATTTCCTTTCGCTGTGAATCAATTTTCCCTTCGAATCTGTTTCTCTTCCTCTTTCTATTTTTCAGATCACCCCTCTTTGATTTGTGGATCTAATCTTATGTGTAATTGAGTTTGTAAACTTTTGATTTTCTTGATCTAATAATATGTGTATTGATCATGTAAAGTTTGGATTTTTACATCTTACTCTCAAAATTAATTCTATATGTATTTGATTTTTGTCAAGTATTGATCATGTAAAGTTTGGATTTTTCGATCATACCCTGGTATAAGTTGTATATTTTATTTTGCATAGTTTGTATTTTTTAGATCTACCAAATTCTATCTTCACAAACTGAATACGCATTTGAGTCTGTCAAGTTTGAATTTTCACTTTTGGAAAAAAGAAATCCGGCTGCCAAAAAAAAATTTCTTGCTCAATTTTTAGAAATTTTGAAAATTTTTCATGCTCAATTTTTCCCCCAAAAGGGCCAAAACGTACCCCTGCGGGTGTGGTTTTGATGGAGGGGAGACCGAACGGGTTCGGTTCGGTTATAGGTTTACTTTTAAATCCAACCGATTCCCGAACCGAAATTAATTAATTGCAGAGTAACCCCCCTTATATTATATTTACATATTCCATAACCCCCTTCGTATCTGTTAAAATTACATTGTTAGTCCTTTATATATATAACGTTTTCCAGTTATGGTTTTTTTTTTGTCACTGATGATGGCATTTTGAGAGAGGCCAAGAGACAGTCACCCAAAGGCGATTTCTTCATATCTCCTTCCTCCATAGATCGACGGCGACCCGCTGACGCCAATCCTCTGCCCGTAAGTTTCTCTCTCTCTCTCACCAATCGATTGTTCGATCTTCTTCCTCCATAGATCTGTTCTTTCATCATTGTTTCTCTGTCAACCTCAGATCATTGTTTGTCAAAAAAAAAAACTCAAGATTATGTTTCTGTACTCCTTTTTTGCCTTATCTTTGAAAAAGAAAATTTCATGTGGCAAATGAGACCAAGCTAATCAGTTTAAAAAAAGAAAGAGAGAATCAGACCGAGTTTTGCATTGTCTCCTAGCATACGGTGGCAAATGAACTGTGGCAAATGAACTGTCTGGTTATTCTCTTTTACCTTAAAATTTTCTTACTCTGTTTTGTTTCTGGGCTTAAAAGAGAAGTTGATTAACACTGATTTGTTTTGTGAGTCTTTAATATTTTTATTCTTGTTGATTTTGTTTTCTTCGAATGTTCAATCTTTTCTGTACTGTGAAACCCATCTTACTAGCAGCCAAAACTGTGTCCTGGTGTTCTGCTTGCAAAACCCTTTGCTTCAAATTATCACCAGTAATAACATATGACAGTTGTAGAACCGTATTTTTCCTCATTTTATATATATGATTTAATTGGTAATGATGATTTATATTTGCTGCTTTTCAGGTCTGAATGGCTGCATTACTTAAAAGAATCAGTTATTGGGGGTTTTTCCACAGTTTCTGCAGGAATTATAAGTCAAGCATTGGCTCATAGTGGAGGTTTGATAGATGATTTATTGGAGACTAAGAACAAGACATACATGGATTCATCAAATGCTTTCTTTGGTCTCAAGTCAGCGTCAACATGTTTAGCAACCTTATCATAATTCTCCTTAAATGGTTGTGCTAGACCTTGGCACAATGCCATTGCATTCACTGCCAATTCATTGGCAACCAAATTACCCTCCCCCTGTATTGATGTAAAATTTTATAATCATCGAACGACGCAAGCACCTTAAACAAATGCCTATACTCCTTGAGTTCAGCTTCTTCGAGCACCAGTGAACTATTAAGAACTTGAACAAGTTGTTTGCAATCGCTCTCGATTATCATTTTCCTTAACCCTAGAGTGTTGCACTGTAGCAAACCGAGATACACACCAATAAATTCGACATCCAAGTTCGAACTAGCAAAAGGTAACACCCATTCAGTTTGGCATACAAATTCACCCAAATGATTCCTTATAATAGCAGCGCACCCACCGGCAAATGATCCATCAACAAACTTTTTGAAAGAACCATCCGTGTTTAGTTTGAAGAAACCTTCAACCGGCTTCTCCCAATGAAATGTTCCCACAGGATTCAGTAGCAAAGTCCCAGAAAAATCTTCGACTATAAAGACCGAATTGATAGGATCCATAAGAAAAGCTTCAACATCACTCTTAACCTTTCCAGGAACTTTCTCGTACCATACGATAAAGTCATTGATCGATAAAGTATTTTTCCTCATTATATATATATATATATATATATATATATATATATATATATATATATATATATATACACACGGCGATCCTGTCAAGGATCCCGGATTTCCCGGATTGAAGCTTTTTTCGGTGTTTTGATGCTTTTAAAAATTGTTTTTGGGAAATCCGAGCCGTCCAATGTGTTCAAAAGGTGTTTTCCAAGGTCTACGCGGGAAATCTTCAAAAAAAAATACCGGGAAGGGCTTGATCCAAGTAGTTTTCTTGTAAATATAAAGTTTTGCGGCGCTAGATCAAGCCCTTCCGGTATTTTTTTTTAAGATTTCGCGTGACCCTTGTACCTTTTTGAACACATTGAGTATTTTTCAGCTCGTCAAAAATATCGGGAAGGTGGAGTCCGGATCCGGGACTCCCCGGACTAGATCACTACTCTATATATATATATATATACGAGTCCTTGAAGCCGATCTCTAAGGGCTCCCTTAGCCAAAATTCCGTGCGGACCAAGCCCTTTTTCAACTTTCCGGATCAAATTTTGACGATCGAACCGCTCAATGTTTTTAAAATGCATTTTCCAAGGTCCACGCGGAATCTTCTTCAAAAAAAAAAATACCGGAAGGGCTTGATTTTTTTGGTAAAAGCGTACATATTTCTGATTTTACCGAAAACTGTGGATCAAGCCCTTCCGGTATTTTTTTGAAGATTTTCGCGTGGACCCTTAAAAATGCATTTTAAAAACATTGAGCGGTTCGATCGTCAAAATTGATCCGAATGGCTTGGTCCGCACGGAATTTGGCTTGAAGAGATCATTCTCCTGATCCTTATCTAGTCGGGATCCCGGATCCGGGATTCATAGTTCGGATCAAAATCCGAGCCGTCAATGTGTTCAAAAGGTGTTTTCCAAGGTCCACGCGGGAAATCTTCAAAAAAATACCGGGAAGGGCTTGATCAAGCGGTTTTCGCAAAAAATATATATATACGCTTTTGCGAAAAACTGCTTGGATCAAGCCCTTCCCGGTATTTTTTTTTGAAGATTTCCCGCGTGGACCTTGGAAAACACCTTTTGAACACATTGGACGGCTCGGATTTCCCAAAAACAATTTTTAAAAGCATCAAAACACCGAAAAGGCTTCAATCCGGGATCCTTGACAGGATCGCCGGTGTATATATATATATATATATATATATGATTTAATTGGTAATGATGATTTATATTTGCTGCTTTTCAGGTCTCAATGGCTGCATTACTTAGAAGAATCGGTTCTCGTGGGTTTGATAGATGATTTATTGGAGACTAAGAAGAAGATAGACATGGATTTGTCAAATGCCTCCTCTGGTCTCAAGTCATCCGGTCGAACCTGTGGTGCATCTTACATAGAAGTTCTTCAGAAGAAAGACAAGATGTCCAAGTTTTTTTTCTGTCAATGACTTCGTCGTGTGGTACGAGAAAGTACCTGGAAAGGTAAAGACTGATGTTGAAGCTTTTCTCATGGATCCTATCAATTCGGTCTTTATAGTAGAAGATGTTCCCGAGTCATTGCTGCTGATTGGCATGAGAAAAGCTTCAACATGAGAAAAGCTTCAACATCAGTCTTTACCTTCCAGGTACTTTCTCGTACCACACGACGAAGTCATTGACAAACAAAAACTTGGACATCTTGTCTTTCTTCTGAAGAACTTCTATGTAAGATGCACCACAGGTTCGACCGGATGACTTGAGACCGGAGGAGGCATTTGACAAATCCATGTCTATCTTCTTCTTAGTCTCCAATAAATCATCTATCAAACCCACGAGAACCGATTCTTCTAAGTAATGCAGCCATTGAGACCTGAAAAGCAGCAAATATAAATCATCATTACCAATTAAATCATATATATATATATATAATGAGGAAAAATACTTTATCGATCAATGACTTTATCGTATGGTACGAGAAAGTTCCTGGAAAGGTTAAGAGTGATGTTGAAGCTTTTCTTATGGATCCTATCAATTCGGTCTTTATAGTCGAAGATTTTTCTGGGACTTTGCTACTGAATCCTGTGGGAACATTTCATTGGGAGAAGCCGGTTGAAGGTTTCTTCAAACTAAACACGGATGGTTCTTTCAAAAAGTTTGTTGATGGATCATTTGCCGGTGGGTGCGCTGCTATTGTAAGGAATCATTTGGGTGAATCTGTATGCCAAACTGAATGGGTGTTACCTTTTGCTAGTTCGAACTTGGATGTCGAATTTATTGGTGTGTATCTCGGTTTGCTACAGTGCAACACTCTAGGGTTAAGGAAAATGATAATCGAGAGCGATTGCAAACAACTTGTTCAAGTTCTTAATAGTTCACTAGTGCCCGAAGAAGCTGAACTCAAGGAGTATAGGCATTTGTTTAAGGTGCTTGCGTCGTTCGATGATTATAAAATTTTACATCAATACAGGGGGAGGGTAATTTGGTTGCCAATGAATTGGCAGTGAATGCAAACTAAACACGGATGTGAGAACATTTCATTGGGAGAAGCCGTTTGGTGGTGGGTGTGCTGCAGTTGTGAGGGATCGCTTGGGTCATCCGGTGAGCCATAATGGATGGGTATTACCTTTTGCAAGTTCAAGTTTGGATGCCGAATTTATTGGTATATATCTCGGTTTGCTGCAATGCAAGAGTCTTGGGATTAATAAAATAATTATCGAGAGCGATTGCAAAGAGGTTCTTCAAGTTCTTAATAGCTCTCGTGCACCCCAAGAAGCCGAACTTGACGAGTATAGTCATATATTTAAGGTGCTTGCGTCATTAGAAGATTATAAAATTTCACATCAATACAGAGAGGGAAATTTGGTTGCCAATGAATTGGCAGTGCTTGCAATGCATGGAACATCCACAAGATGAGGTTTCGTATAAACCAAGATGGGAAGAAATTGAAGATCTGTAAGAAAAATGTCTAGCTTTATATGCTCAATTGGAGGCCGTAACAGACATGAAATTTACTTTGGTTTGCAACCTGTCAGAACTATGGAAAACAGAAGCGGAGCGGAGATCGGCGTCGGCCTGAATTTGATGGTTAAGTAGGATTTTCAGAATTTGATGGTTGAAAGTAGGATTTTCTGAATTTGATGGTTAAAAGTAAGATTTTCTGAATTTGATGGTTCAAAGTAGAATTTTCTGAATTTGATGGTTAAAGTAGGATTTTCTTAATTTGATGGTTATGTAGGATTTCGTCCAGTACATGGGATTTGCCTGAAAATTATTTCTTCTGCGTGCTTGCTGGCTTGGTTCATTATATCTGAGAACCTAATTCCTTCGATATCTATTTAGCAATCCATGCCTTTGATAATGTGGACCCTGACTCCATATATGTTTTACTATACTGATGGCTTGTTTGGATGTCTATTCGGCCTTGTTTGTTAGGGGGGATATGAGGTTGGGATTTGGGGGTGTGTTGGAGTGGGTCTCAAAATCCATTGTTTGGTAACCTTATTTGGGATGAGATTTGAAATCCCCACCCAATTTTAATCCCCATCCGTACGGCCAATAGAATCCCATTGGGGGGGGGGGGGGGATTTGGATGGGATTTCCCCATTTTAGTGCAAAAAACAGGATATCCTGAGCAATATCCCGTCGAACACAAACACCGGATATGAATTTTTCCCATCCATTGATATCCTGAGCAATATCCCAAGGATTTCATATCCCACCCATATCCCATGGGATTTCATATCCCATCCATTTATCTCCGGCCAAACAAACGAGGCCTTCAAGGGGGATGGGTGGTTTGGGAGTGATTTTGCTCCCCTGACTAATTATACTCCTGCTCATGACTTCAGTCACCATTGTGACTTTTGAGCGATTGCTATTGTGGGAATTAATGGGTGGTTTGGGACACGTTTGTTGTCAAGAGTTGTTTCCTATTGCTATAGATGTCTCTTGTTACGAGAGTCAATATGCTTGATTAATTTATGACTCTATAATGTCTTATGACATGTTGAGTGTTTTTTTTTATAAGCGACATGTTGAGTGTTATGTAGTTAAATTAGATTAACTAGTCGAGTACAAGTCAATCTTGAATAACTTGAATTTCCATGATTAGACTTAACTTAAAATTAGATTAACTAATAACTAGTCGAGTATTATTGATCTCGAGTAACTTTAATTAGATTCATAAACCACCCTTTAATTCCCACAATAATCAAGAAAAGCAGAATACATAATTTTATAGGCGTGTTGTATTTTCAATTCGTTAAATTCTTGCTGCTGTAAATTCGTTGTGAGAGGAATGGATTTACCATTCGGTTGGAAGAAGATTGCCGGACAGGCCAATTTGGTGTCTCCTTTCAGACTCCGCCCGCTCATTGGCGTTGACATTCGAACCGTTTAGAAATGGGGTAAGTTTCTTATCCACTGAAGTATTCACTGTAGTAAGAGTATGGTTTTAGAAATGGGTTTTGGGATTGGAAATGATTTTTGCACTCCATTTTTTTAATAAATGCGTTCCAACAGTTGTCTCTTAGTGTTTGTGTTGTGTGTAATTTTTAAGGACTAAAAGGTCAAATTTTGGAGTGCATTTGCAAGAAATGGAGTAAAAAAAGTCATTACCTTATCAGCCACAGTTTTTTGGAATTTGAAATTATGATCGTATTTTAGGGGTTTTTTTTTCCCTTTGCAAAATGGTATCATAAAACTAGTTTAGAAAATCTGTAACCTAACACAATTTTCGGTATTCGAAGGAGAAAAATTGAAACAAAAAACAATGACTATACAGAGGCACTTTATTGTTCGTGACTTTGAAATGTTGTAGTTGGATTCCCCTTGATTCCAGTTTTGATTCAAACGCTACGCAATGCAGAGATACTCTATTGGTAGAGACTTTGAAATGCTGTCGTTGGATTCCCCTTGATTCCAGTTTTGATTCTTAAGATAATGTGGCTTATTTTCTCTTTTGATTTTGTATGTAGCATCTTGTCACTGCGTAGCATTGGATGTTGAAGGACGTTGCTATACTTGGGGCCGCAATGAGGCATGATTTAACAGTGCAAACTGTGCAATGTGTACACTTCGATACCTGTTACTGCTAGATCATGTGTTAAACCCATCCATTTTGTGTTGGCTAAACCCATCCATTTTGTGTTGGCCACGGAGATACAATTCAGCGTGATAGACCAACGGTTGTTTCAGAACTATCAAAGTATGTTGCAATTTTGCCACTGGAAATGATTTTTTCTTTGGATTGTTATTCGTGTCTGTATTTTTCTTTGAAGAGTCATCTTGATTTTGCGTCTTACTCTTTACATTTGTTACCTTGAGGGATCTTGGGTTTGAATTCTGTGTTTCAATTTTGTCTTTAGTTGTCGCTAATGCTGCTAGGATTTGAAGTTTTCCTTTCATCAATGTAGTTTGAAAAAGGCTGTTTGGGTCCCATAATTCTCCCGCGGTTTTGAGAATGACCTTCCACAATCTCGTGGTGGTTCAAGCTTGAGAAGTTCGTCCTACTTTAGTACTGCATTGGTTGTTGCACGTTTGCAATGGAAGTATAGCTAAGTTGCTGATGTGTCATATTTCGCTGCAGCGTTTGGGGAGAGCTATGTATCTTGTGTCATTTTGGTCGGGGTTGAAATTGTGAATGTGGTTGTGTCATATTTTAGGTTGCTGTGGAATAGAATTTAAACTTTTAAGAAAGAGCTAATACAGGAGTGTGTTTACAATCATTTAGTTCAAGGTGTTGTCAGATTGCTTAGTTGTTTGTGCCTTTGAACTTCCCATGTACTGTCTTACTGACATCGTTTTCCCCCTTCCTCCAGGCATAAAATCATTGGAGCAGGGGCCGGAAGGAGCCATACTGTGGTCGTAACTAAAGATGCAATCTCTTTTGCCTTTGGCTGGAATAAACATGGGCAGCTGGGCTCTGGTTCCATGAAGAATGGTGGGTTTCTGTTATGATTTGGCCTACTGATGTCTTGTGACATAACTGATTACGTCAGGGGAAAAAAAAATCCTATCTGCAGAGGGAGTGGTTACAATCAAGAAGCATGGATGCTTCTTGGAAACTGGCTTGTTGAATCTGGGGCACCATGTTGGACATATGTTCAGAGTTCCTTGTGATGTCTTTATTCTATCTAGGACTGCATACTCTTACAACATTATTCTTGTAAGGGCTGTATGCATGAAATGATGTCTTACATTTTTAATTCTTGTTTTGTCTCTCTGTAGAAACTGAGTCATCTCTAGTGCGTTGTCTTGTTTCCGAAGTTAAAAGTGCTGTTTGTGGTGGTGATTTTACTGCATGGTTAACTTATGCTGAAGGAGCTTCTATATTGTATGTTTTGTGAATTTGTGTTTCCTGCTTCATACTGCTAATAATTTAGTGCTTGACTTGTGGGTGTCTGAAGTTCCCATCTGCTCAGATTGCTACTATTTACTGATTTTTCGTTGATTTTGGTTTCTAGGACTGCTGGTCTACCACAATATGGTCAACTTGGGCATGGAACAGACAATGCGGTATTCTATAGTAATGCGACCTGTTTCAGTTTTCCTTACTTTGCATCCTTCATGTTGTATATGAAGCACGGATACCCCCACACTTGTGTCAGCCTATGTGCTTTAGAGGTCCTTTCCATCTGCTAGGTTTGGTTGGGTTTTTTCTTCTGTTGGGAATGTGACCAAAAATTCCAGACGTGTGTGTCCCTCATGTGGACACTTCTCAGACTTGGTAAGGGTTTAGCTCTAGTTGAGGGTCAACATGTATATAAATTGGGATTCTCTAAACTTATTCCAGACCTGTGCGCCCCTCCTCCAGACTCTTTAGTTTAACTAAAAGCTCCAATACACGCAAGCATGCGCACACACCAAGAGAGAGGGGGAGGGAGTGGGTGGTGGGAGGAAGGGAAATGAGAGAGGGAGATAGGGGGCGTTTGGAAGAGCGTTCTACGGTTTGGTGATTGTGGGGATGTGTGTTGGCAATCTGTTTCTTACACACTTAACTTGCTGTGGGGGAGAGAGGGAGAGTTTTTATGGGTGGTGAGTGTGGGCATGTGTGTGGCAATCTGCTCCGTGTGCACTTATCGTGTTTTTTTTTTTTTTTTTTTTTGAACGGGGTGTTTTGGTTTGGTTACTCATCGAAGTATTGTTCATCGCAGTTCAGTACTAAAGAAAGCTCGGTAAGGCTTGCTTATGAAGGCCAACCACGCCCAAAAGCATTAGCTTCTCTTGCTGGAGAAACCATAACTTGCTGTGGGGGAGAGAGGGAGAGTTTTTATGGGTGGTGAGTGTGGGCATGTGTGTGGCAATCTGCTCCGTGTGCACTTATCGTGTTTTTTTTTTTTTTTTTTTTTGAACGGGGTGTTTTGGTTTGGTTACTCATCGAAGTATTGTTCATCGCAGTTCAGTACTAAAGAAAGCTCGATAAGGCTTGCTTATGAAGGCCAACCACGCCCAAAAGCATTAGCTTCTCTTGCTGGAGAAACCATAGTGAAAGTTGCTTGTGGAACGAATCATACAGGTACTGCGTAAGACCTTTCTATAATCTCTTTCCTGCTTTTGCTTTCTTTTCTGGTCTTACTGAATTTGTCTTTTATGTATTTTTGGTATCCAGTTTAAGTGGATTCGAATGGCTTTTTTTACACGTAAGGTTTACTAAAATCCGTTGATTTTTTTTTCCCACTCTCGCTCGTTTGTGTATTATATAAACAGTTGGTGCTTTGCAATTTCCAGGTGGGGCTTTGGTGGTTATGGAAGGTTGGTGGCTGTTTCTGTCGACTTCAACTTTGCTACCTTGGTGTTTTGCTTTTGATGAATGCTTTCCAGTTACTGGATATGAAACTTGAGTTTTCTGATGGTATTGTAGTCTCTTTTCCATGGTCTTCTTACTTTTTGAGTTCTGAGTACAGTCTTGGACATAGAGAGCAGAAGGATGAGTGGCTGGCTTCCTCGCCGTGTTGATGTTTTCACGAGGCACAATGTTCTACCTCCTAATGCTGTGATTTCAGCTGGTTCTGTTAACTCCTCGTGTACTGCTGGTAGGCTTTGTTGCTCCTTTACTGGTTTGTAGATTTATTTGGATCTCAAAATGGATATTCTCTTGTTGATTTCTTTTTCATTCTTTGCAGTGCCATATTTTCCAGTGTTTGTTACTTTCAAAAGACGATTTCTGTGCACGGGGTTTCTCGAACTGTTTTCTATCAGATTAAACGTCCTGTTTTTGTTGTTCCCTTTCTGCTGACTGGATTAGGGCCTTTTTCCTTCTCCTTTAGGGAATGGTGTATCATTTACCACTTAAAGAATATAAAATAAGCTGCATTTTGCCCTTTTTTTTGGATTCTTGGATCTATTGACTATCTGGACAGGCATGCTTATAAATCTCTTTGCCTTTTGTGTAAATGAATGTTTTTAAGTTACCTGGTCGCAAGTCGTACTAACCAGCGATGATACTGTGTTGCATACCAAAATGCAAGATCATCGTATGCAACATCATCATAACTGCACTACTAAAACTTGGTTACCCAGCTAGTACATGTTGCTAGTCACTGCTGAGCTGCACCACACCCTCCTGATCTTCTTGATGCTGTTTGAGGTTTACAGTGTACACTTTTGGGTCTTGTTCTGAATGTGAGATGTCGCCTTGCATCGTTTCCCTTGTGTTTGGCCATGATATATGGGTTGGATACTTAGATGCATGGCTAAGTCCTTTTCCCAGACACCTGTTTTTTTCTTTTCTATTTGATTTCTTCAAATACCTTCCATTTGACCACTTATGCAAACAAAAGTAAATCTGTACATGCAGAAGAAACTTTTGTTTTGGAGTCTACGCAACTAATTTTCTTGCAACTGCTTTTTAACTAGTTCCAATGAAGTCATTGATGTTTTTGTTTCGTGATCTGTTACTATGATTTTTTAGTAGGAGTGGTGCCTATCATCTTTATTGCACACCCACGTCGATGACAGGAACAAGCTCAAAGCTTAAACATTGTGACATATGCTGATGTTCTATTTGACTTCTTCAAATAGGTTTCACTTCAAATCTGTATGGGGAACTTAATATACCTTCCATTTGACCACTTATGCAAACAAAAGTAAATTTATACATACGGAGACTTTTATTTTGGAGTCTATGCAACTAATTTTCTTGCAACTGCTTTATAATTAGTTCTGATAAAGTCATTAATGTGGAATCAAAAGAACTGTCTGATTCAAGTAGTTCACGCGCACGCGCCCCTACTTGTCTTCATTTAACAAGACTGTTTGCAATGCTTCCTTAAAGCACTAAAAGAAAGGTAAGGGGGCAATCCATACCTTAACTTCTTAACCTCGAGGCCAGCTGCTGACATTACATCAGCACTATATAACTCAATCCATTATAGGCGCTATCTACTGCTGACTGTTTTGTGATCTGTTACTTTGATTTTTTAGTATGACTTGTGCCTATCATCATTGTTGTACACCCACATCAATGACAGGAACAAGCTCGAAGCTTAAACATTGTGCATATGGGCTCTCTGCAAACATTATTGGTTGGATCTTATTTGCATATGACTAGTCCATTTTAGGCAATATACTTGGAACTTCACTTCTCTTTTGGTCTCAATTAGTCATCTTTTGTTTTGTCACTTTTGATGCGTGCGCATGACTTGTTACAACTCGTCACGTTTAATAATTTGGTACTTGGTGTCAACTAAATTGTTTGCAGGTGGGGCAAAATAAAGAGCACCGGTGATGACTGGATGTACCCTAAACCTCTGATGGATTTGAGGTCTGGTCTAGGCTTTTGTCACCCAATGCCCTTGCATTTGTTTTCTTCTAACATCTATTGATGCAACTTCACAAGTTGGGCTTTTGACGCAGCTTCCATTTGCTTTTGGATCTGGTTCTTTTTGAGACTTCAAGCCACATTGTTGTTTCCTGTTGGCATGTATTATGCCTATGACATATGACAAGGTGTTGCTATTTTTGAAACAAAGTGTATACCCTCTGTTGATTAATTGGGAAATATAAGATATTAGGTTGTTAGAGCAACTCCAGCCCTATACCTTTTTTTTACTCAAATTTGAGTGAAAATCTGAGTAAATGCTCCATTTGAGATAACCTCCTCCAGTCTTTGACCCAAATTTCTAACCCTAACCACCGTATTCCGCCGCCCGCCGCCGCTGCCCGCCGTCGCAACTCAGATCGAGATCTGGACGACGACGACCACCATCACTCCTTGACGACGACGACCACCACCGCCAACGTCTGAAACCACCATCGTCGTCAAAACCACCACCAAAAATTCCGTCACTAGCTCTGAAACGACGACCCCCAACCACCAGATCTGAAACGACGACCGCCAACCACCACACCACCAACGTCCACCGTCACCAGCTCTGAAACCACCGCTTTCCGGCGACGTCGAAGTTCTTCCGGCGAGTACACCACCGCAATATAGCCGTTTGAAATCTGAGTAAGAGATTTGGTTCTCCCTTGATTTGAGGAAAAATCTGAGTAAAACTCAATTTGATATGGGTTTGGTTCAAAGACTGGAGGAGGTTTTTGGGTGTTTTTACTCAGATTTCAAATTTGGGTTTGGGTTTGAGTAAGGGCTGTGGCTGCTCTTACCGTGTAATAGAAGATTCTCATTTATCTGGGGAGGTTTGCAATACGCTAGAAAACTTTTCCACCAAGTTGAATAAGTATGTTATTTTGCCCTTTCAAATGTTATTTGAACTGCTGCATTTTACAATTTCAGTAAATTTGAAAGTCCTTTCTTTTTTTTGTTTCGAAGCTTGAGGTGGTTTAGACTGGACATGGATCCATAGTGTTCCTCATCCTATCAATGTGCATGTGCTTTTCAGCACTTAGTTGCACAAAGCGGAATGGGAGCATGAGCGTTGGTATGTAGATGATCCTAAGTTGGGAGCGCACTCACTTTGGAAGCTCCTTGCAACTGAGTTTCAGTGGCTCATTAGCTGCCAAGTTTCTTGAAGGAGACATCAACGAAGTGATAATTATGATTTGTTCAATATTTTGTTAAATCCAAGCACAATGAAGCGTGCAACATTGTATTTGTTCGTTTTCTTACAGTGGCTGGAATATACGCTGCATGGATTCTGGTGGCATGCACCATTTCAAGGTGCTGATAATTCCTGCATAAGTTGGGGCCACGCTCAGTATGGGGAGCTGGGATATGGACCTGCTGGACAGAACTCAGAAGTGAGTTTATTTACTGCAATAGTACTTTTCTTTTTCTTTGAGCTTCTGTTAATTGTCATGTTACAAACTTTGGCTTGGTTCATGCGTTGTAGATCTTCTGCAGTTCCCAAGAAAGTAGAGATTCTTTATGGCATGCATGTCATCAGGTTGGTATTTGGTACTGGTGCGTGCGTGGGTATCTAATGCAGAAAATGTATTCATTGGTGCTATTTCTTCCACAGTGTTGCATGTGGATTTGCTCATTCCATGGTGGTCACTGATAGAACAAACGCAGGTGACCGACTTGACTAGGTAAATACTTGTTTGTTTTATAAATTGACTGTCATCTGATTTATGGACTTAGTTCAGACTTACTAGTTTCACTCTTTGGAGATTACTTGGCTGAATGTGAACAATACAAAAATATTTAACTGCCTGGACACAAATTTAGAAGTGCTAGGATTCTGTTTTCTATAAAAAACTGGAAGGATTAAGTACAGATTCTAAAGTTCCTTCGGAAAGGAAACCTTGTGGTTTTTCTACTTAAAATAATATTCTTGGAAAATTAGTTTTTGAAGGATTCGTCTTAAGTCAAGGTCAGTTTACTTGTCCGGTTGAGACTCGCTATCCTTGTTGCTCTCAAACCATCTTAATCCTAGAGAGCTCTGGAATGGGGGGTATGAGGAATATCATTGGCGTGCTGTAATTGAGACAGTATGCCCACATCCTAGCTTTACACCAGAGCATTTGGTGTTATTTACTTCTGCAATTGTTGTTACCAATCAGAACATGGTTTTGTTTCTATAGGGAAAAAATTGTATTGAAATTGGCTTTAACTCGAGATAAACTAAGACCTGTATTACTTTCAAATTCTGGTAGGTAACAATATTTCTGTTATCTACAGTTTTCGTGCATTGTGTACCCACTTGTTTGTTTGCTCTTTTTTTGTAATATCTGTAGATTTTGTCTTTCGTATTTCTGTAGAAGATGTCTTTTGGTCAGCTAACTCTCTCTGCTATTCTTCTACAGCTTGATGTCTACGATGGCAAAGCTTTTGCCGATGGTATGGTGATGTCTTACAATGTTTATGCTTTTTATACTAAGCTCTATCTGTTTGGGCGGAAAGTGTTTCTCTGAGAAACATTTCCATGGATGATTATGTTTGGTTGGAACCTGCAAAATCATGGTGACATTGACTATGGTAGGGGGGGTGGTTAAGTGGTGGTCGTGTGGCAGTACTGATGATCCTGAAAACGTGCTAATGAGAGTGAAGAAGAGCAGGTAAAT
This sequence comes from Vaccinium myrtillus, assembly GCA_016920895.1. Classification (NCBI taxonomy): domain Eukaryota; kingdom Viridiplantae; phylum Streptophyta; class Magnoliopsida; order Ericales; family Ericaceae; genus Vaccinium; species Vaccinium myrtillus. Next base: position 33,417,913 of record CM029276.1, on the reverse strand, counting down.
GGGCAGAAGAGGCAAAGAGGTGGGAAGGCTGGTAGAGGTCGTGCCAAGGCAACAGAGACGAAAAGTAGTGGGCGTGGAAGGGGCCGCCCTCCTAAGGAGAAGAAAATTGCAGATAATGATGGAGGAACTTCAAAATCATCTGGTAAGAGAGGAAGAGGAAGACCCAAGAAGTTGTGAGCTTCAGTTTCCTGGGATTGAACTGGAAATTTTGTTCTCATTTTAGAGAAATGTACGGAGTGAACTTTGTAATTGCCAGCTACTGTATCGTCATTATTATTGGGACTTTTCATTTGTTTTATTTTCCTTTTGACATTCATGAAAATATATATATTGTGGCCATTTGTCGAGTTGGTCCTCCGTAATTGACTTGTAATTTCTGATGGCGAGGCGGATAACGATTGGCCTTGTACTTTGATTTCATCAAGGGAAAATGCCGTTTTCAAGTTGTGTGCAAGATTTCGGATGGAAAAAAATTGTGTTTACGGTGAATATGCTACAGTAGTTCTTTTGACTGTGTGTATTGGGTATGTTTTAGGCAAGGAGTGATTACATTTGAAACCATAAACTATTTTCCCACTTTGCACTAGTGCACTACAACCTTGTAGTACGGTATTCTAATCGTCCATCTCGGTAATTAATTGTTGGGATTTTATGTCGTCCATGGACGGTTAAGATCTGTTCGGGCTAAAATGAAATCCGAATCACTGATTGCGAGATGAACGGCTTGGATACTGCATTACAACCCCATAGTGCACGTCTGCATTACAGTCCTTTGTTTTGAAAAGAAACCCTAAACCTTGTTTCTTTTGCTACACTCATCCCCGAGGCCAATACTATCAACCACCTCCTCCACTACTTCCCACCACCCTTTTTATATGTCAGTAATACTTGGTTAGTCACGGAACCGGGGGAGGTGTTGTGCACTCCCGTGCTGTGCACCGTGTTGTGCGCTCCTCGGCCGTCCGATCTTGTTTTGGACGGCTCAAATGTGTTTTGATTTTTACCGACAAAAATAAATCAAAATTAAATTATAATTGCCGAACACATCCAAGCCGTCCAAAACATGATCGGACGGCCGAGAAGCGCACAACACGGTGCATGGCACGGGAGTGCACAACACCTCCCCCGAGTCCGTTAGTCACGGCCTGCACATGTCGCTAGTCACTGCTGAGCTGATATTCTTGCACTGTTTGAGGTTAACAATGTCCACTTTGGGACTTGTTCGAAATTTTCCCTATACTTCCCTTGGATTTTGCCAAACTGTATGGGTTGCAACTGAGATGCATGGCTAAGACTGCCTAAGACCTTAACTCGGGAACATTTTTTTTTTTTTTTTTGAAGGATTTTACTTGTGCAATCTCTGCGAGGAATTTAATTTTCCTTCCCTTTTGACCTCTTCTGCTGCGAAAAAAGTACCAACTTTGTACACGCTAAAACTCTTGTTTGGGGAGTCTATTAAACGACAATTAATTTTAATTTTCTTGCAACTACCACTTCATAACTCGGTTAAACGTAGTTGTTAATTTTTTGTTCCCTCATCTGTTACTATGAATTTTTTATACGCGTTTTGCCTATCGTCTCCGTTCAGGCCCGGCCCTGTGTTTCGCGAGGCCCCAACCCTATCCTCAATTTGATGCCATTCATATATACTATATACGAAAAACTTCTAGTCCACACCTCCCGAAAATAAGAAAAAATTGATTTTTTTTGTGTTGCAAATTATTTTTGGAAAATCCGAGCCGGCCAATGTGTTCAGAAGGTGTTTTCAAGGGTCTATGAGGGAAATCTTAAAAAAAAAAATACCGGGAAGGGCTTGATCCAAGCAGTTTTCGCAAAAATATATATATTTACATTTTTTGCGAAAACTGCTTGGATCAAGCCCTTCCCAATATTTTTTTTTTACGATTTCCTACGTGGACCTTTGAAAACACTTTCTGAACACATTGGACGACTCAGATCGTCAAAAAAATATTTGGATCATGGAGGTCCGGAAACGGGAATCCCGTTTTAGAAGCCTACCCTATATATATATATAATTTTTTTTATATATAAATTATTATTTTTTCTACGAGAAGGGGCCCAAAATTGGCCCATTTTCGTTGGGCCCCAGGCCTGGGCCTACCCAGCCCCCCACAGGGCCGGGCCTGTCTCCGTTAACACTGTAAAACAGAGTCATTAAGCCATTAAAAGGCCCAGTTTTTCAAAAGATTTTAGCACCCAGTTGCTAAAATCATGATATTTCAAATCAAAAAATGAAGTAGTTCCGTGTATCGTTTTTCGATTTTTTTCGCTCCAAATTAAATTACTTCTCGTGTACTTTAATTTGGTGCAAAAAAAATCGAAAAACGATACACGGAACTACTTCATTTTTTGATTTGAAATATCATGATTTTAGTAACTGGGTGCTAAAATCTTTTGAAAAACTGGGCCGCCTCGGTTAATGATCTGTTAAGTCTGGTGTAGTGTTTAGTTTCTGTTTAGCTTTTCTGTTAAGTTCTGTTATTATTTCCGTTATGTCTCTAATGTCGGTTAAGGAGTTTGTTTGAATAAAAGGGACATGAGGTCTCATTTGTAAGTAATTTGAACAGAAATGAAATGAGAGGAAAATTCACAGAGAACAACCATCTCCTTTTTCAATAGATCTACATTTCATAAACTTCTTTATGGTATCAGAGCGATCACGACGAGAGTCGGTTGGTCCTGGAGTAATCGTCTTTCTCGATTCATCACATCTTGTTAATCGATTCAACGATCGATTACAGTATCAACTCAACAATTGATCTTCGGTTTCTGCAATTTGTGAAAGGTTAGGGTTTCTGATTCTGTTCTTGAAATGTTAGGGTTTCGAACATTTCAAGTTGTTTGATTGAACAATGGTGAGTACAGCTGCAACTACTGTTAGTTTACCTTCATCATTGGCATTTCTTGTCTCAAATTTTCACTGCTTGTCACGATTAAGTTGGATTCTTCAAATTACTTACTGTGGCGTATTCAAGTGGAGAATGTGATACGTGCAAATGGATATTATGATTATCTTGAGGGTACAGTTGACTGTCCAGCTCCACAGATTAAAGATACAAGTGGAAACCTAGTTGTTAATCCTGACTATACACTGTGGAAACTCATTGATACACAACTGCTTTCTTGTCTAACTGCAACCTTGTCCCAATCAACACTTCCATATGTGTTAGGGCTTTCTCATACTCATGAATTGTGGACATCCTTGTCAAATCGGTATAATTCTCTGACCAAAAATCATATTCAAGAATTGAAATGTAAGTTGTATAACCTCAAGAAAACATCAACAGTGGAAGTATATGTTGATCTGGTTAAGGAGTTATCTCAGAAGTTAGCTGCAGCCGGTAGTCCTATGAGTGATGATGACCTTATTTTTCATCTGTTGAGAGGATTACCACCTGTTCTGAAAGTTTTAAAAAAATTCAATTTTACCCCTAAAAGTTTAAAAAAAATTCAATTTTATCCCCTGAAAGTTTAAAAAAAATTCAATTTGACCCATAAAAGTTTTAAAATATTATATATATATAAATAAATAAATAAATAAATAAATAAATAAATATACATGTGGCGTGTCCCCCGCTGTGTCCGTGTCCCCGTGTCCGTGTCCGTTTCCGTGCATCATCGTTCATATATATTGATTCTTCATGCTTATGCATATATCTATGTTTCCTCTGTTACATACTCCGTCCGTCCTAATTTATTGGTCCCTTTGAGGATTTCAATTTATGGGAATATCATCATTACACTTGTCATACTTTTTCTTTTCTCCTTTTGCCATTCAAAACTTCATCATTACATGTACTTATTTTCAAAAAGTGAGTGTAAAAGAGTAAACTTAACACTTTTTTCCCATTACTTTTCAATAGGAACAATCTTTTTGGGACAACAAAAAGTACAATTTGGGACCAAAAATTGTGGACGGGGGAATAAATGATTTGATTTATTTTTATCGTGTGCCCTGCCGTGTTTGTGCTACTACATAGTTAGTCATCAGTCGTTGCTCATCACTTGTCACTGATTCACTTCGAATATTGAAGCTCTTCAAGTTTCGGCCGACGTTCCGAGTCTTCCGACCAACGGTCACTTGGCAAGAAGGCCCCCCGAGGACGCGCAGGTGAATTTGGTTTGCACTTTGCAGAGTTGGATACTCATACAAGCATTCAACTATTGACTACAAGGACCAAGGTATGCCATATCTCTGATCTCTGATTTCTCAAATCTCAATCTCCGCTTGGTTAGTAGTTATAAATTTTGTATAGTATTAGCTCATAGACTTTAAATATTGGTTTGGATAGTTAACAGGTGATGTTCTATAGTTTAAGCCTTGCGTATTTGTGGCCTTGTATTGATATACAGATTATTTTGGCGAAGGATGGGATTTGGTATAAAATTCATCATTTCGACTTACAATAATGTTTTGTAATTTTGTGGGGGTTTTCTTTTGTAGATAAGGGAAAATAGAGTAAATAACTATCCAAATGAATCTCTTCACTTTAGGAGCATATATCTGGGCTCTTGCTTTTTGTTTTTTAATGGTTAATTAGTAAGCTGTTTAATTAGAGAGCGTAGTTGAATTGGAGCTTTGGACTAACATCTATGTTTTGTAATTTGTCTGAGTGGAATTCTTGATGTAGAACAGGGTACTTGAAACGGGGTCGCTTTGCTTTGCGGGCGCCTATGTTTTCGGTTTTCTGTTTTTGAACTGTATGTGGATGTGAATAAAAGCAACAAAACCATGTGATTCAAGTGATACTGTTTGGTCTATTTCAGCTTACTTGTTAAAAAAATATGTTCAATTTTTCACCAGAACCTGTTGGAAGAGCATCGGCGGAGTGCAATGGAGTCAGATACTGTAAGGAGCTTGGACAGGATCAGCATGTTACCAGATTCCCTACTGTGCCACATACTTTCATTCCTTCCGACGAAATGTGCTGTTAGGACCATCATTCTATCAACCCGATATCAGTACCTGTGGACTTACATTACCAGCCTTCACTTTGAAAATTCTGAACTCTTTGCTAATGATAATGGAGAAGCTGACGCTGAAGCCGATTTGAGCTTTACGAATTTTGTGAACACTGTATTGCTTCTCAGTAACGTGTGGTGTTTGGAAAAATTCACTCTCATGCTCCATTTTTTCCACAATAGTAACATTGTTAAGTCTTGGATCAGCAATGCAATAAAGCGCAACGTCCAAAAGCTGGAGCTTCACGTACACTTCACCAGAGGACTTCCTATTCAGTTGCCTCGGGCAACATTCATTTGCAAAACATTGGTGGAACTAACACTTTATGGAAGTTTTTCTGTGAAAACTCCTGCTTCAGTTTGGCTTCCCAATCTTAAGATTCTTACGATGGTGGACCTTAGTTCTGAAAATGGAGATTCAGCTCAGAAGCTCATCCATGGATGCCCAGTTCTTGAATATTTGGATGTGTATAGGGGGGATGTGGAGAGTGGAGAAATGTTGAACATTTCTGTGCCCACATTGAAGCGTCTGCAGGTAACCTGTCTAGGTCCTGGTCACCATTTAGTAGTTAATACCCGGAAGCTTGAATACCTTGATCTCACATGTTATTGGGATTGTTGTTCATTGGAGAACTTATCATCCTTGTTGGAAGCACGCATCAATATTGATTTGTCCGACTCAGGACCCATCAATTCGATCAACATATTAAAGCTTCTTCGTGGAGTTGCAAATGTTAAGTTTCTTTGGGTAAGATTTCCACACATCTGTTACTGTTAGAAAATGTTTTGATAAATGCTTGCAATGATTGATGAATTTCTTTTTCATGGTTATACTTTAAGGCCTTATACTGAATGAAACGCATATGCCTACAGACATATCTATGGAGAAATTTCTACACCTGGTAGGAAAGGTTGTGGCGTCTATTTGCTGCAACAGGCCGTGTAAAACAAAAGCCTATTAATAAATACAAACACATTCCAACTAATTCCCCCCAAAATATAAATTTGTATTAAATTAGAACTAATAACTAATCCAATAAAGTCAGCTGGAGAGATAAATGGCTGGGTCGAGACAAGAAAGAGAGACAACTGAAAGAACTTATGGGCTGGCAGAAAGGAAGGAACCTGTCCAGTAACTCTGAAGAGGGAGACCTGGTCGAGTGGTTCCTCAAATTTATGTTCTTCAATGGAGCAAGGAAATAAAGAATTTCCTAATGCTCCTTTACAAGTAAAAAGTTTTGATTTACAGGTTTTTACTGTATTCCATGTGTTATAGACTTATAGTATTGGTAATTTGTCTTGGGTGCAGTTTCATGCCGATGTTAAGGATTATGTTCAACCAACTCTTCCTACTCTCAAGAATTTGACACATCTAAGGCTCACAAGTGGTTTTGACTGTAATGGCTTCAACTTGAATTTTCTAAATGACTTTCTTGAGTGCTCGCCTAATCTTCAAGTTCTTGTTCTTGAGGTATGTTGAAAGTCAATAACAGGATTGTTCCAGCGTTGGTTCCCATTTGTTAACTTTTTATAACAAATGTATCTTTTTGTCATAAGGGAAATAAATTAACTTCACCCAAATCCTGGAGTCCACCTTTGAGAGTGCCTCATTGTTTGTTATTTCATCTCAAGGAAGTTGAGCATCTGCATTTAGGTAGAGAAAGCCCTGAGTTTGAAGTGATAGAATATTTGCTGAAAAGTGCTGAAATTCTGAGCAAAATGACAATCCGTTCTCGGCATTCAGATACCCGGCGGATAGCACAATTCCCAAGGATCTCAAAGACTTGTAAACTTAATCTCCTTTAAAGATGTAAGTCATTATTCTTTTTCCTTTTTTATTGGTATAAATGCTAGTGCCACGCAATTTCAAGTGTATCTGATCTAGAAGCAAAGGTATAATTGGTCATTATTACAACGAATTGCGGTTTAACTTATGGCTCTTTCTTCGACAAGGACATGATATAGGAGTTAATCATGGAAATATGACAAACTAATTTTTTAATGCCAAGAGGACAAATCTACACATTCCGAAAATGCCCCCACTAGCCCTTGAAAGTGCCTAAACCCCCCAAACCCTAGGAAAGTGCCTAAACCCCCAAACCTAAAACCCTAGGGTACCCTATGAAAGTGCCTAAAACTTTAAAACCCTATAATTGGAAAATGCACCCTAAACCTAAACCCTAGGGTATCCTATGAAAGTGTCCCCTATGAAAGTGCCTAAAACACTAGGGTACCCTATGAAAGTGCCTAAAACACTAGGGTACCCTATGAAAGTGCCTAAACAACTAAAACCCTATAATTGGAAAGTGCACTCTAAGTGCCTAAACCCAAAATGCCTAAATCCACTGTAATCTAGCCCAAAGAGCCTAACCCCCCCAAAATTGAACCCAATCCCAAAATTAAAGAGACAAAAAGTTAATCAATGTTCCTTTGTTTTGTAATTTTTTTTTATCATTAAGGTATTTTTGTCTAGTGTTGTCCTTGAACCCTAGAAAATTTCACATCTATGTATTGGAAGCTTTAACATAAGTTTGGCTGGGCTAAACACTCTTTAAAGCCTCAAACTTGGCCTTTAGGCCAATTTTCTGTTTACTTATTGGATAAAGTTCACTAACTAGTCATCTCATCTAGGTTAATAGTGTTCTTGAAGCTATTATTGTATTGAACATGTGTTTTTTCATGTGGGTGGACTTGACGTCTGTGGTTCGGTTGCTATTTATTCTTAGAAGTGAACCTTGTGGATATCTTTTCTGTGTTAAAACAGATGGTGGACGATTGGTAGGGGACTCTGCTCCTCATGTGTTGATCCTTCTTCTCACAACTTGATTCCTCAATTGTGTTCGGTAATATGGAGGTCCAGAAATGACTTAGCTGTAACTGCTAGCCCATTGAGCCTTTTGGAGTTATGTCGCTGTCAAGAGAGGTAAAGTGGTCTATAAAGATGTCTTAGATGCAAGTCCAGCTCTAGAAGTAAATTACAAAGCCCAAGTCATCTGCCTAATTGAATTCTGATGGACTCTCTCTCTCTTTAGTCTTGGAATTGTTAGGGCAGCTAGAATCAAAGTGTCAGCAGCTTTGGGTGCCAGAGCTTAGAATTGTTTCTGTATTTGGCCTTATGGAAGGTGTAGTCGAATCAGGTTCATCGAAGGTGATCCAGGCCACTAAGATTGGCCCTTGTTCGGCCTCCGGAGATCCAGTCTGCAAAACGAAGACATTTGCAGTGCTGCAGACGTGACGAGCTGGGCCTTTTCTTGATCCAGTCTGATTACTTGGTATTTAGCCTTGATGCAAAATTAGTAGGTTTCATATGTAATCTTGTTACTTAATGAGCAATCATCCACTCGTTATTTTTTTTTTACTTAATTTAGTGTTCGCACTAATTGTTGAGAACTAAATGCACTTGATTTTATAACAAGGAAATGTTTGGCAAATGTTCTTATGGAGTATAAATTTACATACAAAATATTGTGATTTGGGAGTATTTCACTGGGATGACAAGTGGCCTCGCCTCGAACCCGTCTTACCTGATCAGAGGGGTTTCCGTCAAATTTTGGGTACCGGGTAAAGTTAGAAAACCCTAGTCGGGATCGGGTAGGGTAGGATAGGGTAGGGTTCGGGATGGTATTAAGTGATATTATCTTGCCCCGTTAGCTGCCGAAATTTTTATGGGTGAAGTTATGCTTTTATCCTTATATTTTCACAATTATCCTAACCAAAATAAATTTTTTACCCTATATTTTTAGGGAAACTTAAGTATTAGTCCTAAATGCCTTGGCTACTTAAGTCCCCAGCACCCCATCCTTGTTGGTTTAAAAAATTAAGTTTACATCCTGAAATTGATGAAATTCAAATTGTAATTCCCGCAATTAATGAAAACCGCGTCTAATTTGTTTCCAAAAATGAAATGTAAAATGGAAAGAAATTGTTCAGTTTCTGTTGTGTCCCGAGAAAATCACGGACCGGGGGTCCTGGTGTGTGGCCTTGTAATATGCATCCAAGTCGTCTATTTCGACAATCGACGGTCAGGATTAACTCTTCTATGGAAGAGTTTTATTTAGATCCAGACCGTTCAAAACACTTTTGAACGGTCCAGATGTGCACTACATGGTTGCTCACCAGGGTCCCCGATTCCGAAAATCACGCACCCCATTTTTCGAAATCATATAGAGGACAAAAATACCATTTGCGAAATCTCCAAACCAGAATTTGAAATCCGGCGAACGGGATTCCGACAGACGGATGATGGTTTTGAAGGACGGCAACGACAATGAGTAGTTCTCCAAAACCTCAAAATCGATGAAATTCCCAAAGCATCATAACCCTATCATTCAGAATTTCTAACCCTATCGGTGAAGGAGATAGCGATTCCTCCATGGCTCGATTTCATAAGTTTCTATATCAACCTAGATTCCATTTTTTTTGGCTGATGGAGTCATGCTACTATGTGCATCATTCCATATAAGATTTTGTGGCTCTAAATATGAGATTTTGTGACACTAAATATGAGATAATATGAGATTTTGTGGCACCAAATATGAGATTTTGTGGCTAGAGATATGAAATGGCATACGGTATGCACCCTATACGGATGGACGGCCAAGATTGCGCCACATATGACGTGTGGGAATTTGTGACACCTTTGACTATTGACTATATGAGATAGTGTGTATATCGATATGAGATTTTATGGACTTCAATATTTATTGTTGTGATTACTGCTATGAGAGTTTGTGAGACTAGATATGAGATTTGTGTTGCTATATAAGATTTTGTGACGGATTCAATATTAATTATTGTGATTACCCATATGAGAGTTTGTGGGACTCGATATGAGATTTGATGTTGCAATATGAGATTTTGGAAAATGGTTGAAATGAAACCATGAAGAAAATGGTTGATTTGGAAAATTATAGTTTGCTTTGTTTTGAAATATCTCATGTTAATGTACTACATATCTCAAATATTCACTGTGATTTTCATTTACTTACCAGGAAAAACACGGTAAAGTTGTGCAAAAGTATCATGAAAACTGAATGTCATCTATAGGACAAACATTTCATGTGAAATTTTCCGATTTCACAACAATTTTACATCAAAAAAATATGGTCAAAATCAACCAATCTTAATTTTCCAAATCAATCTTGTTCTTAATGGATTATTTCAATTACAAACGCAATTTGACAATTTCGATATTGTCTACAAGTTTTTACGATTATTTCAAATCAACCATGTATTATCTATGATTATTTCAAATCAACTATTTCAGAACACACCGAAAACAAATTTCATTAAATCTCAGACTCCCAAACATGAACTAATCATGGACTTTTGTGTCCTCCTCTTGTTGTAGATTAACCAACTGTTTGTATACACTCTCTGGTCTACTTATAAGCTGGTGGTGGCTACCACTCTCCACCACCACCCCATGCTGCAGTACGACGATTGTATTGGCATCGCATACAGTCGACAAGCGGTGGGCTACGATGATTGTAGTCCGGTCTTCCATAAGCCTATCAAGAGCCTCTTGGACCTGTTTCTCAGATGCCGAGTCCAATGCACTTGTGGCTTCATCCAAAAGCAGAATCGATGGGTCTTTTAAAATTGCCCGGGCAATAGCCACCCTTTGTTTCTGCCCACCAGACAACTGAATCCCCTTGTCTCCCACTTGAGTTTGGTAGCCTTCAGGCATTCTGCTTATGAACCCGTGAGCGTTTGCTGCTTTAGCTGCCTTCATTACCTCAATTTCTGAAGCGTTTGTGTTTGCATACTTTATGTTTTCGTAAACTGTTGTGGAAAACAATGCCGGTTCTTGCTGGACCAGACCGATCTTCTGCCTCAATGATTTCAAATTTAAGTTAATGATGTCACATCCGTCGATCAAAACTGAACCTGAAGTGGGATCGTAGAATCTCATGACAAGTTGAATCACAGTGCTCTTACCGGACCCGCTTTGGCCTACGATTGCTAGGCTCTTCCCTGCCAAAACTTGCAAATTCAAGTTCTTGAAAATGGTCACCTCAGGTCTTGAAGGGTAATGAAAACCTACATTTCGGAATTCTATATCTCCCTTGATTTCAGTTACAATTTTGGACATGGGATCATTAGGGTGTATTGCAGTTTTCCTTTGCAGAATATCAAAAACTGAAACAAGTGCTTGTGATCCCTTCACAATGTCAGGTGCAAGAGCGAGCGTTTCTGCTACCGAAAGAGCAGTGATTATCAAAACCATGAATGACTTCATGATGTCTCCGAAATTTGAGTCTTTTTGCTTCATCAAAATTGATGCATACCAAAGGCCAAGAGCATAAGAACAGAATGCGAAAAACTGTGAAATGCCGTATCCAAAACCTGATATGTGTCCACGCAAAAGTGCTTGCTTCTTTGGTCGGTTTAGTTCAGAGGCAAATTGGATTGAGACCTTTTCTTCAGCAGCAAACGCTGCAATAGTGCGAATATTGGAAATGGCTTCATGTGCAACAGCTGTAGCTCTGGAATAGGCTTGTGTATAATCTCCTCCAAAACCCTTAAGAAATAGTTGCTGCAGCAAAAGAAAGAACAAAGAAGAGGAAAAACATGAATAGATTGTTTTGGCTAGCTTGCAAACACCCCTCCGTCTCTTTTTAATTAATTGTTGAGAATTCTATTTTGGGTTGGTCCCTATAAGTGTGTGTTTTGAAAAGTTAATGGGTAAAAATTTGTATAATTATTGTTTTGCCCTTTTGAAAATTTACTGGGAAAAGACTTAATGGGTAAAAGTGGGAGAAAATTTGAGAAATTGCAGGTAAAAATTGATGTGAAAGGTGTAAAGTGGAAGTAAAAGTTGATGTGAAAGGTATAATGATGATGTTTCTTTAATAAGTTGGATTTACGAAGCAACACACTTAAAGAGGGATGGAGAGAGTACATTTCAAAAACATCGGCAAATGACGAAAGAATTTGGGAGCGTATGAGACTTAATGGAAATGTCATATATGCTCAATATCAAGATCAAAATGATTGAACATGTTGAGGTATATGAATAATGGATGATCCTAAACCAAACTTTAAAGGCCTAGTTGCAGCCTTGCATGCAGGAGGCATTAGCCAGTGCAGGAAAGAATAAATTCTGTTCACAGGAATCTATATAAAATCAGAGCAAAAATCATTGAAGTTTGGTTCATCTGGTTCTAACTTATTATATCCTCAGATAACTATAAGGTTTTCATTTTGTCCTTGTACATTTTCTCCCGACAAAAAGATAAGAAATAATTATCATTATTTGCGTACGTTGCATGGTGTTTCAGTGGAAACACTGGAATTTATGATTTGGATCATGATTTTTTTACTTACCTCAGCTATGGAGGCTCCAACAAGTAATGGAAAGGTGGCAATAATAACAGATGCTAGGCGCCAACTTAGTGTAAATGCGATTCCAAATGCAGTGATAGTTAGTGCAACATTCTGTACAATAGTCGATAGGCGGTCAGCTAGTGCACTTCTTACTAATGTTGCATCTGCTGCTAACTTTGATAAAAGAGAGCCGGTACTATTCTCATCCAAATCAAACCACCCAACCTCGTTGCAAAGGATTGCTGCAAATCGAAGCAAAAATCAAGAACTGAGTATGACTAACAATTATGTTCGAGAATATGAAAACGTGTTTTTCATGTTTTCTCAAAATTGGATTCTTTTCTGCAAAACTTCAAAAACCAACTTTCGAAAACTATCAACCAAACAAGTTTGCGAAATTGCTACAAAATCTTTCCTTGCCTTTTCTTTTCCTCGTAAATCCAAGATCCAGCAAATACAGAATTTGAGGGAGATTGGAAAAGAACCTGAGAACATCGATAGGCGAACACGGGTAGTGAGGCGCTCCCCCATTAAGGTAAAGTAATAGTGCTGCAACAGATATATAGGAATTGTGACGAGAGCTCCACCTAAGAATATGAGAGAAACATGTTGGACTTGTTGGTTGATTTCAGCGGAATCAGGAGAATAGAATGCAGTCAAGATATAAGTAATTCCAAGGGCAAAAAGGGGAGCCTCCATTCCAGCTAGAACAGCCCCTACTGAACCAAGCATTGCATAGGGCCATTCTGGTGCATTTAGTTTAACTAAATCCCAAACTGTTGGCGTTGAAGAGGATTTTGATAAGGCCGCATTATGATCTGTCGGTTGAATCTCCTTTACGTTGATTGACTTGAAATTCTGCTGATGATTTTCACTTTCTGGGCGTTCATGAAAACTAGAAATTCCATTAGAATTGTTTAGGCTTGTACTTTTTATGTGTTCTGATACATGTAAGCTCACTAGAGTTGCATACTCTCCACTTTTGGATATCAGCTCCGAATGAGTCCCTTTTTCGACTACCTGTCCATTTTTTAGGACGATTATCATATCCACATCGCGGATAGTAGATAATCTGTGTGCGACGACTATTGTTGTGCGATTGGACGTTACTGCATTCAGTGCTTGTTGAACAATGAATTCTGATTCTGCATCAAGAGCACTTGTTGCCTCATCTAGAAGTAGAATCTTTGGGTTCCTCAAAATTGCTCTTGCGATAGCAATTCTTTGTTTCTGCCCTCCAGAGAGCTGAGTTCCCCCCTCTCCAACCTAAAGCCGTGAAACTGTCATAAATAGTATTAAGCAATGGTGCTACAGGCTAGTGTTTCTGTTCTCAAATTTAGTTTTGCAGAGCACTACTCAGAAACTGCTTTGGAAACAAAAAACTCTTGTTTTCATTTCTTGAGCTCAAGCAAAAACAAGTTTCTGGCATTTTGGATTTTAGAAACATATATTTAGTATTTCCTGGAAATGGGGTTTTTTTCTTAAAAAGTTCCGGGAAATAAGTTTCAAGAACCATCAACCTAAGAAATTCTTGAGAAGTGTAATGGAAAACTGATTCTGAAAACAACCACCGTAAAAAACATTGATTAAGCAATGTTGTATAGTTAGACAGAAAAGGCTTAGCAGAATTACCTACCTGAGTATGATAACCATCTGGCAAATGTTGAACAAAAGAATGTGCATTTGCAGCTTTGGCAGCTTCAATGATTTGATCCATGTCTGCATCTTTTTTACCATACAAAATGTTCCCAGCCATACTTGTGGAGAAAAGTGCTGGTTCTTGACTTACCAACCCCATCTGTTCTCTCAACCATTTTAACCTCAGATTCCTTATATCATGTCCATCCAACATTATTTTACCTAGAGAATTCCAGTTCATAAACCCAAAAAAAATTCTTGTTAAGTAATGACCGAATTTAAGCAACTTGAGATCAAAGATAAATTTGAGATCTATTCTCTGTTCGTTGCAATGGAAAACTTTCCATATTTCTGATGTTTGGTGCGATAGAAAAAAAGGAATTAACCAGAAAGCATTTTCAGTGGCAAACGGAAAATGAGTTGATTTTGACAGAAAATAACTTTACTGCTAGGGAAAAATGGAAATGTCTTCTGATATGAAAACTACTACCAGACTGCCACCATCACTACCATATCCACTATTCAGCGCCGTTCTTTTGGGGTTATGACCGAACTGTTTTTTGTTGTAAACATTTTTCACAATGTTTTCCACCAAGTAAGAAAAAGACGTAGGAAATGAAATGGCTGCAAGGATAACTCTTGATACCTGCAGTAGGATCATAGAAACGTTGAATCAAGGAAATGATAGTGCTTTTTCCCGAACCACTAGGGCCAACAACTGCAACTCTTTTTCCAGCAACAACTGAAAAACTAAGATCTTTGAATACCATATTAGAACGCGAGGGATACGCAAAACCCACATCAGAAAATTCTATATTTCCAACCACCTTTGGCAATACAATCCCCTCATTTGATACTTTAGAAGATTTACAATCCCCTTCAATCATGCTTATGATATTTGCAGCAGCAGCCCTACCTTTGGCTATGGAAGCCAGGCTTGGAGCAGCTTGACCAAGAGCACTCCAGTGAGAGAAAAAATAAAATAAAAAACAGTTAATTGTCAGGTAAAAACAGTAGGCAGTTTATTTTTGGTTTCCTTTTGACTTACAATCCACTGAAGATGACATTGATAATTGTTGTGAAAGCTTTGCCACCATTAGTGCCATGATGCCTTACAAGTGTACCGGCGTACCAAAGGAGTAATGCCCAGGCACAGAACAACAAAGCATAGGTGAAGCCAACACCAATTCCTTTTGCAAACCCACTCTTCTTTCCCAGTTTAAGGGCGTTTTGAAGCGATTTGGAGTATGCTTCAATTGATCTGCTCTCTCCCACAAATGAGTATACGGTTCGAACCTGTGAAATAACCTGTTCAAAACAAAAGTAATCATATTAATCCCATAAGTAACTATGGATTAAACAATTGTCACTCAATCTAGCAGTTTGTCTATGGTTTCACATCATTGGTAACATATGTTTTGACATACTATTGGCAATCCTAATGCAAGGATCAAAATTTGTTTAGGTACTTCGGTTAGCCCGGGAAAACGTGTCTGAAACAAGTAAATGTTTCAGCATGTTTTGTAGCGTTTTCGCATGTTTTGGTGCATTTTGGTAGAAACATTCAAATTTCCATTTCCGCTCATATTTCACTTCAGTTTACTGGGAAACATAAATATTTCTACCATTTCCGGGAAAACGAAACTAAATTTTGTTCCTTTCCCTATTTTAAGAAAATCTAACCATTGTTAAAGCATCCAACTCAAAATCAATTGGCAATGAGTGGAGAGGCTGCCCAGGCTCATATACTAGCTTTGGAGGTTATAATTAACTAATGTGGGACAAGCTCTAACACTCCCCTGCACGTGCGACCCCTGACTCGCACGTGGAGGGTCGCCCAGTTTCATATACTAGGTTTGGAGGTTATAATTAACCAATGTGGGACAAGCTCCAACAACCCTAAACGCTAAGCAAACCAGGGAATTACCAATTTCATTTTTATTTTCCAAATAGATTGTATCTTCAAACAGCATTACTGGATTGATAGTACCAATCAGATAGTCCTCTCCTAACAAGTAAACATAATTGACTTAAAGAACTCTGATGAATTGAGATGAGAGGCTCATTGTTTACCTCTTCTGCAACCTTCCCAGCTTGAGCATAAGCAGCCTCACCTTTTTCTGATAAGCTAGACATGACAAAGGTATAAGCCCCTCCTGCAACAGCTATCAACGGAACAACAGCCAAGGTGACCAATGTGAGCTGCCATACCGACGTGAATCCTAGCCCAAAACCAACAAAGAATTGGGAAAGATATCGCAAACCATGGCCTATCTGCATCAAATCAAGGTCAAACAAAAGAAGCTTTCAATAAGTACTCTTGTTGAAATTGCAGGCGGTGTTGAAACTGCAGGCGGTAAATTAGGAAGACGAAAAATGATTTACAAACAGGTTTTTCAGAAAATCCATTCAGAACAATGAGGCACAAGAGCCAAAAGACCACATCATTCTTTATGAAAAATCTGTTTGTATGGTCACACCTTGCCACCAATGGCATCCTGCACCAATATTGCATCGCTTGATATGTGGTAAATTACGTTTTTGTCCCTGGCTTCTGTATCAAAAAAAGTAATATCCTTTTTTAACACTGATTGCAGATACTTTAACCGTAGACGAGCAGTTTGCCGCTCCCCAGTCTGCATCCAAAATGCAACACCTGGAAATAGAATGTCGTTGTAACATGCTATCAACCAACGACGAGGAAATCAAAAGCAATTGGCGGAAAAGAGTGATTTCTAAAGGAAAAGGTGGTAACATACCTATCCATGCTGATACAAACACAACAAGTCCAAGATAAACCAAGTTTAGAGCATGCTGGAATTTTGAGGAAAACACAGAACAAAATATCAAGACCGTTGAATAGAAAAGAATGCAAATGGAAAAAGAGAGAACAATAATATGAGAATAGTGTTGAAATCAACTCCCCCATTGATGGTAAGAAAAAATAAGGATTAGGATTTCTCACCAAATCGCCAAATTTTGTGAGAGAGGGTGAGAAAAAAATTGGACTGCTAAAATCTGCTATTTTTCTTCATTTCCCTACTGTATTGTTGATCAGAACAACTTATTAGATTGTCATTTCTTTTCTTTCTTAGCCAATTCTCACCATCAAACTTAAGGTACAGACTCAATTATATTTCACTAGGTAATTTTAAGCACTATCTTTTAATATTTAATAAAAGAAAACTGGTGAATAAATCAAATTTACCTTAGAGACTTCCAAAGACAATCTTTGTGGGTCCGATGAAAGATGCCCCAAGGAATCAATCATGCGGCCAAACAAAATGAAGAACACCGGAAGCGCAGCGCCATGAATGCACGCGCCAATGCTTCCGAAAAACATCAGAAGACAGTCCACCGTATCGGCTGCAACAAATAGTCCTCTGAATGAAACAATCTCTTTTGTACTTTGATTCGAGTCCGATGACAACTCCAGTTTTGGAAGATCTGAATTTTTCCGAGAGGAAAGTTCGAGTTCTTCCATTGGAAAGAATGAGTTGATGATGCCAAGAATTAGACAGTGAATATAGAGAATGAAAAAGGTACTTTTTTGTGTCATGGAGTGCCTGTGGAGGGTTGCGAATCAGTACTTCCCGCCATTAAATGCAACTGTTTCTGGTTGGCTTTCTTAACTGTTTTTTTAAATTTTTACGTACGGTGCTCATAGGAGGGTGTTTGTTGGGATACATATTCACCACATTTTAAGACAGCTCACTCTGTCAGCTCACCCATTTTCTCTTTCTTTCTTTTTTTCTTGCTACCCCAAAAAAGGGGGGAGGGCAGCAGGTTTCAGAAGCGAATTAGTAATCCATAGTGTCGGGACTGCTTTTCCACCATCTCTCCTAAAATCAATTAGTGTTGGGAAGTGCTTCAATTAAGTTTTTATGGCATTCGACATTGCACCCGCAAGTTTTTTTTTAGAGCGTTCGCAGGGAGTGCATTGTGTAACCAAATCTATAGGCACTCCAGGCCTAACAATCCCTCCCTCACGATGATGCTCTTGCGACTCAAACCCATGGGTATAAGAGTCAGGCGGTCACATGAGTGGCATTGTGTAACCAAATCCATGGGGACACTCCGGGCCCAACTCATAGGTTCTATTGCCCCTCAAAAAGGCACAAGCAGAACAAAATCTCTCTCTCACACGCGGTATCTGGTTAACAGAAATACTATCGCAAGCTTGCGGGTTCGACTCTGTCACTCTGCGACCGCGTGAAAAAAGAATAGACACTTACTGTCCAACTGGTTTGCCAATATCTACCAGTAAGGTGGTCCCATTTTTTTCTCTCTCAAATTGGATCAATCTAGCAACTTTTCTGTGTGCCTAGAATTTTCTTGGAGGAAAGCAAAGGTTGCGACTGTTCGGTTCTTGACTCACCATTTACAACCTTTGGGCTTCAAAAGTTTCTCACCGTGTTTATGGACCTTCATGGCCAACTTTTTCAACAACTACCGAAAGGTCCCCCTTTGGAAGGGGGATGGTGCAGTGCACTAAATGCGCTGCACCGTGCAAGTTGCAACGCATATTTGAACCGTCCAATTGAAAACACTTTTGGACAACTGGAATGCTGTGTTGCACCGTGCAACGCATTTAGTGCACTGAAGGGCCCCCGGGTCTGTCCCCTTTACTTGCATAGATTGATTCGTTCTACCTCATTTTAGATGTATCCAACTACTACACAACAATGCCATTGATTTTGTGCTGTACAACTTCTCCATCTCATTATTCACTAGGGTCTCATTCATTATGTATTAGGATCATAATTATATAGCTCAGAAAATACTATTCATTTTTTGCCCAAACCTAGCTCTCTTTTTCTTTTCTTTTCTTTTCATTTCTCCTCTTCGGTACACCCACTTGGGCTTATGAAGAAATTTTTCTGGTTCCACGCAGTCCATTTTTTAGCAAATCCAACACCCTAGAGCTGCAATTTCGTTTCGGCTCAATTACCAGTAGATACGAGAATATTTATTATCTTTCGGATAAATTTTAGGTTATGGAAATTTTTTTGATGTGGAAACTTGATACTGATAGCGATAAATCTGGTACTGATACATATAGCCGATACAATATTCACAACATTGGTGTGGTTAATGGAGATGAGAGCTAGTCCCTTGTCAAGAATGTTTATGACCTGCACCCAGCATCTAACTGAAGTTTCAAGTTTCTGCAGGTATGAAATATCACATCAGGGTACAACAGGACAAGCAAGTCAAGGTACTAAAACTTGCCAGGTGCTCCCACGGTGGCTGGATACCTTTTAGCTTCCAGGGTCGAGTACTCAAGACCTAAGAGTCAGTCTCTCGGGCCTTCTAGTAGAGCTAGCCTGCGAAGCCTAAGTGCTTAAGTGGCGAGTCTTCCAGACTTTCTTTTAGAACACTGCTTAGACCATCTCCAGCAGTATAGCTATACCGTCGGCGACGCCAAAATGGCGACTGAAACCCACCAGAACAACACCCAGTAGCCTCGCCAAGGCCGTCGCCATTTTCATAGAAGCTACAGTACCTCGCCACAGGCGGCGAGGTTTGGCGAGAGATCGCGAGCTCGCCAGAAACTCTCTCTCTCCTCTTGGCCTGAAAAAACGAATCTCCGGAGGACTGATCGTAAAATCAATTTGACAGAAGAAAGTTGAAGGTCTCGTCGAAGCGATGTCAATGGTCTAAGGCTCGTCGTCGGAGAAGATGGCCGGAGGTCGCACGCGCCGGTGAAAATCCGTGTGTGCGAGAGAGTGAGATCCACTCTCGCGGTTGAGTTTGACGCGCCGTACTGGGGTAGAAGACGAGTCAGAGGTTTTTTTTTTTTTTTTTTGAGCCAAATGGCTGGTGTGTTGGGTAGAGGTGTTATTTTTTGGCTAACTATATGAGTGTATGACATATTTTGTAGCCAACTTAGTGAAAATTTTGTTGAATTTGTTGGAGATGCTCTTAGGATGAATGATGATGGAGACTAAAGGTTGTTTCTCATTATGATCGAAGACTTTTTGCAGCCTCAACAGTCCATATTTTGAAGGCATTGCACATGCCAGAGTTGTGTGAGTACCCAGACACCTTTCAAGTATGTCACTGTCAACTGAATAAGGAAGAGCTCACACAAATTTGACACATTTGTGTCGAGACCGAGGCATGTAGATTTTACGGCACATTCATGAGACCCATGGACATGTGTACCGTAGATATTTGGCTACGTAGGAAAGAAAGAAGCAGGCTGCAGTGGGAATAAAACTGTACACACCAAACATTTTTATGTGAGCTCTAACTGTCCAAAAGATAAATTTTCATGAATTTAATAAGAACTTCGTACCAAAACCGCCATTGTTGGTAAGTTGGTCCACTTCCCAATTCCCATTGAACAATGCTACACACACAACACTTTTCACACAACACCCACCCCTATGTGAGTGTGTTGTGTGGGTGTTGTGTGAGTAGCTTTTTTGATTCCGATTCTTGTTGGGTGCTTGCTAGTCTACTTCCCATTTTTGGTAAGGTGGTGAGTTTCTATTCCCTAACGGGGCGTTTGGATGACAGATTTAATTTTGGGTGAATTTGTAATGATGGTGAATTTATAATGATGGTGTATTTGTAATGAGGGCAGACCCACCTCCTAAAAAGGGTGAGTTTGTATATTGGGTGTTTGGATGATAGTATTATGAGAAGGAGGATTTGGAGGGTGGATATGATAGGATAGGAGGGCAAATGACTTAATTGCCCCCGGTTTATTATTTTAATAAACAAAATAGATTAATTTCATTATAATTACAATAAGAACATAATAATTTCAATAAATGCATAAAAATATTGAAACTATATTAGATGAAAAAAATTCTGGAAATTTTATTTTAAAAATTAATTACGATAATTATTTTTTTGAGACATCGTCTTGTGTAACGGACACACATTTTGGAACGGAGCTCCTTCCGTCTCATTTTCTTTGTCTAATTTGGTGAATCCAACCTATTAGAGGCAAATTATTACACTTTGAATACGTAAGCTTTGAAAAAAATGTCCTTCTAGTTAAATATTTATATTATGTGAAAAAAAAGGTTGTTTAAAAAAGTAGAAAACGAAAACAAAAATTACTGGGAGTGTTTTACTCTCTCTCTCTCTCTCTTTCTCACGAAAACAAGAAAAAAAAAAGAAGTAGTACTGGGTCAATTGACCACCCACTTCCAAATAAGTAGTACTTTTGGGTCAATTGACCACCCACTTCCAATTGCCAAAGAAACCCATCCAAAATCCAAATCCTCCTCTTCATCTCTGCATTTTCCATCACCAACCGGGTCCTCTCCTCCGACGTCGGAATCAGGTACTCTCTCTCTCTCTCTCTCTCTCTCTCTCACACACACACACACACACACACGAAAAATCAAGTTGTCAACTCGACTTGATCCGTGAACTCGGATCATGGCAGGAGCTCCCTTTTCTCCCTCTCTCTCTGTTTCATGCACATAAACCAGTTGAATAGGGTAACACAAGAGAGAGAAGAGGTGGATTTGGAGGGGTAGTTTTGACCCTTTTCAGGTTGGATTTGCCAAGCGGTGAGTTGGGGGAGGGCTTGGCAAATCCACCTTGTGGTGGATTTGTAATCCAAACAGTAATCAAATCGGGTAGAGAAAATATCAACTAAAGACCTGATTTGAGGAGGGATCGGATTACAAATGAGGGCGCTTGGCATCTCCGGCCTCATATCCGGCATCCAAACCGCCCGTTGAGACCAAATATCAAGCACCTGACAGGCAATTTTTCCCAGCTAGCCCAATTGAAGCCCAATGACATGCATTTGGATCAGAAGAAATGCAGGGTGTTTGTCCTTTTGAAGCCCTGCTAAGATTTCATTCGGCTTTGAATTTGGACATTAGTGTTGTGCCCAAAAGATTAAACCAAACACACACAAACAGATGCATACACCCAAAAAAGGATTTTTACGTGATCCCCAAAATCGGGTATTCCATAGAGGATAATTAGAGAGCTAATTTAGATGTAGGAGACACAAGCTTTACAAGTGCTTCACTCTAATCTATGAAGCACTGACACTTCTAGAGGTTATCGTGTCCACATATCGAACACGGGGAACACACGTGTCCCACGCATGGATACATATTGGACTCGCCACGTGGCGTGTCCCTTAAATTAAATTATTTTTTTGGAGGGGGACACTGCATGGACACGCGTGTCCCACATATACACTCTCTCGCTGTGTATATGTATATATATATATATATGCATGTATGTATGTATTGGTATATATATTTCCGTTGAGGGTGTATCTTATATATATATATGGGTGTACGAGTATATATATTAGTAATAACAATGTAGATATCTTACATATCAAAAGAGAAAAGTGTATATATCTATGTATATATATTGTTACTGCATACATAGATGATTTATTTATACATATAATTAATTAATTATTTATTTATTTTTGTCGTGTCTCCCGCCGTATCCGTGTCCATTTTTTAGAATTCACGTGTCCCATGTCCGTATCCGTGCTACATAGACTCTAATCATTACACTATGTTTACTACATTGCTACCTTTCTGATCTCTCTCACTGAGATACAAATACGTGATTTGGCTAATTTGAAAAAACTGGTTTTTTTGGTTGTCTTTATTAAAAAAAAACTTGCATTTGTTAGTTTTGCGTTAAAATTTTGTGGTTTCTGGATTTATCTCGTCGAGACGAATCCAAAGAGTATAAAATTATGGTAAAAAGTAGTAATAGTTTTTTTAATAAAGCCGAAAATAAACCAGTTTTTTGGATTTTTTTTGTCTTTATTCACAAAACTTTAAGTTTGGCTAATAATTTTATACTTTTTAGATTTCTCTCATCGAGACAAGCTAAGAAACCACAAAAAAATCGACCGAAAACTAACAAATGCAATTTTTTTTTGAATAAGGACAAAACCAAAAAAACCAAAAAACTAAATTTTTTCAAATTAAAAAACCAAAGTTATTTATAGATATAGATAATTCACGGTTGACCAAGGATGAGAGAGAGAAAATGTTAGTTGTCACGTTTAGGGATAACCTTAGGCAGGGTACGTAATTTTCTTTGGAAAAAGGGGAGAAATACCAGTCATTAATTGGATTTGGTAGTAAAGATCAAGTAGGTTCATGGACAGAATTCTGTGGGCTCAAACACCAGATGCATGAAGGTTCATGGACAGAATTCTGTGGGCTCAAACACCAGATGCATGAAGCTGGCAAACCAAGCCACCCACATGTAATAAATGTTCCTCAAATTTCACTTAACAGAACCTACACATCCCAACATGGCGTCGTTAGGAGTATATTTAGAGTAATGCTACAAACGCTAACTAATTTACAAATACACTAAACATCAATGCTATATGTAGGGAATCACGTAGGGAAAGCTCTACGGGCCTCAGTACAGACGGTACTACCATATCAATGCATGATGCGTGCAATACGTTGATGGCTTCATCTTAGTGTCTTTTGTATTATTGATATAATTAGGCTGAGCTTCCATGACGGTATTTTTGATATTCTTGATATTTTTTATTGTAAATTGTCAAATCAGTTGATGTATGTCAGAAAAATGACTTGTTGATTTCACACTTCTAATCCAAAAACTCACACTTCTAATCCAATAAGAGTCTATGAGAACTTCAACTTGGGCATTGTGAAGTTATGTGTTTTGGTCTGTTCTGGATTGCAGGATTTCAGGGTAGTATGCCCTTGGTCAAGGACCTGAAGGAAGAAGACCATAGAGGGCTCACTTGTCCCCAGTGAGGTTAAAAAATCACATACTAGTTTACATTTATATTAGATTTTGACACGATTGACCCCACATATATAAAAAAAAAAAAAAAAACACTTCAATATAAAAAAATAATTTTGCCTCTTATTATTGCTAAACTTGATCAAATTCTTAATTCACTCTAGGCACTATTTACAAATCGTGTCTCTGCCTTTTTCCTGGTCCTCCTCTCTTTCGGTCTGATTTGGTTCTATATAAATTAAATTAACCCCCAGAAAAAAATAAAATAATTAAGCCACACATATACCTACCTCACATGCAGCCATTTCTAAGTACTAATCAGGGCCGGCCCTGAAATTCCCAGGACCTAAAATGAACTTGTAAATTTGGGCCCTATGTTCTCTTTTTTAAAAATAAAAATAAAACTAACCTCTCAAAATGATAGTTAATTTTTTTTTTCATGATTCATCTGGTTGTTTCGAATAAAACTAGTTTTTTGTCATATTATTTTTTGCACCAATAAAAAAAATATCCCTTTGAAAGTGTGAGTTTAAAAAAAATATCCCTTTGAAAGTGTGAGTTTGTGAGAGGGGAAAAAAAAATACTATTATGGAGAAGGGATATGAGAGGCCCAAGAATTGAACCATGTACCTCTTGGATAGAAAAACTGTGTTTTTCCACTAGGCTAGCTAACTCATTGATTATATTAGTGATAGATTAAGTATATATTTTATACCTAGGTGTACCTATCCGGGGCCCTAATTTTGGGCCAAAGTTCGGGGGCCTAAGGAAGCGGCCTTACACTTTTTTTTAGCTCAGGTAAAAAAAAAAAAAAAGGCGGCCCTAGTACTAATTCAAACATGACTGAGAAAAAAAAAACATAATTCAAACATGACTGAAAAAAAAAACATTAACATTTCCTTCTCTTTCCTCACAACACGAGAGGCCGCATTGCATTTTTTGCTCAATCGCCCATTGCAGACACACAATAATGGCAACAAATTAATTCTAGTATAGAATTGTTTTTACAAGAGTCATTTGCCTGGGTTATGGAAGAAAGAACCTCATCTTGGCGACTAGAAGCAATATTCGAGTAGCTATCATTTATATAAGCGTTTCACAAGATAAACGACGAAATTTTTATGCTTTAATTATCGTTCTAAAGGCGATTGATCGCATAATACAGTCAAAAAAATTAATCCAAGATCCAATAATAATTTGAGACCACAAATACGATAATCAAACCCCATTAAGTTTGTTCATTTATTTTCCAATAAAAAACAAAGATCACCAAACACACTGTATGATTACAGTTGAGACATACTTCTGAAAAAGATAAAATCAAAATCAAAATAGAAATATAATTGGGATACTGATTTCCCGACGTAGACCATACACTTAATCATCTGCTAAATATGAGTCTTACGTGAATCCGATATAATTGAGTCTCGCGTACGTACTGCGTGGGACTCACATGTATCGGACAAATCTATATCCTAACCATTTTCTGTCGGAAAAGACGGAAAATGGAAGCAGAACAAAACCCACAAAATACATTTTTATTTTGTGCACCCCAATTAAAAAACCCAGGTGGTGACCAAAATATTACACACAAAAAAAACATACACTTAAAAAAATATATATAAACGGAGTCGGAGAAGACAGAGTATTATGGCTCAACGGAGTCGAAGAAGTCGCCGGAGATTATCAGTCGCTCCGGCATCGATCCCAGCAGCGGCCTTAGCGTTGCAACTGAGCTTTGGCCTGAGAGAGAAAGTCGGCAAAGGCAAGCTACTCGGTGGAGGAGAAAGAGCAAAAACCCCATAAACACCCTTCGGAAGGTTATTCGGGTCGGGCCCCACCGGATTACCCGACGGAATAGCCACCAAACTCGCAGAAGAAGTTCTCAACACTTGTTTCGCTGCATCTGCTTTTTTAGCCGGTTTGGATTTGGGTTTGTTGTTGATTTTCCGGGTTACCGGAGGGCAGGAAATGCCTCTGTTTCGCGGGTTAGTGTTCGGTTTCGGGATCGGAAGAGGGAGAAGAGGCGGCTGGCTATGGTTTTGCAGAGGCGGGTGGAAAACAGAGAGCGAAGGAGGGTACGAGTAGGAGAGAGAGAGCGGCGGCGCGTGGAGGATACCACCGCCGTGAAAATTGGAAGAATTGAGAGTCTGATTGTTTCTCTTGTTACCGTTCGTGAACTGGTTGGGAGAAGAAATCGATCTATTAGAAGATGAATTCAACTGAACAACCTCCATAATCAGCCAGAAATGAACCAAATCGTAACTTAGCTGATGATTTTGGACGAAAAACAGAAAGAGGTCGATGATCTCAAATAAACGCGGATCGATCGCCGGAAAATATTTCAAGGAAAAGGTGAAGATAAACAGCTTAATTCGTAAATGAACTACAAATTTTTAAAGAGAATCCTTACAGAAAGACTACTGAAAAGTAAATATAAACAGATTAATTCATAAACAAGAATCTCTTGAAGGTTAGATCTTTGGTGATAGTAGAGATTCGAGAGAACAGAGAAGGAAGACGAAGACGTAGATGTATATAGATATGTACGTATGGAGGATCTGTTCGGACCCTGTTTTCGGAGAAGGTGACTTTCTTAAGTAACCTCGAGACGTCTTTAAATAGACGGTAACCCCAACGGCTACTTTACTTTACTCGATTCGTTGTTGGGGTAAAAATATTTCAGACACCCCTCATTTATTTAATCCTTATCATTATGTACCCTTTGTGCAAAAAAAAAACCTTCATCGATACCCCTTTATCTATAGTAAAGTATCCTAAAATTGCCTGTCAATTTTGAAAGAGGAGTTGTATGTATAGTTGCTAGCACACAAACAAACAAAAAATGCACACTCTAATACACATTTTTACATTTTTCAATACACTTTTACATATTTCTATACACCTTTCACATATTTCTATACACCTTTCACATATTTTAATACACTTTTTTCAATCTTTAAGTGTGTCTATTGGGCACACGTTAGCATTTTTCTATTTTTGTTTTAGGGAAATAATTTTCACACTCCCTTTTAATGTAATTTTTATGTAATTTATAAATTTTCACTAAAATACAAAAAAATAGAATGCGTTTATAAAAAGATATAGTGTTTATTAAAAAGGAGAGTGTAAATCATTTCACATTTATCCAAATTTCTTCTCAAAGAGTGAATGAAGTTCATATAAGTAATTTTTAGACTGTGTCCATCTATCTCCTTCTCCACTGTTTGTCCACGATCTACACTTTATGGCGTAGGCATTCTTAGTTTTATACAATAAGTGTCTTTCACAAACAAATCCAATAAAATCAACATGGAAGTATAAAAAATATAGTATTTCAATCCCATGTCACAAAACATAAGAGTGAAGGCTAATTTTACCACATATACATATAATTAAGAGAAGGGTATTATCATCAATGGATTGCTAATTATTTGAGCTAAACAACTAAACGGGTGTTCTGCTACGGATGTTTTTAGAATAAATTATTTTTTTTACGATTTTTTATGTAATGTATTGTGAGAAAATGACATGTCTTAGTTTTTAGAAACAACTATTTTTTGTTAGTGGAAACACCCCCTAAATTCTCCAAAAGACTACTAGTAGATGGGGTTTAGGTGATAATGTTTAATAGATGGAGGGGTGCTGATAAATTTTTTCCCAATAAGACGCATCTAGTGAAAAAGATTGATAAATGAGGGATCTTCAAGATATTTTCTTTTTTTTTAATAGATTTTTAAATTATTTTCAGCCTAATTAACCGACAACCGTTGCAGTCGGCTACCCCCAAGTTGAAGACCGGGGGCACTGTTGGGCGGCTACCGCCGATTCTACGTGGACCGTTAGATCCCTGCATTAAGAGAGCCGTTGGGGCGATTGTGACCGTTGATCACGTCCTCGGATTTCCACGAAGCTTAGTCTAGAGCAAAAGAAATTTTTTAAACAGAAAAAAAGTGAAAGAGAGGTGGGAGTATCGTAGCCATACACGTGTCTTTTATGGGTCCCACACTTTAGAGGGCGATTGCGATTTCCTATGCGGAGAAATTTCAATTGGCCTAGGATGCACAATAAAATAATGGAAAATGAAGACCTCGGCCGTAAAGCAAGGCGGAAGATAACGTGTAAAAAGTGTATCAATATTGGAGAAAAACATATTGATGTACGTGAAAATATATGGATATTTGTGAACTATGTGCTGATATCCGAACTGATTTGTCGTTATGTGCATATTATCATTTACTTAATGGGCGGAGGTTAGCAAGACCCGTTAGTTGTTTGGATGCTTCTGCGTTGGAGATTTCACGTGGCAACTTATGTGGTTTTGGCGTTGGTTGAATGATTTGTGGGGTCCGAAACAATAACGGATTAAAATTTGTGGTAGGGGAAAATGGTGGGAAATGGCTCGTATCTTTTTCATTAAATTGACTGGACTAAACAATTATACTTGTGCTTGTAAGGCCTACCAACAGTCCCATTTGATAATTCCATTCAATCATTTTCGAAGTTTCAATATGTTGATTTTTTTTTTTTTTTGTTTTGGTGATACAAGCGTCCCGAATTAGCTAGCGCACATCTCGCACTAATCCTTATTGCCGTTCCCACATCCATTTCACATGCTTACGCGTGGGATTGAGATGGCCCAAAGAGTTGCTGACGAGAAAAATCGAATCTGAGAAGTCTCCGCGCATTCAATATATATAAATAATTCAATCAAACGTAACAATCAAAATCATATGAAAAGTCTTTTTTGATATTTTATTGTTATTGAGAAATGTAACTATGGAGGAAAACTTTGGTGCAAATTGGATACAGCTGAAGTGGTGCCCACATTCGCATCTCAATCGTCCAAAAATATTTTGAACGACCCAAATTTCTCCTTCCGTCTCTCTTCTCTCACTCCTCTTTCTCTCTCCTTTTCTCTCTCTACAATCCGAACCATCCAAAACACTTTAAGACAATCAAGATGCGCGCTGAGTACTGTCACGTGATACCTAACTGACAAGTTTTTCTCGGTGTAGGATTTTTCTACCCGATTCTAATGTGGATGATCACAATAGTATCTTGCAAATTGAATTGTCCCCCGAGTCTCCTGACTCAAATACTAACAAGAGATTAACTTCTGTACAGATGATCCGCAAAGAGGGGGTTTGCACCGAGCAAATTTCCGTCGTCCATCCCTAGATCTAACGGCTCGAGTAACATGCGGATTTTGTTTTTTTTATTTTTAATCTGAGATGCTTTTAATGAGAGAGAGAGAGAGAGAGTGCATTAATCCCGAGCCGTTGGATCTCAGGATGAACGGTGGGGGTTTGCTCGGTGCAAACTCCCTCTTTGCAGATCATCCGTAAAGAAGTTAATCTCAAGTCTCAACTAACAAAGGCTCCTACTGTGACAAAGGTCTTCGTCTTACTATTGTTTCAAAGATCCGTAGCTGCCGCGCTTGCATACATACTGCATAGACGAATTCAAGATTCCTACCTTGCGAATGCGAGCAATATATATGATTTCGGGTTATCTTAAAAAGTAGTGCTAAATCAACTATGACGATTTCTATATATAAATGACTTGTTCTAGCGTATGGAGTCTATCGCTGCAAGTGAGCCGAGTCGAGTTGAACTTTGTTGTGTTCAAGCTCGGCTCGTTCTAAACAAGTTGAGCCTGTACATACGACCCGAGCTTATACACACGAGCCGAGCCTGAACATATACAAGCCGAATTTTTTCAAGTTGAGCCGGCTCGTTTAGTAAACGAGTCCAAAACTCGAGTTTGGCTCAGTTACTAAACTAGCCGAACCAAACATCGAGCTGTTTACGAGCAGCTCGGTTAATTTGCAATACTGGTTTTCAAAGAATAGGATAATCGATGACAGATATCGGTTTCTCCAGTACGCAAGGTGTTTATAACTGGTCACCGAAAGTGTCAAAGTTGGCTGTCTTTCCCCTGCCATTACGGCATGTGGGGAGAAAAATCTGAACCTCTTTTTTTCAAGGCTAGTGTTTATAAAATCTTTTGGTTCACTGGATTTGATTATGGTTATCCTCTTCTTGTTTGTCAACTTCCATTTTCAAAGCATCAGGAGGAAATTCGCAGTTCGCCATTGAACAATATAAAATCGTACTCCATCAATCTATTTTTGTCTTTAATTGAATATTTGTCTAATCGTTATTTAAAACTTGACCTAGTGGTAAGTTAGTTTCAACCCTTGACCTAGTGGGAATTAAGTTTCCAACAAAGCCCTATCTCTTATGTTCCTACGACCCAAAACGACGTAGTTTTGAGTTATTTATTTGTTGTCTCTTTTCGCGCCCAAAACGACGTCGTTTTGAGCGATTTTCAGGGTGATTTGCAGGGGTTGATTTCTAGCACCCCGGATCCCCTTTTCCTCTACCGGCCCACTACACCCAAAATTTCAAACTGCATTCTCTCTCTCCCTTTTTTGAAATTCAAACCACATTCTCTCTCATTACCTCCCCTCCCTCCCCTTCTTTGAAATTTGAAGGACTATAAAGATCAGGTACGAGCATGTGCATCAATTGCTCAAGTCGTGCCTTCAGGCACGGGCATGCACTAGTTTACATATATTAGGGATGTGTTAGTTTAGAAATGCAACAAGTACCACAATAGTTTAATTATGTAGTGGACAAAGGGAAAAATCTATGGGTAAAGAATTACATGTACATAATTTATACCAATCAATTGTTTTGGGTCCATTCCGGGTTCTACACAGATGATCAGAGCCGGTCATGTTTTTCAAAATAATGTTTACTAATTTCTCATAAAAAATTTAACATAATCGGATATCGGTAAATGCTCCATCAGTTCATCTAGTTCATCGATATCGAGGATTGAACTAATTATTAACGGGGTACTAGTAAACATTATTTTGAAAAATATGAACAGTTCTAATCATCTGTGTCGGACTCAGAGTAGGCCCAACACAATAGATCTCTACGTAATATGTACATTGAGTCTATATATACGAGTAGTATTGTCCGTGATAAAGTAAGTTAGATGCATTATCATATACATATTTGTATCCGCACAAAGCTAAGGGATCCCCAACAAAGCTATGGTGTAGACCTCTCCTCTCCCGATCGAATTTTGATGATCAGAATTGTTCAGGGTTGAAACTAACTTACCACTAGGTCAAGTTTTAAATAACGATTAGACAAATAATCTCGAAGCTCTAACTAACGATTAGACAAATATTCAGTGGCTCCAAAAGTTTTTTTTGCTTGCGTTGGAAGCCGAACCTGAAAGTTTGAAGAAGTAAGCTCATTATTTAATGTCATTCTTTGTGGTTATTTTTCATCCTCGAATACATGAATGTAGAAAGAAGAGAATAATACATGTGCAATAGTTATATAAGAAATTGTTAATATCACCCAGCCTTATATATGAATCTTTTTGGTTCACAAGATTTATTATGAAATTTCAAAGCATCAGGAAATTTGCAGTTCAGCATTAAACAATAAAAAAGTATAACTCTTTTTATTTTTTTCTAGTTGATCGGTACTATATAGTTCAATTAATCTCGAAACTCTATAAATAACCAGATAAATATTCTGTAATTCCAAAAGTTCATTATTTGCGTTGGAAGCTTAACCAGAAAGTTTGAAGGAGTAAGCTCGTTGTTTATTGTCATTATTGAAGAGTGCCTTGAATTCAGTTCTACAGGTCTATGGATCAGTTTTTCAGCTGAAACAAAAGGGGAGCAAGTAGCTGAAATTGTAGTCCGGACGGTCCCGACGCAAAATATTTCGTATGACAGGATTTTAAACTAGTTTTTTTGTAGTTCTCTATAAAAGGGGGACTTGAGAGATTCTAGGGTTTATCCTAAAGGCTATTACTCTCTTATTGTGGCATCTGTGAAGAGTTACAGATAATTGCTGGCTCTTTGTAATCTCTTTCAAGTTCATAGTGAATCCTCGCCATCCCTCGCCTGTGGAGTACTCTCTTGTTTTGTGCTTGAGAGGAACCACGTAAATCTTTGAGTTCTTTTGTGGTTTGCTTTGCGTTTGTTCTTTCATCTTCGTATTGTCATAACAATCATGCTCTCACTCAACTAATCCTTTATGGTTGAATACGTGTCACTTTGTGTGTATTTTTATCCTTAAAAACAGGGAATAGATCAAGAAAAGAATAATACATGACAATTTGTTCTATAAGAAATTGTTAATATCAACTTCAAGAGTTTGGCCAAGTGAGTATGAGAAAATAATAAGTGATTGTCCTCCATGAGATCACATGTTCGAATCCCACATAGGCCAAACATTCCAAACCTTGGTGCCACTAGAGAGTTGTCCGGTCGTTAACTTAAGACCCAATAATCAGTCAAGACGCGCACAAATTGCCCGGACATCTGGTTATAGAAAAAAAAGAAAATGTTAATATCACTCAGCCATATGAATATCTAAGGTGGTTGTGTTAGACTAAAATCTAGGTGGGTGAGGTGAGATGTTCATTAAGGGAAATGAAGTTGCTTTAAAAACAAGATAGCCAAATTGCCAATCATGGACCTAGAATAAATTAAGGGTTCGAAGGCAACTTTAACACCATCATGATTCAACTTTCTAAAGCGGCTTTTTCCTAACTAGCTGGTTCCAAAGCCAATGGCTTTAGCTTTTATTAAAGGGTTCTGGCGCGATGCTCAATGGGAGACCACTAAGCAAAGCGAAGCGTAATAATTCAGGTTGTCCAAGTCATTTTACGTGTGCAATAGGATATTTTGGCATGTGCCATCGTTTATGTTTTCATTGGTGCTACAAGAGTGTGAAATTTAAACTCGGGGGTTGAAACTTTTGAAAAGAGCGTGTTAAATCTAGATCTGGTTAAGAGTAAAAAGAAAAGCAAGAAAAAAGAGAGTTGGAGACCACTTCACTTCGTGTACATGCGTGTGAAAAACACAAACTTGAAACATGCTTTTAATACTCAAATTGGTGGATTTCAATGGGATGGTCTGGTGTTTAAGAGTTAAGAGTGCTCATTTGAAGGTTTTACCTCATGCGTAAACTTGTGTAAATTTTTGCGTATACTGATTGTACTCCACTTTATTTGGGATTTATTTTTGGGTCTCACACTATGATCGTCAAAGCCGTTCAATTCATTTAAATTTTTTTTTTGTCTCTTTTCAAAAATCAACTTAGTCGGATACCAGTAAATACTTGATTGATTGATTCATTTTTTTCCCCACAAATTAAGGAACAAACAGTGATACTAATATCCATATAAATTAAATTTTTTCAGATACTCTCATAAAAATATTTTAAAAACATTAAAAAGTTTCGATCATTTACGGGGGATTTCAAAATGGGCCCACAAAGTGGTAAACACCAATTAATTTGGTGTGGAAAATGCTACGAGTACACCATTTGTGCATCCCAAGTGCACATCACCCTGACGTGTCAAACGAGGAGAAGTCCATTTTTTGGGTGAGTCTCACATTGGACTTCTCTTTATTTTTCACATCAGGATGATGTGCATTTGAGGTGCAGAAGTGATGTACCCATAGTAGGCCCGTCAACGGATCGGATTTGATCCGGATCCGATCCGAAAAATCAGGATCCGATCCGAAAAATCCGAATCCGATATTTCAGATCCGATAATCCGAAACCGAAAATTCTAATAAAATCCGAATCGGATCCAAACTTATCGGATCTGGATCGGATCCGGATCAAATCCGACCCGTAAGCAAGCAAGCAAGCTGGAAAGGACAAAAAATTAAATTACCGGATCAGATTCGGGTTTTCGGATCGGATATCCGGAATTCGGATCCGGATTAACGTTTTCGGATTTGTGAATATCGGATCCGGATTCGGATCCAAGCTTATCGGATCCGGATCCGGATTCGGATTCGGATCCGGCCCATTGACAGGCCTAACCCATAGTATTGTTCATTTGGTGTACCCATGGTTTTTTTTTTTTACCTAACTAATGGCTTGGGCCGAACAAATTATCATTGGGAGACGGGCTTGAATATACCACAATTGAAATCAAGTGACACCTGACTTGGCCCAAACTTTGTTGGGCATTTTGAGTGGTTTCTGTCAGCCTGAACCTGAACTTGAAAGCAATAGTAACCCTAGCTTCTCTTGATTTCTGTCAGCCTGAACTTGGCCCAAACTTTGTTGGGCATTTTGAGTGATTTCCGATTCAGACATCGATTATTCTATTCTTAAAGCCCACTTTAAAAGCTGT
The DNA here is from genome assembly GCA_016920895.1 of Vaccinium myrtillus. Lineage (NCBI taxonomy): Eukaryota > Viridiplantae > Streptophyta > Magnoliopsida > Ericales > Ericaceae > Vaccinium > Vaccinium myrtillus. The sequence goes on along the minus strand of CM029276.1, from coordinate 33,384,022 downwards.
TTACAAATTTTATTTTATTTGATTGGCAATAAAAAGCTGTTTCCATTGTACTACTTCCATTTTCCTTTGCAAAAATGATTGTGACACAAACTTTGTGGTTGGTTGTGGCACAAAGTTTGTGTATGTATCATTATCCTTTGATAGTAAGTTTTACTAAAAGACAGAAAAAGAATACTCCTTCCGTTTCAAAATGATAGCCCCTTTTGTGATTGTTTTGTCATTTTCAATGACTTATATTTTTATGATTTTTAAATTTTTTTATAATAGAATTAATCAAGATCTATCAAACAAGATCAATAATATATATTTTTTGAGATTCACACTAAAAGATATAAGCTGTTGAAAATGACACGCAGTCCGAAAGGGGACTGTCATTTTGAGATGGAGACAAAAACTAAAGTGTGGAAATCACTATACTTCCGAAATATATAATAAAATCTTTTTAATATTTTGATAATTCTCTAGAGCAATGCTATAAATCAAACACACTTCTATTAATACACAATCTCGTACACAACAATATTCAGGCTGTGTTTGGATGACCAAAATCTTGAGTAGGAATAGGAATGTGATTGCCAGGAATCAAATTCCTGGGAATTTCCTTGGGTAGGAATAGGAAAGTAATTACTAGGAATCAAATTCCTAGGAATTTGATACCTAGAGTAATTTCATTACGGTGTTTGGATTAATTGAGTAATCTTATGTAGGAAACAATTATTTTGGAAATTTATTGAAATCAACATTTTCTTTTTTATTGAATGAACCAGGAATCTGAGATTCCCATGGGGTAAGGGAGGAATCAGATTCCCACTCAGTTTGGGAATGTGATTCCTGGTTGAATGTGTCATCAGGAATCACATTCCTGTTCCTGACTATTCCAAACGCTGGAATCAGAAAAGCATGGAATCACATTCATATTCCTGTTTGTTCCAAACATTGGAATCATGAAAAGAAGGCATCACATTCTCATTCCCCCTCAAGATTGCTGTCATCCAAACTGAGCCTCAGAGTTGTTCGATGCACGTGGACCAACTTACATCATACGGCTACAAACACAGTTGTATCTAGAGTTTTGTCCAGAAATTGTGTTCTTATAGACTTTTTGTGTGATACATTTGATTTGACCTCCAACAATACTCTCTCAGTCTCCTTTTATAATTTATAATGTTGACGTTCGTGTATTTTCTCAAACAATAAAACATACTACTTGTGATTTTTTATTTCTTTTAAGATCAACTAAGATGTGGAAAATTTGGGAAAACTATCCACAAAAATATGTTTTTTCAAAGTAAATAAAATGTATTTCAAAAGAGACAACTAAAAGAGGAGACATATGTAGTAAGTGGAATATTTTAGTAGTATTGATCTAACGAGTTTAGATTTCTAATATTCAAAAGTTAGGAGCGTGCTACATCAAATGAATGTAAGACCCGAAGTTAAATCGCTAACGCAACAGGGGGTGCTGCGCAGCATGCTGTGCGGGTCCATTTCGGCGCCGTGCCGGCACCGTTTCGACGATCCGAGACGTCCACCACGTAGAGCTCGTCGAGTTCTATAAGTGTACCAAAAATCAACTCGATCGGATATCGTTAAGTGCCTCACCGGAACACAAATAAGTTGAAAAAAATGGTTTCATGTGAACCTAGAAGTGAATTGGGATAAAATATAATCTTTACACTTTATCACGAATTAAATGAGATATGAAATACTCATACGTTGGAAGATTTGGCAAATTTTATGAAAATTTTGGCCAGTGTGGTCATGGATTTCGTGTAGTTGATGTCTTCAAGACAAATGTGATGTCATTATTAATAATTGATGCCCGTTACGTATAAGGTTATCGACGAATTAGCCTGATAAATTATACAATTCCGATCAAATAAATCAAGTTAATACAGAATGTATTCCGCAGCATCACCGCGAAGGAAATGTTATATTGCACAACACCTAATCAAATCCTATGATCACAACTATTTCTTTATTCCTTAATTTCGTTATACTTTAAAATATAAGTTGAAAATGTACATTGGTTAAGACGATTTGAGGTATCAAATGACATCTCTTAAACGTAATTATTCTGTGTTTAGGCTGGCTTGTTAAGTCTTTTTTTAAATCCAAAACTAACACATCATAATTATCATCAGTCAATGTAAACGAATTTCTAGATTCTTTTTAAAAGAATTTGTACGAAGTTATTGTACGTGAGATTTTTTAAATAAAAAAGACAATGAAAGTATATTTTCCTGTGAAATGTCGGGAAAACCCTGATAATAACTTAGGGGGTGTTCCACTAACAAAAAACCTTTTTTTTCAAACACCGAGACAGGTCATACTTGCCTGTTCCAGACTTCCAGTGGCATTGACTAAAGAATTTTTTGGTTTTGTCTTTATTCAAATATTTTTACATTTGTTAGTTTTGTGTCTAATTTTTAGTGATTATAAGTTCGTCTCGACGAAAGGAATCAGAATTGAGTAAAATTATGACTTTTACCCAAATATTTTGGGAAATATCAAAAAAATCATTAAGCCAATGACACTGGAACGGGCTCAGATCTATCATCAATTTTGTTGGGAAAATAAAATAAATTTTTAGGCTGTGTGTGGGCTGGCTTTTGTTGCCCTTCTTTTTAAAAAAAATCACATACTTTGCTCTCTTGAGTGTAAATAAAAACAACCAAAAATAGCTCAAACGACTTTGTCTTGGTTGGTTCCATTTACAATTAGTCTTTTTTTTTCTTCCCCTTTTCTTATGAGATCTACAAGAAGATCTAGTGATGCAGCGCAGCGTGTTGAAATAGAAGAATGCCTACAAACAAGAGAATAATATCATTAACATCAATCAACTAGCCCTAAGGTTTACATCTTTATTTATATTAGCAAAAATTTTAACCTAGCTAGCATTACTAAATATTAAAAAGGAAAATAATATATAAGGAAATAAAATCTACCCTAATTCTTATTGGCCAAGTAACCTATAAAATAGGAAACCTAAATCAAAAGAAACTAGGAAACTAATTCCTTCTAAAAAAAAATTTCTTAACAAAATTTTCTAAATGAATAAAATTTAAATCCAATTACGTACTCAAAAAAAAAAATTAACTCAATTTTATTTTATTATTATTTTTTATATTCCTGTTGATTCATGTTTGACTGGTCTAGTTTATATTAGTTCATTATCATAGATTCATCCTCAATCATTGATGATTCATTAATAAATTAATCCGTCAAGATTCGACTACAATTTCAAGTTTTTTTCAAGGTTGCCTTTCGCCAAAACTACAACAAGTGATTTCATACTGTAGAAGATCAAATTTTAATATATGGGCACTTAAATAATCATGATTTTAGAGAGCGGATCCGCTGTCCCAATTTTCGTGTCCCAACTCCCTGTCCCATTCATCCAAGCCGTCTATCCGAGCAATCAACGGCTCGGATTCTATCTCACCCCAAACAAATCTGAGCCATCCATATTCATTTGAGAATTTGAGCCGTTGATTGCTCGGATGGATGGCTCGGATGGACGGGACAGAGAGTTGGGACACGGAGATTGGGACAGCGGATCCGCTACCATGATTTTAGTCACTTGAAATTAGAAAATCATCATGAGCCTATTTAGGAGTTATGTTTCTATCCCGAGATTCAAAAAAATCCTAAAATGCCCTTTATCTATATATAATTATATAATTGTAACATATTAAGGGATTGATGACTAAATTAAAAGTTGCATATATGGGGGTAGGTAGTGGACCATTTTCAAAATTATGAGGTCCTCTGCTACAATTACGGGATTGGGGATAAGACTACTATATATATTCGGAAAATTTCCAGTCCACTCCCGGAAATAAGAAAAAATTGATTTTTTTGTGTTGCAAATTTTTTTTTGGAAAATCCGGGCCGTCTAATATGTTCAGAAGGTGTTTTCAAGGGTCTATGCGGGAAATCTTCAAAAAAATACCGGGAAGGGCTTCATCAAATATTTTCGAAAAGCGTAAATATAAAGTTTTCCCGGTATTTTTTTTTGAAGATCCCTTGGATTTCCCCCTTGAAAACACCTTCTGAACACATTGGACGGATCGGATCGTCAAAAAAATGTTTGGATCATGGGGTTCGGAAACGGGAATCCCATTTTAGAAGCGGAACCATATACGGAAAATTTCTAGTCCACTCCTCCCGGAAACAAGAAAAAATTGAAAACCTGATTCGGATAAAATCCCGATTCTGTATATACGGGCAAAATCCCCCACAATTATGCAACCCGATTCTGTAAAACACCCATTTGAAAACCTTCGAGCCCTACCCGATGCCATCCTCCAAAACTTCTCCCAATTATTCGTCCTTTCATTTCTCCAAACATCTATTTATCCGTCCTCCAAATCATTTCCAATCGTCGTCCTCCATCGCTGTCGACCACCACGATCCTTCGTAGCATTCATCGTCGCTGTCAATCAAGAAAAAAGGAGGAAGAGTAAAGAAGCTTTTTGGGGAATTCTCAAGCAGTTCTCTCCTCAAGGGTATTGCTTCAATTTGTCTTTCGAGAAAGCAAGATCTAGCTTTATTCCATAAAAAAAAGATTCGAGAGATCAAGGGGTGGGAGGGTTTTGATCTGGAATCCTCATCAGTGAACTTAATTTTACTCCTATAATTAATCATCTGTACTTGTCACCACAAACAAACTACAGAGGAGTGAGTTATCATCCGACGTTCTTCTTATCCGTCTCCAGTGAACATGGTAAAAATAACACGAGGCAGAGTAACTATGGTAAATTTACGAATTATTATGGTAAAAAGAAATAGAGCACATAAGAAGAAGAAAAAAAAACACAAGCCACAGTAACTATGGTAAATGTACGAATTATTATGGTAAAAAGAAATAGAGCACAATAGAAAATAAATCAACACTAGTACAGATGGTAAAATTATGAATAATCATGGTTAAAGATGGTGACATTACGAATAACCTTACAACATTTTTTAGTGATCATGGTAAAAATCACATAGGACACCTTAATTGTGGTAAATTTATCTATTTAACAACCTAGATCATGGTAAATCCTATGCCATCACCATTTTCCGTAATCACTGTAAATGATAGAAAGTCACGAAGAAGATGATACTGGGATGAGATCTTTACATGGCTTGATGAATTTAGGATGCAAAACATTATATAATGTGCATGAATGGTCCTATTCCTGTATTCTCATCCGTTATTTATGGGAGTAAGATCAATCCCACTAATTTGAATTCTCCTACTATTTCAAATCCCTTTATTTTTGGTATTCCTCAGTTAGGTTATATATATGGATATAAAATCTTTCCTACTCATTTCGAATCCTTCACTATTTCAATCCTTTAATTTCAGAAATCAAATCGTGGGTTAGATAAGGGAATAAAATCGTCCCCACTTTTGAATCCCCCACAATTTCAAAAAATCTCATAATATACTCCCCAAAAATAGGAACCAGAATATTTTATATGTATGTATGTCATAGTAATGGTAGTAATGGTAAATCACATATGAAGAGGATGAAAACATAACCCTTACAAATGGGCGGGATGAAAATTTACGTAGTATCCAAAAAAAAATATGATTATTTAATTACATACTTGTATATTTATAACTTCGTCTTGCTCGCCTTGTGTCAAAGACGGCACTGCTTTATGCGGAGACAGCTCCTTTAGCCAAATTCCTTAGAATTGACATTTTTAGAGTTTTTGTTTTTTTTTGTTTTTTTCTACTGGCCATTTTTTTATATTTTATTTTGCCAGCTTGTCAGAGGAATTCCAGTTGATCCGTCGGGTCAAACCTGACCCGTGGCTGTTTGTCGAGTGTCAGCTCTAAGCCACGCGTTAGGCTCTGTTTGGACTATTTATAAAAGTCAGTTTTTCACAAGAAAAGAAAGCGAAAAAAGTGTTGATTGTTAACTTTGCGAGGAATTTTTTAGACTCTCTTTTTCTTGGCTTCTTGTATATTGAAAAAAGCAAAATTACTTCACGCACGCAAGGATGTGTACGTACGGATTTTATTCACTTATTGATCGGTAAGAAAGCTCTTTGGCCGGTCAAAGGGTAATTAAGATCTGAACTACTGATTTGTTGAAATGGACAATTAAGATGCGTATGTACATGTTGCGTACGGATGGATGGACTGTGAAAAAAGTGAGCCCATATTTCAAAACTGAGAGCAAGTTCATCCTTGGTTATATTAGTTGCCAAAACTGTAATTAGGGTTTTTTTTCCCCCTTTTTACGAAATTATTGTTCAACGATGAAGCACGAAACGAAGAAGCTTAACTCTTGAGGCAAGCCAGTGCCTTTGATTGGAAACAAGTAGGGGTTTTCCCCGAGTCTAGAACAAAGGAAGCGTGGCTCCCCTCGAGATTAAGAAGTTAAGGTATCAATTGCCCCTTACTTTTCTTTTAGTGCTTTAATAAAGATAAGTAAGTGTGCATGTGCGTGAACTACTTGAATACGGTAGTTCTTTTGATTCCTTTCCGCAATTACGTAAAGAGAGCAGAGCGTTCTTTTGATTCCGGTCCCGGTTGTTGATGCTTCGCTTGCTTTAAGATCAAAGGATTTAAAGGGATAGAAAAGGATTGTTGAACTACTCTAAGCTAATGACGACCAATTAAAGGCAGTAACTTTGACATTGTCATGAAACCTGTCATATCAACACATTCAGTTAATCTTCATTTAGAAATGAAGATTGTTTTGATTAGTCTAATAAATTTGAGATTTTGCCAAAACACAACAAAATTACTTCTTCATTTTCCCCCCTTTTCAAACACGATAACAAGCCAAAACACATGCTCCACGAAGTCATTTAACAATAACGGATGGCATACTTGCACTTAGAGCATCTCCACTCCTTACCCTTTTTTTTGTATACTCATTCAAAATTCGAGTAAAATCCCTAAAAATTTTAATACACTCATTTGCTCAAACCTATACCAAATTAAGTTTTACTCAAATTGAAGTAAAACTCAATTTTTTACTCCAATTTTACAGGCTTATTTCTCCCCTCCCAAATTTATAAAAATACCATTAACGAATTGAATTTTTGAAGTACCAAAAAAAAAAAATACCATTAATGAACTAGTACTATTTTGCAAGTGATAGCTAGCTCATGAGATAGAGCTCTTGGATGCCCACACTATATCCCGGATCAAGTCTCATTCCCCCCTCCTCCATGTAATAAATTAGGGATGACGAATGAAAAAAAAAAAGAAGAACTAGTACTAATTTGGGGCCCCGAGGTGCCCGTGTGCAACCCTGATGTGATCATCCGAGCCGTTCATTTTAGCAATCAATGGCTCAAATATGTTTCTTAACTCTTACCTATTCTACCGGTAAGAATACTTCTGCGAATCTGAACCATCGATGGTGAAGATTGACGGCTTGGCTGCCGCACACCAGGGTCCCTGATTCCACTAATTTGTGCTTAAATTTGGGTTTGCCGATTGGATTATTATATTAGTATCAACTAAAGTTTATACTAAATTTTTTATTTAAATTTGAGTAAAATATAAGCAAGGGTTGGAGATGTAGAAATAAAAAGCTACTCCCTCCGTCCAAAAATGGATTTCCAAAATTACTATTCACACTCCTCAAAAAAATCATCTATATATTGCAATTTATAATACTTTTTTCAATTTTAAAAACTTTGTTTAATAAAACTAAACAAAATCTATCAAACAAGATTAATATTACATATATTTCATTATAGCTTAAAAATATAAATATTTTTCCGAGAGGTGTGAATAGTATTTTGGGGCATCCATTTTGGGACGGTGGGAATAGCTTTTACTTATTTGGACTGTTGTAGATGACATTTTGGAGTAAGAAATTGAGAACAAAGAAACCAATTTTTTTTTTTTTTTTGGGTGGGTTTTTCAATCATATATATTGGCCCAAAAAGAAACAGATAAATTTTAGGTTTACCAAACAGAGCCCACTTCAGATCAAAAAAAAAAAAACAGAGCCCACTTGGAGACCGAAACGCTGACCAGGAAATTGACAACGTAAAATAGGAAAGGGAAACAAAAACGATAGAAATAGCAAAAATTAGTAAAACACTGAGAGAGAGAGAAGAACAAACAAACGTTGTTGTTCTCTCTGGTTCGAAAAGGGCCACCACACAGAAGACAAAACGAGGGTTTTGTGAACTCCAGAGAGAGAGAGAGAAATTGCAAAAGTAGAGGAGTAATTTTATAGAGATACAGATATAGGTTTAGAGAGAGAGAGAGAGTAATCAAGAGAGAGAAAGACGTGGTTGCCCAGCTGCTTCAAGTTCAAGTCCAAGTCTAAATAAGTCTCGTCTTCTACTCCAAACGGAGAGGCTTTTATCTGGGCTAGGGTTTCCGAATTCTGAATAAGGTAAAGTTCGAGTTTTGCGGTATTAGGAGTTCTAATTATTGTAATTAGGGGGAAAAGTTCTTATTTTTTTTTTTTTTTTGGGAAATTGACTGTATATTTGGGTTGGCCAATTGAGGATTTTGGCGTTTTTAATTTGTTATCTTGCTGCATTAATTAGTGTAATCTGTATTCTGTATTAAGTATTTCGTCATGCGTGCTCGAAAAGTCTCCCTTTTAGGGTTTTATAGAGGAGATTGGTCCTCTCTCTAGGGTTGGAGTTGAATTCTAGGGTTTGAATTTTCTGCTGTGGGCATGGTATTCAGGTAGTCACTCGTCTTTGTTCTGTAATTCCTTTAGTGTTTTTGTAAAGAAACCCTGTTTGTTTCCTGTAATTTCGCCGATTTTTCTGGAGTGTTCTTGTGAAGTATTGTGGTTTTAGATACTGCGGTATTGTTCTATTTTGTTTTTTTTTTCTGGGTGTTTTTTTTTTTTTATTGCTTGCTACATTCACTAGTGTGGGTTTCACCAACTATGCTGGATGTTTTCCGCGAATTAGCATAGTTTTGGTTTTTGTGGTGTTATTCAATCCAACTTTCTTTTTAGGGTTTCGTTTAAATGATTTTTGTTCATTTATTTAACGTGTGCTTGTTCTGCATTCTGATTTCAGGATTGCAGCCAATTTATTTGGTGGTTTTGATTGGAAAGTCCAACTTCTGCTTAGGTATTTGATCTACGGGCGGCGGAACAACTGGTAATTAACTATTGTCTAACATCATTAGACGAATTGTCTTTTTGACATGTGTGAATGCGGTGTTGTCAGATTCTGCATTTTTTAGATTTTGTTTTATCCTCTACCTCTATCAAGTCGGTAACTGATTGGGTTGCATTATTGGACTGTTTGAATGATCATCTATTCCGATATTGTCTTCATAATTCTGACAATGTTAATATATGAGGACTGATTAATTTTTCCTTTCTATGTGAAACATGTGTAGTGATATTACCCATTGCGATATAGTAATTTAATGGTGGTAATGCTTTGGGGAAATATGATTTCTATATTCCTGCATATGTATGTCGAAAAGAAGGGATCTGGTATTTGTTAGTTGGTCTACGTGCCTTCATAATGTGGTTTTGTGCCTGAAAGTTATGTCCATCGTTGTCCTACTCATGGTTTATTATAATCCATTGGAGAACGGATGACGACATACATGATACATGATCTTGTGTTGTGTACTTTGAATTGTAAATTTTGCTAAATGTGTGTTTGTTAAGTGGGAAGAGATTTTTTTTCCTTCTTTCACAAGTGCCCTTTTGGTGTTATATATGCAAATTGACTTTTTGACATGTTATTGTGTTGTTGAAGCTTGTTATGGGATCGTTTTATATACTTTTGGACTAAGGTCATTTATGATGTTGCAATATGTTGACCTATTAAGGAAACGAAAAAAGCCTTTGAATGGCATGTTGCAGCTGATTATCAATATCCTTTTAGCAAAACTATATGCAGCTTTTGCTGTAAAGGCTGGCTTGAAATGGTGTATGGTCTTATGTTTTTGTTGTGTTATCTTTGAATGGATTCCTATCCCTTCTTCTTGTGTTTATCTGCATACACCCTGTTCGGTATTGTCTGTCTTGGTGCAATAACTATGATGCACTGGATCAGTTTGTTTCTCCTGTGATCCTACACTTTGGTCGTGTTCTTGTTTTACTTGCACTAATTCTGCCTTTGTTAGGTGTTAGAACTCCTTTTATATATATATATATATACACTTTATCTAGTCCGGGAGTCCCGGATCCGGGTTCTGTTATTTTTTACTTGTCCAACTAATTCTGCCTTTGTTAGGTGTTAGAACTCTTATATATAAAAATAGGTGTTAGAACCATTCAAAATAAATTTACAAAACCCTTCTTGGATTTTTTTGAAGATTTCCAAGGCCTTGGAAAACACCTTTTGAACACATTGGACGGCTCGGATTTCCCAAAAACAATTGGGAAAAGCATCAAAACGCTTCGGTCCGGGAAATCCGGGATCCTTGACAGGATCGCCGGTGTATATATATATATATATATATAAAAGTAGGTGTTAGAACCATTCATCTTCGTACAACACCCTTCTTGGATGTAGACAAGTGAATCTCAAACTTGCTGATCCATAGTTGGTGCTTCGAAAATCTCGAGTAAATCCCATTCCAATCCCAAGCCATTAGCATCCCTAGTTAAGTATTTTACGTTAGAATAAATCAAACAAAAAGAAAAGCGAGGAAAAGAAACCAGGAATCATGGTTTTGAGTTTTTCTGTCGTAATCCATGGTACACTAGGATATCTATTTACCCTCTTTTCCTGAAAAGGAAAGAAACAATGGCCCTGTTCGGTTTGAGGTTTTAGTTTTGTTTTAGTTTTGTTGACATCATCATTTCCCTCATTTCTCTCTCTATCTCTCTCCACTCATTACACCTGCTTATATCATCAAAACTAAACTAAACTACAAACCAAACACAGCCAACATATTGATATTGGTATTGAAATTTAACAAGTGTTGACATCTTGTTGAATCCAGTATGGTTCTGTACTTTAACCATTTCTCCTTGCTCCTTTTTCTCCTTCTTCTTCTTCTGGGCACTTTAAGCCCCCTAAAGCACATAGCCATATCTGTTTGAAAATTGCTTGTACCTTGCTACTTTTATGTTGTCAATGGACTTGTGGGTAACTTTGTTTTGTTTTGTGATCCTAAACTAGTGGGCTAACCATAATAAACCATTTTATCCTGCTATCCATGTTTATTGCCAAATGGCTCTGCTTGGATTTTCTGTTGATCTGACGCAGTTGACAAGAATAAACCATTATACCCAACCATCCGTTAATTTTTTCTCTGATAGTTGATGGATAAACCCCTTCCCATTCCCTCACTAGTCATTTCTATTCATCTGAATTCATTATTGTTCACATGATTAATCTTAGGACTGACATGGTTAATATGTGATGAACAGTTAAATATTATAAGCGTAAGCTTCTAGAATGATTGTGTTCTTTATCTTTGTCATTAAGGTAGATGAATCTGGGACTGTGAGAATATACTACTTGCTCACCACTTAGTAGATGGGCTGGATTAAACCAATCCTCTGTTACGTATGCATTTAGTGGTTGATCTCTGTGTTGATTCTTTACTTCTGTATTTTAACATTATAAGTTCTCAATTATTTTATGATTGTATACTGAAGTAGACAAACCGATGCACATGCCTTGGTGCACTTAAATATCCACACATTATCTCCTAAAAGTGTCTTTATCTTATTGTGGACGCTGTTTAGGGGGTGTTCTAAGTGATTCCACAACATTGATTCTGCTTATAGTATTTATGAACTTATGATGAGCATTATTCTTAAATTTTTAGTCCTCTATGTTGATTTAGTGAACCTCATGCAACTTTTAGCATTTGGATAGTTCTGTGGAGGAATGACAAAAGCTCAACTCTCAATGTGAACTTAACTTCTTGGAATCAATCACAGAGTGCAAAAAACTTTCCATCCCTCAGGACTACCTGTAGCTTCAGTTGTTGAATCTTGTGCAAGTTAGGTTGTGGTTGTAGTGGCTATAAGCGAAACGTAGGCGCTTTAGGTGTGTGTTGACCATGCACTTTTGTGTCATCAAAATTCGTATGTATGATAGAGGTGGGGTGGTGATTTACTTCAATGCTAATGATTATCCCCAAGGTTCAACTCATTTTTGGCGTGCTTTTGCAGGCTATGGTTGTAATTTTGTCAAGATGAAGGATATCTTTGATGCTTGGAACTCCTAAGTGACATGTGAAGCATTATGACGCTTGAGGACTTTTTTACCCTTACTGAGATGAAAGATGGGCTCACTTCTCCTGCTCGAGTGAAGGAGCTGGTGAATGTAATGCAGAAAGAGAGAGACTATATTGTGAAGAATGTTGGTGATGCAACCAGGCAGTGGTCTACTGTTGCGGGTACCATAGCAGCCACTGAGGACAAAGACTGCCTTGACCTTTTTGTTCAGTTGGAGGGGCTCTGGTTTATTGATAGGTGGCTCAAGGACGCTCAAAAGTTTGGTAATGACACAAGTGAAAGCTTTGTGGAAGAGTCCATCACTGCATTACTGCGTGCACTTGAAAAACTGCACATAGATTCTGAAAAGTCAGTGTCTTCTGGAGTTTGGATGACAGTCAAGGATCTCCTTGGCCACACTAGTTCTAGGGTTCAGGATAGGGCTAGGGCCGTGTTTGATAGCTGGAAGCAAGATGGTGACAGTGAAACAGCTCCTCAAGATTTTCAGACAGTTGGGAATGAAGAAAAACATGTAGAGCCACAAAAGGATGAAATGCTGCCCTCTACATGCTCAGGGAATTTCCAACCAGAAAAGGTTGATGATTGTCAGACTGAAACCTCTAACAAGAAAAGTTCTTTAGTTCACGAAGTCTTGAAAGAAGAGGGTTCATCATATCCTGTGGGGTCCATCGTGTTAGAACCTGTTAAAGAAAATTCTTCTATCGAAGAAGAATCCCCTTCTTATCATTTGGAAGGAACTGCCTCAGTTGAAACTTCTACGTCTGTGGCCCCAAAACAAGAGATTGAAGTAAAGTCAGATGTTCCTGATTCAAAGGAGTATAATGATGAAGCAAAGAAGATACCAAAGATCACAAGTCCTCTCAACAAATTAGGTTCCAATGGAAACCTCTTCTGTTTCTCTTTCAGGTGATGATGTTACTGCAAATGCTCAGGGATCTGTGACAGATTCTGACTTGGAAAACAATGTTGATACCAAAGACAAAGGTTGCCCAAAAGTTTCACCTGTAGGTGAAGTGGAGGCAGAATTGTCGGAAGGGAAATGCAGGAGGGATGACGCTGGATCTCCACGTCGTCATTGCAGCAGCACGGCTGTTCTCCAAAGTCAAGGTCAGGATTGTGATACTGATGCTCTATTGGAATTTGCCAGCAATGAGGGTAAATTGAAAAAACTGGAGGACCCACAGGCTTCTTTCTCCAGTGAATCCAGTGGGGCAACCGACGAAGTTAAGGAGCACGATAGTGATGAAAGCGATGATCTGGCATTTGAATCTAATTATTCGAGACCTGCAATGGATGTCATACGTTCTGATGTGATTGTTGACAAGAGTAGGTCAGATTTGGAGCTTGACGATGTCATGGTAGATGCTCTGGAGCTTGCTCGACAAGTAGCCATAGAAGTGGAGAGGGAAGTTGTGGATCGCAGCAGAGAGCCAAGTTGCAGCGGATCTTCTGAAAAATCCTCTAAAAAAGGTGGAATTGGGCAACCGGATAGCCCAGAGTGTGTATATGGTAAAGAAATCCAACCCTTGGATGCCTCGTCTAAAAAAGAGGCGACAACTGGACCTGATCCGTCCGCTGTGGCTTCCCCAAATGGGGTAGATCTGTCAAGTAGTGCAAAAACCCTAGATGCTGAAACAGAAGAGCAAAACCAAGATATAGATTCCTATGAGGCCGCCTCAGCGGCAGCCCAAAAACAACCTGAAGTTGATGTAGAGAAAGGTTTCAGTGATTTCGATCTCAATCAAGAACTTTGCTCGGAGGATATGATGGATCGCCCCATAAATCCAAACTCTACCACCATCTCTGTGGTTTCTGCTTCAAGGGCTGCAGCAGCTTCTGGGTTTCCCATATCTCCCTTGCAGTTTGACGGTGCTCATGGCTGGAAAGGATCGGCTGCAACCAGTGCTTTTCGCAGAATTCTGGAAGATGGCAAGACTCGTGTCACGGATGGGACCCAAAACATCTCAAAGCAGCGGCAGGACTGGCAGCTTGATTTTGATCTGAACGTAGCGGAGGCTGGCGATGATAATAAACCTGCAGATCAAATACAGTTCAAACATACCCAGATAGCATCTTCGGGCCTTCCTTTTGGGGAATCTTCTCTTGAAGCCAGCACAAAAAGACATGAGAGGTTGTTCAATTTGGATCTTAATCATATCAGTGATGATGGTGATGCTCCGTCTCCTTCGTCTTCATCCTCGACGATGCAGCCTGCCGTGAGGAACATTGATTTGAACGACCAACCGTCTTTTCACAATGATTCTTCATCAGATCCAGTACAGCCTTTTTTTCTCGGTAAGTCATCTTTGCAAAATTTAAATGCTTCCGGAGGAGGCAGATCACATGATTCCGCGATTTCCATATTGGGTACCAGAGTGGAAGTCAATCGAATTCCTCAAACTGCTCCCTTGCAAAATGGCAGGAATGTGAACCCTAACTTGGACTTTAGTCTGGGAAATAGCGGGGGTGTTTTGGGGATGGGATCTGCATTTCCTTATACAGGTCCTCCGGTTTTTGGCTACAATGGGCTTACAACAGGGCCTGCGGTAACTTTCTCATCGGCCATGTATGGGCAACATTACATGGTAGATTCTAGAGGAGCCACTGTTGTGCCTCAAGTTTTGGGATCGGCATCTCCAGCTGGATACTCTCATCCTCAGTTTGTTCTGGGTATGATGGAGACACCTCCTGGTTCAAATGGGGCTGGGCCTTCACGGTCCCATTTTGATCTGAATTCGGGCTTGATGTTTGAAGGGGGAAACAGGGAATCCTCTTCCGGCTCTGGTGGTGTTGGAAAACGTAAGGAACCAGATGGTGGGTGGGAGCACTACCCATTTAACTATAAACATCAACAACCGCCGTGGAAATAGAGTATTTATATCTGGGTTCCCCTCTTTGGATCAAGTTTAGGAACTAAACACACAAGACTAATGTTTTTTTCATAGCTATAGGTGATCCAGAGAAGGTTTATCCTAATTTAAATTAGTGGGAGGGAGAGTTTGTAGAAGTGAATAAAGACCGATAATTGTGGATGTAATGTGATTCATGAGTTTTAACTGCCAAAGAAGGAAAGGAAAGGTTAGGTTTTATTGTTTTGAAATGGTTTATTTTCTTACTATTTTGCTTTCTTTATATGTTCATAGCCAGCCCTTGCTACCATAGAAAGCTTGTTACATGTAGCTGTAATCTCTCCTTATATATATAAATCAAAGACATTTACTGAAATGATTGTCTTGTTTTTTTACCATTTTCTTGTGTTTTCTTGGTATTGTCTTGATACAGAATATAGCTCAAATAAATTTGTATCAATTGGTTGGAGCAGATGACACATCAGATTCTTGATTTTCCTAATTTACTGTATTCATTGCATATTTTTAGTTTCTAAATTTACCATTCTTATGCAATAATATGTGCAGATCAAAGGGTTGACCTAGTGGATGAGATGCTCTTTGTTTGACCTGATTTTAGTAATTTTTAAGGTTGAAATTTTATTGCTGGAAGGTGCAGTATCCTTTTCCATATCCTTCTTCTACCGATTGTGAATAATGAAAATGATGACAGGAAGGGTCAATTATGGTATACCTCCCTCAAGCATGGCCGAATTCCACTTTACCCCACATTAAAGTTTAAATTCAACATTTTACCCCCTTTCAAATATATGCATTTCAAAAAGGTAGATTTGCATTGTTCCCATTGAATGATGAACATAATTCAACCTCTCCCTTTCTCTGTGCTGTGTCCCGCCCCTCACCGGCTCTTCTTCTAGTTGTAACCACCCCGGACCTCAAACACCACTGCCACTTTCTCTCACTCATTGCCAAGCGAACCCCCTCCCACCATCACTCGATCTCTCTCATTCTCTCCCCCTCTTTCTCCAATGGTTCACTTTTTCCCGTTTAAAACGTGAAGCTTAAACGCGTGGATAAGAGCCATGTTTGGATATAACATAGGTAAGACTGGTTGGTTATGGATGGAAGAGCAGTTATTCACGAAAAATCTCATTGAGTATGCCCTTCTGCTCACAAGTCACTGTTGCGATCCAAACCCTATCCCCAGCTTAGTGTCTCTTAAAAGAACTCTACAAAGGGGCTGAATTCTAAACTTACTGGGGTACCATGAAAATCGTCCATAATTTAAATTTGGTTTATTGCAATGATGCAATAATCATTCAAAGTCCCAAGGAATCGTTTTGAATTATCGACTACTGCGTATTTGAGTGAAAATAGCACTGGGCAGTTCTGGTAGTGTAGACAGATAACAAGATTTACGGAGTTCATCTGTAGAGAACACAAGGGCGAGATCGAGCAAGACACGTTTGCCTTTTTTCCCAATACCTATTAAGTTTTTAAAAAATGCATCCAGAATTTCACTAACAAGTAACTCATGCCCCTTTAGGAAGCGGGTCTGGGATTCAAGTCCCAGCCAAGTTGCCTACTTCTTACAACTCTAAATGAACATTAAAAATAATAATAATAATAATAACCGTTTTCAAGATTTGCCCCCAAAAATGTGTAAGAAGGTACAACAATCCCAACAATATTCCTTCCCTCGACGGTAATTGCAGCTAGATTGCTAGTCCGAATGCTGCCCCTTCGCTACTGCTGATGTGTATATGCCCAATGCCTGCTCAATGATGGTATCTCTCCTTTTGTAAACAAAGCAGATGGAGAAAGTGGCGGTAAGCTCTTTTCCGGCATCAGAACAATAGCAGGTATATCCAGAACCAATTCCAAGACATCAAACCCAAGGCACTTCAAAGTAGTCGGAACTTCTCTCGGTAATATTACCTCCGCTTATACCTGAGGAAAAAGATCAAACATAGTATAAGAAACGCATCTCCAACGTTTTAGAGACCAATCAAGCACAAAACAAACCCGGGAACTAATTCTATTCCCTTCATCGAGAATTTAATCCTAATCGTCAAAAATCTGAAATCTACAATTTTTTCCTCCAAGTTCCTGCTAACAAGAACACTTTGTTTTAAGGAAACACCATAGAAAAGAATGTATTTGACACAGTGAACCTACCGTAGGTCAGAATTTAAGGCTTATTGCCAAAAAATAAATAGCCCCAACATTGTCCAACAAATTAGGCAAGCATTGTAACATACAACTGCGGAGGATACCAAGACAAAAAACATATGAGCCCCCCCAACTCTTATACTACTTCATATGAACACTCACAACACATGCAAAACAAGGATTTTTTTATTAAAATTGGAACTCTGGAACAAAATGCATACCGTGACTTGCTCTTAAACGAGGACTTCTTCTTTGCACCTCCACCTCCACCTCCACGAAGGTTTCTTTTCTGCTTTTTCTCGCTCATCTCACTCTGGAAGAGTTCATGCATCTCCTCTGTCCTTGATTGGGTTGTTTGTGAAGGTCGTTTCGCTTGCTTGCTCTTCTTCTGAACAATCTTGCCCGCATCGGCTGCCTTGTTCACAGCCTTCACTGCTTTTGCTCGTCGATAAGCCAGGTCCATGAGAGAAATTCCAGATTTTTCTTTCTGCTTATTTTTTCCATGTCCCTGTGTAAGTACAAATGTTAGTTTCTAAAACTGTCTTGGAAAGCATAACTTACAAAACCCCTACTTGACTAAGAGGACTTGAAAGCATGTCTGTTGTAGAGAGTTGAATAATTTGTTGTTGGGCCAAACTCACTGGGCTAGGCCCAAGGTCTGTTGAAGAGGATGCCTGATTCTATGACCCGAACTGTTGAATAGGTTGAACTAGCTCCTAACTACTGGGCTCGCTACCACAACCCATGTTGTGGTAGCGAGAACATGGCCATTCTTGTCACTCACCGGGCCAGTTAAGTTATGGGCAGTTATGGGCTCTGAAAGGCCCAACGCTTAGCGTCTCCTGGATGATAGTGGAATTGCTTGTGCAGTTCACTCATTCAATGAAGGACACCAGAAATGGAATATGCAAGCCTACGAGAAGGACCAAAATACCCCACAGCATCCACAATTTGAGCTCAGTGATATAATATGCACAAAACTTAAGAAGGAACCGGACACTATTGGTTCAACAGTAGAACATCTTGGGTTGAAGATTCGTCAAAAACAGCATTTTAGCCATAAAACTCAACATAAAGCCCCATGTTACTCAGTTCTCTTCTCCCCTCAAATGATTGCAACTGATATTGCAGTTGGCAAAAACATACCGCAATAACCTACTCTAGGATGAAAACAGAGGGATGTCATCACTGTTATGATCTAATTAAATACCATACTATATGTTGCTATTTTTTCTGCCTGCAAATTTGATATCACTTGAACAAAAACAGAGAAAAGAGTAAGGCATATACTTGCAATTCTTCAACGTCATCCTCGTCGTCCAATCTCTCTCTAGCTGCTTCCAGTTTCCTTCTTTTCCTCCTCGGAAGATTTTTCTAATTAACAAAAATAGCCCCAAGTGAGTATTTAAATTATTTCAGGTACCCACGCAATCTTTATAATTTGTGGATGTAAATGGACTGTCCAAAACAAACACCTCACGCTCTCTCTTTCTCTTTTCCTTCATCTTAAGGTCTGCCGCTTCCTGGGCACTAATAACCTCATTTCCAGAGCTTTTCCCTTTGTCCACAGATTCCTGTAAAAAGGGATTTCCAAATTTCTCGTTTAACAGTCATTTAACCACATTAGGAAACAACCAACAAATGATGTTATGGACCTTAGACAAAAAAATTCCAGCTCATATCAAATGTGTCATGGGAAAGCATGAAAACCATACATGGAACTTACTTATCAAAAAAAATAAAAATTCATACAGGGAATTTCAAATGAATTAAGTATTCAAAAACCTATGTAGCAAAATATTACCTTTGCTGCCTTAGCTACAACATTTTTCTCCTGCTCTGTTACAAACCAGGTTCTTTTAGGGCGCGAAAAGATTTCATCTCTATGAGCAATCATGTTCTCTGCCTGTGAAGTGATTGAAGAATGTATTTTGATACATTAAATACTTTAACAGCTTTCGGCAACAAATACATAAAAGGAAAGTTTTCTATTCAGAATAAAGCATTTATGGCATCTGTTTCGGAATTCACAACAACATTGAGCTTAGTGCCAATGACTAACAAAATAATACCACAAATCCAAGTCAGTCCACTGTCTTTAGCAATATTATGGCCAACAAAAAATATGGAGAGAATGGAGAGGAAAACCTTTGTCGCCTCCATTTCAGCTTTTCTCAGAGCCATTTCTTCCCTGCATAAACCACAAAGAATTAAATATGAAAGGGGACAGTATATATGGAAACAAACTGATCTTTGATGAAATAAATACCTCTCTTCTTGCAGAACTACAGCCACTTGATCCTCCATCTGATCAATGATCTGTGACCACTTAGTCACAGATTGCTCTGCAACAATACGGCTCTTCAGCTTTGAACCAGCTCTCTTTGCCTGTTACCATAAAACCACAAGATGATAACTCTCAGTCACCATCTGCTAACACGATATGCATATTCACAGAAGTTTTAAACTGGTAATGAAGGCGGCTACGGTATGAACCACAGTAAGCTACGGCCACAATATTCCCACCAACAATCAATCTTTTTGATATTAAGTTTCATGATAGTAAGCATGGGAAGCATGATCACTCAGACAAAGTCAACATGGCCAAGAAGATTAAAGAACAAGCGACAAATACACGTTCATTTAGATAGAATAAAAACTACCAAGAAACAAATCTAGTTATGGGGCCATGGACTGAAAGAAGAACACGGTAAGACATTGTTTGCATCTTTGTCAGAATTCAATTCTTAAAAGATATTGATCTTCAGTAAAAACGAAGAAAAATATTTTTTGCAGGGAAATCCTAAAAGAAATAAGTTCAAGAATTAGATTCTATAATACAATCTCATACATCCTCCATCCCATTGGGGAATTCCAACTTTCTAAGGGAATATAATGATTCCTCCAAAAAGTATTCAAGTTTCCACTTATGCCCTTCACTTATTTGCCAATCAAAAATTCAATTCACAATATAGTTGACATTTCAAATTTGATTGACGTAAATAGTACTATTTCCATTTAAACACAAGGGTAAGAATGGAAATTCACCAAGATTCTATGCTTGATTAGGGAAAGTGGACATGCATTTTGGGACGTCCCAAAATGGAATATGGGACTATTAAAATGAGACGAAGGGAGTATTTGGGTAAAGTTCCCCCATATATAATGCTTAAAATGGCGAAAAAAATTCCAGAGTTTTACTAATGAGAAGCATAAGTCAACGTAAACAGAACTTAATAGACCCCATAAAAGGTTTACTAGACGTGAGGAAGAATGTGATTGCTCACTATGGCTTTCAAGAGGGACCGATCATTATCCGTCACAAATGTAACAGCATATCCTTGTCTGCCAGCTCTTGCTGTGCGACCCACTCGGTGAACATAGCTGCATAAAAGAACACAGGAAAAAATTAGTAAGCCAAATATGTCAGTGGCAAGAGAAAGATGCAAACAACTTGGGAAAAATTAGAAGCGACATACTGGGAAATTTTTTTTGAGGAAAGCCATTTGAGGTAGTATGGTCATGTGTGTAATTAGGCCAACTACACGCTGTGTTAATTGTTATGAGGAATTTCTGTGTCCTACCTCTCTGGTAAAGCGAGCTCTAAGCCTCTGACACTTTACCTTTTAACATTTGTAGTTTTGACTGATACATGAAGTGCAAAGACGATAGTTGTTGGCTACCAATGCACTTTTATTTGCCTTTCAAGAGTAGGTTAATAACTTAATATGTTTCAATCCGAGGATAGGTGTACAAAGCGTATAGATAAATCAAGTATATGTTTCCAGGGCTTTTTTCCCCTGGCATTTTGATCCACATGTCTGGGTGGTAAAAGAAATATATAGGTGGGCCAAGGAGGAAACCTATTGAGGAGATAAGGAGAGGCATGATTACCTTAAGCTAGACAGGGTATGATTCCAAACAATTTTTTTAAAAAATGAACTTGTGACGACTGACAACAATAGTAATCAACCAAAATGGATCCTGCTGCCCCATCTTCTAAGAAGGGGGTGGCTTGAGATCTGAACATTGACCAAATATAAGGTCACCTAGATCACAAAATATGTGCATGCACACCAAGAAGAGCAGAAAATTAAACTCTAATGTGAAAGTGACAGAGCAATCAACACTTCAAGATTCATTAGTAGCAACAAGGAAAGACAATACATACCTAGTAAGGTCTCGGGGGCATGCAAAGTTTATAACTGTTTTAACGCCAATTATGTCAAGTCCCTACAGAAGACAAACAAGTCATAAGCTGTCACCAACCTTGTCAATACAGCAACATATCTCAAAAAGTGAACTTCGGAGATGATCAGGAATCTCTCAAAACCTGGTTAAACAAGTGATTGTACGAAAATTTTGGCTATGGAACTGTTTACCAAGGTTCAAACGAATAGGAGAGAATTGCATCCAAAAGCATCAATCCTAATATTCCCCTTTCCTTAACGAGTTACTTAATATTACTCTATTTACTTGGTTTGGGATGGGGGCAGTGAAGGGGTACGCTAGGTTCAAGAATCTCATCTTACACGAGCAGCAACATCAGTTGCAATAAGAAAATCCACTTGCTGCTTTCTGAAAATCTCCAGTGCCTGTACAGAAGACCAAGAGTAACACATTAGCACAAACACAAGCGTAATAGAAATCAGCTTTTCACCCTCCATTTTTTTATTTAATTTATTCTTGGGGGAAAGGGGAGAGAACAGGGTACAACAATAAGCATAACTAGCAACTCACATCAAGACGTTGGGTTTGAGTAAGATTTCCATGGAGTTCGGCAGCTTTCAACCCAACTAATCCAAATAAAATCTTCAGCCTATGTGCAGCCTGCTTAGTTCCACTGCCAATGGAAAAGTAATATAAATGGAATAAAGTCATGGAGACCGCCTCAATAGAAGAAAGGGTTTAAAGTAATCAGAGAAATTGCAAATGAGGTACGAGACTCTCATTTGTTTCATTTTTCCTTTGTTACCCTCCCATTCTATTGATAAGCCAAACCTCCTACTTAAAACAGAATATGATAGGGCTGTTACTATCAAACAATATTAAAATCAAATACTGTACACGCATATTCTCAAACACGTTGTTGTATATCCACACTTCTGCTTGATTTTTGGCTTCAATCAATACACTTGGTTCAAACGAACCCAAATTTGTTTATACATTGGACTCAAAATGAACGAAAATAACTTATTCAGAGAAAGCACAACCCGCATTATGTTTTCTTCTTGAATACAAAGACGAACAGTGAGAATATGCCTAACAAAATTGCAAACCTGAATATTATGACTTGAGATGTGAAAGTCTTGGAGCATAATGCAAGGAGGACTGCTTCCTGATTCACCTCCAGCATTCGGCGTATCCTAACCACCCTGCACACAAGAAATCAACATTTGTTAGTTTCTGAGTGGCCCACATTCGTAGACATCAGTTGTCGATACATAAACTCTAAGACACAAAACCCAATGTTTGAAGACCATAACAGACTAGTCATACTAACGTTACAGCTACTTTGGTTATAAGCAGATATAACCACACCCAAAAAAATAACTGATAAGACATAAACTCCAATTCTTCAACACTACACCACAACACATTTGTCCCACAGACGTTCAGTTTTTCTGTTAAATGTACTAGTATATCACCCTGGCATGTGACCATCAGTTTAAGCTTTAACAATTTCCGCAAAAGCTATGGGACCATAGAAGGTAGATGCATTACTCTTCAGTCAACGTTGCAGGCCTTTTTGTGGATGGGTCAGCAGAGAGCCGCAGCGGCCGGGTCAGAGATAGCTTGATAAGTTCGTCAACTTCTTCAGTCATGGTAGCAGAAAATAGCATGGTCTGTCTTCGTTTAGGGCACAATCTAACCTGAAAAAATAGAAGAAATGAGAATAATACATAGAACAGGAGGCTTTGGTTAGGGCTACATGCAAATGCTAAGCTCGAGAAGTTCAGTCTCGTTTTGGTTTTTGAGCATGGTTAGTTAACAAGTTGAGATGAGCAGCACATGGATTGCGTTGGACTCGACAGAGTATCAAGCCTATGAAATTGTAGATATAGGCCATATGACAACCATACAGTAATGATAAGGGTCCTATGACAAACGAAAAATGACAGTCACGGGCTTTCAAATCCTGTAACACGTCTATTTACTTAGGATGAAATATAGACATGAAGCACAATCCAAGGAGAATGTTTGTCAACTTTTAAGCATTCTGAGTTTTGTAATCTGAAGGGAATGCCCGTGCCGTACATGACATGTCACTTAATTAGTCTTGGGGACATATTGTTGACTGGTACAACTACACAGTTTCATGTAAAAACAATCAAATATGTCAAGCACTTTTCTTTAATCATACACACGATTTGTAGGAATCAGCAAACTCGAAAAATAGAGGAAACACTGAGTATAAACTACCAGTGAATAACATGAATAAATTCCAAGGACTATAATCGCAATTATATATCATACATGCCAAGTGCAAAAGAAGAACAAACTGAAACTTAGAATATACCAGCTCACGAATTTCAGCATTGAAACCAAGCTCCAGAAGGCGGTCTGCCTCGTCAAGGATCAAAACTGCAAGATCATCCAGATCTACGGACATAGAATTACGCAAATGATCTATCATGCGTCCGGGAGTTGCCACAACAATATCTGGCATTGATCTCAACGCCGCCACTTGTGTCTGAAATATATTCAGGATCAATAAAAACAATTTTTACATTGACACAGAACCAGGAAATTCAAATAATATGAGTAACTGGGAATAGAATTTCCAAAACCAAAAATGCACACTAGAAGCAGATTGCGAGCTCGCCTGTGTGTGTGTGTGTGTGTGTTTTGGGTGGGGGAATAGGTACCGTCCATAGGCAAAGATCACACATAACATGCAGGTATGGGAAAAGGCATCGTTACTTTCTGTTTCAGCATTTTTAGACATATGAAAAGACGATAATCTCAATTCCCCCAAATTAACAGCATTTTTTTTAATCCCAAGAGTTATTGAAATTACAAAAAAAAGGTTTAAATACAACAAAACCATTAACAATCTTAAAATACAAACCTTTGTAGATAGCCCACCTACTACCAGACAGCATCTAATATCTGTAAATTGAGCAATTTTTTGAATCATACTATGAACCCTGTAAAAAGAAGTTGAAACTTAATATGGTCTCATCAAGGGATACCAAATGTATAAATGATACAAATTTAATCATAGTAACCCCAATAAACATAACATTGATACAAAAGCACTCACTGTACAGCCAACTCCCTCGTTGGTGTGAGAATAAGAACTCTAATTGCTGGAATACGTTTTGGACGGTATAACAATCTTTCCAGAGTAGGTAAAGCAAAAGCAGCAGTCTGTTGAAAAAAACACCAGAATAAGTTACTTCAGCGTTATTGCCACCCCACCTACTACCTAATGATTCAAATTTTATTTCCTCATTTTCACCTCATAAACTCATCATAGTCTCAAACAAACTCATGAAACTTCGATAGCGCAAGCACATATTGGGATTGACAACTACAACATACCTTTCCAGAACCAGTAATAGCACTGCCACATATGTCACGTCCCGATAAGGCCAATGGTACACAAGCTGCCTGCAAAACCAAGAATTCACCACAAGCATACAAAACAAACACGAAAACTAAGCTTCAGGTAGAAAAGAAATGAAGTTGCAGATAGAAAAAGACCTGTATAGGTGTAGGCTTGGTGTAGCCCAATGCTTCGCAAGCTCGAAGCAATGGCCTAGACAGATTAAGCTCCATGAACGAGCTGGCATGAAACGAGGTTCCTTCAGACGATGCAAAGAATGGCTTACTCTCACCAGCAGTGGTGTTAGCGACGTCATCACCGTCCTCAGGTCTGTAATCCTCCTACAGAATAAATAATACAGAAACTGAACATTATGGAGATATGGTAAACAAAAATTCCATGAGTAGTCATGAAGACCACAAAGTCCTTTTCAAAAAAAAAAAAAAAAGAGGATATGATTTTAACATATACACCGCTGATTTCAATTGTACTAGGATTGATAATAATTTCCAAGACAAGTTTCCATAAATTTCCCCAAACACAAAACTGTTCTACATCTAGTAACGAATATATGCTTGAAATAAAGATTCTCAAAATGCATTACCCACATAACCCCATAGATACTATGGCTATACTATTTTAGTCTTGGGAATGTTCTAGACACATCTCATACAATGTGGCAACAAAAACTGAGAATTTTGAGCTAAATTTGCTTCATCATTCTCAGCTACTAGCAAAACACTTCTAAAGTTAAGGAGAAGTATATGTCTTTTGGGGCACATCCATAGTAATAATGTTTGATTGGGAGTAAAACAGTGTCTAGAAAATTATTTTTGGTTATTTGAGATGCTGAAGAACTGTTAGAATAAAAGCTCTTACGAGGGTGAGAATAGTGTGATACTGTGATTAGAAAGGAGACGGAAGCAATAAAAAATATCATCTTTATATGTTCCTCACCATTTCTCAATACAAATGAGTGATTTGGTGAGAAACACCAATCGTTTCTTATCTTTCCTCTCCAAATCATCCAATTCAAAGTGGCTGTTACTAGAGTATTTTTTTGGACACTTGCATATAGCATAGGATTGAGAGGAAAATCTCCCAAATAGTATTCCATTGGCAACCGGATAAATTGCTAGTTTCCAACCACCAATAGGGCACTGGCAAATAAAGTAAAATCTCCCTAACATTTTGCACAACATGCCTATGTGGTAGTATTACATTGACAACAGGCTATTGCTAGTTGTGTTTGTAGTTGTGTTCTCACACCTCCTAAATATCGATTAGTTTCCTGAAGAATGCGTAACTACCGAATCCGAGCTGGACTTACTTGTCTGTCAGGTTCAGAATCGTCGCCGTCATCACCGGAGTCCTCGGCGGCCGCGGCGGCGGTGGGCAGAGGGGTGGAGGAGCGGTGCTGTAGTGCTTTGGAGATTTTGAAATCAACGGAGGTGGTGCTGCGACGGGCGTGTTCTTCTGCGACTGATTCAGAGTATGAAGCGAAGTCCCATGGTGACTGCGATGATTTGTTAGTTTTTTGAAGACCTAGGGTTTTTCTTTCATCTTCTTCTTCATCGTCTTCGTCTTCCTCGTTGCTGTCCAATTGAAGCTCGAGTTCTTCGTCGCTTGGGGGTTCGAAGGTAAAACTAGCTTCCTCCATGTGCGGCAGTTACAGAGCAGCGATCTGGTCGAAATTCAGAGGTTTAAGCAGAAGGCCTGAGTGGGTTTTAGGTTTACGAGCATAATAAAAAGGACCCCATGCCATTTTGTGTTTTCAAATTACCTATAAAACCCCAAAGTTTTATGCCAGGAACAAATTTAACGCTGACTACCTAATTTGACCAACTAAAACCCTAACACCCAGTTTGGATGCAGTTTTTGCACCCTGACTAAATAACTCCCCTTCCTCTTATCCCTCCTCCACGCCATATCCACCGTTTGACAAGGATTTTCTCCCCCTGCTTTGCTCATCTGGCTTCTCCGATAGCCAGGCTTCGCCCCGACTAAATACAAGCAAAGGGATACCTATGTTTAATCTGGGTTGTTGGGAGCTCGTGGAATGACTTATCTACCCTTCGATTCCCTCTTTTGCGTTGTTTCTGGAGCCCTTATCTAAGAAACGAAGAGAGAGGAAGGCCGAAAGGGTTGTGGCGATTTGGGCGATTGTCACCAGCTGTGGGTTCAACCGATTAACACCTACCATTCCGGCGACTTCGCAACCTAACTCCGGCGACTCCGCGACCTAACTCTGGCAGGTATGGGTCGGATCTGACTGCTCAATGGGTTTTCTGTGTTGTCAGTTGATTTTTACCCCAAACCCTAATTATTTTCCCCTATTTTTTTGTATATTTCTTTCTGTTTCTTTGTTTGTTTATATGGGAGAGACATGAATAGGTGCATTTGACGATCAATAGGTGCATTTCATGAGTAGTGTTCTTGTCTTCCATTCTCGTGATCAATGGTGCTCTTTTTGCATTTCATGAATAGGCATGAATAGGGTACCTGTTTTTTGTGGTATCAGGGCCTCCATGTCCTTGTGATGGGCAGTCCCAGAGAGCTTCTGTATCTTGTGGACAATACATGGACCCTTCCATGTATTGTCTCCACTAAACCACACACAAAAGATATCAACATGAAGAGTACTGCTTGGTTGATTGTTGTTTCATTGTTTGAGAACTTATTTTGCGGAACATTGTTTCTGAAATTGTTTGTTTAAAAAAAATCATGGATTTGTCCCACATTTTCATGTAAATGATTTTAGAGGAAGTGAAAATGAATTGAAAATAATAAATATCTTAACAAGAATTTGCTTTACAAAAGCTTTAGGAATCAAGGTTTGAAAAATATCCATAACTACCGATTAAGTTTCTAACCGTATTAAAGTAAGGAGGAAGGTTATGTGTATATCATATAACTAAATTATGTCGTGGACTTCGTTTGTTAAAAACAATAAGAGTTTGGTCCAAATGCACTTGTGATCTTCAAATGAAACATCGGTGAATTTTTTTTATACAAATGAAGCCACCTATCTAATCTATTAAATTAATTATAGGATGGCACGATTAAACAACACACAGCTGACAAGAAGACAACAGGAAGAGGCATTTGTGGCATTACAAAGTTTTATTACCATTGCACTAGGTGTGTTTTGCCTATACTTCTTCGTCACAAGTTTTTATAAGGAGGCTCGGCCGCACTTGTGAACAATTGGACAATTGGAAGGTAAGAAGGTGAAAAAAAAGTCTCGAATGGGTATGGAGGATGAGAAATTCTAGGAGGGTATGAACAATTGGATGAATTCAACCACGACACATATGGCGGATATGGCCAAGTCAATGGGGTTTCCAAGAGAAGTTGAAACTCGCCGTGAAAGGATTCCGGATGAGCTTGCAAAACTTGACCTTACTATTGTTCAATAGTTTAAGTTGACTGCTATAATTTGTGACAACGACCTGAGGTCACTCAAAGAGGAGAACAAGCAACAATAGGTGGAGGCTATCCTTGATGGACAAATCTATCCTCGCACAACCTAGATTGGAGTACGAAGTTCAGAGATGATGACTTTTGTTGTGTAATTAGTAACTAAGTATGAACTGCCTTTTTGTATAAACTTGGGTAAGTGCTACCTTGCACGGTGTAAATTGGTTATACCCTAGGAAATTAACAAGGAAACATTTGTATATTTTTTATGGTTCGGCAGTCACCATGTAGGCAGAACTGGATTATGATGTTAGTAACTGTCAACTGATGTAATATGGGACAACTCTTTTGGATATATGTAATTACTAATGGGAAATATGTTTTCCCCTTTGCAGGTTGTGTGTAACTTAACTGGTATTCTTGGTTGGGCAATGATGATTCAATCGTACTGAATATGAAGGTAGTTACCTTGGCATGACAACTTTTGTTGCAGCCATGAGTAACCTGATCATGCTATCTAACATATTTTTGAGCCTACTTTACATTGCTATTTGAATCTGTGGTATAATGCATGTATTAACTCTGTACATTGGTCTCTGAAGCTTTTTTCTGGGCAATGATGCACTTGTTATTTTGATTCTACTAGACAACTAATTTAGTTTGTAGTAGACATGCACATATATTTTTAATAAAGTACTTGATTCTCGCTTGTGGTACGAAGTTTTATATCACTTGATACTAGGTCTGTTGGAAAAGAAGTCTATCCACCACGACAAATTGTGGCGTTATTTAAAAAAAAAAATTAAGTACTTCCGTGCATCGTTTTTTCGAATTTATAATAAATGAACACGGTGTAAATTTCAATAACATGTTTCTTCCGATTGTGTCTTTTTACATCGTTAGCAATGTCTCTCCAATAATTTGTAATACTACATTATTGACACTTGAATAAAATGTTTTCTTTTTGAAAGACAACATTATAAACTTTATTCATGTACAAGTTGTCAATTTATCAATTTGTAATGCATGGAGTGGTGAAAAATAAAAAATTTAGTTCAGCTATTTACAAAAAATACCAACTTACAAATTAAGAAATGAAATTATAATTAATGTATTAAATTGGAATTAATCCATTTGTACTACATGTTAATAAAAAAAAAAACATATTGTTCACAAAAAGTCGTTTAGTAAATAGGTATTACATAACTAATCAATTTATAAGTTAGAAATAAAAAAATTCGTTTTTTAAATAAAATAATAAAATAATTAATATAATTATGTATTACAACGTAAATATTAAATATTTTATAAAATGAATTATTATTGGCGTGTTTATAAATAAATAGATAGATAGTCTAATACATGCAAGAACAAGGGCAAGATTGTCTTTTGACATCATTTTACATCATCCACCCTCCTTATCCCCCCATTTAATCATCCATCCAAACCTTGGGCTATTTAATCCACCCAGTTTAATCCCTCATCCAAACCATGAACTATTTAATCCCCCTTTTTAACTATCACATGAATGTGGGCTCACCCTTCTTATTTAATCACCCCTACTATTTTATCCCTCCTTACTATTTAATCCCTCTCCAACTAATACGTCATCCAAACGACCCGTAAGTTGATATATGTGGCAAACAAGGCATTGGAGTTTTTTTTTTTCATCACTCCTAATCTATTACATTGCGGGAGGGGCGGAGGGCCAAAGGGAGAATGAGACTCAATCATGGGATGCAGTGTAAGACATCCAAGAGCTCTATTGCATGAACTAGTCACCACTTACAAGCTTTGAAGGTGTTTGGTTACCTATTTTTTGCATTTTGGTTTTCGCCTTTCTACTTATTGGTGTTTGACGCACCACAATCAAAACATATTTTGCAAAAACGAGTTTTTGGTAGTATACTGTCTGTTGATGAGCCAAAATTTTGGAGACGTAAAGGCTTGCGCTCATCATATGTTCTGAAAAAATGGAAGTGGAGTCTTTTTGTGAAGCTCAAATGTGAGGGAAGAGAATGCCAAAAAAAAAAGGGGGTTAGTTTCACACATTTTGTGTAAAAACTATTAGAAGTTCATACGCCCTAGGACGGCCTTGTAGAGTGACATCCGAGCCGTTCGATGAGTTTTCAACTAGAGGTGCTCACGGTTCAGATTGGTTCAGATTGGTCCGGATTGACATGAATTCAATCATAATCCGCGAGTCACGGTTTTTTGAAAATAAAATTCGTGTCCGATCCAAAAGTCTCACGGTTCGGTTCCAATCTGATCCGCGAGTCACGAATCGGTTTCGGATTTATCCACGGATTTTCAACTTATTCTAAAAAAAATCAACTCATTCAAAAACTCAAACTCAACATTGAAACACACTTCAGTAGTACAATTAGTAGATGAAAATATAAAACATCAAGAAGAATATAGAAAAAGTAGTCACTGGAAAGAAATAATGAAAGTTTGATAAATATTTCAACAAATTAATTGAACAAATTTAAACTTGAACATTATAGAATCAAAATAGATAGACACACAAACCAAACCCAAAATTCATTTTGGAATTTCAAACACAATAGGCTATAAATATGAGCTTGAACATTGTAAAGTGTAGACATCAAACTTGTTAAACACGCCAACAAACACATAAAATAGACAGTCACAAGTACAAAATGCAGATATCATTTTGAAATTCCAAACAAAGTAGGCTACAAAAATACATATATATTTATTTTTTGAAAAAATTATATGTAATAAAAATATCACGGTCCGGATTGGTTAATCCACAGTTTCAAAATCAAAATCCGTGTCCGAACCATTAATCCACGGTTAAAATCCAAAATGTGCGGATCGGTTCGGTCCGAATCGGATTCATGGTTCACCGATTTTTTTGAGCAACCCTATTTTCAACGGTTCTGATTTTATCTCAGCACTTTACAGATTCTAATCGTCCATTGCCAAGATGAAACCCGAGTCTTTAATTGCCGAGAATAACGGCTCGAATATCGCCCTACAGGATCCCGGGTCCATAATAAAGACACCGTTTTAACTTTCATTTCCTTAAGGTGTGTTTTGGCCTAAAAAGTTAGCTGACTTATTTTTTCGTCTTTATTTGTTTTTTTTTTTTTTTTTAGTTTGCATCAACTTTTTGAGTATTATTGGTTCGTCTCAGCTAGATGAATCAAAAAAGTAAAAAATTATGATCGAATCATAATTTTTTGGAATAAAGACAAAAATAAGTAAAAAATACATCTTTTTACACTTTTTCGATCTTATTCAAAAAATTGAGAGTTGTAGTAATAATCTTTTACCTTTTTGGATTTCTCTCGCCGAGACGAACCAATAATACTCAAAAAATGATGCAAAACTAACAAACGCAAAAAAAATCTAATAAAGACAAAAAAGAAGAAGTTAAGTTGGCTTTTTAGGCCAAACTTCACTGTAGTCTCGGCGAGAGAAATCCAAAAAGGTAAAAGATTATAACTAGAACTCTCAATTTTTTGAATAAGATAAAAAAAAAGTATAAAAACTAACTTTTTGGCTTATTTTTGTCTTTATTAAAAAAATTATGATTAGGTCATAATTTTTTACTTTTTTAATTCCTCTCGCCTAGACGAACTAATAGTACACAAAAAGTTGATGCAAAACTAAAAAACACGAAAAGAAATCAAATAAAGACGAAAAAATAAGTCAGCTAACTTTTTAGGCCAAAACACAAAATCAAAACAAGAAAAGGGAGTACTAGTGATAGTCTTCGAGAGAGGAACAAATGGGTTGAAATTCCGTGCATGCAACTAAGACTATATACGTTTGAAATGTCTAAAACGTATAGATTTTCCAGAAAATTCTTAAGTTTCAGTAAACTCTTTCTATCTTCTACAGTAATCAAAAGATTACTGTAGAATGCTTCGTTCAGTTTCCACTGCCTCGAAGCAAAACCCCAATAGTATCTCCTCCGTGAAAGCCAAACATTATCACTGAACAATAGCAGAGTTTATTTGATTTTACTAGGACACTACAGTGTCAAACTAAATGAGCAATGTATCATTTCAAGCTTCCCTTGCCTCTTTTACGAACCATCCCTATGAAGAAGGATTGCCTATTTGTCCATGTATACTGCGGAGAAACAAGAATAAGGTCACCTAGAGTCCTGGACATATAACATTTACCAGATAGAGAGAGAGATCAATTGCACTTCACCGTGATTCAACACTATTTCTCCCCTCAAATCCTCTGTATCCAACGCACCGGTACTGGCAAAGTTGGATACTGCAGATCTGAGCTCCAGTTTAAAGAAACAGAAGGATTGTATATATGCATACAACAGAGAACTCTTCAACCTATAATTGATAAGGGTTTCCAACTTTCCATCGTACCACCTCTTCTATGCATCAAACTTCCCCTGCGTCTCCTTCTCCAAACACGGTGTGCGCCTCTGTCAAAGGGCTCATCTGATGCTGCAAAGGGACATAACCGAGGTTCTACTCTAATGGGCAGGTTGAGTACCAATTTCCAGCAAGGACTTAACCTAGGATACTGATGAATATTGCAGTTTACAAGTGGTAAAAGATATTGTTCAAATTAAAATCGTAGTAGATACAATTTTGCCCATGCAAGCGAATGTAACATGATGAAAATAAGTCAAGAACTACGTACATTTGCCAGAAATCCAAAATAGCAACCGTAAGTCAAAGACATCCATATCCCTTTTTTTTATGACCAAGTGTCTGGGCCAGCTTACGCGCACCTCGACTAATTCTCAGGGGAGACTAGCACAGCAACCCACCGTCATGGCCCCACACTTAAATCATGGTTTGCCTCCAAGGGGAATCGAACTCTTGCTATGTTGCAAGCAGGCATTTGCCCTTACGTGGGATAACCCATGGGTGGGTCATGTTTTAATGTAACATAGTTCAAATGACTAAAAGCAGAACCCCTCTTCTACGCCATGTGGCTGCCACATCAGTAGTAAGATTGACTGGTTAGCCCAGGCAGCATGCCCAATCAGCAGGGAATATTCCATGGCGCGAGGAATACTTCAGAACCTGTTTTTGGCAATCTCAGAGCCGTTCGAACAGTAGTCGATTTCGACTATCTTGACGTTCCAGATTCAATTGACTAAAAGTAGAACACCTCTTGTAATAGTTCTGAGTAAATTATCCTCCAGCACAGATGCCAAAACAATGAAAAAAATTCAGCCCAAGAAGCACATTTTTTCTTTGTTGCCTGCAAGTGCATTGCAATCGGAAAAGATATCGAAGTAGTTTACCTTATGAACTACATTCAGAATTTGGTGTGTGTGAGAGAGAGAGCAATTGCAGCCCTCTGTAACCGAGAGTTTGCAAATCTCATGAAAGTATCACACTAATAATTGACCAATCATTGAATTGAACATCAGAAAACAAACGTTGGATTGCACATATAGCATTGACAGCTGATCAATCCCTCTAGAATTAAGCTGAAGAAGAGAATTTTTCTTTCTCAGAACCTCCCGTAAAGCAGGAATCCACAGGGTTTTGTTTCCCCTGTGCCTCCCGTAAAGCAGGAATCCACAGGGTTTTGTTTCCCCTGTGTGGTCTACCTTGCATCAAGTGTGGTTCTGTGCGAAGAGGCACAAATGCAATCTCTGTGATGCTGCACAGGTTCATAACTAACGGAGAGGATATTGCACAGAATCTTTTCAATTCAAGGAAAGAAATTAAACATGAAAAACAACTACCTCCTGAATCCTAAATGCTATATGTACCTACATGATGATCCAATCACTTCATTTACCACGTTAATCGTAAATGCTAATGCTTCCTATACGATGACACGGTCACCAAAACTTCTATTCAGCAGTTCAATCTATTTCCTGTATTAACAGCTCCTTGTCGACTTAGCGGGTCGAAGTACAAATCTACTAGCCAAGAATCTGAACACAAGGAACCAACTCTCGGAATTAGAATTCAGATGAAACTGCAACTGAGAAACAGCAAATTAAAAGCACGGGAAACCTATTTAATTGCTATAGGTGCAGCTGTATAACCCAAATTCTACTCACACATAGCAGCAATTGGACATTCTAAACTTGCTAAAGAGAGCGACTTTAAACTGAGTGAATAATTATTTACACCACATATGATAAACGGAGAGGAAGTAAAAAGAGAACATTCTAAGTTCTACATTACAAAAGCAAGATTCCTTCCTCACGAGGAAGTGGGAGAAGAGGCACGACTGCTACCTCTGTGATGCTGCACAGGTACATTACGATTGCATAGGATCTTGCACATAATGTTTCAATGCAAGGAAAGAAATTAAACGTGGAAAACACCAACTACTAAGTAAATCCTAATTGCTATATGGTTCCTACATGATGATACAATCACTTCATTCAATATGTGAATCCTAGATAATATGGTCCCTACATGAGTACATGATGACCCAATCACTCAATTTTTACACCGCATTTCAGTCCATTTCCAGCTCCAAGGCAAATAAGCGGGTTGAACCGTTGAGGTACCAATCTACTCGAGAAGAATCTCAATAAAAGGAACCAGCATAAGGGTGCAATTGCAACCAGGAAACAGCAAACCAAAAACATGGCAACCCAATTCTATTGTTACAGAAGCTGCTGCATAACCCGAATGCAATCTGCCACTACGGAAACAGCATCAGGGCCAATGGCCAAAAGTATAGAACTTCATAAGACTAGAAGGTTACTACTCGCAACATAGCAGCAATCCAACATTCTAAACTTGCTATAAAGATCGCAAATTCAAATTCAGTAAATTGTTATTTACATCCACATATGAAAAACAGACATTAAGAAGAAAAAGAGAACATTCTAAATGCTAATCCACGAAAGCAAGATTCTTTTTGTCTTGAGGAAGTGGGAGAAAGAGAGACTACAGCAGCAAGAAAGCATTATTCCAAATTCTGACATTAAATGCGTAAAAAACAAACCAGAAATCAACCATTAGAACTCGAAGGCCCGTTAAGCCCAGCAGATTTTCCCATTGCTCTCTTCTTCTTCTTCTCCTCTTCATACTCCAAGTCATCAGTCTCCAGCTCAAACCTACACACAGGACACGAATTCCTCGACCCTAACCACGGCACAATACACTCCTCATGATACCCATGCCCACAGGGCATCTCCTTACCTTTTTCCCCAACATTAACCAAATCCTTACATACGGCACACACCACACAATCCTCTCCTGTTTCAATCTCCAGTGTCTTTAAACCTAACACCGCGGATTTCGAAGCCGGTGGAGCCCCTCTCCTTCCATTTCCATCACTGTCTGCTAAATTCTGCAACAACGCCTCGTACCCCGCCGCATCCAAGTAATCCTCTGGATTCCCCACGTAATCATCCATTTCAGGCCCGTGTAGTCTCAGTTCAATCGAGTGGTCCTCCAGGCCCATCAAAATCTCGGCCCAATCCAGAATCCTGTTGCGACGATTCGCCGCACGAGCAGCTAAATCGCGTAGGCGGAGGCGCAGCACCTCGCGCCTCCGCCTGCGCGTATCTTCTTCGTTCTCATCGTGATCGTTTTCTTCTCCTTCTTCATCATCCGATTCGTTTCTCACTACGACTTCGTTATCGTTATCATCGTCGTTGTCATCGTCGTCGTCGTTGTTGTGGTCCCAGCCGTCGAGTTCGATCCGCAAATAATCGTCGTCGGACGGATCCGCGTGTTCGGACGGGGGAGGAGGCGGGGCATCGTCGTCACGCGCGGCCTGGGCGATGAGGCGGAGGACTTGAATAAACTGGCTGCTGAAGTTTGGATCGTCCACGCCCAGATCGGAGGTTCGAGGAGGGGCAGCGATGGCCTCGACGAAGCCGTTCTTGCACTCGAAACATACGACTTCGGGCAGGTCGGCTAGGGTTTCGACGGAGACTCGCTTCTCGCACTGGTAGCACCAGTATTGTTGTTGTACCGGATCCGAGGATTCAGGTGCCAATTGGGCCACCGCCGGCGGCGGAGGTGGTGGTGGTGGGGTTTGGTGCGACGGGGTTTCGGCCATAGCGATTTGGATGGGTGAGAAGATGACCCGCGTATGAAGTGGGAAAGACTTTGATGAGAGAGAGAGAGAGGAGGTGAGGTGGAAGATGAGATATCTGGGGTAATGATATGGTATGTTAAGGGTGTATGTGCTCTTTAGGTAACAGCCGGTTGATGGTAGTAAAAAGTGGAGTGATGTGGAGAATCAGACGGTGTAGAGGGTGTGTTGCATATACTGCTTATGATGGGGCGGTCGTGATTGATGATGACATGTGATCAAAGCGAGGGCGTGGCTTCTCTGCGGCCAGTCGTTTTTCATTAGACCACTAGAAGAGTGATGTAGTAAGTATTTTCCCTCAATTTCTCTTTTTTGGAGGAAATTCTGACTCCAACTCATCTTTTTATTTTGGGTAAATTTCACCTACCTTGTGTGAGGCTTCCGACAAATACAGAGACTCTCCTTATACTTTTTAAAATTTTATTGTTCTTTTTTACTTTTCAAATTAATTGTCACTTACCTTTTTTGTCGTTACTCTAAGGTTAATGGCGTTTTTTTTTTTTTTTTGTCAAAAGTTGAGAGATAGTATTCATCAAAGATTCTCATGGGGAAAGATTGAGAGTCCACAGATCGGACACTCCAACGACAACAGTCCAGAAATACAACGAGAAAACGTATGACCAAATCAACGGAACACACTGGACAAAATCCGGCCAAAAACCGGACAAAACACAAAAGAAACGAGAAAAAAGATACACTCCCCTTCGTCGTTGAGCAACCCATCTCTAACCAAACCTCCAACCGGTCACGCGCCTCTACCGGAGGCCTAAGAAGCCGCCGGAACCCGTAAGGTTGCAAAGGAGGAGCAGACAAATCGTAACGCCCAACAGGGCTACGGAACACCAAATTCCAACGATTGGCGAACGGAAGGCGTATATGGTGCAGAAGGGGAAGGGGAAACCAGATCTAGAAAGGGGATTAGTCCCTCCCCTCCCGCCGCCCAAAGGGTGTGCAACCCATGGAGGGGGAGGGGAAGGAGGGGCTGCAATGGTGGGGCTGTGAAAAGTTGAGATAGAGAGAGCGGCTCCTATGGTTTTTGGTTTTTTTCACTTGCTTTCAACCTAGCGGCTAATGGCATTAACTTTGAAAAAAATAGCTTGTAAATAACAAGTACCGAAGAAAAAAATTCAAATAACTTCTTTATGATTTTTTTTTTGTTGAAAATAATTTTCCAAAGGAAAATAAACTAATTTTGAAAAAAAAAATTGAAATACAGAAGTTTTGAAAACATTTTTTTGGATAAAAAAACTAGTTTTTAGTAAACTGTTATTTAAAAAAAAAATTGAAAATATTTTTTCCCCAAAATCTGAAAATAAAATTCAAAAAAAAATTGTTATAAAAACTATTTCAAAACTAGTTTTTTTCCCTTCAAAAACTAATTTCAACAACAGAAATTTCAAAAAGAAGTTTGTTTGAAAAAAATTCTCTTCGATACTTTTTGGTTTAAAAACCATTGTTTAAAATAAAAAAACTGTTTATTTTTTTTGGAAAGCTTTTTTAACTCTATCTTTTAAAAAAAAACATAATTTTTTTTATGGTGGAGATTATATACTAAGGGTGCTACGGTCATTTCACGCAAAAATTTAACAATGTTAGCCTTAAAATAACGGCAGGGAGGTAAGTGACAATTAGTTTGAAAAGTAAGGGAGGGAAGTGGAATTTTATAAAATATAGGGGAGGTCTCTGTATTTGTTAGAAACCTCAGGGGAGATAGGTGAAATTTACCTTTTTATTTTGGACGGTGAAATTTGATATACCTAATATAGATTATCGGTAAAATAAATGGAGAATCTTTTAAATTCACTTTTTGTAAAAATTGCAAAACTTATTAGAGCAACAACAGCAGCTAAGCCAAAAATTTGGCCAAAATACCTGGTGTACAGTGTATATAGCTACCCTGTCAACATCAACACTCCAACAATCTATCCATTTTACCTTACCTTTCATTAAAATATTGTTTTTCATTTTTTAAAATAACATAATATATATATATACATACACACCATATATATACACAGATCTAAAACCAGATCTGAAACCAGACCTCTTCCATCGCCGCCGCTTGCCTCCTCCGCCGTCGCTACCATTTCCGACCAAAAGCTCCAACCGATCTTTGTTCGAAAGCCTCTGTTGCCGTCGATCTAGATTATAGAGCCACCATCGCCGTAGGACTATTCGTCGTCGCCGTCGCCGGCGATTGACAGCTCCATCGTCGTCCTCTGCTGGCTGGGGAAGAGAGAGAAAACAATAAAAAAATGGGTAGCTGATGAACAGTGCATATGTATATATACCGTAGCACTGTTCATATATGTATGGTGTACAGTAGTTTTACCGTAGTTTACCGTAGCTGCCGCACCTCCATTTTCGTCTTCCTCTTCTCCATTTTGCGGTGAATAGGGGCTTTACCGTAGCTGCTGCAGTTGCTCTTAGATTTTGGAGTGAAAGTCCGTAGTTAATAATTGGAGGAAAAGTGAGAAAATATTTGAAATAGAAATGGGATATAGAGATGTAAAAAAACTTATTCTCTATATTCACTTTTTGATTTAAGAATATTATTTTGGGGCAGGTTCCGTGGACACAATATTTAACACAACATTTGACACTCCATCTCAACCATTAAAATCAATGGCTGAGATTAGAACTTACGTCATGTTTGTTAAAGGGATATAATAAGAAGGGGATATAGGGGTGGATATAGTTGGAGGGGTATTATTTTAGAAGGAGAGATTAAAAGTTATTGTGTTTGTTTTGTTATTGTAGAAGAGGGATATGAGAGGTTGGATAATGTAAAATTCCCATTTTGTCCCAAGTAAAATAAAAAAAAATTCAATTGGTGGGGTGTGAGCATGTGAGGCATGTGGCAGACTATGACCTCCCTTCTCTCTCTCTCTCTCTGCGCATCAGGTGTGGGGCAGCACCTTTCTTTCTCTCCAACGAATAACGGGAGATTAATGGCAGAAAGTGGTGGGGCCAGGTGGGGTTTTTTTGGTTATCAATGGTCGGATATGTTATAGACAGGGGATGAGGTGTCTAACATATATCCTTCTGCAATGGGATATGGATATCCTGGGAAAAAAATATCCGGGTGGAAAAAACCAAACAAACACAGGATATACCGCACCAGGATTTCTAAATCCTCTCTCAAGTAATCTCTCTCTCCCTCCCTCATGGCTATATCCGGCTCCCATTTTCCTCTACCAAACAGGCCGTTAGGATGTTGTACTCAACATTCCTCTCTCTCACTCTCACGTAATCTCTCTCTCCCTCCCTCATGACAGTCCATATTTGACGATTCTCCTCCTCTCCAGAGACCTCTTCTCTCTCTCCTGGTATACTTTCTCTCTAACTCTCTAATCGATCAGCATATAGGATCTTAATAACTTCAGATAGTTTGTTAATTAAAATACTTTCTTGTAAATTCTGGGCTGAAAATTGGATAAGGCCCTTCGATCACACAGATTGCAACCCCAATTCCGAAAATTCAAGATCTAACCAACGAAAATGACAGAAAAGGGAAGAACCCGGGATAGAATTGAGAAATCGAAGAGCAGACAATCGCAAGAGAAATTTGCTGGGGTTGGAAAAACCAAAAACCCTAGAAAGAGAAATTGAAAATCGAAGTCCGAACGGTATTGTAACAAACCCAAAAGAATTCTTATTTTGGGGGAGAGAGAGAGATCCGTCGACTAGAAAGAGAGTGAAAAGGCTATTTGTTGAGTGTTGAAGAGAATTTGAAGTCACCTGGAAATGCAGTTTTACAACACATTATTCACGCATGAATGCTTTTGTTTAATTTTTCCATCATCAATTAACAGATTGCAAGAATTTTATGAACCAATTAATTTTCCATTGCCAATTAACAACTTCCACTCAGTCCTATTAACCCAATGGCCTAGTTGATAAATCCAACAATCTATGCTCGAGCCGGAGATGGGGCTCGCTGGAGGATTTCACCGGCGACAGAAATCGCTGGAGTTGGAAGGAAGGCAGGGGTTTGTCGGTGATGGCAAAGAAAGGGAGAGATCATGTGTGATAGGGAGGTGATAGAGAGAGAGAATACAACATTGTTTTTAATCTCAGCCATTGGTTTCACTGGCTAAGATGAAGTGTCAAATGTTGTGTCCATAGAACCGGTCCCTATTATTTTTGTCATCTTAAATGGAGAAATAGAGTACATTGGGTTGGAGATCGGAGCATGGTTCCTCTACGGCCAGATCTCGTGTGTGTACATTATTTATTAGACCACTATTTCTAATGATTTTTTAGGGGTGTTCCGCTAAAGATGTTTTGAGAATAAATTGATTTTTCATTTTTTTTGGGTGTTTCTCAATTTTTAGGGGTGTTCCACAATAAAAGTTTTGAGAATAAACAGACAACAAACACATAATAAAAAAATACCTCAAAAAGTTTGTCCAAACTCACCTTCATTTTCGAATTATGAGGATTCGTAGGTTTGATTTGCTTATTAATGTTTAGAATTTTGGAAACATAAATGAGCTTAATTACTTAATGAACGTCAACAAATTAAGGAAATAAGTTATAAAGAGCAAAAATATTTTGTTTATTAAGTCCCTTTTGTAGTTCAGTGTGTCATGGCCAATTTAAATGCATCTCGAGTAGTTCTAAGGAAATCAATCTTACCGTCTATTATTATTGGAGATCCATTTAAAAACAGAACAAAATTACCTATAGATTGGTCCCGTAAAAATTAACCCCACAGAGATTTCGAACCTAACAGCTAACCCCTCAGGGTGGGTTTGTTATGTCTTGGTTTTTGGGCTCTTCCTTCTCCGTTTAGTTGTTCGTTCTCAATTTTGTGCAAAATAGACAATCTATGAATCTATTATAAAGTCAGTACAAAAACCAGAAGTATTCAAGGAAAGAGACTTCTAGTACTGATTCCATATTATTGGTAATACGGTTTTCTAAGTCTCACCACTTATAATTTCCCCCTAAACACGAGCTATTACTTAAGTTGAGGACGGAGAATCCAGATGTTAACGAGAGAAAGTAGGTATTCAGGTATGTTACTGAGGAAGGAGGGAAGAAAAGGTAACGGCTCAATTCACACTACAAGAAAATGGGTCATTCCCGCGGTTTTTTTCCCGGCATTTCAATAAATGCCAAAAAAGTGACTTTTTCTGGCATTGCCAAAAAAAATTGGCAAAAGTATTTTTCCTAGTGTTTTTTCCAATACCATCGGTAAAAATTAAATTTTTGAAAACACTTTATTGTATACTATACATATTTTTGTATGTCCTTTGTGAAACAAATGTACACTAGCTTAGTTGGTAGCACATGCGCGCGAGGGGGCAAGTGTCGCGAGTTCAATTTTTGGGGGCGAGCAAGTCTTCTCAATTTTGCCAGCCACACCAGAGCCACTTGGGTGCCATGCCAGTGCCAGGTAGTCGCCACGTGGCATTTTTATTCCCTTATAAGGCAATAGGCTTTCCCGCAAGCAGTGGTGACTTTTCCAGTGTTTGTGACGATTTCTTTGGCATTTGTTAGCATTAGCACATGTAATAAATGCCGATAATGCTTAAAAAACACTAATAATGCCCTTTTCCGGCAATTTTGGTGGCTCGGCATTTGTCAAAATGTCGGTAATGACGAAATTTGGCGTAGTGTCAATATTCAATTCAAGTCTACCCACTTTACTTGCCTTTTCTTCCCCCTCTCTAAGGCACGAGGCTCGTTATTCTTTCTCATGAGCTAGGTTTAAGAGATTAGTTCCCCGTGACCACGTTTATTGCGCGGGGCGATGCACATTGACTGTCTAAAAACATTTACGATCGTCCCAATTGGCCTTTGCTCTTTGACTGGTAAGAGTTAACTTTTACTGGTCTAAGAATGTTTTAAATTTGGACCGTTGATTTGTTGAAACGAACGATAAAAATTTGTTCGTTACTACCTTTTCTTAATATAAGAAAAGGAAGGGGACAGGTTCACCTTTCCATTTAGATGAAGTACAAGGTTCATCCATTTAGATTGTATATATTTTAAAGACTATGGGCAATCCACAAATAGACGTATATTTTTTGATGCTTATAGACCGTATTCCCCTTTCCGAGCCTTGTACTTACTCATGTCCCCAAGGCAAGCCAGAACCACGCCTTTAGCAAGGATTTCAATCCAAACTTCGGACCTAAGACGAGGAAGCAAGATCATAACAATAATGTTTTTAGTAACATAATCCACACTAATAAAAATTCCTAGAAGTGCAGCTGTTATCTAAAATTTTAAAAAATATCAATCATATTCTTGAATGACATCATAAACCATTATCCAATGCTTTTGAGTAATTCAAGCAGCAGAACGAGGGGAAAGACGAGTGTGTTTCTCGTAACGGTTTTATTTTATTTTTTTATTGTGATTTTTTGAGCTTTTGGAACTTTTTTTGTGAGGAGATATTTTTAGATAGTTTAGACTTTTGAATAAAAAGTTGAAAAA
Organism: Vaccinium myrtillus; assembly: GCA_016920895.1. Taxonomy (NCBI): domain Eukaryota; kingdom Viridiplantae; phylum Streptophyta; class Magnoliopsida; order Ericales; family Ericaceae; genus Vaccinium; species Vaccinium myrtillus. The sequence goes on along the minus strand of CM029276.1, from coordinate 33,341,381 downwards.
ATTAATAAGAAGAATGGAGCCGAAGCATCTATTGAAAAAGGAAAATAATAATAATAATAATAATAATAATAATAATAGCTGTGGAGAAATCAACGTCAACAAGCCGAATTTGCTCGGTGTTAGTTTTGAATTTTCTCTCAACGTCAACAACAACATTGTACGTGGCTACACCAAATGAGTGTAAAATAAATGGATAAAGATACGGGTACAGAAAAAAAGAGGACCGAAAAAAGGGACCCATACTTTTGGGTCCCATACGAGTGATCCGAACCGTTCATTGTTCTTAAAACATTTTTCCGAGGGGCTCCACAAAATTTCAGCTCAATCAAACGGTTGAAAGTGCTCGAACCAAAGTATCACCGTTTGAACCAAAGTCTGCAATCGTAATTAAGTTTGTACAGTACAAAATAAGCACGCAACTCATAGTTATAGACGGTAACATCGGTTCCGAATTATAAAAAAAAATAAAAAATTATATCAAGATCTGCAAGTAAAAAATAAAAAAATTATTTTTAAAAACTTACTCCGTCCTACATGTTTTTACTATCTACTTATAGGCTTCGTTTGTTTGGCCGGAGATAAATGGATGAGATATGAAATCCCATGGGATATGGGTGGGATATGAAATCCTTGGGATATTGCTCAGGATATCAATGGATGGGAAAAATTCATATCCGGTGTTTGTATTCGACGGGATATTGCTCAGGATATCCGGTTTTTTGGGTCCCGCGTCATTCTATCTCCTATCCCACCCTCCAAATCCCACATAACATACAAGGCCATACAACTAAACATAGTATACTTTTGGTAATTGAGTAATTTTATTAGTATAACACTACAAGTTAAACTAGCACAAAACACGCCTCTTACAAAAAAAAAAAGGTCAAACGAGAAGGAGATTTATGGGTTTTCTTTTTCCTAAGGTCTAAAGTTCAAAACTTTTCAGGTGTTATCAATTTCATTGAGACCAGTCCATACAGAGATTTGCTTCGGCTTTAATTGGGCCCCCCCGCAAGTGGACAGTGGAATTAAATTCCAGAATTAAGATGTACTGGAAAATTGAGTTATAAAAAAAAAAGATTAAAAAATCATGGAATTTTAGCTATGGAGAGACTAACGTCAGAACATCGTATAGGGTTTTACCAAATTAATGAATGGAAAAATAAATCATGGAGTTATTTTTTGGACCACACTCTCCGCAATCGAAAGTTTGTACAAAAAAGTTGTGAAAGGAGATTTCAACTTACGGTGTGACCACGCAACTCAGGGCATCCGCAGTCGTGGTAATAGTGTAAGAAATAGTATAAGAATTAATAAAGTTAGCGAACATTTTCTATTTTTTGTGTCCCAATAGTGTAATTAGTGTAAGAGTTTTGGGGTTAGAAGTTCCGAAAATTTTAGCTGGACACATTTTTAACAACACTAAAATGGGACCCACTTTTTACACTTTTGTGTCATATACCAACACATTTTTAATTCCACGACTGCGGATGCCCTCAAAGTTACAGACAATGACATCGGTTCCCGGAATGTAAAAAAAATTGTACTCTTTTTTGTCCTCGCTCAATGATGAATGCAGAATAGGAAAACACGACATCAACACGACAACACAACACCGTGTTGTGCAGCCCCATGGCGCGGCCGCGCCGACATTTTTTTGATGATCGGAGACGTTCACCACGTAGACCTCGTCGAGTACTACAAGTGTAGAAAAAATCAATTCGATCGGATATCTTTAAGTACGTCATCGGAACACAAATACTTTGAAAATAAATGGAACACAAATGGACACAAACACTAGATCAAAACCACTTTTTCATGCTATTTGTGTGCCGATGAGGCACTTAAAGATATCTGATCGAGTTGATCTTTGGTAAACTTGTAGTATTCGACGAGGTTTACTCGGTGAACGTCTTCGATCATCAAAAAAATGCCGGCGCGCGGCGGCGCCATAGGGCTGCACAGCACCGTGCTGTGCATTGGGATGCACAACACCCCCCTAGGTTCCATTTTATAGTTCCATTTTAAAAGTACAATGATTAATAAGGGACATAATCATTGTACTTTTAAAAACATGTTTTTTCTTATTTTACCCTTCAATCATTACAACTTCTTACTTTTTTTTATTACTTTTAACTTCAAAATATAAGGGTAAAAGAGAAAATTCCTCAACAATTACCCATTTAGTTTTGAAGTGGGACAATATTTTTGGGACGACAAAAAGTGTCAACTGAGACTATAAAAATTGGACAAAGGGAGTAGAAAATAAAAATATTATTTCTAAAAAGTGATTGTAGATGTTTTTATCAACTTATACAACTACAAAACATATTTATTTTTTTGGGTAATTGAGTAATTATGTTACCGGAAAAAGAGTTTACAACAAAGTTTAATACTCATATCAAAAAAATTATAGCGAAATGAAGTAGAAAAAATGGAAAGTATTTTCGTTTATGCATTGCTTTGATAAAAGAAATTTAAGAGAAACTTGAAAAGTAGTAGTTTAATTAACTACAATAATGAAAATGCAAGATTTCTGCAAATTCTTGTATTTTTTGCAGGACATATTTTGAGGAAAAGTTAATTCTAGTGAAAAGTTAGAGACTTGGATCCCACAACATTACTGCTTAAAAATGCAGGAAAGTTAAATATTCTCATACTTTCTTTTCCTTTCCTTGTAACTGAACGTGGCCTACTAGTTAAACTAGCACAAAACAATCCTCTTTAAAAAACAAAGAGGTTTAGCAGGGTCAAGGGTGCGTGTTGTGCAGCGCTATGGGGCCCACTTTGGGTCCCCTTTTTTGATTCGTACTGTTCATTTTATTCGTCTCATCGAGTATGCATCACGTAAGAATTCAGGTTGATTGGACATTGGTAACTATGTTTCAGACTGCATTTTTCATGGAAAATGGAACATTTAAAGAAAGCATTGTATGTGATTTTTCCCCAAAATTAAAAGTTAAATGACCATCGATCAAATAGCTAGCGATATCCGATCAACGTGAATTTTTTCATGGTATACATAATCAACGAGACGAACAAAATAAGCGGTTCAGATCAACCAACGAAACATAGGAGTCTTAACATCATATGCTGAGGCGGATTGCAATTTCAACGGTTAACATGGTGGTGAAGACCTGATACTCACGAGTTTGTTCTCTCTTAAGATTTTATGTTCCAAATTTCTCGGGTTCTATACTTCTATAATTCATTTGAGGCTAACTTATACAGAGTTTTGTTCTAGCTTTAGGCTCTGGTCGTAAGTGCTCGACGGAAACAATATCCATAACAAGGGGATCACTACTAGGAGAGACATAATCTTGTCCCTTAAAATCCACATCTTTGAAATTTTTTGGGACCTCAACGTCTTGCAGAAGAGTAGAACGACAAGCCGACAAGCTTCGATCGATGAAATAGATGCTTCCTCTTCTTTGCGGACCAAACGTGATGATGACCAAATAGCTTTGCCTATCGCTTAATGGCATTAATCAACGAACAATGCTACATACCCGTAAACAGTATCAAAAAAATTGTCCAGAATCTAAAATCAATGGCAGATTTCGGGTAATTTTCTGGGTAAAACTTTATGGATACTTAGCATTTCAGTTAATTAACACATGGCATTCCTGCATGGTAGCCTCTCACATTATCCTTCCAAAATTGACCAGAAGGTTTCAAAGGAGTATTGTGGAGACATCAATTATGACCAAAAGAATTGCATTAGTGTCTCCATTAGATATTTATATCTATAGTTGAATACTACAACTTTGAACAGGCGACTGAGATGTGGCCAATATTGCTTGGCAAATCTGGAAGGCAAGAAACGAATTCGTATTCAACAGGGTCAAGGTTAATCCTTTGAACACTGTGAACCTCATTCTACACTCCAAGACGGAGCAATTTAAGTCCTTATGGGCAAATTTAAAGCAAACTGTGATGTGGCCTTACCAAAGTCAGGTTCAAATGGCAAAATTTCTGTGGTTTTACGTAATGAGAAGGGAAGGATAGTGGACGGTATGACAAAGTCCGTCAATGCAACATCTAGTCTTGAAGGAGAACTACAGGCTATTCGGGCAGCATGTGTAATGGTTAAAGGCCTGGGTTTGAAGGAGATCGAAATAGAATCAGACAACAAACAAGCTATCTCTCTCAGTGTTTCAGAATTGGTCCCTCCCTGGAGAATCAGAGCGGTGGTACAGGACATTCACCATTTTGCGAGTGAAGGGAAATCAAGTTTCAGATGGATTCGTCGCTCAGCTAATAGAGTGGCACATGAAGTTGCAAAATTAGCTCTTAAACAGATTTTACCATGTAATTGGATTAGTAATCTTCCTTCTTCTATTGTATCGACTTTGGAGAATGATTTCAATGAAAGCTTGTAAGGCACTTTTGCCTGATCAAAAAAAAAAAAAAAAAACAGGCGACTGAGATATTTTTAAAAAAAAAATAAAAAAAATAAGACCGACGAAGCTATATAATTTTAAATAGTAGTATGAAAATACATAGCTAAAAATCTATACTCGTAAAATTTTAATCCAACTAAAATCTATCATCTGCTCCTTGATCAGTACTTGGCATCAATTATTTTATTTTCTATTCAAAGTGATACTAACAAGTTATAACTAATTGAGATCTATCAAATAAGATCCATATCGTATATATAAAGTTATATATATTTTACGATATAATATTTTTTTCCATCAAATTAAAATAGTAACATGGACTAAAATTTTGAGACGGCAGAGTATATACTTATGTGGAGTTGAAATAGAATGTCAAAAATTGTACAAGCAAAATTCTGTTACTCGATATGTTTCCACAACCAAACAATACACAACATAGTGATCTTGAAATGTAGGACTCAGGGGTCTTGTACTACAAACTTTTAGTGCGGAGTGGTCTATCGCCGTGCAATCGAAGGTTCAGACATCTTTGTTAACTTTTATCGGCCGATAAGACGGCCCGGATGCTGTGCACTGCAGGATTTGTACTACAAGGTTTACGGACATCGTGAATGTGTGTTGCAAGCCAAGAAAAAAAAAAAAGAAAGAGAAGAGAAAAAGTAGAAGAAACAAAACTTCAAAAAGTACGGTTTGTAGAAGAAACAAAATTATTAGTTACGAGGTTGTTGGGGAAGCCTGAGCCGGACCTGGGACGCAGGCGAGTGGACCGCCACGCCATGCCAACAAATACCCCCTCGACAAACTTCACTACTGACCCCGTGATCATCACGCGCCGCCGCCGCTACCGCCTTGCTGGCTTTTCGATACAAATCCCAAATTACACTCCCAATCAAGATTACACCCACCACGGCGGACGAAACCACCAGCATAAAAACCCCGCTGACCCCCTGCCCGTACACCAGTCCGTGGGCCTTCACCGCCGCTATCACCACCAGGTACACCGTCGTCAAATTGGCCACCACCACATCGGAGACACCCATATCTTCCCTTCTCAGCTGCTTTCTCTCTCTCACTAGAATTCTCTCTCACTAGGATTGTGAGAGAGAGAATATATGTACATCCCTAATTTGGGTGGATTGGGATGAGGTTTTAATGCTTGTTTCTTGGGAATGTTGCTTATTTTATGACTTGTGAAGTCGACCTCTCACTTTTCCTACGGCCTTCGAGCTTATCTTTGCTTTTACTATACATTTATGGAAAATCTAAAATCACGTGACCGGGATGTCACTAAAAATCTTTCTTTAACCAATAAGCGTGTATTTTTAATTTACACTTCTACATGTCAAAAAATGGTCTTAGTGACTTATTCAAACTAAAACTAAAACTCAGAGTAAATAACGCACTAAAACCATTCTTTACGATAAATGTGTATTTTTAATTTATTTACGGTCAAAAAATGGACAAATTATTGAGATCATTGGTGGTTTGTGAAGTGAAACCATTACACATAAATGACAAATTATTCGACAGAACTTTGGTGGTTGAAAAGACAAATCGATCTTCACATAGTGCATACGATCTTTTATTTAGGAAGCACCACATTAACATTGCTACATGGTACTCCGAGAGTACCCAATAATTAGCCCTTGGTGAGAGCCGAGTAGACTGACTTAGACTGGGCTAACACTACAAGGATTCTACTTTTATTTCATATAAGGAAAAATGCTAATCACGCCGGGTAGTATCTCTAAAATGTGTAAAAAAATGTGTAAATATCTCTAAAATGTGTAAAGACTTGGAACTGCCCGTGCCTGAAGGCACGACGCAATACGTTTTGAACGTAATTTGAAATAAATTATCCTTCTCTAGAGTTGACCTCTCCCGCCAATGATGACAACTTCCCCGAGAAGTCTTCTTTTCAAATAAAACTTAAAGAGAGTTTATATAATCACGAAAGTGCAATATAACTCTATTGTTTGACATTATATACGCATGATCCACCCACCGTCATGGTTTGTGGCTATAGTGTCTTTCTTTTTACATGTATCAATTTTGTAGTAATGTTAAAAACAAGTTGATCGAATATTGATAGAATCTTGTGACATATTATGATTCGTTCACAAGAATATTGATATCCAATTAATTTAAGTATTCGGATCATCAAAATCATGATAGGACTTAAGTAATCATATATGAGAAATCATTTTTAGATTCCCAAATTACATCCACTTGTTTTTTCTTTGGGTTCGGATCCTCTACGGTCTAAATGTTGGACTAGACAGTACAATTCTCATCTACTTTATACATTAGTAAAATTAATAAGGAATTTCTCAAATTTATAAATCAACTGAGTTTTGACTTTATTTGAATAGGAAGTGGTAACCCTAACAATTAATTGCAGCAAAGACAATGTAAATAAGGAATGTCTGCTTTGATCCGATCCGCACACTGTGTTTTGACTTTATTCGAACAATCCGAAATTGCTGACGTGGATGTACCGCAATGGATCTGTTCTCTTGCTTCTGCAGGACGACGTCGGTTTCATTACTTTAATTTTAGAATTATTTTAATAGTTGATGGTGCTTAGCCACCCATTCTTGACTCGGGAAAATGAAATGCCATCTGAATTGAGTTTTGCTCTGATGGACGGTTGGCTATGTGCCACGTGTGTAACTTTTGAAGATGGTGGGCCAGTGGGGCCATGCAATGGGAGGTTCGAATGAGAAAATTTGGATGCGCGACGAGTATCGCGTGGTGGTACACGTCAAGACTGGCCCTGCTAAGATGAGTAAACCACCTGACTTAAGCCCTCGAATTTTGGCCTAAAATTAGGACCCTGAATAAATATACCCAGATACATAATATATATTTAATTTATTGTTTATACAATCAATGAGTTAGCCAAGCGAAAAAGTTTAGTTTTTCTATCCAGTAACCAGTAAGTACATGGTTCAATTACAGGACCTCTTTTTTCTTTCTCCATAACAATATTTTTTCCCCTCTCCCAAACGTATAGCTCCAAAGGAAATAATAAGACAAATAACTAGTTTTATTCCAAACAATGAAACGAATCATGTAAAAAAAAAAAGGGACCAAGTAACTATCATTTTGCGGTTAGTTTTATTATTAATTCTTTAAAACGCCCCCATTTACAAGTTCGTTTTAGGCCTAAGAATCTCAGGGCCGGCCGGCCCTAGTACTCGCCACGCATCTTAACCGTCCAAAACACTTTTGAACTATCGCAATTCACGCTCCGGCACCACATTATCCCTACCCTATACGCACTCAAATTCTTCTCGGTTCGCATTGTGATACGACTAAAATCTGCTGAATTTGCTGTTGCGTGAAGTTTCAATTACTGATCTTTTAATGATGCAGTAATTGTTTGTGATGATGCCCCTGCTTCTTAAATTATTAGTATTTGGTCCTCGATCACTTTTATCCATTAATAATTACTCTATGGGAGCATCAAACATGAAACTTGTTTCATACGCTTTTTGAATAGGAGTGGTTCTACTACCTTTAGTTAGATTTCATTACATTACTCGTAATGTGATGTGATGTGATAGATTAACTCGTACTTTTGGAATTATTTGAGGTAAGTACTAGTACTAGTAAATTGACTCCGACAATCAGTTGTAGTGTAAGTCATGTTTGTGAGATTTTAATAAATGAAACTTAGGGCATCCACAGTCGTGTAGTTAAAAATGTGTTGTTATATGATACAAAAGTGTAAAAAGTGGATCTCATTTATGTGTTGTTATGACAAAATGTGTTGTTAAGGTAAGTAGTGTTGCAATGGTGTTGTTAGGGTGTTGTCAAAATATAAAAAAAGACACAAATATATATGTATATATAGATATAGGTGGACCCAACTTTTACCATTTTCTCTTTCTCTCTCCTCCCTATCTCTACCTCTCTCCTCAATTTCTCTCAATTCCTGCCGCAGTGTCCCCACCCCCCCGGCTCTCTCTGTCTCTTGGAAATATTAGCAGTACCAACAACTGTGTTGGTACGGTTATTTTTTCCCTATTTTCTTACACTAACTTTCTTACACTAACTACACCATTGGGACCCAAAAAGGGGCAAATATTTGTTACTTACACTAACTCTTACACTAATTCTTACACTAGTGGTGTCACTGCAGATGCCCTTATGACATCCGCAGTCGTGTTGTTAAAAATGTGTTGTTATAATATGACACAAAAGTGTAAAAAATGGGTCTCATTTGTGTGTTGTTATGACAAAGTGTGTTGTTAATGTAAGGAGTGTTGCAGTGATGTTGTTAAGTGTTAGTTAAAATATTGTTGAAGTGTGTATATTTTCAAACGTTAAAAAAAAAAAGTACAAAAAAGTTATTAATGGGACCATCGGCTGTCCCATTCCCTCTGACTCTGCCTTTTCCCAAAGTCACTCTCTCTCTTCCATGTAGACTGACGGGACCCACCAATGGCAGGTTTCTCCCATTCTCTCCTTTCTCTCTCTCTGCTTCTTCTCTTAACTGACAGAATACAGTTATTTCTGACTGTAGAAATTGTTTACCTCCTGCCACTTTATTCCTGACATTAGCAACACTGTTGGGACATATTTTTCCATAAATGTTAACTAACTGCCTTATTTCTTACACTAATTTCAAGTTAATGCTACTACTGCAGATGCCCTTACGAAGCTAACAAAAGTTATTTTTCTCCATCAGTCTAAGCCTCAGGCGGTGTTCCGCTAAGGTTTTTTATTTATTTTTATTTATTTATTTTTTAAAGAATAAATTGATTTTTCACGATTTTTTATGTGATGTATTGTGAGAGAATGAACTGTATCGGTTTTTGAAATTTTTTTTTTTGTTAATGGAACACCCCCCTACTCCTTTTCAATAGTAAATTTTATTTTGCTTTGACAACATTACCGCTTTTACAATAGTCACCACCCGCAACATCCCTCTCATTCCCAGACTAATTCACTCCAAAAAATTGGTCAAGCTTAAATAGTACTTCCTCCGTCCCAAAATATTTGTCATACTTTCAAATTTCAACATTTTACGTACAACACAAAATGGTACCTAAAACTTATAACTTTTCAAGTTTTTATTTTATTTTTTGGTCATTCGTCATTCTTAATCTATTACACGGGGCGAAGGGAAATGAGACTCGATCCCAGGATGCAGTGTGGGGCATCCAAGAGCTCTACCGCATGAGCTAGCCACCACTTGCTGAATTAACTTTTCAAGTTTACCATTCATTAGTTGACTCTAATAAAATAGGAGTTAATCAAGTTTTGAATTTGTTAAAAGTTTTCGGTATTGTATTTCCGAAACCTGTGTTGAGATAATTCAACTTTTGTGGGTGTTCTTTGTATGTTTGTGTTTTTCAAGTGACGCTTCAACTCATGATATTCACGCAAGGCCAAGTAGACTTTTTTTTGGTTATAGTTTTTTTTTTTTTTTGGCCATTCGATATACATCATCAGATGTTTTGTTTGATGTTAGTAAACCACAAGGGTTGACCTCCTCTCCATAAGAGTCGAACCTAGAACCTCACCCCTATATATAGAGGGGCTACAATACCAACTGGGATAACTGCCCTGGTCAAGGCCAAGTAGACGTAGAGCGTTCTTTTATGATATTAAACATTCTAATTTTGAACTTACCAAAAGTTCTACATGCTGAGTTACTTACTAAGTTATCGAATAGGCACAGGAGGGTGGCGGCAAATGAACAACTGGTGTCGGTCCACACTACATGTATCTATTCAGTTAAAAGCAGAGAGTATCCTGAATATTTTTCTGAACGAACGTACAGTTAGGTGAGTTTGGAATTCATGTACAACAACAATGACTTATTAGTTTCGAGTTCCCACCATCACCCGGCAAAAAGGACAATGACATACTGTAAAACAAGTTGGACAAGGTGACTTGTTTCAACAAGACCCTAGTAATCCCAATGACAACTATTACGCATACAAGGCTAGAAATGACATCCACACTTTCATTAGAAACTACAAGAACTGTGGGAAAAATCTGTGTGTGCATACATCTACATGTATACAAATTAATGAAAGGAATATGCAAATCAAGTCAGGGAACTGCAGCATGGTTGTTCACAGATAGAGATGCACCAGCCAATCCATAATGGTGATTTCCATGCCAGTAAATACGTACTCATTCGTAGTACGAAGTTACGGCTTAAGGCATTGGTTTGCTAAATCGACATACAAGAAGATTGTATCATGAGTTCGAATCCCATTTCCTGTGGCGCGGAAGTGGAATGGGTGGGCGAAATTACATGAGAAAGAACCTCTTTGGGACCCCCGGAGGATAGAATAGCACTACTTAGTGAGACGGAGCGGAGGTGGAAGTCTAGTGAGCACAATTTGCTTCCCCCAAGTGGTGGAAGCTCAATGGCAAGCATACGGTTACGGAGTTACGTTTCTTGTTACTAAAGGTCAGGTCCTTAGATAAGAGTTCAGTTCCAATAGGTCTCAAAAGAATAGGGTTATGTCTCGTTCCATAAAGTCGTTAGGCTATAGTGACTAGCTAAGCAACCACACAAAATAATTAACATGCTTATTTTACCCACCTTTAATTTGCAGCAAAACATGATCCTTGGTTCTTGGAGGTTTAGGGGGGCCACTGTTTCAGTAGTATTCTGAGAGCAGCCACTTTGTGCATATTGCTAAATGTTAGGTCTGTCTCCAATCATCCCCGCTTATACTCCCAATGATTGGGGACTAGATGAGTTCTGTTATTATTGTATTATTATGCAACCAGATTTCACTGTCAAAGGCAATACGGCTTAGCATCATTATGTTTGCTCACAACTTCAACATAGTTGGCAACAAAATAGACTTGAATATAACCCAACACCAAACTGCATGCCCAATGAGATTAAGATCTCTTTAGCGATAGCATACTGGCATCTTGCATGACTTTAAGAAAAATGGGAAAAGTAAAATACGGCTACACCTACAACTGATGTGAGTTCTTATTTGGAGAAACTATTAACTTTTTATTTGGTCCTTCTGTTATTAAATTTGTGTTTTCATGAGGATGCGTCTGCATATCATCGTAACCATGCCATTCTCATTCTTATCGGCGTATTAGTGCTTAGTAAGTCAAGTATAGAAGGGAAGACGCACCTGGATTAGAGTTCTGTTACAATGGGTCTCATAAGATGAAGATTGGTATGAATGAGCCAATTTTCGGATTCTGAATTATCTGCTAGTGAGGGGATGAACTGATTGGCTGCATATGAGCCCAAATGAATGGGAGAGGGAATTGCTTGTTGCAAACCATGTTTTCTTGTGATTATAATTTCACGTTTCTACCAAGTGAATTGATTTTGGTTCAGTTCGTATGCAATTTGTTATAGCTGATCGAAAAACAAAAGATCTGACTCGTAAACAGTGATATAAAATACTTATAAAAAAAAAACAGTGATATAAAATAGCTTATTCACTGTAATACAAATTTGGGAAGTGAAATGTGGAATTCAAATTTCTCACTGTTCTTTTCTTGTTTTAACGTAATGCACTAACGGGTTGTTTGCCCATGGAATATGGATGAAGGATATATAATATCATGGACCGACATATATCTGGGGTTTAGTAGGTAAAATATTTGCCAGATTGTATATAGGGGAGGAGCCGGATGTAATAATCCCACCCATGCTCCGTGTTTTGGATACATAATCTTCTCTTCTATAAAGTTCTACCATTCTTTAGCTAAGGAACTTCCATGCTCCGTGTTTTGGATTTAGAATGTTAGTTTTATTGGTTTTCTATTCATCTGATCTATGCCTTTTCTCCTACAGTACTTCAGTGGTGAGAAGCCCCTATAATGCAAATAAATCAAATATGAAGTTATAGTCAGACGAGTCTTCGTCTTAGATGGAATTGATGTTCTTTTCCCAACTATAAAACATTCTTGAAGGTAATTAAGATTTATCGATTCTTTTTTATGGCAAAAAGGCTATCTTGCAGTTATAGTCTGCTCAATGTATTGGTTTTGGCTTGTTTCGTAATAGTTGTCCTTGGGACTAGGGTCTTGTTGATTCTGACAACTTACCCCTGAATGCATCTTGAGAAATGCTTCAACAACACAGCAACTTGAAAACAATCAAGAAGAAGCTAATCTAAAAGACCCTTGATATGACCAGCAGAATAGCTGGTGAGGACCCTGACGAAGCTAATGACAAAAACAACAAAGGTATGATTTAAAATGAGATCAAAGGATCTTTTCTGAATTACTTGAAGGGATAAATTGGAAAATGGGTATAGCACGCTGCTTGTCCACTGAATGCTGTGTGGTGGTCATTCTCTTAATTGCATCAGTGCCAATTGACCAAGCACCATACGGGGTGTGAGCAAGTTGCTTACCTTAAACCCTGCTACAATGAGAGAACTTTGAAAGCGTTTTCTCTTTCATCTTTGTCAGTCTTGGTGATTCATTGTCAATACCATGTTCCCCCTATGTTGACTTCAGTTATCTATCTTGCTGCAGATACTGAGGAATCTAGCGACAGAGATAAGAAGAAAGGTAAATATACTAAGCTCTGGAATGATTTTGGCAGATCAATAAAACTTGGCATCATTGAGGATGCAGCCAACAGAAACCGCTTGACATAACTTCTCAGATTTTCAGGGCCGGCAGTGGACGTTGCCTTGATTTTTCTCTCTCACCCTGTGCATTGGTATTAACTTGAGTGTTTATTTCTCCGTTTTTGTTTTACAGTACAAAGTCTGATGGCAAATTAACTTCGCTAGGCCAGTACATTTAAAGAATGAAACCAGGACAAAAATTATGAGGCATGTCTTGCATTCTGTGATAGCATAAAGCACCTTGGTTTAGCTTTTCCAGGCTTCTTCATTAGTTTATCTTTGTTTGCTTGCTTCTATTTATTTCTATTGATACCAGCCATTCCTTTGGTGGGGTAAATTTATTTCAGGTTATTTTCTTCATGGGTCAAAAGGATGAGTACCCGATGCAATACCAGATGAATTATGAAGACAAAAAGTTCCAGAGTGTGTCCAAGGAGGGCCTAAAACTAGGTAAATATTCAACATGAGTAATTGAAGGAGCCATTCGAGTAGTTGACCAAGCGGTGGAAGGGTGCTCTTGCATGTGAGATGTGGATGATGTGAAGATCAGCAACCGTTTGGCTGACACAGCTTGTGTAGTTGTGACCATTTTGCTGACACAGCTTGTGTAGTTGTGACATCCAAGTATGGCTGGAGTGCAAATAGATGCCAGCAGGCAGACATATATGAAAGACAAAGAGGGTGCTGGAGGTCAACCCAAGGAATCCAATTATCAAGGAGCTTTGGGAGAGAGAGTTGTGAAGGTCCCTGAGGTATTTGCTTGAAGTTTTGATACGGATTATTTATGTTTTATAATGCTTGTGACATTCGACGGCCCTGTAAAAATTAGTTTTTGGCCTACAGATAATAGCCTCGACCCCTATTAATACTGTTCAAGGGGAACAAGAAACTTCTGAAATGGGAATGTATTGTTATAGGGGCTGACTTGCTTCTTTCAGAAAGCATATGAGCTGCACCTGCGAAGGATGGAAGCGACTGTTCGTATACCAAGTCCCCTGCGTTAGATTTGTGTTTTAGTAACGAATTTCTGCTTATGGCGGATTAGTTATTTTTGTACTGCTTTTAACACAGAAATTTCATTTTGAAGCCAAACTTCAACAAAATACAATGGGAAAAAGCCACAACATGAAATCATGAAAACACGAGTATGGAAAAACACCTTACGACCTAAGACACAAGTCTCATGCTCTATCAATATATACTACGTAATAAATCAATGTTTCAAAGCAAACCGAACCTAAGTGGGTTCAGTGCCAGTCCAAGGAAGAAGAAAAATCCCTTGAAATCCAAGGGAGACAAACCCAGCAAATTTCTTTAATATTGGTGAATCTTTGGCCATTTTCTCTTAAAAAAAAGAGAGAATATGAGCTTTTTTGACAAAATTGAAGATTCTTAAAACTTTTGAATTGCAGCCGCCCATTAATAAACAAAAGAGCACTCACCCCATGGGGGTCACTGGCACTAAAAGAAGCTGATTTGATTCTCGAGCAACACAAAAAGCAAAAATGGGATTGTTCCATGTAATTGCGATTTGCGTATCAGTCATAGTCCTTCCACTTTCTGTCACAGACTGTTCTTTGTGTCTTCTTGGCTACAAAGTGAAACCCAGTAACAAAAAAATTTCGGATCCAGTGCACAAGATTCATATTTATAGCAAGACTTGGGAGATAGGTAGACAACGTTTTCCTTCCTTTCATTGAACATGAATTTTCGTGAAACAGACTCGTGCGATTGTAGAGGACAAAACGGTTATTTGTAATGTTGTCTCACTTGATGTGGTATCGTTTATATGTAAGTCCACTTCATATGAGAGAGGCGTGACAAATAACCGTTAAATTGAAAATTTTCGTGCGATTGTAGAGGAAAAACGGTTACTAATGCTGTCTCACGTGATGTGGTATCATGTATATGTAAGTCCCACTTCATATGAGAGAGGCGTTAAATAACCGTTAAATTGAAATTTTTTTACAACTTGGGAGTTCATTGGGAGGTGCATTAGGGGTGGGAATTTTCGATGAGACACGAGAACAGGTTAGGGTCGGCTATTTCTGGCACGGAACACGAATATGACACGACACGATAACATGAAAAACTAAACAAGTCAAGTTAGGAATGAGACAATTCTGATACGAACACGAGATGACACGGCGCGGGGTGGGAATTTATGAATGGACACGATAACAGGACACGAAGTCAGCGGGTTAGAGGGTTGGTATTTCTGACACGAAACACGAATATTACACGACACACCCACCGCTAAGGTGCATGGCCCACCCACTTTCACTTCTTTTAAATTACTATTGCAATCTATATGCTATCCGAAACTATAATACTGAGCCCCCATCCTCAGAACTTTTGACTAACATTTGCCCCCAAAGATAAATTCCTAATTCCATCTCTTTGAGCAATAAGTTTTGTTGAATAGGATTGTCCAGCATTTATACTAAGTACTAGATGCATATACGTAGTGGTGATTCTGCTTTGTACAAATCGTTCCATAAAATTCGAGAGTACCGGATGATGTATTAGTCAGTATCAGTATTAGAAGTTCAAAACCTCGATACGTATCTGTTGATTTGATGCCTAAAATTTGGTGTCGGCTTCGCTCACCCATTTAGCTTGAAGGATTAATGTGAGATTAAATGAAACATTTCAAATTTTTTTTTTTTTTTGTTTTGATAATCCGATATCCGAACCAGCTAACGTTTCAGATTTTGCTTACAAACAATGCCCAATTACAACCCGAAGTTATGGTGAAAGAATCTAGCCTCCAAAAAGTCTGCAATTATAGGATACGAAAAAGTGAATGGAATGTCAGCCTATAAAAACCAGAATGGGAGTTGGCACCGAAAAGAGAATGTTGATGCATGTAACGCCCCCCATGTTCTTGTGTTTTTTTTTGTTGTCTTGAATCCTTATCTTTCGCGCGCGCTGATTGGTCTTTTTGTTGAAATAGAATGAAAAAAATTTGATTTTGTTCGTTTAAATATTTGCTTGATTCTCTTCACTTTCTTCAATTCGTACACGTAAAGTATATATAGGTTAATTTGTTGGTTGCAAATGCATGGCATGTGCACTTTATTACTAACAAGTTTTGCCAATCAGTCACTGATTGACTTGATCAAAAGAAGGGAAAAAAGTCACTGATTGACCATCAACTGACTCTCGAATAACATACAAAAGCGAACCGAGTTATGTGAATCACACTCTCCTTAAAATAGATTCGCCGCTTATCGAGGGTGGTACAGGTTGCACCGGCGTTTGTCTTCTTTGGGATAAAACAGTTTAGAATCATAGCCACTAACGAAACATTACCGTGAATGTAAGAAGCCTTGGCAAAACGATGTTTATAAATTATCTCTCTCTTTCACACGCAATGAACGAGTAGCTCTATTGAATCCCAAAAACCTTGTTTATAAATTATCTCTCTCTTTCACACGCAATGAACGAGTAGCTCTATTGAATCCCAAAAACCTTGTACAGCACAAAAACGGGATGCTCCAATATAAAGATAAAAGATGACCTTAGAGTTGCACACCAAGAATTTATCCCTGTAACTGCAAGAATGAATATGAGCCATAAACCTCACATTCTGAGCGGGTATTAACCAACCAAAATTGTTGGACCTTTGAATTGCATCGTCTAGATTCAATGTTACACTAATTTTACAGCTCACTCTTATTTTTCCTGGAATGATAGCTACTAATTAGGTTTCTTTCTTCTTGGTTTGTATGGTATTAGTGGCCGTACCACCTAGCACCGCCCATACCATATATAGAAGGGCGGAGCTATCATGGGTCACGTGGGGTCAAGTAATCCCACTGACTTTCATATTATCCGCTAATTTACTGCATTTAGGAATTTATCCCTAGAATTTTAATGATATTGTCTCAAGTATGAAGCAATCCCACCAAAACAACAAATTTGCCTCTTTGAACACTAGATTTCTACTAATTAACGGTCAATAAGTGTGGATAACGTTCATTCAAAGCTAAAAAGTATGAATTCCGACGCGCAAATTTTGAGTAAGAATATGTACATTTGCAAACTTCTATGCTGCAGAATTCTATGCTTGATCATGAATATCGAGCATTTTTTGCATACACTAATAATTTTCTACAAGTAATACATATCAATTATTGATTAGCAAATAAAGTGAAGATCAAGTTTGGTGCTACACATTAACCACATTGTCAAATATTCCTGGCCCGCCCTTCCATATATGCATGTAACCCAAGAGTTTTGTACTGCTTTGGAGAAATTTCATTTCTCAAAAAGGTGAAATTAGAAATCAATGGCAAAAAGTCATGGTGGGGCCATTGGGAACAAACACCATTATTAATTAAAATCCATTGTTGCAGCCAAAAAATCAAAATGATAAAACATGGCCTAACTACCAAGCTTGCAATTCCAGTAAAGTAAGATCTCCTTAGGGGCACCCACCAACGATTATGCAAAGATTCACATTAAAGCAAGGCCCCTATACTTTATCTCATTCTTCTAAATCAATCAAAATAAAATAACTTTGTCACTCATTTCCCATAAAAAGCTACTTCTTCCTTTTTATCATTCGTTTCACTTACAAATCTTCCAAAACTTTAAGCAACAAAATAGCTATAAAAAATACTTTAAGAAAGAGTGTATATTAAGCATCTAATTAAGAGCTTCAACTATGTACAAATTGTGCGAAAAAATCGCGGTTAATTTACAATTTCATTGGCCCTTTTCGTGATTTAATCACCGTCAGATTGCGGTCAGCTTGATTAAAAGTAAAGAAGAGAGATGATTAGAGAAGTAATTAAGGTGGAGATCAATGTCGAGTGGATGCTAAATCTTGATGTGGTTCTTGATGAGCCTCCGGCTATAAAACTTGGCAACCATGAGTCCACCGTTGAGTTATTCGTTGACCCGGACCCGGTCCCATTTGTTGTACCGGTTGTGATAGGTGACCCGCTTGTGGTTGATGTTCCTATAGTTGTTGGTGGCGATGAATCTCTTGAAGACTTTTGGCTGCAAATTAGAGGGTGAAAACATAAGAATATTACATATGGCAAGAAATAATAGTAATACGTGTCTTGTAAAAAGAAAATAGATGAGATCACAAGACGCTTTTACGACAGAGAGGTAGGAAAAGAATTGAAAAAAAAACACGCTTAAATTAAAGAAGAGAAAGAAAATAAAAGGTAGCGCCTTAGGAATTTAAAAAGCGTATATGTTAAAACATAGGAATTTAAAACACAGATTTGGACACAAGTGAGTCAGATATTATCTGATGCATGTCTGTATGTGTTATCTCTGCTTTTGTATGTACTTTCTTATGAACAATGTGTGGCTTAATATCTAGAGGAAAGAGGACCTAATATTCGAAGAGAATATTGACAAAAGGAATTAGTAAGAGCAAAGAATAAAATCCTATCAAAGAAAAAGGTGAAACCAAAAAATGAGAAATGAATCATCCTTTAATTACCTTGTCAAAGAAGGGCAAAATGTGATCGTATAATCCGCGCCTGTACACGTAAAAGTACTGGTAGCATCATCATAAGCATAACTATATGACCTCGGACACGCTGATTTGAAAATCTCCGAATAAACTGAGGGCGAACAGGTGTCAGGAGTACTATATGCGCCGCTGCAACAGTACTCTGGATTCCCAAATGCTTCACACGCGCTCCTACATGCCTGCCCACCATCGACCTGTAACTCAGTTGGGCATTGCTGGTTCAGATTCGCGACACATCCAGTTGACCCGCATACGCCTGACCCGCCAACCGCTTCTACTAACATTGGCAAATTGTACCCGTCAACTAAGCTCACATCGTAGAAGTCTGGGTTACCCGACCCAATTGTGAACTCGGCTAGGGTTGCAGGCGGGGTTGCACCTGCCCCGTTACACTCCACTTGGTTTGACCCGCAGTCACCCGTGGCACATGTTCCTTGACCCAATGCATTAAAATTGCAGCCGCTTCTACCCCAAACCCGGCCTGACCAACCGGGTGGGGCTTGGAGGGCTGCCGACGTGCTGGGTGGAAGTTCAAATCCGGTGCTACTCAATTGCACCGTGTTACCTAGAATTCCGGGCCATACCGTGTAGTCACACGTGTTTATTATGGTAAATGTAGCCCCTGAAATGCCTGAAAAAAAAAAAAGGGTACCCATTAAAAGATGTTAAAAACTTCATTACCTACCTAATTACACATCAAACATTACTCATAATTAAGCTAATCTATGTTGAAATAAGAACTTCAAATACCATTTTTTCCTTTGAAAATTTACCTCTAGTGATCACAAGCAAAATGAGGCAGAGGAAGATTGGAGAAGGGTATGAGAGGATCAAATCCATTAGAGTCCTTCCAAAAATTTGCTAATGTGAGAATTCAATATGGACTAAGACAAGAAATGGGTCTTTTTCCAAATGGAATTTGGATGAAGATTGCAGAAGAAGGAAAAGAAAAAGAAGGAGCAGAAACAGAATGAGTGATGAGAGAAGGCTTTGTGAAATGACAGAGAGATTTGAGAAAAGAGAAAGGGGAATTGGGTTGTAATTTGCAGCCCATACATATAACAAAAATTTGAGAGTTTGGTTTGTTAGGATAGGGGAGGGGAAAGGGAAGAAGTGATGAGGACTTGTAATGGCAAGACACCTGCTTACCTTTCTTATGGAGATCTCTATGTAAATATATATAGATATATCTCTGCGTACATGTAGTATATTACTGTATAATTTTTTCGGCTTACGGACGGGACACCTCAACTATTTTCCTTCCCTGTCTGGTTAAAGGCAAGACATCCACGCCGGGACTAGAGGATTTACAAGAAACTACTTTTTCGCAGCTCGACTAAAAGAGTCAAATTTGATTAATTGAGTGAGAAACAAACCCACCAAGCAACGAGACTAGTTTTGCTAAGGAATATAGATAGGGTGGAATAAATATTGAAAAACAGTTGAAAATGCTAATATGGACGTAAATTGCGGTTGCCAAAGTGCCAAAACTTGGCAACGACCAAATCGTAGGGTTGTGAATTGTGATGCCTTAACTTTAAAAAAAAGTGTTTTTTTTAATCCCCACTTTTGGTGATTGATCTACTCAATGGCCCCAGGAAAACAAAGGTAATAAAAAAAAAAAAAACTGCAATAAGTTGGAGAATAAAGGCAGAAAAAATTCTCAAGGAAAGAAGATCAGAAGAAAAGAACATTAGAACAGGATTACAAAAGAAATAAAAAGGAAACAGGAGCATTAGTTTTCAAATTTTTTTTTAATTCCACCATCAGCAGGAATTTTACACGTGTCAAAATTGAGACAAATTATTTTTTTCGGTTACGTAGTAGGTAAATAGTACTTCATCCGTCCATAGTTTTTAGTCGATTATGGAAATTGTTGTTTGAATAAATAAAAAAAAACAAAATACTTTCATGCATAAATGTTTGATTTTTTCGCACCAAAGATCTCCAACAAAAATTAAATGTGGGCTGTCGTTAAGGGAAACTCTTGTGTGCAAGTTTTTCACGCAAAAGTCTTGCATTAGTGACTGGTCTGACAATAGAGGGCTGAAGTTAAATTGGTGAACACTGATTACATAGTTGGATGTCCTTAAACATGAGGTTGGAACATATGGAATCAGAAATCCACTCTCTCTTTCTAATCAATTTTCAAAGACAACATTTTTTTTTTTGGGATCAAACTTAGAGTTTTTGATTACTAAAAACCGCCCAAAGGGCTACAAACGCCGAACCGGAGTCCATCGAAGGGTAAAAAACCCCCCGATAAACGGGTTATCCATGTGGTTCGGATGAGCAGAAACCGAGTACAGAAAACAACCACCCCGAAAAGGAGTACCAAACAACCACCCTCGAAGGGGGCAACGATTCCACACAGGGAATAGAAGAAAACAAACAAAACAGAAAAACAAATAAACTGAAAAATCTGGCCAGATCCATAACCATCTTCAAACCTATCAACGATCACCATCAGCATCAAGAGGGGAGAGAAACGGCAACGGTAATTTGACCAGCTTACACCGCTCACACCCCAAAGCAAACCAACAGCAGCACCGTGATTTGAACGAAGAACGACGTAGATGGAGTCGGATTGATAAGCCTCCTCGGAGAAGAAACCGAAGTCGCCGCCGCCGGACTCCGCCGCACCAGATCCGACATCTTTATTTGGTTGAATAGCAGACCCGAGCACCCTTAAGCCCAGACCCGCCCCAAAATATCTCCAAACTCGGCCGCGAAGAAGAAGAAGGGGATAAGTTACTGTGGCGTGAAGTTGAGACAAAAATGGATGATGATTATGGAAAGGGCCGGAGCTGTAGAGTTTAGGGCGGAGGGGTGAGAGGGAGAGAGAGATCCGCCGCTTGAGAGAGGGGTGGGGGAGGGGTGGAGGAGAAAGAGGCGGCTGCCTCCCCTCCCCCCAGGCAAACCCTAAGTTTTGTATTCTAGAGAGAAGGAGGAGAGAATATTCCCAACAAGAAGAAAAAGTATTTAGTGCAAATCACTCTTGGGTAGAAATTAATTACTAGAAAAGGCCTCATGAAAAAGTAGAATAATAGCTCGCTTCATTGGTAGATAGTTTTACTTGAATTGGCGAATAATCTTGGGAAATAATCTTTCATTTTACGAATTCAGAAGTCAAATAGATGAGATTCCGAGTGAGAAAAATTGTGGGAAAGCCAAGAAAATCATAATGTTGAAATCATGTATGAACCATGGGAAATGATATTTCATTGCTTGAACTCTATGGCATGAGAGATTCTAATTCTTGTAACTTTGAGCATGAGTTGATGCTTTTATTTTAAACTTAATTTTTGTAATGTCTTTTGCCCCCATTCTACATGCTACAAGCTTTTGTAGCATACGATATTCAATGAAGCTGACATGATCGGTATTACTACACTATTCTCATCATATAAGTCAAGTTGACGAGCATATAGGGTAGAAAAATTAACGTGAGATATGTTGGTGCAAAACTTGCGTAATCGATGGAAGTGAATGAAAATAGAGAAAACATCGGTTGCTTCAAGGTGCGTTACAAAGTCGCTTTCCTTAAGACGATATTCGCTCCCACCAAATCGAGTGAATTTGGTGTGCACCAGGTTACCGGCGAATTCGACTCCAAGATACAATGAAGCCCAGTCCCGATTGACTGTTTGTTCAACTGCGTCATGCACAGACGAAGAGGAACCAGAACACCTTCGGATTTTACGAGCCACCAATAATGCATAAAGGGAGAGAGTTCTAGTGAGGGAGATCGATAGATTGTGTTTTCATACTCCTGTTTTGAGTGAATCTCTAGCCTATATATAGACATAGATGTGACCGTTGGCCAATGGTCACATCTACTATTTGTTTATATCCAATAGTCATGTCTATTCAATTCAATTCACCCTAATAGTCGTACCTTTTAGTGTGATTATGTCTATTCATTTAAACCGAATAAACACACCCATTGCATTTAATCCAACAATTGCATCTATTCATTTAACCTGAATAGACACACCCATTGGATTAAAACCGTTCACCAATTACAACATTTAATTTCCATTAAATATTTTGGAAATGTTCCAACAAGATAAAGATGAATATCTCTTTTGCGCCACCTTCCTCGTAGAATCGTTACTCCAAACATACCTCAAGAGCTTAATTAGCACATTAATTTCAATCCTATTAAGGTCTTAACTCACGAATGAGATTCTTTAGTTGTCACGGCAGCTTCGGACTGAATGCCATGCCAGTCTGCATCAAAAGATTAAGCAGAATCTAAGGCTTTTCCGCTCACACACACATATATATATGTACAGTCCGTCTCTTATCCGGACTTCCCGTTTCCGGACCTCCATGTTCCAAAATTTTTTTTGACGATCCGAGCCGTCCAATGTGTTCAGAAGGTGTTTTCAAGGGTCCCTCGCGGAAAATATTCAAAAAAAAATACCGGGAAGGGCTTGATCCAAGCAGTTTTCGCAAAAATATATAAATACAGTTTTTGCGAAAAACTGCTTGGATCAAGCCCTTCCCGGTATTTTTTTTTGAATATTTTCCGCGTGGACCCTTGAAAACACCTTCTGAACACATTGGACGGCTCGGATTTTCCATAAATAATTTGCAACACAAAAAAAATCAATTTTTCCTTATTCTCGGGAGGTTTGGACTAGAGAATTTGCCATATATGTATATATATATATATATATATATGTGGCTATTCTATAGTATTGTTTCACACCACTTTCAATCGAATTGGATTCCAAACGTCCAATAAATCAAACACTTATTTAATTGAAATTTGATGGTCGGATTCAGATATAGTCAATTTTGTTGACAAAATTGGAGATCTTTTAGACCGACCAATTACTTGAGTGCTCGAAAGCTCACGTTTAGTGGCAGGTTCGCCAAATGTCGAATATTTCTAGTTTGAAATCTCTCAGATGCTATTAATTTCTCTGTGTGACAAGTTCGTACGGAGTTTTTGCTCGGGCTTTAATTGGCCACCCGTAAGTGGTCGGTAGGCCTTTAAAATTTATCAAGGTAGGCGTAAACCTGTAAGTTGGTCTAAACACCTGAGTTAAAAGAAAAGAAAAGAAAAGAAAAGATGAAATGGCATTTTTAGCCCCATTTTTAGTGAGTGCCCATTTGTGAGGTGATGGATTGAATGCCAATGGGCTAGCCCATCAGAATATAGCTGTGGGACTATTGGGCCCTACAATGCCACGTACAAAGACGAAAAGCAGCAACTATACAAGTCTACAATGGCCTTCTTTTGGTGTCGACGACATGTGGAATGCAATTGGTTTGATGAATGTCCACGTCAGTGGGGAATCATGTTTGGTAGTAAAATCTTATTTTTCACTAACAATTTATATTAAAACCATGTTCTGATTTTGACAAAGTTATACTATGTAAAAATGGTTTGCTTATGACATGGAAAAATTGAGTTAGGGTGAGTGGCGGAGCCAAGATTTTTCGGAGGGGGTCAAATGCTTAGAGCAATTAAGAATTTGAACACACCCAAGGTCGGGTGTTAGATTACCCATGGGTGAAAATTTGTGAATTTCCGAGTTTGGTTTAATGGTCCAATTAGTGGCTATTTATCAGAATTTGTTCTCGGTTATCAAAAAAAAAAAAAATTAAGAATTTGATCTAAATCCAAAAAAAAAAAAAAAAAAAAGAATTTCATCGAGTTTGAGAATAATATAAATGGCAAAAACTGATTTGTAATAGAACTATAGAGAGGTATTTTGATATTTGTTGGGTCAATTTTGCCAAAACCTAATTATATACGTTCTACTCCATCCGTTCCACAATGTTTGGAATTTTTGGAGAATTCAACTATTCAAGGAATATCATCCTTACAAACTGAAAATAAAATTAGTTTCCCACCATACCCTTGATTTAACATCTTTTATATATGAAGTCAAAAAAGTGTTTCAATGTTGATGGTGACTTCAAAAGGCAGGGCAAAAAAGAAAATGTACCTAATTATGTCTGTTGAAAAGTCAAAATGGACATACATTGTGGGAAAATAAAAAATATAGAATCATGAGCGAAGAATATGGGACGGAGGAGTATGTGATTTTGGATCACTGTACTCTTCCTCCCTCCGCCCTTGGTCAGGGTGGCTGGCTGGCCGACGGTTTATTCCTGAATAGTATTTGTATCCCAGTAGACATAGACGGGATACTATACATTGAAATTATATAACTAGCTAGGCTAAAAAACGTTAATCTACTGGAAACGAAGGCGTGGAAATAGAGTAGTATACTCCCGCAAAATAATTTTGACGCTCTCCAAATTAATGAATATGATTGTTGATTCTTTGTCCTTCAGTGGGAATAATTACAAAAATGTATTCCCTGGCTATTTGTTGTTGTTCTTTAGTATTTGGTTTTTAGTTAAAAGTCAATGAACTTCTAAATCTGACGTATAGTAACTGATCACATGGAAGAAGTTATCACAAAATTATCTCTTGTCATTAAGAAAGTGTTACCTAAAGAAGAGGAAATCAGTATTTGGAAAGTTAACAACTTTTTCATGTGTGATGAGTTGCCAGCAGATGATCGTTTGTGAATTTACTTTGAAATTATTATTATGGTACTAAACTAATTAATACCAAACAACCTATCATATGATATGATTAATTAGTCAAATATGGTGGTGTTCATGTGGATAAGATCTTATAAAGGGTCAAATTAATGTCGAGTGAGCACATGGAATGGTGACGCAAATTCACAACTTTTTTTCCCCACGAGGGAAAAAAGAGGTCTTGAAGTCTTGTTATGGCTTTTCAAATTACGTAGATGCGCACTTACGGACATAGATATTTAGTCACATCAATAGACATATTCAAAACCGTTCGATGCACGTTGATCTCATATAATGCATGCGAGAGTGAGATGAATAACAATAAATTGATGTGGATGTTTGTATTTGTGTCTAAATTTGTGTTCGAAAATCTTTGTCCAAAAGAGTTTCTTTAGGAGGAGGATCCTCTCTGAACTGGACCGTCTAGTGTGTGGGCTCTTTGTGGGCCCATTTTGTTGATCCAAACCGTTCACATTTTAGAGCTTATGGAGGGTATTTGTCATACTAAAATCAAGTTGATCAAGTACCGGTTGATACAGTTTTTAAATGCATTTGTCTTGAGATAAATGAGTTCAATGGATTCCGAACACAAGTTGATCAAATGCCAAGCAAACCAAACCAAAGTCGGATTTAGTGTGAATCAAGGAGGAAGGAGAATACTACTCCTTATGGGTCATCTAGATTTAAACGAGATTAACAAAAAGCAAACATCGATAGAGCCAAACCACCACGCCGCCACGGCGAGCATCGAAACCACTTGGAGGACCAAAACGTAGCTTCAAAAACAAGGGATTTATTGACCAACCACCATCACCCACTAGATTTGGAAAAACCAGACCAGTAACACACTGAGTGGTTCGAATCATCAAAATTCGATCGGAAAATAGGAGGTCCTCATTTTAACAAAATGAGGGATTCCTCGTTAGAACGAGAGGTCCTTATATATATATATATATATAATCAACTTCCAATAAGGTCCCTTATATAACTTTTCCATGCAGACCTAGCCATTTTCATGTTTTCAGACCAAATTTCGACGATCCGAACTGCTCAATATTTTAAAAACGTGTTTTCAAGAACCTGCATGGGAAATCTTCAAAAAAAAAAAAAAAACCCAGAAGAGCTTGATCCGAACAGTTTTCGATAAAACTGTACATATACAATTTTTATCAAAAACTGCTCGGATCAAGCCCTTCGGGTTTTTTTTTTTTTTTTGAAGATCTTCCTTGTAGGCCCTTAAAAAACAAGTTTAAAAAATATTAAGCGGTTCAGATCGTCAAAATTACCTCGGGAACAGTGAGGTCTGCACGGTAAGTTCTAATGCCTAGCTAGTTTGGGAATTGCATATATTTAGGATATTTGGTTGTTTGATTGTTTGGAAAACTTCCATGTATTTTGGTAGGAGTATAGATGTTTATGAACAACCCCAAATTCTTCCAAACTCGTCACTGGCTCCACCCCAAAACCCTAGCCGCCTGTTTGCCGGGAGAGAAAGGAAGAGGAGGGATTTTTTCCGTTTTCTTTAAGATTGACCATGCAAAAAAGGATGAAAAGGAATGGAAGAAACCGACAAACACTGACGTGCAAAGATGGGGATATCTACGCATCATATAGTATTAGGAGTACTTTGATGAACCCATGCACGTTATATAATAAAAATGTAAGGTGGAAATTAAGTATATTTATGCATATTAATTACTTGTGGGGTTTGCATATACAACACAAATTATTCTAGAAGGGCCGACTTAATGTAAGAGTCTTTTTATGACATACGAAAATTACACTTGTGATTATGTTTTTTGGGGAGAAATATTCGCGGAAGTTATACGTGCACGTACACCAACAATGCCTTTCTCACTATGACACCAAAGTAACTTAAATGCATCATCTTTGCTTGAAATACCATCAGTCCGACGAATCGACACCTCTCTAAAATCAATCAGTGCTAGGAAGGCTCCACTTAAAGATATTTCAGGATATTCCAAAATTGCAAACACGGTTACATAATAAAGTGTTTACAGTCACGATCAACATTGTGCGAACCGACATTTTAATTTTGTAATCTGAAAAACTTGTATTTTGGACCGATGATTAAATTAACAGAATGATGACAATGCTAAAAATCAGTCTCTTTAACGAGTCATCCTAAAACAAGATAACATTTGTTAAAACCTTCCCCAACCCCTAAAGAGGAAACCACCTTCCTTTGCCTTTACTGGTTTTTTGAACCGCCATGAATGTGGATGGCATGTTATCTGTCGTGTAAAGCTCCATCCACATGGATATGGATAATCCTTCTACTTTTCCATTACTTGAACTTTTGACCCTTTTTTGTTGGAGTATCTTTTTATCAGTAATTTCATCATCTTTGCAAAAGCCATATTGGTTTTGACCCTTTTTTGTAGGAGTATCTTTTTATCAGTAATTTCAAAGAAAGGGGAATCTTCTATTGCATTCCTCTAATTTCATGGCTCTTTTTTGGAGAATTTTTTGCTCTTATTTTTTTTATTTGTTTGATTAATTCCCCCGACAAATTCCTCTGTAAATTCATTCATTCATGATCAATCTAAATATAGCCTGAGAAAAAAAAACTTCACGATCTGGCTTAACATTATCTCTTCACATGCAATCACATTTGAACACTACAAGAAAATCAAGATCTAGTAACGGTTGGATAAACGTTGGTTATAGTAACCGTTTTATAACCCGACAGTACGACAGATATCTTGTAACGCTTCACCCATCGCTTTTGAAACCATTGGTATAGGTTTTTCGGGCTTTAGTAACGGTTTTAGGCATCTTCTATGACGGTCTCAACTGTTAGGAGATCACGATTTTAGTGTAGTGGAAGACCTGTACCGGTCGTTCAACTTCTTTGTTGAGTCTGTTATCATGGGGTGTGCAACAGTTGTGTTGTTAATTGTTTTGAGGGATGAAATTAATTGACCTCGCTCTAATACGTACCATGTTAAAACTTTAGATCCTACCAATTAGGTATCATCGAACATTCTACACATGAATTTTTTAAATAATTTTCTCTCCTCGTAAATAATTACACCCATACTTCTATGATTTTGCTGTCTTTAAATAATTTTCTCTCCTCGTCATGGACAAGTCAATTTCTGCATGCCCATGCACTATCATAAAGACAGCAAAATCAAAGATGAATCCCCTTTAATAAAATACAAAAGTTCCTTTATAGTATGCATGAGAGCTTATCAGAAGAAAATTTGAAAAAGAAGCCAAAAGGAAACATACGTAAACAGCCACAAAAGTATGGGTGTAAATCAGTGTGTAGTCGGATGAAATTTTGTATTTTTTTCATTCTGCATGCATCATCTTATATTGGATATGCAATGCCATTTCGATCAGGAACCTTTTTAATCCTTATGGAAGAGTAGAAAAGAACAACTTCATCTTCTCTTATCTTCTTAGCTAAGTTATGTAATTGTTCTCATAGTAAAACATTCCTCCAGTGGCGGCTCCAGAAAATCATAGAAGAGTGTTCAAAAATATTTACGATGAATTACTAGTAGACCACAACTATATGAATAAAAAAATTATTTATTAATATCAGCAATGCCATCAACAAAAGCAAAATACTCAAGATATTAAAATCACTCGATGAGTTTTCGTAATTTCTGGGCGGATTTCTGGGCTGAGTGTACAATTTTCTTCAGATTGGGTGTTCAAGAGTGTGAAAATTGGGTGTTCAAATCAAGCTAAATTAAGTACATGTTTTATTCAACAATTTTTTTTTAGGGTGTTCAAGTGACCACCCTTTACAAAGGATGGACCCGCCTAGGGATTCCTCCATAAGTATATGCTAAGGTGAGTATCAATACGGTATTTTCAATATTATTTGACTACAAATTATCAAATCAGTTAATGTATGTAAGGAAAATGACTTACGAGGAAATACCAAAAATATCGAAAATACCTTAATGGAAACTCAGCCTTATTAATTAGGTTAGACTATTGTGATATCGAATACTTCTGAATGTGCAATTTTCAGAATAAAAGTACGAACTTTAGAAGTTGCGGTGCAATCACATTAACATCAAGAGTTTCAATGATAATAAATCTAATGCTGAGGGCTTGTGACGGCATCTCTGTTGTTGGATCCTTGGGCTGGGAGTTTCTGGGCTGTTTTCGTCACGGTTGTTGCCGGATGTTCACTATTGTGGCGGATCTTTAATTTTATGCATATTGCTTGTTTTGTTTGTTTGTGGTTATTTTCTGTTTGTTTTTGCTATTTTGCTACGCCGCACATCAAGTTCTGTTCCTTAATTAGGCCTTGTTTTAGCCTTCACTCGTCGTCGGCGTCCCCTTATCCTCTGACGATAGCATAGTTGCATGGTGTGTTTTTTGTTTTGTAGGCATTGTCACTGTGTCATGTTCTGTAGGCGTGAACCTAAAGCCTGACAAATTAGTTTCTTATAGGTCTTCCGTCTTCGCATATCGCCAGTGTCTTCCCCATGTAATGAAAATAAGACGGTTGGAATAATTTTTTTCTCTATTGGCAAAAAAAAAAAAAAAAGTTCTAATGCTGACATAGATTATGATGATAAACCAATATTGAATTAACAGAAATTTGAGATAGTTAGCAAAAGAAACGATGCAACCAATAAATCTAACGTATTTGCTTAAAAAAATAATGAAAGATGTTTGTTAACAATAATAGGTATAATCACTTATTTAGTTTTTTTTAGCTTACTTGATCTTAAAAAGCTAGATTATTTTAAGCTTCATTTTGAAGCTTTTTACTTTGTTAATTTGAACATGAATGGAAAAAAAAGAAATCCTAAAGTGATTAAGCTACTCTTACTTAAATTTTCGGGGCAATTTGGACATTTAGTTTACAAAAAGCTAGTATTTGACGGCTTATACAAGCAAACATGCATGTTAAATTATTATTTTTTGACAAGTTAAACAGTATTACCAAGTCTGGGTTTGTCATAAGATTTTATGGGAAATCTATAAAATCAACTGGTTGATTTTATGATTTTATGGTACTTCCCTGTTTAGCACGTTGATTTTATGGGATTTATCAAATAGGTAACTTATATGTGCTAGCAAACAAGGCCTATGTCGATGGATTTATTAGTAAGTTTATGTTGAAGGAGAATTAGAAAATATTTGGGTACGGAACTTCATTTTTTCAAGGAAACTGCTAAACTGTAAACTCAACCCAAAGGCGGTGGATAATAAGTGTCCCATGTGCAAACTTTATGTCTTTAAAAAGATGCATTTTTTGTTAAATAATTTAATTTTTTTTCACAACTTAAAAGAATACATTGATATCTATTGATTTGTGAAAAAAAAAATTGATTCTTTTTACGAAAAAATGGATCCTTTTAAAGGCCTAAGTTTGCGCGCGGGACACTTAATTTGGAGCGGATGGAGTAAAAAGTGAATCGATATTCGAGAAAAGTGTATTGATATCAACAAAAGTGTATAATATCTGTAAAATGTGTATTGGTATCCGAACTTGTTTGACAATATATGTTATCCAACGCCCATTTAGCGGAGATTCGCAAAACAGATTTTTACGTCTAAGTCTAGAAAAGATGTATCTAATTATCATTAAGTTGAATCACTTTTCTAATTACTATTAAGGTAAGTCACTCTTTTTTGGGGTTTAGGTGCACTTTCCCATTGTAAGGTTTTAGGCACTTTCATTAGGGTACCCTAGGGATTTAGACATTTTCATAGGGTACCCTAGGATTTAGGTTTAGACATTTTCATAAAGTACACTAAGATTTCGACACTTTTATAGGATACCCTAAAGTTTAGGTTTTAGGGTGCACTTTTCTATTATAGGATTTTAGTAGTTTAAGCACTTTCATAAGGTACCCTAAGGTTTAAGTTTATGCACTTTTATAGGGTACCTTAGGATTAGACATTTTCATACGGTTTGGGGAGTTGAGGAGCCATGTGAGGTGGAGACAAGGACGGAGGCAGAATTTTACCTATGTGGTGGCCAAAATATGAACTTAAAAAATAAGAAAGACAAAATGCATTATGAGGATGAATGATTAAAAAAATATAGTGGTGGCAAGTCTATATAATTCGGGAATAAAAAATTATTTTCTATACAATAATTGCATTTTTTGAAAACTTTGTTCCGCCACCACTTGTTTCCTTGGGTGGAGAGAGAGAGAGAGAGAGAGAGAGAGCTGCACATGGGCTGGGTTTTCCGTAATGGGGGTGGAGCTGGTGGGAATTGGATTAATTTTCCAATACCAGTACTTTCCTCTTAGCAAAACCCTTGTTTCAATAGCTCTTCTTGGGCCGAACTCATGGCCGTTCTCATTGAAGAAGTGTTTGACCCAGTAAGTCTGAGCCCATGGGTTTTTGTTGTTTTCCCAGGGCTTATTGAAACCCACATCCACATGTACGATAAGTTTTGTTAGAGTACTCTGTGAAAGTGCATAAACCTAAACCTAGGGTATCCTATGAAAGTATCTAAAATTTAGGTTACCCAATAAAAGTGTCTAACCCACTAAAACCCTATAATAGGAAAGTACACCCTAAACCTAAACCTCCTAAAAGAGTGACTTACCTTAATGGTAATTAGATGTCTCTTTTTTAAACCTAGAGGTAAAAATCTACATCATTTTTCAATTTTCACCAACTAGTGGTCCCAAGTTCCAAACCCCCTTTGGCACTCTCCTCTTTCATCATAGCCGTAATTGTCAGGGGCGGCTGCATGATTTCAACTCCTGCGCTAACAAATATGAAAAAAAGAAAAGAAATTCCGCATACCAAACACTGCCATATGAAATTAGTAAGGTCCTGTGATTCCCCAAATCAGCTCCTGGAGGGTTGCTTCACATTATTCTTTTTCGACTTCTCATTTTTTACTTTTTCCAGTTCGGTTAACATGAAAGACCTGCAGATTGTTCGGAATTTATAGCCAGTTCAGTTCGGTTGCTTCACCTTTATGGGCCACATTTTGTTTTAAACGCACGTTTTTATGTTGTAGTATTTGTACGCCCTAATATAGCTATTAGGAGACTACGAGGGTTCACTTTCCATAGGACCATTTTGATTTTCGATACCATGAATATGAATTACTCTGAATCATGGATAACAATTGCGAATTGAAAAAGAAAAATAAAAAAACATGTGCTACTAAAATTAGAAATGGGAGTTTGCGGCACGACACGAGAACCCGACATGAAGTTAGCGGGTTAGTGTCGACTATTTCTGACATAAAACATGAATATGAAGCGACACGATAATATGAAAAGCTAAAAAAATGGGGTTAGTGTTGAGAGAATTTTGACACGAACACGAGATGACAAGACACGAACATGGCATGACACGACACGATGCAGGTGGGAATTTATGAAAGGACACGATAACACGACATGAAGTTAGCGGGTTATGGACGGCTATTTCTGACACGGTAACACGAAAAGCTAAACAAAACGGGTTAGAGTTGAGAGAATTCTGACACGAATACGAGATAACACGACACTCCACGATGGCCACCCCTAGGCACAATGCGGGTTAGGGTTGAGAGAATTTTGATACGAACACCAAATAACAGGACACGACACGATGTCCATCCCCAAGTATATTGTTGGATAGGAAAAGTGAAGGGGTAGATTTGAATTCCTACAATGTTGATTTCCACTTCTGATTTGCTGATCTGAAACGGGTTAAAGCTAGAAAGAGCAAGCAAATAGTACTACACAATTACATCATGTATCACGCCTGCTGCAGCCTAGTGTGACTTTGAAGCATCAAAAACGTGCACGACACGGCAGCATCCATGCGCCCATAAGAAAATCGAAATCAAAATAAGAGAAAATTGTGTTCAGATTATTCCTCTTGATTGATGACACGACTAGGGCAACGAAAATAGGCTAAAAGAATTGGTAATTAAACAAAATATCAACTGAGAATCACATTCTAATGGTATCTTTCGTATTGCCGGTATTAAACACCAAGGTTGGTACATAGCCGAGTTGGTAAAGGTATGGGGTGAAACTCCCTCCCTCTCCGCCCGTTTGCGAGTTAGAACCCGCTTGTGGTAGTAGTATCTTCACGAGTCAAATGTTACGTGAGAGGGCATCGAGTACTGCACCACATCCTAGCCGAATATTCCACGGACCATAGCGCTTGGGAACTCCTATGTCAGACCTAACAGAGGTCATTACGACGGTTGTTCCTTTCTACGCTTTCCATTACCAAAAAGAAGAGGAAAAAAAACAAGTATTAGGGTGAGTTTTTCATTTAAAATGAAAAAATCATTTATTTTGTTTGGTTTAGGTTTTTTTGAGGGAAAGGTTTAATTTGGGGTAGTGAGTGGAGAGTAGGGATGGCAACGGGGCGGGTTTTGATGATCCCGGCCCCAACCCTAAAATTTTTGAACCACCCCTAACCCGCCCCAAACCCGACTGGGTAATTTATGGGTACCCCGCCTCCATCGGGTATCTGGTTTACCCGCCCCGCCACTATTTTTTTCACATATTAGTAAAGTATATTTTAGTCTCCAATACTAGTGAGCACAAATGATAAAAGTTCACAAACTAACTTTTACAAGTTAACCAAAATCTACTATCTAATGTTATATTTTAGTTATAAAAATAAAATTATAAGAATACAAATATAGTTAGATGCATATAAGGGAGAAAATATAATTTCATATATACATAAAAGAGTATATAAATATATTTATACATATATATGTATGTCGGGTGGGTAATATCGGGGCAGGGTGACCATATATCCCTGACAGTGGCAAATGGATGTTGCTTAATATCTAACTTTGGTGAAGATTTTTCTTTGATGCCTCGAGAATTCTCATTGAAGCATTTGAAACTTTGTCATGATTTTGGAATTATTCGAAAGAACGTAGGTCAATAAAGTATAATTCCAATTGATATCTTTTCAAACCAATACTCCACCTTTCTCCTAGGTTAATTTTCCACGTTGTTTTACCAAAACCAATTAATTAATTAATTAATTAAGAAAGGAAAAGTGAAAACCAATAGCAGCCAATGGGTAAATGAGTCAAAACTCAAAGGGCTTAATTTTCTTGATCTAATGTCCCAACCATAATTTTTTTTATAGGTTAAACATCAATTAAAAAGAATATTAGTTGGTGTGACAAGCTAGCATGGAATGTGATGCCCTTAAAAATTAAATATTAAATGCAAATTTCAAACATCTTGTCTAAATTATTTGTACCATACACAGATTTAGTGAATGATCTTCCTCATTTTCAACATTGTTTGGTATGGTAGGTCTCGTGGGACAGAGAAATGAAGAAATCACGTTGTAAAATGTTTGTCGTAGTGAGATTTACATCAATTTTTATTTTAGCTTAAAGTGTTGTTGGTGGCCAATTTTACTTTTCACCAGACAGGCTTGATAATTGATAGCATGCTTAGTGCATTCATGTTATTATGTATCAGTAAATCGATATACTTTGCATGATATTTATACTTGGTTGCGTGTCAAACGTGGAATAGCAGGTTATATGTGACTAGAAAAACCGTCCACGCCTCACTGTTCAAAATTTGACTCTTATTTTTTCAGCAGTAGCAGTGGAGGCATTACTGAGAACATCCAATCACAAGTATACAATTAAACTTGTTGCGTATGTTGATTATGTCTTCTAACACCGCGGCTTTTTTGTTATTTTAGCTTAAAGGTGTTCTCGGAGGCGAATTTCAATGTTCACCGAACTGGCTAGATCATTGATAGCATGTTTCTTGCATTCTTGTTATTCTGTATCAGTAAATTGATACTTTACATGATATTTATACTTAGTTGCGTGCCAAACGTGGATTAGTAGGTCATATGTGAGCAGAAAATCATCCACGCCTCTCGCCCCTATATATTAGCAAAGCTCGAAACACTTCCACGACCCCCTGCCCTTGGCCTCCATCATGGTCCGCCTAAGTAGCCCATCTTTCCCTAGAGAGCTCGCTCGAAATTTGTCCCTTCAGTTGTGAATCACCACGTTCAAAATTTGACTCTCATTTTTTCAGCGGAGGCGTTACTGACAACATCCAACCACAAGTATACAGTTAAACTTGTTGCGTATGTTGATTACGTCTTCTAACACCGCGGCTTCTTCTTTTTTTTCGTGCCAAACTGATTTCGACCCGAGGTACATTTGATAAATTTGAATATTTGATGCATAATACTGAAACATTATGGTGTATTTCATCAGGGATTTCCAAAATAGCTCAGAGTTACAAGTAGCAGCATCACCATCCACTTGTTTATATTATCAGAAGCAGCAACAATTATTAGTTCAATAATTAGGTAATCAAGCATGTTGCTCTATAAATCCAACAGAGAACAAGACACAGGAGACGGAGACATAGTATTAAAATGGAAAATGAAATTCAGACCTTCATATTATTGGCGCACCAAATGAACTCGTTACACATAAATTTTTTGATAACTTAGCAGTCTGGGCCAGTACACGAGCACCTCGGCAGCTGGTTACATATAAATTTTTCCCCAACCAATAAATGAATATCCTCCCCTCTCTAAATCTAAATATATATTTATATAGTAAAAAAGAAAAATATCCCCCCAAATTTTTCCAAACCCCAAACAACCCTTTCATGTACCCTCAAATTCAATGCCTTTAAATTCCTATTAAAATTTAAAGCAAAATTCAGAGAGATAATGCGAGAGTGACTCGTGAGCCTTTCAAACGTGACTCAGTTTCTCGTCACATGGGCCAGAATCGTGGGCCAAGGCCGAGTCACGAGGCCCATATAGAAAAGGAAAGGGCCAGATCGACGTACTGGTGGTCCACCCGTTATAAAACACCCGGATTCCGACAAGGGCAGATGGGGTTTAAGGCCGTGTTTGGAAGGTAACGGATTGAAAAGGGTCAGTAGAAGAAGTTAGAAATGATGAGTCATCAACAGCCAAATAGCTGAGGCGGTGGCGACGGCACCGGCAATGGAGTGAGATCGAAACACGTGGGGGCACGATGATAGCGATGATGCACCACTGGAATCCAATTCCGCGCCTTCGTACACCATTGTGCTGTCGATGTCCGGTGAGCTGGGCATGACCGGCGTTTGACTATCCGACGATGACTTTTGGCTGCGGAAATTAAAGTAGATTCTTGCAAATGTCAGAGATATTTTTCTAACACGGTGAAAACCGACAATAATGCAGTATAGTATATGAGTAGAATTTAACTTCGGATCCAGAGGAGCTGCATGATGATCCACATCAATGATCAGAATAGATCTGGTCGAGTCCGATCGACACAAATTTTTACATGGATGAAGTATTTGACGAGATCTATCCAATATACTATTTGAATAATCGATGTAGACCCGGTATGAATATGAATCTTATTTTATAGATCTTTCTTATTTCTGTTAAACAAAAGTTTTAGAATCATGTAAAAAACATCATAGATTGAGAAATATAAGTAATTTGGAAATGAGTATGAATTTGAATCGATGTAGACCCGGTATGAATATGAATCTTATTTTATAGATCTTTCTTATTTCTGTTAAACAAAAGTTTTAGAATCATGTAAAAAACATCGTAGAATTTAAAATATTGAAAGAAAAAAAAAATCAGAATGGTCGCCATGGAATTAATCGGAGCTGAGTTTTTTGTTTGATTTTAGCAACTCTATCACCCATGATTTTAGCAAATGAGTTCACAAACTATAATTTTAGCAGCTCGTGAACTCATTTGTTAAAATCATTATTGATTTTAGCAACTGGGTTGCTAAAATCTTTTGAAAAACTCAAGAATAAAGGAAGATTTGATTATTTTCTTTTTGGTAAGTAGGAGTATTTGGGAATAAAGATGTGTCTATTCACAGAGCTATAAATGTTCGATCGGTGTGATTTTTTTCCCCTTCCAATCCGCATCAGTGCAACTTTTTTGCAACTATTACCGACAAAAAGTGGGGACCGGGGGTGCTGGAGAGTGGCCAATGGATAGTTTGAATCAACAAAGTGTCAAAATAAAATTTGAGCTGCTGAAAACACATCCAACGGCCCTGATGCCGCACATTAGACCGCTCTCCAACACCGCCGTTCCAAAAAGTGGAGATACTCCGTAAAAAATTGGAGGAAGGGAAGGAGTATTTCCCATGTGAAAAAGATAAGGGAACCGACGGAAATGTACAGACCACGTACCAACGGCGTCGCCGGCGCCCTTGTGGGTCCCAACCGGTCGATCCGAACCGTTCATCGTTCTCAGAATCGAATTTCGAGTGGGCCCACGCGGGAATCGAGACAATCGGACGGCTGTATGAGCTCGATCCAAAATCACCCCATTTCATTCAAACCGGTTGGGACCCACAACGGCGCCGGCGACGCCGTCAGTACGTGGTCTGTGTGCAAGGCAATCGGTGCATATAGAAGGGTTATTTCCCATGGGGCCTGGCTCGCGCCATAAGTTACCGTTAACAAAACGTCAGCCGCATCCCAAGGCAAGTGTCGGGAATTGGGATGCTTTCGCAATTCGCCATAATTATGTTACTGCGGATTTAATTCCACAAAAAGACGTGCATTGTTATTGGGGAACCAAGAAAGAATATCGTCGGCAGGACCGCATCTTCTGCAAAATGACACTATTGCCCCTTGAGATTGGTGTCAGATTTTCAACGGACC
Source organism: Vaccinium myrtillus (assembly GCA_016920895.1). Classification (NCBI taxonomy): domain Eukaryota; kingdom Viridiplantae; phylum Streptophyta; class Magnoliopsida; order Ericales; family Ericaceae; genus Vaccinium; species Vaccinium myrtillus. The sequence goes on along the minus strand of CM029276.1, from coordinate 33,303,685 downwards.
CTAATGGACCACGACGAGATTTCTCTTGGGAATTTGAACTCAATCTTGACTCTTTGGCCTTAACATGCACTCTCTTCTATGAGACTTGTATCGTTTTGCTTAAAATATCGCCCACAAAAGTAAAGTTCCATGAGTAAAATGTACTCTACTGTAGGAGTACTAAATTATTGATTTAGGGTGGTCCTAAAATGAGTGAGTTCAATCTTTACACCTCACGCAAAAAACAAACAAATTATAAAACGCTACATTTAATTGGTGGGTTTACTCTCTACACAATTGGGAGCCTTGCTTTGTGTGCAGTGAGTGCGTGCATGGCAGACCGCATGCGATGATCATCCGGCCGGCCAGCCATTGCATTTTGTGCACAACAGGGACCCCTATCCAAAAAAAAAAAAAAAAAAACAAAAAAGAGGAAAAACAAATTATATAGGGGAATTGCCCTACACTTAGCTTAGGGTTGTAAATGAACTGAGCCATTCGTGAACTATTCGAGGCTCGATTCGGTAAAAGCTCGTTTGAGTTCGATTCGGATACTAAACGAACAGAACCTGAACTTCAATTTTAGGCTTGTTTAATAAACGAGCCGAACTGAACTTGACAATATTCGGTTCGATTACGCTTGCAAACTTGGAATATATGTATCTCATAAGAATTTCCTATACAACCTTGGATATGTATAAATTTTTACATATACATAATGAAAATTTTATAACTTGTACTTGTATAAACCAATAAAAGTATTATAAACTTAAATTTTACTAATATGTTTTTATAATTGTATACATGTATGAACTTATTTATGTAAAAAATAGAATTTTTTTTTAAAGTTCTAGACTTATATTAGAGCATAAATATCTAATATTTTTTTTCTCGTTAAGGCTCGTGAATAAGTTCGAGTTCGACTCAGACCTAGGCGAGTTCAGCTCGATCTCGGCTCGTCAAATTTTCATTGAGTTAGAGTTTAGCTCGAGTTTGTTTAAAAATTTAATGAACGAACTTGAACTTTTTAAAACTCGACTCGATTCGGCTCGTTTACAATCCTACCTGGACTAAAACCAGGCCTAAAAATGGTTAAAAGTTCCGCAAAGGACCACACGCATTAGCTGCGCTGCCCATGAGACAAAAGTAGGTCGTTGAGCTGTAATGACCCAAATGACGTTATGAACCTTCTTAATTATATACTTTAATGCCACGTACCCACTTTCTTTAGACGGAAAATGCCACTCAATTATGACAATAGCATGTGGAAAACATTAAATTAGCTGAGCAACCTGTTGTCAGTTCTTTTGTCCGCTGCGGAGTATTTATTTGACGAAAAAAATTCATTTATTTACCCAAAAAGGAAATAATTATGCAATTAAATAAAAATAATTAGGCTAAATTTCCGCTAAAAATAAAAGTCAAAAGTGAATATTGTTTCTGATAAATGATATTTTTGTGATAAAAGAATGACTTATATAAATATACCAAAAAAATTATATGAAAATACAAATTGAGATAGAAAGTAATCTCGGCAATTAATAGTCCGAATTAAATGAAATTGTCTTTTATATAAAATACTTATCGTTTATGTAATATAATCGGACTTTTGATTGCTGAAGAAATGATTGCTCACTACAGACTTTTCGAGTCCCGAAAATATCGTAATAAAAAATTATATGAAAAAACAGTGTGAAGAGCAGTAGCCGTTTTTTCTTGATTTGAGCAAGATTCTCTCTCATTTCAAGCTTGGAAATGCGAGAAAAGCACGCAAATCACCCATAAACGTCTTTTTACGGTTTCTTTAAACGGACGTTTTTACCCTTTAGCACCACATGAAAAAGGAAAAAAGTCTCGGACTTTGAGCTGTCACAATCTCCTCGCTCTACGCTCTCGTTCTCAATTGTTCACGCTCTCGCACCGCTCGTACTCTTGTTTGTAACACACGCGCTTTCATACACACACTCGGATTATTTTAGCGTTGAGTAAGGAACAAATTTTACCTGGTGCTTGGTGAAGGGCAGAAGGTAATGAGATAGTCGGCACCGGCACATGTGAACGTGCTTGTCTTATCATCATAAGCATAACTATACGCGTGTGGGCACGCTTTCTTAAAAATCTCTGAATAGGAGGAAGGCGAACAAGTGTCCGGGGTAGCATTCGGGCCGCTACAACAATACTTCGAGTCCCCAAATGCCTCGCAAGCGCTCTTACACGCCACGACCCCGTCCCCTTCGGAATCCGTCACGCTCAGCTCCGACGGACACTCGCCATTCAAGTCCACCACGCATCCTGTGGTTGTACAGTTACCCCCTGTTCCACCCTGTGGTACCACCAGCATGGGGAGGTTGTACCTGTAGGAACATTTCAATAATACAAAATTTTCAAAAAAAAAAATTCACAATTTATCAATTGTCAAAAAGTTCTTTTAATTCATCAAAACAGTTTGAATTTATTCTTCAAACAAATGAATAAGTTTGTAGTTCTCGTTCTGCGGACCGGGCAAATATTTTGAATCGGAAAAACAGTTTGAATTTATTCTTCTACCAAATATAAGTTTTAAGTCCTCGTTCTGCAGACCGGAGAACCGGAGAATGAGCAAACATTTTGGAACCGAGGGAGTAGATTTAACAGTACCCGTCGACCAAGCTGACGTCGTAGAAGTCCAGTCCGCCGGAGCCGTCGAGGGTGAACTCAGCCAGCGTGGCGGGTGGCGCAGCGTTGTTCCCGTCGCATTCTAGCTTGCCGGAGCCGCAATCGCCAGTGACGCAGGAGAATAAGCCGGTGGATTCGTTTTGAGAACAGTAGGTCCGGGCAAAGATACGGCCGCCCCAGTTGGACGGAGCGTTTATGGTCTTTGATTCGCCACTTCGGAGGGCGAAACCGGTGGTGGAGAGCTGTGAGATTCCGGCGTTGGATAGAACTCCCGGCCAAACTGTTTTGTCGCACTTGTTTAACAGAGTGAATGTTCCCGATGAGATTACTCCTGCAAATTGAAAGAAATTTGAAGGAAGATGAAATGAGATTTTGAAATAATGGTAACGAATTAGCAACATTTTAGCTAAAATGCTTTTGTGGGTTCTTCTTCTTTTTTGATAATGGCAAGGAAATTTTTGTGATTTGAGTTCTCCATTTCATAAAATCTGCTAAAATCAACAGGTCCTCGTTCCTCGTTTGCTAAAATCAAAGATTTTAACATTTTATCAAACGGGAAACTCACCCATTTTGGAATGAGAATTAGCAACATTTGAGTATTTGATAATGGCAAGGGAAATTTTCGTGGGTGGGGGTTACCTGAAATGAAGAACTGAGGGATAGTGAAAGAGAGAAGAGAAATTAGTAAGCTAAATTGAGCCATTTGGAGTGTTAATGATGATGGATATCTGAATGTGAGAGAGGAGGAATGGGGGGTGGGGATGCTATTGGAGTTAGATTTTTTCTGGAGGAGGAAGGATATGATGTATATGTAGAAGGAGGAACTGTGATCTTTACGATTGGAGATCTATGTAAGTGGGCACGGTTATATTTTGTAGTACAAGAAAGCGCCGACTCATATTTTTTGATTAGAGAAAGGAAAAGTGCTACAGGTACAGAAGTTTATATACAGAAAATGCACAAATCATGCTCGGGGACCCACTTTTGGCAAAACGGTAGGATTTTGGTTCGAGCACTTCTAACCGTCCGATTGAGCTGAAATTTTATGGGGCCCCTCGGAAAAATGTTTTAAGAATAATGAACGGAACCGGATCACTCGTGTGTGACCTAAAAGTGGGTCCCCGAGCATGATTTGTTCATTTTCTGTACATAAACCTCTGTACCCTTAGGTTTATCGTTGGAGAAATACATCGGGTTTTAACAGTGTCCAGGACTGGACCCTGTTTTTCGCTCAAAACAATATCGTTTTGCTTATTTTTTTGGGTACACCTTCAAAACTTCAAAGGGCCATGTTTGGAGAATTAATTTCCCAAAATGCCTAAATTCAAAGTGTCCAAACCCGAAATGCCTAATCCAAATGCCTAAACTAACTATACCCCACCCTAACAAATGACATGAGCACGGCTAAGCGGCTCAGACACACCTGCCAAGGCAGACCGGCACCTTCAGGTCGGGATGATAGAATCCTGTCAAGAGCTAGAAGTAGAGAATCCCAACAAATTCCCAGCTCAAACCATTATACAATCACGCACAGATGTAATCAACAACGAAAATCGTTCACCAAAACTATAAACTAACAAAACAAAGAAAAATAAAATAAAATAAACAAACTGGTCAAAACACACTAAACTTAGTCAACCCGAGTTGCCCATTACTGAGTCACACCGAGTCAGCCGAGTTACACCGAGTTAAGACGAGTCGCTTCTCTGGGTTCAAGATCCAAGCACCACAGCCGCTGCCGCCAACAGAAGATGTGAGTTATTCGCCAGAGGGGGCCCAAAAACTACCCTAAACGTCATCTCCAGGTCAAGATATGTCCCAAATCGGGGGAAGCAACCACGGGGTTGAAAGGCAGAGGAAAGGACTACGCGGTGAGGTGGCGAGGCGGTGAAGAGGTGGAAAGCAAGAGGGCTCTAATTTGGGAGGAAAACCCAAACCCTAAAAGGCTCTCAAGTTAGAGAGAGAAGTTCCCACACAGGGGATAGAGAAAGCTCCAACAATTTGAGCATTTCTCACTACCATAACTATACCTTACCCTAAAGAGCCTAAATCCCCTAAAAACAAACCCCAAAATTAACTTTACAAACATGGCCCTTAGAAGCTTTTGGTGGTGTACCAAGAAAATGCGCAAAACAACGTCGTTTTGGGTGAAAAGCAGGGTCCCCAGATTTGTATTAACGGTGATTTTCCACTAAAAGACCGTTTTGTCACTGTATTTAAAAGTGAGTGTAGATTCCACCAAATTACATTTTTATGATATAAATGATAGAAATTACTTGTTTTCACGCTGTAGATAACTCACAAAATATCAAAAATAAGTATCGTTTAGACGATAGTGGAAACTCAATCGCAATTAAACATATTGGAATAGAGATTTGTCTAGAAATAGTCGATGGGTATGAGTCCCTCACACATCGAACCAGGTCTGCTTGCATTGCATGACTCTAGATACACATCCGACATCTTTGATAGAATTTGTTTACAGGTCTATAAAAACAATTTCATGTTAGGACTTATTAGGAGTATGTTTTGTTTAGAAATACATAAATGCTAAGTGTCTAGAAATAATACTCATAAATTACTTAGAAAAGTGAAATGAGTGGGCTCTAAGTGAATCTCAGCCACTCATTTCACTTTTCCGGGTAGTTTTTTAGTATTGTTTCTGTGTATATAGCACTGTTGTTAGAAATATTCAATGTGTATGAGTCTCGCATATCGAATGAGATCCATGTACGCTGCACGATTCCAGCCGTTTGATGAGATTTCTTGCATGGCACCCTTAATTCATCTTTGTAATAATATGGAATGTGGGGTAATGAAAGTGAGATTTGGGCGGACGTAACACCTTGTTCTTTTTGATGGTTCGATAATCATTAGTTACATTATTACTAGGGATGTCAAGAGTATTTTATAAGCAAAATGTTAGCTCAGATCAATTATTTGAACCACAAAATGGTGTTACATGATTGCTGAATTGGATGTCCTATTCTAATTATCCGAGCAATGCTAGAGACACATCCAAATTTATATCCATTCTTATATCTGTTTCACAAGTGATGGTGATCAGATCTATAACACTATTTGGAAGGTCCCACTATCACTTGTGAGAGAGTATGTAAGAATGTAACAGAGGCCATGACTAGTATTTTTGAATCATTCTCATGGATCAACTTTCACAATGATATTTGTGCCAACGGTAATCTAACCATACGTGATGCCTTCGGCGGGACAACTCGCGATGTCTCAGATCTGTAGCTTTAGGAGTTCATTGATGCGTTCATATTTTGTTAGATTCTATTTGATCGTATGAGTACTTGTTTTCTTTTGTATTCGACTAGAAGTACTTTATCTCTTTTGGAGCCTGCTAATTTCTATATATGATGTTTCAATAAAATGTGCATCAAATGTGATACCCAGGCTGCAATAAAAGACATCGGTTGCCTTGATTCCGCATCTTAATAATCATTGAAATAAACCAACATTTTGGGACGGCAAGAGTAATATTTTTTCCCAATTTGGGCTTGAGCGTCAATCTTTAATATAATGGTACTTTTCATTCTATAACATAATAGTAGTACTCTTTTTTACATTTTCTGAAAAAAAAAAAACAAAAGAAATGGCTTATATGGGCTCCGCAATGAGAGGTTAGAGCTAAATGGATTAGCTTAATTTTTAGCAGTAGTTAAAATTTGTACCAAATTTTGTACAAAGTACATATTTTAATTAGCGTTATTAAAATATGGAGATCAGACAAAAATTCAGCCTCGAGTTAGTTTTTCTTTTGATTTTGATTTTTTGTTTTTTGTTTTTTTGCATTACAGAATCGTCAAGTCATCCATAACTCTTTAGTTAGTCAGACCAAACAAAAATTCATTTTGATCGAAGTTTGTTTACTCAATGGTATGTCTCGTTTCAATTTCAACGCCTCGTTTGATACAAAAAATCGAAGAAAGAGAGTATCGTGAAAGAAATTTAAGAGATAGGATATGTAGATGAATTAGACATGTCACATGTGTAGCAATATTTGATTGAATAGGCACCAGCTATATTGTTTGTCAATCATATTTGTCTGAGCATTCTTATGTTTGTGTTGTAAAAACACTGTACTCATATGTTTTCTAGATCTATTCCAAAATTTATTTGCATCACTGAGAAAAGATTTTGGTTGGCAATAGTATTTTTGTCAAACAGTTACCATTAACTTACTGACGGTTGGATAAATATTAGTCTCCTTAAGTCTAACAAGATGAACAATTACAAAAAGACGTGTAATTTTCGAATAAACCAATACTCTCTCCGTCCAATAAAGTTGGACCCTTTTGGAGATTCTAACTTTTTAAGGGGACACACATCTCTACCACAAACGAACCGAGTTACTCGCGAGCAGCTCATGGCCCGGCTCGTTAAGGCAGCCAAGGCTCGGCTCGACCCGACTCAGCTCGTTTAGTAATCTAGCCAAGCTCGAGCTCAAGTTTTAGGCTCGTTTAATAAACGAGCCTGGTTAGGCTCAACTCGTTTAAGGAGGCTCGTTAAGTAAATTACCCTGACTCGGCTCATTAAAGGCTTGGCTCGTTTACGAAAGAGCCGAGTGCGAGTTCGATTTTTAGCTCGTTTACACCCCCTATTCTAGGCTATATAGCTCGGAAATATAAGGGGTACCGACCGCCTTTGTACAGACCGTGTACAGACGGCGTCGAGGATAAACAAGTTTGGTCGGCACAACATTCTTTTGTTAAACAGTTATCAGTATTTTACTTACGATGATTGGTTATATTTACAAAATTTGTACTGGGAGTAATAAATTTGTCGCCATTGAGTACTTGTAAGTTGTAACACGAATCGTGAATGAAATTTAATCGAGATGGGTGCAAGCTGACCCGAACACCTATGACTGCCAAAAAAAAACGCGGACTGGTTAGCTCTTTTTTTACTAGTTTCATGGATGAACTTAGGTATATGTGGAATGGATTTTCAAATTTCAAATCAATTTTGTGCCATGAGCAATCGTTTTTCCGTTGTAGCTAATGTCCAACTTCAATTTCCATAACATGTACCCCTTAAACTAAAAAATCGTCACCTGATTGGTCGTCTTGCTCTTTTTAAAATATCAAAGTATCATGTGTTTGATTTTAGCAACCCAGTTGCTAAAATCAAACAAAAAACTCAGCCTTTGATACTATTATTCTTTGTGCGGTGTCAACCTACCAAATTAAGATCAAGAGGTCGTCATTCCCTCGATAATGTATTTCTTGAAGTCTTCAAAGCACACGGGCTACCCCAAATATACACGAATGAAAGCCGATTATATATACTTATCACTTGTCAGTGTCCGAATAACTTAATTTTTTACAGAGATGATGAAAAAACAGCGATTGGAAGAATGAACGATTCAAATGCGAAAATAATATCTTGATGGCTTTCATTTAAGGACCTTAAGAGAGTTGAATCAAGCTTTTATTATCTTTTTCAACTGAAAACAAACCTTTGAAAAAGTTAATTTTGAATTTATTATTTTTTCCTTCAGATTATTACTAACAATATGCAGCAATACAAATAGAGTGCAATCGAATAGCCAAATCCTGGTTCCTCCACTGTTTCGAAGTGAAGGGTGATTTTTACTCAATCATTGTAGGCTTAAGTTGGAAAATCCATTTGGTCGTCTAAGGGAGATGCATTCTTTAGGGATCCATCACCCTTGTACCATTTCTTCAGGGGCAGGGCAAGCTATCCACTGGACACTTGCTCTCCCAATTTGTAATGGTTTTCTAAAGAAAAATGTTAAGATCCAGGAAAAGTTTCCCTTAGATTGTCCAGAAATTTTCTTTCCTGAGAAGAATTTGGGTACGGAAAGGGTACCATGTGGTACTCTCTCGGCACATCCGGACCGCTCAACAATACTACCGACGGTCTGTATTAAAGTCATCCGGAGTTTTTTTTTAAAAAAGAAAAAGAAAAAGTGTGGTTCAATCCGGACCGTCGGTTGCATTTTTGGATGGCTCAGATGTGCCAAAAGGGTACCACGTCACGCATACCCTATTTGCGCACAAATTATTCTCCTCATTCCTGGACAATTTCGAAAAAACTTTTCATCTACTCTATCATCAAGTAATGTGTAAGTTTGCAAGGCCAAACCCTAGGTTTCTACCCAACATTTTAAATGTCCCCCCTGATTCTATGAATGAGCATAATATTTAGATGATCAAATGCAACCCCTGTTCTATTATTGAGGAATCAGAAGCAAGGACTCCTTTCATGATTCTTTGTTTGTCTGGGTTTTTCTGGTCTAGAGCAGGCTGAGCAGCCTTGACATTATTTTTTTGCGTGCGCAACTCAATTCCAAAAAGAATTAGCTACGTTCACGTCACACTCACCGGACGTAGTCAATTAATCTGCAAAATGGGTAAATATTCATCAACGAGACTAGAGAATTTCTTATAACCTAAAAATACTCTGGGTCGACCTCGGTCCCACAATTTTTTTCCCCACAAAAATAGGGTTGCACTTGAGTAGGAGCATTGCATTAAACCTAGTTCTATTCAAATTGTAATTTGAGAATGCACGTGAAAAAAATGGATCACATTGTCTGTTGTTTGGTACTCCTACGAACAGAGTACATAGACAATTGGATAGTACCGCAAAAGAGGGGTGGTAGGAAAAGAAAAATTGAAAATGGACAGGCGGCTGAGATCCACTCGGTGCAGAGGGGTTTTTAGCTATTGGTTGCAACCGAGTGGATGTCAACCCTCGATTTCCGTTTCCTATCCCTTTTCATGTTTGTCTTTCCTATTTCTTACACTTTCTGACCGCAAAATGGCATAATGTCTTCTATATTTAAACCTGAATTACGCTCCAATTTAGCTATCCAAACATATAGTTGTGACCTAACGAGGATTGTCTCCATTGGCTAGGGGTTTTGCTCCCACCCTGGAGGTGTGAGATCAATTCTTGGGACAGACCAATAAGTCGTGAAGTGAAAGTCCATGTGGTTAGCCTCATGGGCGCGTCCATGGTCCCCCTCCTATATGCTTCTAACTGCTTTCCGTGAGTGTTGGTTCCAGCGGTCGGCCCTAGGTGGATTAGTTTCATCCCATCTAGGGCTATGTTGTCAAAAATCAAAAATAAAGGAAAAACTAACAAACAGTTGTGGCCTTAATTTAACCCAGTAAACAAACAGTTTTTCAAACTAAACAATTTTTAAACACAACACTATAGCTGCTGGCGGCTTCCATTGGCAGATTGAAAGCAGTCATTCTTGGCTAACTTTCAACTACTTATTTGGTTGACAAAATCAATTAGCCATGTTTTCTTTCAGTAAATACTAAATTCATTTCTGGTCAATTTCGTGATCAGGTGACATTTTGACATTTTGATCTCTTTATATTTTTGCATTTTTATTTATTTTTATGAGCCAAGATTAAGTATACATCATGGGATTTATATTTTTGCATTTTTATTTATTTATGCCAACATTGTATACATCAGTAAGGGGTTAGAGAGGAATTAGTTAGTTAACACCTACAGGGAGTTCAACGTCTCTTAATATCCTCGAACTCTAGACCTCTCGGAAGCCAATGTATACAACCAACCAGATAGGCGAAAAGCCACATCTCATAGGAATTATAGTTTAGTGTGAATGATTATTATCATACAAGGCTGCGACAGAGTATGTATAACAACACTCTACAAAAGTTTTTAATAATTAGGTTAATAATTTCTATACTTCACTATCTTAATAATTGCACTATAAGATTTTCTATTCAGTGAACAGCTAAAAAAACCAAAAAGCCACTTAGTAGAACGGAGCCTGAACCTGAAGGCCTTCTAGTTGCCTCATTCCACTCTCAATATTCAACTTGTAAAAATGACAACTTCCTTGGACACAATTGCAATTGGAGGATGGTGGGAAAATCCTAGTTGGTCTTTTGTCTTCTAACAAGTCATTATAGCATATCATTCAAGCCATTAAAAAAAATAGCATATCATTCAATGGGTCTGGTGAGCTTTTGGTGAGGGCTATCTTATCCTGTTCCCCACTACTTGATATTTTTCTTGGGGTTGGGCAATACTGCAAGTAGCAGCACAAAATAATTATCCAAATCTGGATTTATAAAAAAAAAAAAAAAAAAACCCTTTTTACAAATATTTTACACAGCTGTTGAGATAGCCGGGCCCCACTGCACAAATTTCTGGTAAGAAGTTTAGATATGTACAATTGGGTTGGAAATATATACTACAATTTTGATCTTTGAAATTGTAAATAAAGTCAAGCTTCGTTCTTAAATCTATCTTACTTTGTTTCTTGAAAGTTTTCTCATTATTTTTTCGTAAAACTTAACAAAATAGAAATATTTGAATATTTAAACTAAAAGAAAATTAAAAGCATAACGAAAAATATCTTAAAAAGAACGTATTTTTATTGATAAAATTTATTATTGTCAATTCGTGAGGGAAATTTTTGGCTCCACCGCTTATTATGGAAGACATTCAATCAAAATGTCGTCTAAGCATTTCTAAAACAAATATTTACGCACTCCTTTTTCTTATTCTTATACATGAGAATTTACCGAAGCAGTGACAGACGCAGAATTACCAAAAATATCAAAAACTTGAGACAGCAAGAGTAAAAGAGACTAATTCTAGTTTCAAATGGCACGCCATACATTGTTGTCTCTGTCAATTTGCATAATTTCTCATATTTAGAATTATTAAGTTCATTTGTCATTACTCTGTCAAAGTATCATTTTTAAATTTTAGTATCTATCCCTCACGATACAATAACAAGACACGCCACATTTGACTACTAATCAACTCTAATGTCTGCGGGATATCAATAATACATTTTTTTATCCATGATTAGGGTGTTCAAATCAGCTCACGCACGCCTCGACTAATGCCCTTCTCTCCCCTCTCTCGTCTGGGTCAAAGGTAGGCTATCCACTACAAAACTAGGGGATCCACGAGAAATTGGATGTGGTTCAAACCCACCGAGTCACCGACTAACTGGACTAACCCTTCGGGCTATTAGCAATACTGAAACCCCATGGAAAAGGCCACCAGAAGATATTATATAATACTCTCAGAAAGCGTCACGCCTTTTGTTGAAGTACTTATGGCGAGGCCGCGAAGCCAGGCCCGGCCCTGAGATTTTAGGGGCCCTAAGCGGGATTTTAAAATGGGGCCTTTAATTTTACTATATATATATTCTTTGTGTGGAGTCTTGCAATCGTACCTTCCAGTGCAGTTGTAAGATAACTTGGTTTTACAATGAATGTCGCGGTTTCGAGTCACAACGCCTACATTTTACTGCAAATTTTTGTAGAACTTCGAAAAAATATTTCAGCGAGAGGGGATTGAACTCACGACCTCTCTCTTAAGAGGGGGAAACGTTTCCACTATGCTACCATCGCTAGCTGATACAATACCTAACATACATTACATTTAATATTTCCCTTTATTTGGGGGCCCTATTCTTGGACCATGGGGGCCCTATTCTTGGACCAAAAACGGGGGGCCCTTGGCGGCCGCCTAGCTCGGCCAATGCCCAGGGCCGGCCCTGCGCGAAGCCATATGGCGAGGCGCGCGCATCTTTCTTTCCGACAATCGGAGCGTTCACTACGTATAGCTCATCGAGTTCTATAAGCGTGCCAAAAATCAACTCGATCGAATATCTTTAAGTGTCTCATCGGAACACAAATAACTTGAAAAAGTGGTTGTGATCCAGTGTTTGTGTCCATTTGTGTTCCATTTCTTTTTAAGTTATTTGTATTCCGATGAAGTACTTAAAGATATCCGATCGAGTTAATTTTTGGTACATGTGTAGTACTCGACGAACTATACGCGGTAAACTTCTCCGATCGTTAGAACGAGACCGGCACAACCGCACAATGGCTGCACAGCACGGTGCTGTGCTTTCCATGCACAGCACTCCCCCAGGGTCCCCTTTTGTTACACAGTAAGCAAAATGATCAACAGCCAGTGTCCTAATTTGCAAGAAAATGACATTTCAGACCTTTTGCTTGTTTGCCAAATGACAATTTGTCTTACAAAAGCTTAAAAAAATCTATGGGAAGCTTCTGATATATCGGAGAAATTGGAATTTGGGACCACAAATAAGATGGAGGGCTGACAATGACATAGCTAGAGTAGTATAAGCTCATAATCCCTAATGTTGGAAAATCAAGCTATAACAAAAGAAATAGGCAAACTCAATATTATTTTATTACTTTCAAGTAGCATCAATGGAAATTTTTAATGGCCTGGGGTAAAAAAAAAAAAAATCACGGACTGGGATGCTTTAGAGCAACTACAGCGTCGTAGAGAGGCAAAAAGGCATAGCCTTGGCCATATCTGAAACTATTTAAACTAGTATTCCCCATCCATTTTTTATAATCCACTATTCCATTTTGGGTTCGTCTCTTAATGGGTCCTTCTATTGAAAGCTAACTGGTTTGACAATAAGGTAGGGAGAAGATAAAAAAAAAAAAACTCCAATGTACTTTTTTCCACTTCACATGTTTACGCATTCCTATACATTTTTCACACATTTTAATATCTTAACGACAACCCATGGTGGGCTAATTTTAGAATTTTTAAAAAAGTTAATGGATAAAAATGGAGGATGATTTTGGAAAATGGAAGTAAAAGTCGATGAAAAAAGTGTAATGATGATGTCTGTTTAGTAAGTTAGATTATGAAGTAACACATTAAAAAGTGCTGAGGCACACCACAGGATCCCGTAGTACGCCTCCGCACTACGGGGTTGTAGGGCGGCCAAAACTACGTCGTTTTGGGTGTGCAAAGAGAACGCCACTACTTAATCCCTCAAAACTACGTCATTTTAACCTAGTTTTATTTGTTGAATTCCAAAATGTGAGCATTTTTAAGTGGGTGTTTATTTTCTTCAATAAAATAAAAATATTAATGTTAAACTTGACATAATCCACAAAGAGAGAAAATTTTGTGATTCTAAACCTTTGCACACCCAAAACGACGTAGTTTTGGCAGCCCTACAACCCCGTAGTGCGGAGGCGCACTACAGGATCCCCGAATCCATTTAATTGAGCTCTAAATAGCTTTAGATACAGGCAAACTTACGTCATTAAACGGCTGCAGTGCGCCCTCAAAATCCCACGGCCATTCATGCAAGAGCAAAACGGAACACGTCTTTACCAGCACAGAAGGCAATCAGAGCTATCAATCTTCCGCTTCACCATTGAAACAAGTTCTATGACGATTGTCGTAAGTTGAATTTGACAGTAATTAAGACGGCCAAGGGCTTATGCATGAAGATGACATGACAAATTGACAATTTAGGATAACAGCAGAGCAAGGGCGGCTAAAGCGATATAATCCCAACTTGCCGTTCTAAAGCACGATTCATGTTTCCATAACATTCAATCATTTAGGAGTTTTTGGCAACTACCAAAAGGTCTAAAAATAGCTAACATCAGCAAAGAAAACCCGGCTGGAAACGGATGTACCTTTCACTTTGTTTTCTTTTGTTTTGTTTTTCCTTCCATAAGGACACAATTGATAAAGAGCCTGCAACAAGGGTGCTGTGCACGACTCAATTTTTTATCACATCAGTTGATGCAAATGGCAAGCCCAATACGCAAATTTAACCATTATTATAGGTGATTGCTGTTATAGAATAGAAACTGCCACTAAAACTTTTCCAAGAGTCGTATATTTTACAACACGACACCTTCTTATCTGTGTTCCCCATTTCTGCAGAGGTCGATGCATTGCGTATCCACTCTACCGTTCTTTCTTTTCAATGCCAGTGGGTTTCCAATAAACTTATGAGGCATTCGCTCGCAAACCACCACATACCGTTTCCTAATAAGGTTTATGGGTAAATAACGAAAGAAAGATCAATATTGAGATACTCTACTCACTTGGTAATTGCTTAGAAATGGTCCGAAGAAAATGGGTGAGAGACTTTTTGGCAGCAATTAGTGCTGCATCTTCTCCTCCGTTATTCACCTCTGATGAGACTAGTTGCTCTTGCCTAGAATGCACTTCCCTTACAAGTCTGCGCAATTCCTGTTAACAATAATAATAATAATCAGAACCCAGACGGATATGGATTCAATTTTGTTTAATGGCCAGCAATCATCTAGTTTAGAAGTCGCAGGGAAAGATGAAGTCAAAAGATATTCCAGCTAAATTTGAAACATAACGAAAGGTTGTGTATTTACGGAGGATAACTGCAGAGGGAAGAGATCCCAAATGTATGATTTCTCAGCTGACCACTACGAATCAATTGACAGAGGCCAAGATTTAGAAGAATTGCCGGAGAAAATTATTCTTAGCAATCATAGAGACAAACAATCAAAACTGTGCTAGGTGCAATATGATAAACAAAACAAATCAATGAAACGCTACACTTCACATATCCAGAAAGGCATCGCAAGCATGAACCTTTGTTTTTTTTTTGCAGAAGCCACATCAGGGACTTGGGTGAAACTTGGCAGTTGAACTAATTTCCAATGAGAAGCAAAATGAAAAAAAATGGAATGCACGGCAATATTTGCTACAGTCATCAACAAGCATGTTAAAACTTGAAACATACACACAGCATAGGATAGAAAAGAGTACTGTTGTCAAAAGTGAAGCTGCATATTCTTGAATGTGGTCCAGGGCATAACTTGGGCCAGACTATTCAAATTAAAACAAAGCACACATGATAAAAAAGGCCGTTGACCATGGACCCCGACTAGCACGGCCTAGACCTATAAAGACTCGACCATATAGGAGTATAGGACTGAAACTACACTAAATACCGAGAATATGTTAATAAGCTTAAATCTCAACATAAAGCCTGAATGCGAAAATGGCCTTCCTCCTTTGTCAAACTATATTTCCTGATAATTGTCTTCGCATATTTATCAAGTTAGTCCACCCATGCTATGCTCCATATCCTAAAAACTCGTCCTCCTAAGAATTGACAGGTGCAGAATTTAGTCAAGCTGGCCATGCTAGCACTCTTTTCGAAGTCTGCACTAGAACTAAACGGTGCTCACCTTTGTAGGACTTGGATCATCTTCCTTTGCATGTAAACAGAGTTTACTGTAATTCCACCACCTATCTTCAATCGGAAATCGGAAGTGACTAGCTCAAGACTTGACAAGAAGCTAAAGATTTAACATAATGACCTCAAATGCAACTGTTTGTTGGACTTGGAAGGGCTTCCTTTGCATGTAATCAGAGTTTACCATTTGATGAAATCACACCAAAACCTGTAATTGCCGTGTCATGAAATTACATGTAAACCTGCAATTGGGCCAGTATGGCAAAAACTTTGGGCCCAGCGCTGACTGAGATACCCATGCTAGCTTCATGATGACCTAACATCAAGATCAGATACACAAGATAGATTTCTGGTATTGGCTTAGGTAGTTGAACAACCAGCTCTCCAGTTCCTAAAGTCTTAAGGGAGGTGTAAAATACAAGGAAACAACTGGACTCAAGCAGCGTAGGTGTCATATTTTAACAAGGAAAGGAAAACAGATGTTCAGTTTTAGCAAGAAAATCCAAGGGTAGTAGCCTTGGAAGCTATCAGCACAAGAGGAGGAGAATTGGAGAACGTCTTTGATATAGTAGACCATCATGCAAATCCTTTATCATCATTATCATCATCTAGAAGAGGATAATTGGAGGACGTCTTTGATATAGTAGACCATCATGCAAATCCTTCATCATCATCATCATGCTAATCCTATAATGCCAATTTTGGGGTTTGAGGCTAGAGATTTTTCAATCCAAAGCCGCAGCAGTTTGCAGTTCACTTCAGAAATGGGAATCGAGAGAGGGTAATTAAGACCCTTACTTGAGATATGATTTATGAAAAAATAAAAAAAACATATTACACTATGTCCTCGTCCAAAAATTGGCTATTAGCATACACCAAACAGCACGAAACAACAAAATATAGAAATTAAACCACAAGGAAGAAGCAGATATTATAGTATGCATAATGCTTTCTCCAAAGAATCAATCACATATAAAAGTTCATGGACATGTAAATTTCAAAATAAAGGGAGAGAGATTACAATATCTCAATTCACCTGACGGTCAAAATCAACATCATGAACCGAGTAGATTTCCTTGTTAATATCAACATCCCTGTTTATCAGGCCATCAAACCATCTGTTTGCTCTTTCAATGTAATTATGAGGACCCTGCAAATAATTCTCAAGGTAAGTGAGACCTCTCATAAGCTTTCCCAAGGTTTTACTTTAAGATCTCCACCAAGAGTAATGATTACATAGCTGAGAAGTGGCATATGTTAACTGTTAAGTACTAGCTCAGTAGTCACCACTCATCTGATGCAAAATTCCCCAGTCTAGACAACAAAGAACAAAAATACAAGTGATGTACCTCATCTTCATCTTCATCTTCATCTTCGGTTTCTTCTACTACTTCATCATCCTCTTCAATAACCAATGTTTCTGGACCGGATAAAGCCTGAAACTTGCGCTGGTCACCATCTTTTGTAGCCTGAATCAAACCATTCATCAATTCAGGCTCTGCTTCCCTTAGTAGTCTTCCTAACAAGATTAGAAGGGCTAACTTAAATTCCATTTGAATGTGGAATTGTTGGACATCACATAAATTATACATTGAAACTCGTAAATACAACAAACAATGGAATAAGAAGTAAGAACCTTTAAAGATACTGCACGATGGACAATATTTACTAGCGTTAATGAATTTCTCAACCTAAACATTTAATCTATCCCTTTTGATGGGTTGTGTTTGGTTTCATAACTCATCGGACCCTGTGATCCCCCAATATGGTGAAATCGCTGTGTGGCCGAATATATAGCCAACTGTATGGACATCGAATATTTAAACTCGAATTCAAATTCTTTGCTCAAACTCTTCTAAATATCAGGTGCCTCCCACTCCCTCAATAAGCTATAATCAGACCTTACCAGGTTTACGTCTTGAGAAGTTAGGAGACCAACTAAAATGTAATAGATATCCAAAGATTCGTACATAAAAGCAAACAAAAAGATATATACATAAAACAAAATAAAAAATATATACGCACTATGGACTGAAATAGTTTCATATGGTCTCGAAGGAATGAAATGAACACTCCAAGCCCAATGAAAGTTTGCCCACACTAGGTAAGAGTCCCTTCCCTGAAATAAAAATTTTAGGAAGAATTCGGTTCGAATATTTGTATCCCACAAATGGGTCCATTCGATGATGGAAAATTGTCCAATCATCCTTTCCTTCTCAATCTTTTACATTTGGGAGTATTTTATATTTTTAGTCATCCAACATTATTTACTAAGAACTCATTGTTCTGCATCTTCGATGGGTGAGCAGCTAATTATTGCAAAGATTTCATGATGGGAGAACATAACTGCAACCAGTTCTAGTCCTGTTATGATGAAAAGACACGGGAATGCACGTGAATACTATATGCAAGTTGTCGCTTCAAATAACCTCTACCATAAATACATATTTAAGTGCACGAGGGCAGAATTTGATCTCTGCCCTACAACTCACATTACATATAATCACCAAACTGAATTCGCAGGCTACTTCAACTATGTGTGGAATTATGTAGCACGGACACGGACACAGATACGGCAATTTTGAAAAAAGGGACACGGACACGGCGGGGGACACGGCAATATATATATTAATATATATATATATATATATATATATATAGAGAGAGAGAGAGAGTCCGGTTCTAGTCCGGGAGTCCCGGATCCGGGACTCCACTTCCCGATATTTTTGACGCAATCCGATCCGTCCCAATGTGTTTGAAAAAGGGACGCGGAAAATCTTCAAAAAAAATACCGGGAAGGGCTTGATCCGGGACGTTTTCGCAAAAACTTTATATTTAAAATTACTTTTTTTTGAAAAAAGCTTCGTATTTTTTTGGATTTCCCAAAACAATTTGTAAAAGCATTAAAACACCGAAAAGGCCTCAATCCGGGAAATCCGGGATCCTTGACAGATCACGGTGTATATATATATTATAAAAAAAATTTAAAAAAAGCTTAAAAATTTAAAGATTGATAATTACAGTTTAACCCCAAAAATTTTAAAAATTACAATTTGACCCCTGAAAATTAAAAAATTACAGATTGACCCCAAAAATTTATTAAAAAATTACAATTTTCCCCCTGCCGTGTCCCCCACATGTCCCCGCCATGTCCCCCTCAAAAAATTCAAAAAAATTGGGGGACACGCCACGTGGCGTGTCCCATACGTATTTAGGCGTGTCCCCACCGTGTCCCATACGGCAATACGGCACCTCCTAGGAGTGTCGGTGCTTCATAGTGTGGAAACGTGGAGTACACAATCTCTCAAACAGTTACAAAAGCTTGAATGAGATCTCATCACCAGATGTTTGAGCCATAATTTGTACTTTCTGTGGACAATTTCCACAGGAGGCTCCATCGATCAGATCTTTAGGGCATATAAGACACTTTTTAGACAAATCTTGCATGGTATGGAAGCATGGTACTCCTATGTTTTGGGACAAGGACAATTGGCACTTCTTAAGGCAGGACCGAAATGAAGTTTGGAAGTTTCAGGAAGATATGTCATTGTGAGCTTGATGCAGGATGATGAACAAAGAAAACATAGATCCTTGGGAATACGCACCTGAGGAACCCTGAAATCCACATCTGGGGGTTGTGAAGGCATCCACACCAATACAAGAAGTCCATCTCTAACTCCCTTCCCAGAACAAAAATAGTAAAGTCCTTTAAATAGACTCTTCTAAATGATAGCTAGAACACTTAAATCCCAAAAACAACTAAATCTAATAGGAACTGAAGAGATAAACATCCTCCAGGATAAAATACGTATACTCCGTCTTGTTCCTTATCAGAGCGCCTATGAAGTGGTGTTTATTGGCTCACTATAATAAGTCTAATCTCTGCCTATGGGAGCTATAGTAGATTCGTAAAATCCATGAGTTGGGAAATTTCATTCTGACAAAGGGGAGGCAGCTGTCGTAAACGTCTTTCAAAGGACTGGCGGCTATAATAGGGCAGAAATCAACTCGAAAGGAACAACTATCGAGTAATCTCTAGACGTTGCGTAGAAATCGCGTAATAATTATCATTGCCAACTTGTATGAATTCTGCAGTAAGAACAATCAATTAAAGGGTACCACAGAGTTTAAATATAAAGGTTACGAGCCAAAAGAAGAACAAACAAGATAATTCAAACGACACCACAATTGCCTCTGTTTAGTCTTCGCTGAGTTACGATCCAATGATACCAAGAAATAAAAGTGAACCACACCACAATTGCCTCGTCTTTTTTTGCACAAAACAAATTATTCCAACCTATCGATTGGTTTTGGGAATTTGTTTGTAAACAAAAGTCACCAAGGCTAAAAGTAATCTGCACAATCCTCCAAATGTAAAAGACTCACGTGATTATTAACCGAATGTCGTTTTCATAATCTCAAGTTGCATACCTATTAAATTGAACTGCCTCCGCTTTCCTTCTTTAACATCACGGCCTAATCTCTGCAGCAAAATAACAAACACCTTGTATTTGTAAGCCACACAAACAAAGACCCCACAACAACTCAAACAAACATCCTAAAACAGCACATCCACGAACAACATTAAGTATAGAAGTATCACCTTTACTAGCATGATGGCTTCGAACACCTCCGGCTCAAGCGAGGCCACTCTGCAACAAACAAGGACCATGGAGATTAAGCAAAGGACACGCAATTCAAGCTCAAGCTCTAGCTGGCAGTCAGTTATGGTCTCTGCTAGAGAGCTGGTATTTACGTATGTTTCTTAGGTAGAAACAACAGCTAAATACAAGAGCTCATTACAAATTCAGTTAGAGAGGCAAGGGCGGACAATGTTTTCAAATCAGGATACGTATCATGCATCATTTTTTTTATATCAAAAACCATATCGGGATATGTATTGTGTTTTGTAAAACATGTTTACCATAATTAGTATATAATTAATAGGTAGTTATACCAAAAAAACACCAACAAACTATGCATATCTTAAAAAACAAAGTTTTTAAGATGTAAAATTTTAAGTCTATCAGATTGAGGCTTCCTGCTCCATTGGTCATGGAAAGAAAATACGAACCTTTATATGGAAAAACACAAATTGGAGTACGGTTCTTTTTTCTATTCAAGCCTTTATTTGTACTGAATCGGGATACACGTCGTAAGATACACTATCGGGTTATTGTAGGATTTCTATTTTTTTAAAAAGATATGTGGTGGGATACATACCCAATATCATAGGTTTTTAACTACTAAGGGTGCCAGGCCCTGCATATCTCTAAATATTTTACAAATTATACTAGTTTTTATAAAGTTCGAGTTAATTTAAAAACTTCTATGAATTGGTCCTGCAAGTTCCCTGAATGAAAAAAAAATTCCATATTTGAGCAAGAAAATCCCAGACATTTCAAAATCTTCCTCAGACCTATCAAGTAGCAATGTATTTTGTATACTCTTTGCTATTATCAATGTAACAATGCATGGGGTTCGAGCCCCCACTACGTACAACTAATGCGTCTGTCGCTGTAGAGAGGTGCAATCGTACTCAAGACAGTTGTTGTAATAATTTGTCCTATGAGAAATCGGATTAATCTCAATTTCCATTTGTTTTACACTTCACCTCTCTTCTTCTTCTTCTCCATCTCTTATAATTCTCCGTACTTTTTTTCCTAAAAGGAACTTTAGGAGCCGAGGGAGAATTCATTGCAAGTACCTGAGAATGCGTTTGATTTGAGGAGTGGAGAAGGAGGCGAGATCCATTCCCATTCGAATGGTGAGTGTGAGCGGAGGAGATTGTGGAGAATTGAGAGAGAGAGTAGGAGTGACGGTGCCGAATTGCGTGAGCCATTCGCAGTGTTTGTGTTAACTTCTCTATCTGGACCTTGTTCTTCACTCGAATCACTCTTCTTCGAGTCCCGGATTAGTGTTTGACTGGGAATGAAGGTGCTTGGTTAATGGGCTATCTGGACCTTGTTTTTATATAATTATGGAAAAACACAATCGGAGTTTGGTTCTTTTTTCTATTCAAGCCTTTATATGTACTGAATCGGGATACACATATGTATCGTAAGATCGCTATTGTGTTATCGTGGGATTTCTATAACAAAAAGAAAAAAGAAAAAAAAGATACAGTGGGATACGTATCGTAGGTTTTTAACTACCTTGGATACAAGGGGTGCCAGGCCCTGCATATCTCTAAATATTTTCACATATTATACTAGTAGTATTTATAAAGTTCAAGTTTTTTTTTTTTTTTTTTTTTGAACAGAAGTTCAAGTTAATTTAAAAAATTCTGTAGAATTGGTACTGCAAATTCCCTAAAAAAAATTTAAACAAAAATAAATAAATAATTCTATATACGTGCAAGAAAATCGCTAAAATTTCAAAACTTCCTTCGGACCTAGCATAGCAAGTAGCAATGTATTTTGTGTACATTTTGCTATCAATGTAACAATGCATGGGATTCGAGCCCCCACATGGCAATCGTATTCATCTCAATTTCCATTTGTTTTACACTTCACCCCCTCTTCTTCTTCTTCTCCTCCATCACTTATAATTGCATACTTTTTTTCTAAGATGAACGTTAGGAGGAAGGGAGAATTCGTTGCAAGTACCTGAGAATGCGTTTGATTTGAGGAGTGGAGAAGGAGGCGAGATCCATTCCCCAACGGACAGAGCGCTGAGCCTCGCGCTTCTTCTCATTTCTGCTCTTCTTCGCATCGGAATCCGACTCTTGGCTTGTCCTTTCACGCAAATCGGACGGTAGGGGAGCATCTGGTCGCTTGAGGAGACCTTGTGAGCGGAGGAGGCGGCGGCGACAGTAAGGGACGGCGGTGGAGGAGAGGCGTTGAGAGGTAGTTTCAACGGCGGGGAGTGGTGAGCGTGAGCGGAGGAGATTGTGGAGAATTGAGAGAGAGTAGGCGTGACGGTGCCGAGTTACGTGAGCCATTCGCAGTGACGGTGCCGGATTGGTTTTGCCGGATTGTGTTTGACTGGGAATGAAGGTGTTTGGTGAATGGGCTGTGGGACAAGGTTATAGACTTTTTAAAGCCCAAGTGCGTTGATATTTCTAATACACTTGGCCCAAAGCCAGTTTTAGGCCCAAGAAGATTTACCAAGGAGGGAGTTTATTAAGTACAACCCAATTCTTCATTTTGAAGAACCAAAATATGAAGAGTAGGAATACTCCACCAACAAAGTCCAGAATTCTTCATTTTTATCTTTGTTTTGCAAATAATGCACTAAAAAAACCCAACCATTTCTCCTTTTCCCTCCTTTGAATAGTAATTTTTTTTTACAGGGAAAACTCCAAAAAAACCTCCAAACTTTGACCGCAATGTCCCATAGGCCTCCAAACTTCACTAAATGTTAATTAAACCTCCGAACTTCACACATTTTTCATCAATTTGGCCCATGCCATTAGTTTTCGTCACTTGCCTAATGGAAAAGTCAATGTGGCACCTGAACACTACAAAACGATGCCGTGGAGGACCCGGGAACCCATTTTGGAGGGAAAATGGAACCCCTGTTTTGTCCTCCATGCCTCCTTCTATATATACGCCCAAACTACACTAAATAATCCTATCTCCACTCCTCTACTCCAACTGTATTGTACATCCCCGATCCATTTAAGGGTTGTTTTCCATCTTCTCTCCCTCCCTCTCATTGGAAAAATGAGACACTCAAATGGAGTATTAATGCATTAATACTCTGTAAATATTGAACTTTATTTTTCAGAAACCATGGCCATTTTTTTGGGGAAAACAAAGTATTAATGCAACAGATATATTATGGGTAAAAAGTAAAAACAGAGTGCTGGGATCTCGGCCTCCATTTGGGAAAGAGGCAGTCGATCAATGTTGCAAGGAACAGAGCAATCATGTGCATTACATAGCCACTATGAAGCACGGGTACCGGTACGTGGTACGGTTAGTGGCGGTTCCAGGAATTCTCGCTATGGTGTTCAGAAATTCTACTACGGTCCTTTAGAAATCAATAATTGTACATAAAAAAAAATCTACTAATATCAACATTGCGACCAAAAAACAACAAAGTATATTTAGCATATTACAATTGCACTTGACAATTTTTCATATTCTGAAACCATTTCATAATAGCATCATTATCAATGGTGTCAAATACATCACACTCAATATGAGTAAGAAGCAATCGTTCATTGGCAATTGGGTGTTCAAACTTTTCGGGTAGGGTGTTCAAATATTTTGGTTAAGGTGTTCAAAATGACAAAAAATTTATAAAATAATTTTTTTTTCATGTATTTCTAAAAAAAAAAAAAAATCTAGGGTGTTCGGGTGACCACCTTAGGCTCCAAGTGGAGCCGCCTCTGGGTACGGGAGCGGGTACGCGATACGGCAAAAACCTAAAAAAATAGGGTACAGGTACGGTTGGGGTACGTTGAATAAAAAAAATTTAATATATTTTATACAATAAATATATTTATATATATTTCCTACAATAAAAAATTGAATAATTTTTTTAGTAACTAGTACTTTTTTTGCTTTTAATACATAAACACTTAATAACATAAGTTCTGATCCAACAACTAAATAACAAAGTTGGCCCAAGTCCAAACCATAAAAGATGAAGAATAGAGACCAAATGAATTAGAAAGATAGTGGCCCAACCCAGAAATAGATAGCCCAACCTTAAAAGTACAAGATACGGCTCAAACCAAAATTAGATGGCATTAACTAACAAAACAAACAGCAGCTCTCTACTGCTGTACTCTGCAACACCGATGACCTAATCTGGTCCTGGTCCAAAAAAATAAACATCATCGCACTTACAAAGAGTTATTCCTATATAAAAAAAAATACGAAGAAAATCTCCGAAATAAAGCATAGATCTGGGAGAAATTTCCTATGCATTTAGACAAGAGCCTCATGCTCCTCACACGTACCCTAACTAAGGATCGAAATAAATCTGGCAATAGTGTTGAGTCAAAGATCAAAGAAACACCCTAAGAAAGGGGGATTCAATTTGATGAACATTGAAAGCTGTCGAATTACTATCTAGAAACCAAACCCCGGCCGGTTAACGATGTTGAGAGAACAAAATGCCAGCCGGCGCAAGTGAGCCTTCACTGCCGCGAAATTGGACGCCACTCTAGACTCTAGAGCGAGCTCCCGCTGCCATGGCGCACTCTGGAGTCTAGATGCGAGATGGCAAACACCGTATAAGCCGACGAACCCACGAACGACGGCGAGCCCCGGATTCACTAAGAGGGCCAAAATATAATAGAAAAAACAATTCTGAAATGAAACTAAACAAAAGAACTAATGACAAAATAAGCAACGAGTCACCCCATCAAGAAGTAAACTGAGTTAACACATCAACGAGTCACACCGAGTTACGGCGAGTCACTGCACCATAACAGAGGTTATGCAATTGGAGAAAAACAGGGGAGGAGGAGGGGAAACAGACCGTCCTTTTTCTTATATTTAATTTGAAGAGAAGATAAATAAATAAAAAATGCGAATCCTACATAAAACGTTGACAGTTCTTTAGACTTCAAAAATGCGTCTGATTACAATTCGACCCGAGGCTAATACACATTTATATACAGGATATTCTATACATCTCCTACTCTATGTTGAACTTCACTGCAGAGAGGAACAAAAAAAAGCCTCTCACTTTCACAATTCACATACAGTAAACGCCTAATCTAACACCAACGAAAAATCTCGACCAAATTGATAGGTTTTTAGCTACCAGCACTGGTCAGTCTCCCACGTGCGCCGCGGCCGTCCGGAATACCCTGTTGACATTGGATACGACGGCCGCCGCAAGATTTTCCGATCGTAGTCGGCGCGTTTTTCGGGATCGGACAAGGTGGAATACGCGGCGTGGATCCGTATGAACTCATCTGCAGATGCGTCCTTTCCGCCGTTGAATCTGACGTCCGGATGCGATACCCTAGCCAATCTACGGTACGCGGTCTTGATCTCGTGACACGTGGCGCCGGTGTGAATCCCGAGGACATCGTACAGCGAGGCTGTTGTGGAAAAGCGGGGCGTATATGTCGATGTTGTTCTCTCTGCGGTGGCGTAAGCGGCGGAGATGCGGCGTGGCGGGCGGAAGGCAACGGATGTGGGCGGCGGAAGTGTGGAATTGAAGGGGGATTTGGTGGAGAGGAAAGGAGTTGAGAGAGAAACGGAGGATGTAAACATGATTGGTTTTGTATGGATGAAAGGATTTCGTTTGTTTAGAGATTGAGGATAAGATGGGAGGTTGAGCTGTGAATGAGCTGCTATTTATAGAGAGCGCATGAGGACAAAGCTAACGTTAGTTTAACCGTGATTGGTTAAGGCGTGGGAGAATGGTATAGCCTTATCCATTTCAATTTTGGATCTGGCATTGTTCTGAGTCAGCATATTGTGTTGAGAAAGATATATGAGGGGGTAGAAATGGAAAAAGTTTTGGATGCCGAGTGGGTACCAGGTGTCGGTACCATGCACGATCCGAGCTGTCCAAATGTGTTTTGGACAGTTCAAATTAATTCCTTCTCCATCCTCTTTTTCTTTCTCTAAAATTCGGATTGTCGGATCAAGCTCTGGACAACTGAGATCGCCAAGCGAGTACCACATGTACAATACCCACCCAACACTGAAATATTTCTCAAACAAATAACCTGATACATCACGCGGCATTTTTTCACCATCTGCACTGTTTCAAGAGCACTAAATAATTACGCAAGCATATCGTGTTCAAAAAAATGATTTGAATTGTCTTTGGGTTTTTTTTTTGTTCTTTCGATCCTTTTGTAAGATGGACCCAATTGACTCAGATTTCGGTCATCCATCTTGAAAATTAATAATTACTTGAAACTTTATTCAAAAGTAAGTTTCTGAATTAGCTTACCACACTTTAAAAAATCACAGTGAACCAATCTCATTACCCACTCACAAAGCTCCATTTAGAATAAGAGCCAAAGCAAAGCTCTGTTATGGACTAGCTCAAAATGAGCTGAGCAAGATAAATTCCAAACAGAGGCGAAGCCAAGTTTTTTAGTTAGTAAGGTTAAAGATTTTAGACCAATGAATCCAAACAAGTAGAAAATGTTTATTGGGTAAATTTCACTGACCTCCCCTGAGGTTTATGACAATTACAGGGACCTCCCCTAAAGTTTCTAAAATTCCACTGAGCTCCCCAACTTTTGAAAATAAATGTCACATACCTCCTCTGTCGTTACTTTATGCCTAACGGTGTTAACTTCGTTGGTGAAATGACGTTAATGCCCTTAAATTTGAACTTGACTTTTTTTTTTTCTTGTTTGAGATTATATTGCATAAAAAATTTGAAATGTGTGAAAAAGTAACTTAATCGTTTACTTTTTTCTTAGAACTTTCTTTTCTTTGACACGAAATTATTATTATTTTTAATATTTTAGTTCTCATTAGATATATTTTCACATTTTGATAATAAAAACAAGAGTATCAATATCACCTAAACCCATTGCTTGCATTGATGGTTTTATTTTTTATTTTTTTAGGTTTCTTGATCTTTCTCTAAATTTGAAGCTCTAACTAGACTCATTTTTCTTCTCTTTTTAACATATTTTACCTAACCGCGTCTTTTCTTTTTTTTTTTGCATCAGAGGTAATAATGGTCTAAAATAATATTTACCTGCTTAAGTAGGGGTGTTATAGCGTCACTTTATTACTTTTAGCAAAGTTGTTCTTCCTTCGTCCCAAATATGCACACTCTTTTAGGAGAACCAAGTATTTCAATATATTTTTTTACACCAATTCAAGGATCCGTAATAAATTATTTTTTGCGTGCATATATCAAGGTTCTCACAAATAATGGATAGTTGTTCAATAATAATAAGTATATTCTTTTTCTTTTTTTATAATTGTTCTTGAAACACCTTCAATTCTCTTTTAATACGTGGTAGAGCTTACGCTAGCAAGTGAGAAAAAAAAAATGGCGAAAAAAACACTCACACTGAATAATGAATCAGCGTGGTAGCTTATCCATTTTGGATCGGCCTGGCTTTATGCTGACTCACCATACCGTGGCGTCGCGTTGAGGAACAGAAGAACTTACTGGAAAACCGGAAGATTCATGTGGCTTCTGGCCCACATAACATTAAAAGGGGGCCAGAATTGACAATTATTAAATACCTGACACGTGTTACGTTCCTACTGAATGGACGGTGGTTAACATGTTTTGTCTTCCTAGGACGTAGCATGAGAATAAAAGTCAACTGATTATTTTAATTTGATGATATTTGATCAAAGCATTATAGTAAATTGTTTTCTGGCTAACGGACTAAATTTTGATGCATTTAACCGGTTTAACTGACTACTGTTTATATATAAGTGATGCTCTTGCCTCACTTTACAACTAGTACTAATTTGCATAGATTATTTAGATCCGCTTTTTCTTATTTGTCTAAGAGCATTTGGGTTGGACCGGGTTTGGGTCAGTCTTATATTAAATAATAATGAGATTTGTGCATTCTCAAATCCGGGTCATTAATAATTGGACTTCATTTTATGTCCAAGTTTACCCCAATTAAAATTTTATTTTTTCAGACCCGACCAACAAGCTCATTTATTTTTCTATGATTTTACCTGAAATAAATAATGAGAGATAAAAATACAATCGTCTCAAAGACATGATGATGGGACTATGTACCGTTTTAAAGTTATTACCTTCAAAATATATCCATTTAAAAATGAAATTGGTTTTCGCGCTCCAAGAATTACCGTATGCACTTCAAAGTGGAGTGTGAAAATCAATGGCATATAGAGATTGAATAATCATAGATGCTTAATCCAATTATCTAAATTTTTATTTAGAATCCTGAATCCTAAATTTTGAGTGATACCGATTAGTGGGCCCACAAAGCCATCAGTGGAAGTCATATCGATGCCCATATTTAGGTTCTCAACAATTCCAAGCGAGGGGAGATGGAAAGTACTTTTTGGCTAATATATAATTTCAAGAGGGAGCAAAAAATCCATAAATAAAAGCCTTATCATCTTCAAAATACAATTTCTTCACAATAAGTTCTTCAATCACTCACAAAATCACATTATGTCGAAGCTAATTCAATTATTCAAGTGAGGGAACAAATAATGTACCGGTTCAAAATATACAGTCCCGATCCCTTAAGGGATCCCTTAAATGGGATTCCGTGCGGACTTGACCCTTTTTCAACTTTCCGGATCAAATTTTGACGATCCGAACCGCTCAATGTTTTTAAAATGGATTTTTAAGGGTATTGCGTTTTTAACAAAAACTTATCCGATCAAGCCCTTCCGGGTATTTTTTTTTTGAAGATTTTTCGCGTGAACCCTTAAAAATGCATTTTAAAAACATTGAGCGGTTCGGATCGTCAAAATTTGGCTCGGAAAGGTGAGGTCCGCACGGAATCCCATTTAAGGGAGGGATCCCTTATTAGATCATTGGTGTCAAAATATATATTTAAAAAAAATCCAATTAACGTACAAAGCCTCGTAAAACAATCTTTTTCTATTTTTTTTTTTTTGATAATAGAGAGAAAATTTCAATAATGTGATATCACTATGACATACGAAAAAACGCCGGTGACGGATGAAAACCTAAACAAAGTTACAGTTGGCACGACCTAGCTTTACGTCTACAAAGCAGAACACAGTTATAAAAGAAAGAAAAGTACATCGTAAAACAATCTTCATAAGACATTTTTCCATAAAATGGAGAATACATATTTCAGACTTCAAAAAATGCGTCTCATGATCAAAGGGTTCGAATCCAACCCGAAGCTAATACACAGGTATATATATACACTTCCAACATCCTATACATCTTCCACCCTGTGTAGCAGAGGAACAAAAAAAAAGCCTCACTTCATACGACGGTTAATTAGGAGTTCAACTAACTTCATTAAACAGTTAATTAGGAGTTCAGCTACCAGCACTGGTCAGTCTCCCACGTGCGCGGGGTGCGCCCGGAAAATCCAGTCGACATGGAAAACGATGGCCGCCGTAAGATTTTCCGATCGTAGTCGGCGCGTTTTTCGGGATCGGACAAGGTGGAATACGCGGCGTGGATCCGTATGAACTCGTCTGAGGACGCGTCCTTTCCGCCGTTGGATCTGACGTCCGGATGCGAAATCCTAGCCAATCTACGGTACGCGGTCTTGATCTCGTGACACGTGGCGCCGGTGTGGATCCCGAGGACATCGTAGAGTGACGCGGTTGTGGAAATGCGGGGCGTGGTTGTTGTTCTCTCCGCGGTGGCGTAAGCGGCGGAGATGCGGCGCGGTGGTGGGCGGAAGGCGACGGATGTGGGCGGCGGCGGAGTGGCATTGAGGGGGGATTTGGTGGAGAGGAAAGGAGCTGATGAGAAAGCAATGGATGATGAAAACATGATTGGTTTTTGTTTGGCTGTAAAGGATTTCGTTTGTTTTGAGGTTGAAGATAAGATGAGAGGGGAGATGTGAATGAACTGATATTTGTAGGGAGAGACTGAGGAGAAGTTGACGTTAGTTTAACAACCGTGGTTAAGGTGTGGGGAGACCGATAGCCTTATCCATTTCGATTTTGGATCTGGCATTATGCTGAGTCAGCATACTGTGTTAATATCCAGTTCAATTTTGGATCTGGCATTATGCTGAGTCAGCATATTGTCGGGACCGGGGCAGGTGTTGCGTTGCGTTCTATGTGGACATGGCACCGCCGTGTTGGTGTAGCATTTACGACCAGAGACATTCACTGAGAGCTCGTCGAGTTCTAGATGCGTACCAAAAATTAGCTCGATCGAATATCGATAAGCGCCTCATCAAAACTCATACTATAATGGCCAATGGGTATGTAATACCCTAATTCTAATGCCCACTTGCGGGAACCCATTTGGATCGACCTGGTACTGACTCACCATACCGTGGCGTCGCGTTGGGGAACCTTTACTAGAAAACTGGATAAGATGCCTGTGGCTTGTGGCCCACACAACATTTTAAAAGGAGTTCAGAATAGAAAATTACTAAATAACTGACACGTGTTATGCTCCTACTGAATGGACGGTGGTTAAGAAGTTTCCTCCTCGTAGGGCGTAAAATACAAATGCAAGTCAACCTGATTATTTTAAGATCTTATTTTGCATAGATTATTAGTAATAAATTGATGCATTGAACCGACTCACTTTGTATTTTGCATAGATTATTGGTTCTTAAGATCCGCTTTTCACAGGTTAGCAAGACTCTTACCAGTATACCACCCCTGTATAATTAGTATTCTTTGATATGATGATGATGTTTAGTGTAACTTTACCTGAAATAAAGACATGA
The DNA here is from genome assembly GCA_016920895.1 of Vaccinium myrtillus. Taxonomy (NCBI): domain Eukaryota; kingdom Viridiplantae; phylum Streptophyta; class Magnoliopsida; order Ericales; family Ericaceae; genus Vaccinium; species Vaccinium myrtillus. Next base: position 33,272,726 of record CM029276.1, on the reverse strand, counting down.
TACATATAAAAAAACATTTTGTCTGAAAAATGAAATTGGTTTTTGCATTTCAAGAGTTACCACCTGCACTCCAAAACTGGATTGCGAAAATCAATAGTACATAGGGATTGATTATCATACTCCCCTTTTGCGCGCCGTTTGGATGCTGGAGATGGCGCTCGGATTTGCCAACCGCCCGGATATCTAATCCCGACCCCCACACATATCCAACGTTTTGGTTGCGCAATTGGGAAGCCGGATTTGCCAAATGGTAGATTGCAAATCAAGGGGGAAGCCGGACTGAGTATCCCCCCTGTCGTTAGTAAATTAAGGGCAGCCAAACTTGGTTTTGACAATAGTACCCCTCACTTGTAATTGTCAGGCCGTTCCAAAAACACCCCTATTGATACCCGATTGAGCTGATTTTTGACGTGGACGTTCAAAATATTAAATAAACATAGTCAAATAAAAATAAGCTCAATCGGATACCGAAAACTGTTAGAAGTATTTTGTAAGTTTGTTAGCTTTGTAGGCGTGTATTCTTCAAAAAATTAAATTAACATTATATAAATTATTGAAATGTCACTAATTTTTTGGGTCGCCGAAAGTGCTCGTTCGAGGTGGGGGTGATAGTCGACTGGAGGTAGGAGTTGATTTGTTGGATTTTTCTGTAAGAAATTAGAACTTTTAAAAATTAGTGAATTGTCACTATTTTTTTTTTTGCAAAAGGGTATTTTAGTAATCATGCAACACCTTATCTTTATCTTCGATTGCAAAAATTTCTTGTCATTCCTCTTAAAAATGTCAAATGTTTTGAATTTATGACTAAGTCTCCAAAAAAAAAAAAGTAATAAGAGGAGATCGAACTCAATATTGAGAGGGTGTTCCGCTAAGTTTGTTTTTGTTTTTTTGGTTTTTTAGATCTTTAGCTTTAGTAAAAAAAACTAACTTGTTCCACGAACTTCAGTTTTAGGAAAAACTGTTGATGATACCAATTGGTTTTTTTTTAAAGTTAGTGAAATTGGTTGGTTTTTTGGGAGGTTTTATTAGTGGAACACCAATAACACCACAAATGGAGGAGGATGAGAGAGCATCAAACATACCTTAAGGAAATTTTAACCGTTGTTAATAAGGTGTGGGGAGACTGGTAGCCTTATCTATTTCAATTTTGGATCTGGCATTATGCTGAGTCAGCATATCGTGTTAAGAAAGGGGTTCTTAGATCCGCTTTTCCTTATTTGTCTAGCAGCATCCCGACCAAGGCTGAGTCAATACTAGACTTCTTGTCAAAGTCGCGAGCAAAACTCCAAAACTCCAAGCAAAACTCCAAAAAAAAAAATTCCGTTGTACCAAAAAAAAAAAACTCCAAAAAACAGTCACTTTCATTTGCTTTTGATTTGAAAAAATGAACTCATTACCGTTGATTAATTCATATGTTAGGCCATCCTCATCTCTTCCCACTTCATTTGGCCCATTGGCCCGGGCCCATTCCGAAGCCTAGAAGGCCCGTCACCTTTTGCCCTCTGAATGAAATGGTCTCTCGACTTTTCCTTTTCCATTCATCGGGCAGAAAAATTAAAAAATTTAGCTACAACTACCAACCAATTTGCCCAATAGCCCGGCCCGAGATCTTACCCGCCCAGAAATTTGGCAGACACTTGTAATGCATTATTGCACGGTTAATGTACATAAGATATAATATATAATACAAATGTACCAAAATAAAAAAAATAATACACAGTTGAACATATGTGTGTAACTATGTGTATATATCTCACAGTAAAGTTCTAATAAAAAACTAAACATATGCATTAAATTTTTGAAAAGGTCTGAACATATGTATTGATTGACAATTCATTTGTTGCATGGGTAACTAACAACTGCTCATGGTGTATTATTGTTACAGCATATGGTAGGCTAGACAGGGTTCATTTGTAATTAAAAAAAGATGGCTCCAAAAGGTTCAACTGTAACAAAAATAAAAAATAAAAAAAGAGTATTTGGCCCGCCCAAATAGCCCAGTCCAGCCCGCCCGAAGACTGGCTTGCCCAACTAGGATAAACCCGTGGGCGGGCCTGGGCTTCAACTTTTGAGAGATAGCCCGGCCCGCCCAGCCCGCTAAAAAGAAAAAGCCCGCATAGCCCGGCCCGCGGGCTGGCTTAGGCTGAAAGTTCGAGGGGCTGGGCTGGCCCGGCCCGGCCTGATGATGACCCTTATCCGGCAGTGATCAAAGTTAACTTTTTTCCTCCCCTTACACACTTTAACTACCCCTTAACTACACTACTATGCACACAAAAACAGAAAATGTTAACTAATTGCCCTAACTACTGACTAATTTGTGCATTTAACTACACCATTAGAGATGACCTTATAGAAGATGTTATTCGGTAGGAAAATGCTAACCTCCGTCAGAAGACAATGTATAAAAAGTAGTATATATTGATATCTGTGAAAGTATATTTTGATATACGTGAAATATGTGTTGATATCTAAAATTATTTATCATTACATGCATATTATATATCCTGCCTATTGGCCATTGGGAGGATGTTAGCAAGTATACCACTGCCCGTGGCATTAGTATTCTCTGATATGATGATTTTTTACACAATGTTTTGGTATTTACTGTAATTTTACCTGAAATAAAGACATGGTACATAAAATTACATTCGCGTCTTAATAACATGATGCGATGATGTTGAAATACTGTTTTTGAAAAATATGACCTTAATATATCCATTTAAAAATGAAATTGGCTTTCGCATTCCAAGAGTTACCATTTGCAATCGAAAAGTGGAGTGCGAAAATCAATGGTATATAGGCATTGATTGTCATACTCCACTTTTGGAGTGTAGATAGTTTTTGGAGTACGAAAATCACCGTTCTTTAAAAAAATATGATCACTAAAATAGGGTTAACAGTTGCCTTATAATATAGTCATTTGAATATGTCAGCGCCAATATGATGTTAAAAGAACATAACATATACATGGAACATAATACAAAGAGTGAAAAGTAAAATATAGAATAAATTAAGTACTTAACCGAAAAAAAAGACTAAAAATTAGTAGTATTTGTAGACAATAGAGTTATGGAGTAGTAGAGTGGCTGGTGCAGTGTGAGTTTAAGGGGGTGTTTCCCTAACCCAGTTTTTTTTTGAAGAAATTGGTTTTTCACGGTTTTTTATATGATGTGTTGTGAGAGAAAGACCTGTCTCGGTGTTTGGAAAAAACAGTTTTTTGTTAGTGGAACACCCCCTAAGAGTTGGCAAGCTAAGTGGAAAAGTGACTTTTTCGGTTATGTGTTAAATGAATTTTGTTGAGTCTAGTGCGGATGCTATAACTAATGTTATACAAAAATGCTGGAGTAATAATTTATATTGTTCTTAAGGATTGTACTGGTATATATAAAATTCTTTAAAAGTCCGTAAAAAATACACAATACATACAAACAAGTCAAGTAATGAGAGGATTTTGAAGAAAAAATAATAATAATAAGAGGAGATCGAACTCAATAGCACAACAAATGGAGGATGAGGAGGATGAGGATGAGGATGAGAGAGCATCTCGTTTGATTCACAGACTAAAAAAGGCAGGATTAATAGTCCGTGGGTGTGGGAGGGGTGGGTTTCACTAGTGGGTAGAGTGGGTTGCACATCCATTTGTCCTTGGACTAATTTAGTCTTGAATATCACACAATCACATGTTTTGATTGAATTAAAATGGATATCCCATGGAAAAATCAAATCCCATGTTTGGGGACCAAACTAAACAAAAGGAATTAACCAAAATTAGGTCATTCTCTCTCTCTCTCCATCTCTCAAACCAATTCCAACCAACAAGATTTTTGAAAAAAAATAAAAATTCACAATTCCATTTCTTATAAAAACATAAAAATTAGTTTTTGAAGAACAACCAAAGCATCACTATCTGAAATTATTGATAATTCATTCAACCAAATAAGATAATTTTTTTAATACATTTTGCAACAATTTAGAATTGGGTTTTCGTATTTCCAATTGAGATGATGACATGATGAAGGCTTCCACACCTTAATTGTTTGATCGAATAAAAATGAATAGAAGGGAGGGCCAACCATGGATGAAACAATGAAGAACCCCAATCAAGCATCACGATGTTAGGAGTAAAATTAGCAAACTGGATGCTATAACTAATCTTATACAAAAATGTTGAGTAATAATTAAAGTTGTTCAAGGCTCAATCTTTTTGTAAAGATCCTAAAATTCTTTAAAAGGTCGTAAAAATCACAATCCTACAAACAAATCAAGCAATGAGAGGATTTTGAGAGAAAAATAATAATAAGAGAGAGAGAGAGACTCATGAAGTAATAACAAATGGAGGATGAATCGAGGATGAGGATGAGGATGACGCGATAAGAAGACATAATTGATTCGCCAACGGATTGAATAATGAGGAAGATTAACGTCTCGGGTTTTTGGGGCAAAAACATTTTGATGGCAATTTTGTAATATCTGGCCGAATACAAAGACGCATGTTTTAGTCCGGGATAAATACTATTTGGATGTCAGTTTTGAAATAAGTTTTTGAGATAAAGAAATTATATAGTATTGTGAAAGTTTGTCTTTAGTCATTTTTTTAACAATTTAACAAAAAAAATTCAAAAAATAAAACGCAATATACATCTAAAAGTAATAAAAATAAATTTGGGATTTTACCTCTAGGTCTAGAAAAAGATGTCTAATTACCAAAATAAGTCATTTTTTTAAATTCAACCAAATAAGATATTTTTTTGGAGTTTATTTTGCAACAATTTTCCTATTTTATAGGGTTTTAGTGTTTGAAGGCCATTTCATAAAGTACCCTAATTGTTTGATTTCGAATAAAAATGAATAGAAGTAGGAGGGCCAACCATGGATGAAACAATGAAGAACCAAATTAATGAACCCTAGAGTTTAGCAAAGGTTAAAGTGCACTTTCTTCATTATAAAGTTTTAAAGTTGGTTTAGACACTTTTCAAAGATCCTCAAAAACGAAATCGATCTTTGAGAACGAGAGGTACTCCTACTCGAAAACGAGGATACCCTAGAGAGAGAGAGAGAAGAGAGAGAGAGAGAGAGAGAGAGAGAGAGAGAGAGAGAGAGAGAGAGAGAGAGAGGAGAGTATAGATGAGGCATTTTCATAATACCTAGGGAAATCGATCCACAATCATAAGGGTATCCTAGGATAGGGAAGACATAATTGAGGGTGCACTTTGATTATAATGAGGAAGTGGTTTATGCATTTTGGGGGCAAAAACATTTTGATGGCAATTTTGTGACTTTCGGCCGACAAAGACCAAGAAATTGATTTAGGATAATTTTTATATTTGGGTTGGATGTTGAGTTTTGAAATTTTTTGAGATAAAGAAATTATATAGTATTGTGAAAGTTTTTGTAGTCATTTTTTTTTAACAATTTAAAAAAAAAAATTTTAAAATTAGAAATATACATCTAAAAGTAATTAAAAATTTGATTAAAAAAATCATTAAAACTGAAAGAAACACAGATGATGTAACAGTGAAATTTTTTAGAGATAATTGTTTTGAGAGAAGATCCAAACAAAGTTATATACACTGATTTCATTTAAAAGCTATTTTTATTTTATTTGTAAGTCATATTTTCCGTGATAAAACAAATGTTGCTATGGAAAGGTACAAGTATTTTGTTGGGAACCCAGGCCGTTATACTTAGTTCCGTTTGAAAGGCCCATGGAGAGCCTTAAAATGGGCCAGACTCCTGTGGTTTGTAGGTTACGAAATGCCGTAGCCCATCTCCAAAGCAAATCCAGATAATAACCATAACCAAACGAATTTAATGATCCGCGGATTAGTCAATAGCCCATGAGCACAATCGCTACATTTATCCGAAGTTTTTAGCATATATATAAAAGGAACAAAGTTGAATTGTATATCCTAATTTTCTATGTGAACATTTTGATCCAAAAATATTTTTCCTACAAAGTTCTTTGAAAATTGTTCATCAGTTACGCTTAAATACGAAGATGCGTCGGTGTTTTATGGTGTAAGGCTGATATTTATTTTTTGGGTTTGGCCCAATCATTGTGTGGTGCTCATTTTAATGTATGAGGTCTAGGGTTTGACTCCTATGAAAAAGAAGTTAACTCTCGGTCTCTCGCAGTAATGAACTGATATTAACATCTTATTATTCGAAAAAAAGAAAAAAAAGAAAAAAAAGAGAGTAAGGCTGGCATTTATATTTTGAGACGGATAAGGATGATATGTAGATAAGTATAATTATACACATATATATCACTTCTACGCTATGTTATGTGATAGATATACTTCTGTATTGCTTATAGACTCGAGGGTAGGGCATCTTATAGTGCACATTCAGACTGTCCATCTCCGCAATTGGTGGTTCGGATTTAAAAAAATCCTTTTAAAGGAGATAGTTTTTTTTTAAATCCGAACCGTCCAAAACGCTTTTGAACCGAATGTGCACTACATGATAGTGCACTATAGAATTTCCGTTTCCTTCATGCTTATTTGAGAGAAATAGACTAATTGGCAAGGGAGTTTCTTTGACCTATCCAAAGTAGCGCAAGTATAATTTTTTCGTGCTATTTTAGAATTTTGATCCAAAAAAAATTTCACACTTATCTTAAGGCTATTTTTAATCACTTCTAAGTTAAATTATACTTAAGATTATATTTATTTAGATTATTTACTTAAAAAACTTGAAATAAGTTGAAGATGAGTTTTATTTTATTTTATCAGAGTTGAAGATGAGTTTGGTGCAGCTTTCTATAAGTAAAAATAAAAGTTTTTGTTAAATAAGTTCTATAATAGCTTATTAACAACAATGGTTACAAAATTTTTGTTGGACACCAAATGTACACCACTTTTGAGGAACCCATTTGGATCCCACGCTAATAATCCGAGTTTTTTTAATCTATTTAAAATACTATTTATGAGCCCTCTAAAAAATCAGCTAATTCGGATGTCGGTAAAGGTTTGATCGATTCATCTTTATCCCGGAAAATTCAAGGGACGAAAATCATTCAAGCCCTTACAGGGACTCTTAAAAACATGAAAAAATGGAACGGCTTTGATTATTTACGTGGGGTACACACTACACAGTAGTTTATATACTTAACCACGAATCTATAGTTTCACAAATACTTAAACTCCCCAATATATAAACAATTGTCCACCAATCAAAGCATCATAAACCAGGCATTTTCGCCGCAACCAAACCTATCCTTTTGCTCCTAAATGCCCTTTGACAGCTCAAATTTCAAAACCAATAGAACTTCAACTCATGTAGACACTCTCTCTCTCTCTCTCTCTCTCTCTCTCTCTCTCTCTCTCTCTCTCTCTCTCTCTCTCTCTCTCTCATAACATATATAAAAGGTAGACTTGAATCGCTAGTCCAAGTTATGGTTTCTGTTTCTTCATAGCCTAAAATGTCATTAGCCATGAAGCCGAGGATCAAAACCACTGTTCTTCGTTTGATCTCGATTATTTTATCGGCAGTGTTTGTTACTGCCGATTCCGCGCAACTCTTGGACTGGACTGTTTCGTTTTCTCAACGCGCTCCTCTTGGGATACCCAAACAGGTCCTTGTTAAATCTGCTGAAAACATACAACGTTGTACTCTTGTTTAATCGTAGTTTAATGTTTGGAGAAAGCTATGAAATGTTACGTATTCTTTTGGTGTATTTTATGCATAATTTTGGTGGATATTATGCGTGTTTTTGGTAAGATACGAAAACGGTGTACCTTGGACGTATGTAGGACAAATAGTGTTGGAGGATGATACGCTTATTTTTGGTGCCTGTTACTCGTGTTTTTAATATAGTACGAATATTTTTGGTTCATTCGTTACAGATTTTTTGGGCAGAAGTTGCATATTCTTTTTTGTTGAAGCTACAAATAGGGGTGCATGGTACACTCCAAAATAGTTACATATCGTTTTGCTTTTTTTGTTTTCGGGTACAAATTTATTTTTGTGCGAGTTATGATTTTTTGGCTAATCAAATTTTTTAATATTTTGCATTATTTTTATTGTTTTCTTAATTATAATACTCACCTAGTTGTGATAATATTTCAGGTGATTGTGATCAATGATCAGTTCCCAGGGCCGCTGCTGAATGCGACAACAAACGAAGTTGTGAATGTCAATGTTCACAACAATTTGACTGAACCATTTTTAATCACATGGTATATCCACAGTAGTCTTATAGCATGATTTAAGATTTGAAGATGTTCTCTGTTTTTTGAACTTCTTATATAGAAATTTTTACAAGTTGGTTAATGGTTATGTAAGTAGCTATGGATTTAAAAATCCGCCGTTACATAACGTATCGGCCGTTACATTCGGATATAATGAGGCGAAAAATAGTATGCACATCGTCTCTTCTATTATGTACTGGTCATCTTCGATTCACGATTGCAATAAAAAAAAATTGTCATAAATGATTTTAAAAATTCACGACCGCTCCTATTGGATCCTTTACGCATTGTTTGATACTCCCGCTACCATTGGATGACAACAGTTACTGTTACGCATTCTGAAGCCATCATTTGAAACACGAGCGAGTAGCAATTTTTAAATTATAAATTACAAATGTAAATGTTTCATCATGATTCATGAAATAAAGAAAAGTTGGAAAAGCGTTAAGTGCATAGAAAAAATAAATTGAGTGGCTCATACTAAAAGTGGGCACAACATCTAAAGTGAATCAAAGATTTATATTGTTTCTCCTACTTTTTTTTTTTTTGTTTTTGTGGCAAATGTTATATTGCTATGAAACTTAATACTTGCTGAAAATTTTACTTGATTTTTTTCAACTTTTATTCATATTTTTATACTTTTTCGATACATCTCATAGAGCCGAACGATGTGATGTAAAAATTATACTGCAGTCTAGTAAAAACTAATTCCAACCCCAAAAGTCACGATGAATAGTTAGACAGAACGGGCTTAGTCTGTTTGTGTAACGTAAATGCAGGAATGGGGTGCAGATGAGGAAGAATTCATGGCAAGACGGAGTGCAAGGGACCAACTGTCCCATATTGCCAGGCCAAAACTGGACCTACACTTTCCAGCTGAAGGATCAAATTGGCAGCTTCTTCTACTTCCCGTCCCTTCTCCTTCAAAACGCGGCGGGTGGTTACGGTCCTGTACGGGTGAACAACCGGGAAGTAATCGCGGTTCCATTCCCTCAGCCTCGTGCAGAATTCGATGTCCTTATTGGAGATTGGTACAATGCAGACTATCAAGTAAGCAATGTTCTTGTTTGTGGATCCGGGGACTCTGCCACCCCAGGGCTTACCGACCGATCTCGGCCGTCCAAACACGTTTTGGATGAGCCAGATTTGAGGGGAGTTAAAATACCCAAAACACCCTTTGCACCCGTCAAATCTAGGCCATTCAAAACATATTTTGGACGAACGAGATCGGGTCGGCAGGCCCTGCCATCCATAAGGGACGGCAGAGTCCGAGTTCCTTGTTTCTAGTACCTTTAAATGTGTGGGACCCGCATGTATATGAGAGGTTGTGTCTGGATATCGAGTGTGTTCCTAGCATTTTTGTATTGCGAATCGGGATTTTTACTGTGTATGAAACCTTGTTAGGATTGATTGATAAATGGAAGATTTGATGCAGGACATGAGGGCAAGACTGGACAGTGGGGTTTTGTTGCATCTGCCGGATGGAATCCTTATCAATGGGCTCGGACCCAGTCAGGCTACTTTTGACTTCGAGCCAGGTGAATTCCCTAATCAAATTTAAATAAATAAATTTCGAAAAGAAAGCTACGATATAAACAGATTATTGTTATAGAAGTTGAACTTCAAGAGTTCGGCCTAGTAGTCTTGGTTTGGGACTCAAGAGTTTGCTCTCTCAAATTCACGCGTTAAAAATGTAAAATGGTGTTAAAAGAACAAAAGAATTATACAGAAAATGGATATGGTAGGAAGGCGAATTTGGGTATTAACATTTGAATTAATCCCAATTATTTATCAAGATAACCTGTTATTTCAAAATAGTATTAATCTTGTGGAGAACGACCTAACTATAAGAATGAATTACCCTGATTTTAAGTTAGAGGGATATCCTTTTATCTAAAATTTCTGATATATGGTTTTCAATTAATTTATTGCTTTTGTTCCTAATCATAGTTTTTTATTCAGTGATCTTTGAGTAATATCACGTTGTGCCTCAATATTCTTCAACATCACACATTTCTGTAGAGTTCATACATTTGGTTATGAACACTATTTGTCAAATTTATACGTTTAGTCGTGGCTAACATGAAAATGTGTGACATTGAACGATATTGAAACTCCACATAATGGTGCCCTGAACCACCCCATGCATGAACTTTCCTTATACTAGAGCTCAAGTTCTATCCTTCTAGTCATGCCATGCCGACGAGAGTGAGAGCCAAACGGGGTCAATTGACTCTAGTGCCTTCTAATTTTCACTAGGCATAGGTATAGTTTTCATCTAGTTTTTACTTTCTCTACTATAAAATTACTGATTTGCCCTTGCCAATTTTAAAGGTTTTGTACTTCATAGATAAACGAGGGGCAAAATAGAATTCACAACCTTTTTCTCTCACTAAAATTCTAGTTCCGCTCTTGAATATCTTTCTTATACCACATATCAAAAATCACCACACTTCTAACATCCAATGGGCCATATCAAAGCTTAGCTTGTACTTTGTTTTCATAAGTTGTAGCTATGTGTTTTACAGGGGCAACATACAGGCTAAGAATCTCAAACGTAGGACTGAAAACAACATTAAACTTCAGAATTCAGGGCCACCAAATGCAACTGGTGGAGACCGAAGGATCTTACACTGTCAAGAAATACTACGACAATCTCGACATCCACGTGGGCCAATCATACTCGGTCTTAGTCACTGCACGTAACGACGAGTCCTCCGGCAACACCTCCTACTACATGGTCGCCTCTGCCCGTTTTGTTCCGGTGAAAATGTTGGGTATCGGTATCATCCGATACTCTGGCTATCAAGGGGTGCCCCTTGCCCCACTACCTATGGGTCCCATGTTGTATGACTACATATACTCTGCTGAGCAAGCCTATTCCATAAGGTACACCATTTCCAATCTTTGAATTGTACATGTATGCTCTGAAATAAATGTCGTTTAGAGTCTATCTCTTTATAGGGAAAGTTTAAAAATCATCAAAATTAGTAAAGCTGAAGTCAACGAGGGTACTGCCATGAAGAAATTTAAACCTCGAACTAGAGGACGTAGTTATCCGATAAAATACGTTTTATATTCTTATAATCCGTGTTTTTTCAGGTGGGACTTAGCAGTAGGAGCAGCTAGGCCAAATCCACAGGGCTCCTACCGTTACGGCAACATCCCTATCAACCGTACACTGGTTCTTAGCAATGGCGTGGGGTTAATTAACGATACACTCCGGTTTACGGTTAATCAAATCTCATTTTCGTACCCCGATACGCCCTTGAAGTTAGCCGATTACTTCCAGCTTAGTGATGTATTTATGCCTGGATTGATTCCAAACACGCCCGATTATCGTCGCCCTGAATTGGGCGTTTCAGTAATCGATGCGGTGCACCGTGAGTATGTTCAAGTGGTTTTCCAGAACAATATGCGATTCATCCAAACATGGCATGCTGATGGGTACAATTTCTTCGTTGTTGGGTAAGTTTTTTTTTTCTTTTTTTCAATAACAATATGCGATTTATCTTTTTTGTTGCGACTTCTAATGAAAAATGGCTCGAATTCAATTTTTAGAATGGGATTCGGTATGTGGGATGAGAGCAAGACGGCAACATATAACATGGTTGATGCAATTTCTCGCTCCACGGTCCAGGTGATCACGGTTAATTAATGTTATGCAAATTAAACGTTATACGCATTTTTGTATCGATTTTCACATAACTTTTGGACTTCAAAATGTTCAATACAGAAAAAGCCATTGCATAACAATTGATAGGCTAATGTTGACATATTTGGATTATGGTGGCTTATTGAGCAGGTTTATCCACTGTCATGGACAGCAATACTGATAATGTTGGACAATCAAGGAATGTGGAATTTGAGATCACAGAATGCAGAGAGTAGATACCTTGGGCAAGAGCTCTACATCAGAGTCAAGAGGGTTGGCCAGAATGACCCTTCAACCATATCTCCATGGGTTGAATCTCCTATTCCTAAAAATGTTATTAAATGTGGAAGGGCAATTTTGGCATAGTGCCCCTCCTTCCTACTCCCTCCAATTTATGTAGTTATAGTCATTTGTTTTTTTTAAGTCTAGCTAACAGCTTCATGAACCTCAAAGATTTTTGGTTTTCAAGGATGTTCTTGAGATAGATAGGAACTCATACTTTTCACATGGAAAACCATGAACGTACTTTAGATCACACTTTTTTGTTCACATTTATTGTTTTATTTCTAGCCTTGCTTGCTACGTACAGTACGTACACCCCATTTTGAACACACTTCTCAAATACACCACTCAATAGTGTTTGTACCAAAAAATATTTTAAGAATCCGAGATGTCCATTTTAAGGATTAAAAAAAAAAATCCTAGAAAGACAACCATTGGTGTGTGTTTTCATCTATCTAAGACAACTTTCAAGGGAGGTAGCAAAAGTAGATCACACTATAGGTAAAGAGCCATGAAAGTAAAAGGCACTCCAAGAGAGTAACAAATTTGCTACAACCCATTTTGGTGCAGCTTTTTCTTAAAGAGTGAGAAAATGCTCTTTAAATTGTCATTTCATCAAACTTATTAATCTATGCGAATTAATTAATCTTTTTTTTGTGCCAAAATGAGTTTTTAGAAGTCAAAATATAAATATATTTATCACTGGAAGAGTCCCCCACATCATCTCCAATCTCTGTTTCAGATTTGGAAATGTCGTTTTTTTAGGCTAATCTGGCAATTGACACCCATATATCAGGTACTATTTTGATCTTCCAAAACCATTTTCAACCCTGCGTATCCGTACCCTCTCTCTTGATTAGATCACACTAGTTCACTTTCCGTCTACCTTTCACTTTTCAACCTCCGATTAACAATCACCGTTGTTCTTAAGTTAAAGAAATTATAGTACATTTCATTGACTGAATGAGACTGTGAGAGTTATCTAACTTAAGAGCAATGGTGATAGTTAATTGGAGGTTGAAAAGTGAAACAACAGCATAATAACGGTATCAATCAGCATCATCCACCGATGACGTCTCTTCCATCTCCTTATACCTCCTGAGAATGGGGTAATCCAACATTCCAATCCCAAAGACATTCATGAAAAAAATAACAGCTGAGGGTGATCAGAAAAGGGAAGCAGAATGCTGCTAATATCGTAAATTAGTACCAACTTTGATTAAGCAAGCTGAAGGGTTTGTTTAACAGGTGCAAGAATAAGACTATATACTGGGTGGGAAACTCTGATGCTATATGGCTTAGGAAACAAACTAGCACTAGAAGCACCAATACTAAGAAAATAAAACTGAAACTGAACCTTAGGTAAATAATCTTGTGCATATTCGAAAATACCTTACCTTTGGGCCAGAGCAAAGACATGAGACCATAGATAAGGGAAAATGATTGCGCTATTTGATTCATGTACCGATCATGAATCCATGGTTGATGAAGAAACTGAATAGTGAAAACAACAAACAAAGATTGATGTAAACCTAATACCAAACTGATGGAACCGACCTGTGACCTCTAAGAATCTGCAACTAGGGTAGAATTAGAATCCACGAGTTCAAGAGAAATCATAAGATCTTTATCTATTCAATGAGCCATAAACATGGTGCAAGGGGAGAATTAGAATCCACACTAGTTCAAGAGAAATGATCATAAGATATTTATTTATTCCATAAGCCATAAACATGATGCAGTAACCATATCTATTAGGCCCAACAGATAACAATCACTACCAAAGGTCACTACTAAAAGGATAAACATGGGCTAAGAAGATAAAACCTAACCAGAAACAAATAAATCCTAGAAAACAAATGAAATGGATAAATACTAGATTACAAATCAAATATATATATATATCACCGGCGATCCTGTCAAGGATCCCGGATTTCCCGGATTGAAGGGTTTTTTGGTGTTTTGATGCTTTTAAAAATTGTTTTTGGGAAATCCGAGCCGTCCAATGTCTTCAAAAGGTGTTTTCCAAGGTCCACGCGGGAAATCTTCAAAAAAAAATACCGGGAAGGGCTTGATCCAAGTAGTTTTTCGCAAAAACTGTAAATATAAAGTTTTTGCAGAAAACTTGGATCAAGCCCTTCCCGGAAAATTTTTTTGAAGATTTTCGCGTGGACCTTGGAAAACACCATGAACACATGGACGGATCTGATCGTCAAAAAATATCGGGAAGTGGAGTCCCGGATCCGGGACTGATGGACTAGAACCTGGACTCATATAATATCTGCAATATATAATATAATATCATTATTCAAGGGAAATCCTTATTAAAAATTTTGTGGACCTAGCCTTTTTCAACTGAGCCGGATCAAATTTTGGTCAACCGCTCAATGTTTTTAAAATCGTTTTCCAAGGTCCAAGAGAAATCTTCAAAAAATAAATATTTATTTATTCAAATAAGTTTTCCATAAAATCTACATATGTACAGATTTTATCGAAAACTATTTGGATCAAGCCCTTCCGGGTATTTTTTTTTGACGAATCTTCACGTAGGCCCTTAAAAACGCATTTTAAAAATATTGAGCGGTTCGGATCATCAAAATTTGATCCGGAAGGGTGAGGTCCGCACCAAATTTTAATAAGGGATCCCTTAGGAGATCATGATCCTATATATATATCCTAATGATACATCAAATGGGCCCACTATCATCAAAGCCATAAAGATACAGGGGACGGTCCTCCCGGGCCGATGATGGCAGACACATGTGAAACGATGTCAGTTCCTTTCATCAGAGACGGCCAAGCATTTGAGCAACCATGACATTAAAAAAACTCTTCCACATATCCAAACCGAATTTCTCCAGAGCTCTAGAAACATCCAACGGTATGTCGTCATCACCCATTTGTCGTAGTAGTTCTCCTACCGCAAATGCCTGTATCGTTCCTAAATAAGCCTCAATCCAGATAAGAAAATCAACGATCTCAAGCTTTGCTCCTCCACGACTCTAACTTGCTAACTTTTGGATCTATATATGGTCGAGCTTGAATGGATTTCCATAGGGGATTATGTTTGTTACCTTGAACCATTTCCTCAATGTCCCAAATGTAAAAGAGCTGAACAAAAGTAAACTTGGAGATACCGGCATCAAAACATCAAAGAATAACTTCAAACCTATCGATTTCAGATCCAGTGATTTATAGGATACGGAACCATAAGAAAGTCACGGGGGTTGAGTTGAATGTCTAGAACCATCGTGGTGTTGGTATGAAGGTTGTATCCCAACAAACCCTAAATTAAAAGACCCAGTAATTATTGAGCATAGGACACGGTAAACAGCAAGAATCCATAGGACAAACTGAAATACTTACGTCCTCTTTTTTCATGGTAGCATGGTTGACATAAGCCTTGACTTCAAGCCCATGTTCACGGGGAGAACATACACCAATAAGGAGACCGAGGTGGAGTTTACTTCAGAAAGTCTCAACAAAGCTTCCCATGTTCTCTATTGTGAAGTAGAGAACGTGTGTCCAAGTGACTTTGAATACCTCCAACAAGTAAAAAATGTGAAGGCGGTGAAGGTCAGTTATCCCTCTCTCGACAACAAATAAATAAAAGACCCGTGTTGATTTGTTTGCAAGGATTGGCTCCATTTACTTTATCTCTCTTGGGAAAATAATCACATGAATTGTCCATTTTCATACTCAAATAGTTGCTCCTTTGCGATTACCTACTGTTACTAGAACTTCAAATGCTACCTTGATTAATGCATAAGGACACTAGAGCACACATACGATTCAGTGCAATCAAGTTTTAAAGTACACAGTATAAGAAGTTCTTTGTGTTCTTATGAGTGCAATGAAGTCCCTTACGAAACTTAAGTCCTACCTTTGTGTGTCCCACTAAGAGAATGCTACATCCTACCCAGAACAATACTGCTTTCTTTTCAAATTGGGGGTTGCCTACTTGACTCATCAGGTCTTTATTATTTGTTTTGTAATTAGGTGTTTTGATGTATAGTGTTGCATAATTAGTTTCAAGTTGTGTTGCAAGGAGATGGTCTCATCTCGTCACTGTGTATTCATTTGTTTGAGCTTTACAAAAGTCTTGACACTTTATCAAAAAAAAGTTAGATGCTAACATACTAATGTGACAACAGATCACAGAAGCAACAAAACTGGAAAAGTTTGGCGAACTATGCCAAAAACTAAATCTAGACAAAAAACACGAGGAGCTACTTATTGATCTGAGTTATTACCCTGACATGTCTTGAAATCTCATCAACTACATAAAGAAGGAGAGCTTATGAAGCCACGTGGTTGGTTAACCCACTTGTCCCGGATGTTGGCAAGAAAGGCCCAAAAGGCTATGATCCTGTCAAATACAGGGTAAACATATATCCGCGTGTTCTATTCCCTACATAAAGAGGGACGCTTGATGTACTAATAGTCTTTTATCTAGTTTTTGCACGTGTTCATCAGACAGTTTATGCGTGAGTTTGCCTTGGAACAAGAAATCATCGGCGGAATCAGCTCGGAGGTTTCAGCAAAAGCTTTTGGCGAGGAATCCTCATCGGTCCTTCCGCTGGATCAACATCAAGCAACTCGTCTTCTAAAACCACCATTTTTAATTGAAGAGAAAAACTTGTTGCTCTGACAATTTCAGAAGGGCATCTGTTGCCAAAAGAGTTACAAGTGTCCAATGTAACATTGATTCTCCGACTGGAGGAATGAGATTTCCTCAAAAGATGGATATCCAATGCGAAGAAGGCGAAAACTTCATACTAGCCATGGGAGACTTAGAGGCATGCGAGCCTCTGGAAGTTATGAAGACATGCACCCCCACCTAGAGACAATGGCAAAGTTTTCAAGCTTAACAATGAAGAAGCCGATCATTAGGGTAAGAAAAAGAAGTTGAATAAATAAATGATTGTCTACATTGAGCATTCAAACTAATTTCATCTACTTTGGTGTTGCAGATTTTGAAAACGGGAAGACAAAGGTGGGACGAAAACAACATGAAAGAACAGTTTGACCGGTTAAGGAATCATGAATTTTGCATCCCACATTTCCCCAAAAGATGTTTAATTACCATTACAATTTTCTAATGAGCAACTGTCATTGTAAAGAGGAATCTATAGGATACGGAACCATAGGAAAGTCTACACCACAATGGTTTTAGACATTCAACACAACCCCTGTGACTTTCCTATGGTTCCGTATCCTATAGATTCCTCTTTACAATGACTGTTGCTCATTAGAAAATGGTAATGGTAATTAAACATCTTCTGGGGAAATGTGGGATGCAAAATTCATGATTCCTTAACCGGTCAAACTGTTCTTTCATGTTGTTTTCGTCCCACCTTTGTCTTCCCGTTTTCAAAATCTGCAACACCAAAGTAGATGAAATTAGTTTGAATGCTCAATGTAGACAACCATTTATTTATTCAATTTCTTTTTCTTACCCTTATGATCGGCTTCTTCATTGTTAAGCTTGAAAACTTTGCCATTGTCTCTAGGTGGGGGTGCATGTCTTCATAACTTCCAGAGGCTCGCATGCCTCTAAGTCTCTCATGGCTAGTATGAAGTTTTCGCCTTCTTCGCATTGGATATCCATCTTTTGAGGGAATCTCATTCTCCTCCAGTCGGAGAATCAATGTTGCATTGGACACTTGTAACCCTTTTGGCAACAGATGCCCTTTTGAGGCTATTGGGAGGGAGAGATTGCCGCTTCCGCCTGAAAAAGATTGGTTGTTATGATGAATGTGTACTCATTGTTTAAGGAAGTGTTACAGTATTAAATATTAAATACTGATAATTAGATTTGAAAATGGATGGAAATATTTAAGAGGAATACAAGCCAGAGATCAAGGAATGTTTTACACATGTATTGAGAAAAATAATACTCCCTCCGTCCCATAATGTTTGGCCCCTACAAAACTATGTGCAATTTCCAAGCTTCAAAATAATATACTTATCGAAATAATTTTTTTGGCAAAATGGATCTTCTTTGATAGATTTCAATGAGAACTTTTGAACGCTGTAAAAAAAATTGAACAATTATTTTAGTAAATACATTATTTTTAAGATTGAAAATTGCGTGTAGTATCGTAAGGACCAAACTTTACTGGACGGAGGGAGTAGAAGGATCCGGGGTGGGTGTTGTGCGGTAGGTGTTGTGCGCCGTGTTGTGCGGTAAAACGACGTAGTTTTTGGCACACCTCTGAAACTTCCAAAGATCTTGTTTGGAAGAAGGAAAAAGCCACTACAAAGTGCCTAAACCCTAAACCCAAAGTGCCTAAATCCAAGTGCCTAAAACCACTATATCCTACCCCGAAGAGCCTAAATCCCCTAAAATTGAACCCTAAAATTGAACCTCAAAATTAACTCTCCAAACAGAGCCCATTGAAGTGTACCAAGAAAATGAACAAAACTACGTCGTTTTGCCGCACAACACGGCGCACAACATGTACCGCACAACACCTCCC
This sequence comes from Vaccinium myrtillus, assembly GCA_016920895.1. Lineage (NCBI taxonomy): Eukaryota > Viridiplantae > Streptophyta > Magnoliopsida > Ericales > Ericaceae > Vaccinium > Vaccinium myrtillus. Next base: position 33,254,115 of record CM029276.1, on the reverse strand, counting down.
CCGGTGTTCGAGTAGAAGATATTGCTTGATAGAAAAGTCAACAAAAAGGAGCAATAATCTAGCTAGAGATCTAAGATTCAAAAAGTAGTATCAATCAGAAAACATTGATCAAAACATCGATTTGTTTGGTTTGGTGCATTGGGATTGACAGATCTTGACTGTTCTGTGCTTCATAAATCATTGTATAGCACCCAATGTGGAAAGAGATATTTACAAATAAAACTATTGACAAAAAGAAATAGAATATAAACTCAATAGAGAAGTCAACAAAATGAAACAAGGATAAACCTGGAGCAGAACCATCTTGGTCGGTGGTGTGTCTGTGGGGTCAAGGAAGGTCGGTGATGGATTCCAAAATGGTGGGTGTTACCGTCTCAGATCTCTACAGTCTTTCTTCTTCTCCCTATCTAGAAGTATGGATCAAATTAAAAAAGATGTTCAGGGAGGACAACACTAAAGAGAATAATGCCACTGTTTTAAGAAGAGAGCGAGAGAGAAGAGAAGATCAGACGAACGAATGAGAGAGAGAGAAAGAGAGAGCTTACCTGAGCTGAGAGGCTGAGACCTTAGAGGCGAATGAGATTCTCGAAGAAGAAGAAGAAGAAGAGACGCGATCCGAGGAGGAAGAAGAAGATCACCAGGCAGTAGCAGTCACCAGGCACAGGCAGTGCAGTCGATCGAGTGAGAAGAGGTGAGAAAAGGGGATTTTAGGAGGATAAAGTTATAAACACACCCAATAAATTACACTATGGCCCCAATAATTTCACATATTCTGTTTTTTACGCTACTTGTTCCGATTTGCCCCAACTTGTTCCGACTTTTTTTGATTTTTTGATTTTGTCCGACTGGAGCCCGACTAAGTTGGCGAGCGACTAAATCAATCGACTAGGCCCAAGTCGACTTAGTGTACCCCGACCCGACCTAGTCGGCTGACTAGGTCGACTTTTAGAACACTGGAAAAATATGATATGAAAAGATAAAAAAGCATATTGTGCTTACATAGTACGAAGTACAAACAGAGTTCCAGTAGAACCTTAAATATAATTAGGAAATTGATTTTAAACATCAATTTAAAAATCTCAATTAATTTTCTAAATTGGGGAACATTTTTTTATTTTATTATTATTATACCAAAATAACACGTTTGTTTGCAAAGAGCTAAAATATGAAAAATTCAACCATTCCGCATCCCCAAACCACTTTTCAATGGGAAATGACTTTCAACACCATTCTTGCCACAAGTTACGGATTTCTCTGCCCCATACCCAAATCCCATTTGGTTTTTTCAATTGTCTTTCTTGTTATTTATTAATTTCACTTTTTAAAGAGGCAAAACCCCTTAAAAAAAAATTGGCATCCTTTTTAACATACTAATGGTTATTAAACACTATCGATGACCTTGGGTTTGGTAGGATGTCGGAACCCAGACTGAACATGGATGGGATTGAACCGAATCTGGGTGTTTCGAAGTCGTCGGCGACGAGCATCTCCAATCTTGACCCATTTTAAGACCCAAATTCAAAATATGGGCAAAAATCTCAAAAACACATCTCCAACGGGAGACTCAAATCCCTCCCCATTTTGGGTTTCACCCATTTCTTTGCCCAAATTGGGGAAAACCCCAACTTTGACCCAAATCCCCAATGGTTCTTTTAAGAAAGATAGAGAGAGATATGATACCAGACCTGGAAGAGCTTCGCCGGAATTGCAACATTCCACGTTGCTCTTGTTTAGCGTCAACATTCTTTGTATACGGCTACTTGTTCTTCTTGATTTTGGGATCGCGTTGGTTAGTGTTCTTGATGGCCCTCGGATTGGGACTGAATGGCATCGGATTGAGGGGGATAGCGTTTTGGGGAGATGGATGGGGTTGGTAGAGGTTGATGGTTGGTCTAGGGTTTGATATGGGGTTTAGTTGAGGTGAGTGTGGCGAAGGGTGGTGGTGAGGGGGTCTTGGGAGGCGGAGATGGAGGCGGCATCTCATTCGCCAAATGGCATGAATGCCATTAGGTTTATGTTTTTACTAGGAATTTGCGCCACATCTATCGTTGGAAAGCAGTTATTGCCTAAAGTGTATTTGATTGTGCAATCACTTTATTTCTAGAAATTGGTCGTAAACATGTAAGAGCATCTCCAACAGATTCAGCATAATTCTCACCAAATTGGCTAGAAAATGTGCATAACACTGATATAGCTAGCCAAAAAATACCACATCTACCAAACAGACTAGCCATTTAACTCAACAAAAAAAAAACTAAAAAAAAAGGGCTGAGATCTCATCATTGCCACCAACCACCACCACCGACCCACCACCACCATCACCGACCGTCCACCACCATTAATACACATACTGCCATCGCCGCCACCAACCACCATCACCGGCCAAAATCAACACACAATCTCTCTCACACACACACACACAGGGAGAGAGAGAGAGAGAGAGAGAGAGAGGCTCCTCTCGCCATGGTTGCAACCATAGTTGCCCCTAGGCCCTCCGGGTTGCCCCGCCATGAAATCCGACCAAAATCGAACCAGGTCTCAAGCCCGATCCTCCGTTGCCGACGATCTTTGACGACACCGTTGCGGCGAGGCTGGAGCGAGGGCTATAGTGCCTCGCTGGGATAGGCGAGCCAAAAAGCAAAACTAGAAAATGGCGAAGCCTTGGCAAGCCTGTTGGGTGCTGATTTCTGGGGAAAACTCTTCAATTTGATCTCGCTGGAGCACATGGCGAGACTGATGGAGATGGTCTAAACTGGACACACAATCTAAAAGAACGGTGAACCAAACATCAATGAAAAATTAAAAAAAAAACATGGAATAAAATATTTTCCTCTTGGTTAAAGACACATCTCAATGTACTCCGAGACCAATCTAAACCAACAAATCCTGCAATCCACCCATCCAACTCAACCCCAATCCTTCTTAATATTTGACAATCTAGATTGGCATCCCTCTTCCCAGAAATTCTAAAAACATCACAAAATGGATTTTGCCTGGGAGATGCTCCTAACCAAATTGCACCCTGTTTGGCTGGTGGATTTGAAGTCGGATTTGTGAGGCGGCCAGATTACAAATCTAGGGCCCACCTCTAATCCGGTCTTTGGCTAAAATTTTCCTCCGCTGGACTAATTTACTGTTGGGACTACAAATCCACCCGCGGGTGGATTTGTGAAGCCCTCCTCTACCCCTGTCGTTAGCTAATCCGGCCGTTTTGGGTCGAAACTACCCCTCCAAATCCACCCCCTTTTCAATCGGAAAAATAGTACAACATTTGGAGACAAATCCCGAAAAAACAAAAAAACAACTTGAAGATCATCTAGCCAGCAGTTTGTGAAGATCAATTGGAAAAAAAACGTGAGTCTTTATGTGAGTCTTTATGAATTTGGAACCAAGGATGAAAGGGGTACCGTTCCTGAACATCATCGATCCTAGCCAGCAGTTCGTCCTCTCCCTTTGTGGCTTTGACCGGTGGCGCTCGCGGTGGTTTGATCGGTGGAGTTTGCATTGTTGGGGAAATAATATGGAATAGGAATTTCTGATAGAATAATAATTCTAAATGATATGCATCAAACAAATTAAGGAAATTAGATAAATAGAGTAAAGATTAGAAAAGCCTGTGGGGTGGTCGAGGCACGCGAAATCGCGCTCTCCTTAGGAAAGATACACTCCTTTCTGCACGGGGTTTGAATGGCGCTCCTTCCCCAAGATACAATGACCTTCGAGTTTTCTTCTGTGCAGCGAATTAAACTCACGAACCAAATTGTTTCCCAGCACTCAAAACCCAAATAAAATGAATAGTAATAAAAGATACGGCAATATGAAAAAATGAGGTACTTATATATGATATGGAGAACTTGTATATGGGTTAAAGAATGACCAATGAAATCAGAAACTTTTCGTGGTAATGGTTGAAAGCTGGCAGTCGACTTTGTTGTGTTAAGCCATTAGCTATAACACTAATATATATAGGCACAAAAGTTGACGTCAGAAAAACTTGATATCTTCTAAAATTGTGGAGTAAAAATAGCAACTGAAAGTTAACATTATAAGCAAAGAAATTGTCTTTTTCAATCTGTTATGCAACAACCATTCCTATATTAGTAATATGCAAGTGTTATAAGAGAATAGGATAGAGGTTCCATGTTGGAGTAAAAATAGGAGACCAAGTCAACAAGTAAAAACAAACTCCTTGTATCTCTCCAACATATAATTATTTGGGAATTACACAATAAAAATATAAATTGTAAAATATTAAATTAAAACAACATTTGCAAGATCTAGAAGTCTGTTTCAGTTTCGGGGGTGGAGTTGCTAGAGAAATGAGAGAGAGAGAGAGAATAAAGTAATCTGATTTGGGAGTGGGTTTCTGGAAGTGGGTTTGTGACTTTTTGTGTGGGTGGAAAGAAAGTGTTTTATGTTCAACACCCCAGATTTTCGTGAATATGGTACCAAGTATACATTTATTTTTCTTCCACCACTCTTAAAAAAGTAGTTGACAAAGGCATTGTAAAATTATTTGAGAATGAGAGTTGTAAAATTATTTGAAATTTGCCCTCCATCATTATCTAATTTTTTTTCCTGAAATATTATTTTTTTGACATCTAATATATTATAAATATATTTATTTTTTATTTATTCTAATTATTATGTATTTATTCTAATTATAATGAAATTAATAAATTGGGGGCAATTCAGTCATTTGTCCTCTAATCTACCCTCCAAATCCTCTTTCTCAAAAAACCATCCAAACTCCTCAAAACCCAAAATCCATCCTCTTTATCAAAAACCATCCAAACACCTCATTACAAATCCATCCCTCAAAATCAAGTGGGTTTGTCCTCAAATTATAAATCCACCCTCATTACAAATCCACCCAAAATTCAAACAAAAACGTTGGTGGGGATTTACTCAAATTTTGACTCAAATTGGGTAAAAAAATTTGGATTAGAACTCGGAGATGCTTAGATCACTAGTGGTTTAATAGGCGACGTTTATTTATGCACTACGCGTATGGAGATGCGGGTTTTTAAAAAACCACTAGTGGTTTAATCGACGATGTTTATTTATGTACTACGCTTTTTGAGCAAATCAACTTTAGTATAGTGTAGATGGGGTTTAGGGACGGTTTCTAGTGTAATGGGGCAGGGTTGGTGATTAATAATGAACGAGTTTAAGCTCATATTTTGTGTTATCGGATCGGAAGTAGATCTTCGTCTAGCTCGATTGTTTGCAGAACTTGGGCTTGGAGGTATATATTTATAGGGGAAATGACTGTCAGAGGTAAGAAAGACAAATTATTCCACTTTCATGATACATTTTTGGATATCATTAGGTAATGGGAGAGAGAAAATAATTCCACATTCATGGCAAGAGAAAATTTTCCGGACAAAAATACCCCGAGCCTTAAAATCCTTTGCAAATTAACCCTCCTCTTCCCGTCTTGGGACCACACTAGTTCCTTCAGATCGGCGTAAGACTCCTCCCCGCTCATCCTCCCCGACTACTCGACGAATCGGAAGACGCATGGTTTTCTTATGGTTCGACGAACACGAAGTCGACAAATTCGACGCCATCGACAAACACCTCGTAGCCACGATTTCGCCGCCGCTTGGCCATTTACCGATGACGAGTGGATGACGCCGGATATTTCTTCGCCTTAGAATCGACTACGTCGCGTGGCTTCTCTACTTTTTAAGCGATTTCAACATGTTGCTTGTTTCCAACAAATGCAAGGACCGGTCGCGGATCGATTCTACGCATTCGTTAGAAAAAGAAGCAAAGAACAAAGTGGGAGAGTGAAATGCAAGCGAAATATCCACAATCTAGGGCATAATTTTTTTGAATTTGCAGCAAGAACAAAGTGGGAGAGTGAGATACTTGAATAATGAATGGTCTCTACAAATTGAGCTTAAAATACAAAGCTATCACGAAATGCAAGCGAGTATGTACAAAATGGGAAGTGGAGGAGAGGAAATTTGGGGTGGGAAACTGCTATGTGATTGGAGGAGAGCCTTGGAATTTTTTATTTTTATTTTTGGCACCGTAGGTCTATATTAATTGCACCTTGCATGTAAGTGTGTTGCACTAAAAAAACATTGCATGTTGGTCCATATTATCGCATTGCACCCTGGTAAATGTGTTAACACGCTTGTTTGGGGCGGTTTCTATTGCACCTTGAATGCAATTGTGTTGCACTCACAAAAAAAGCATTGCACTCGTGTTGGGTTGGTCCATATGAGGGTGCTAGTGTATTGTCAAACCAAAGTTTCTGGAAATAAATTCCAAGCATTGCACCCTGGGTCCATTTCTATTGCACCTTTAACGCAATTGTGTTGCACTTAAAAAAAGCATTGCACTCGTGTTAGTCCATATGAGGGCGCTAGTGTGTTGTCAAACCAAAGTTTCTAGAAATAAATTCTCAGCATTGCACCCTGGGTCCATTTCTATTGCACCTTATATGCAATTGTGTTGCACTTAATTTTTTTTTTTTGCACCCTGGTCTATTTCAATTGCACCTTGCATGTAAGTGTGTTGCACTAAAAAATAAAAAAATACATTGCATGTTGGTCCATATTATCAGCATTGCACCCTGGGTCCATTTCTATTGCACCTTGAATGCAATTGTGTTGCACTCTCGAACCAAATCCTTGCACTCATATTAGTCAAGTGGGGGGTAGTTTTCAACCTGAGGGTAATTTCGTCAATCAATCTCTTGGTGCCACTTATGCGGAATTATTATTTTCCTTGTCATTCATGAAGTAATTCCCAATAAGTGTGTCATGAAAGTGGAATAATTTGCCCTCCTTCCCTCTGAAACGTAATTCCCCCATATTTATATAAGTCTCAATAAGTTTGCTCTCACACCCTCTCACTCACACTCCGCTCACACTTCATTGTGTAGGACCTACCTTAGGTATAAGTCCAGAGACTTTTTATCTGGAAGTTTGGGATAAATATTGGCTACTACTACATTTTTTGGGTTTGGCGGATGTTGCACTACACAAGATGCACTGCACCATGTAGTGCGTTATCTGGCCGTCCATTTCGACAACGCATGGTTTGGATTTAATCCAATCAAATTCGAGCCATGCATCGTCCAAATGAATAGCCCAATAATACGCACTACACCGTGCAGTGCACACTACAACAAAAATGATAAACCGTGACGAAATTCTGGTGACGAAATTAATTTTTGTCTCCTATATGACTATATTCGTCACTAATATGTTCCCTCTACATCTTTTTGGTGACGAAAATATTTTCGTCACTAATATGTTCCCTCTACATCTTTTTGGTGATGAAAATATTTTTTTCGTCACTAATATGTTCCCTCCACATCTTTTTGGTGACGAAAATATTTTTTTCATCACTAATATGCTTCCTCCACATCTTTTTGGTGACGAAAATATTTTTTCATCATTAATATGTTCCCTCCACATCTTTTTGGTGACGAAAAATATTTTTTTCGTCACTAATATGTTCCCTCCACATCTTTTTGGTGACGAAAATATTTTTTTCGTCACTAATATGTTCCCTCCATTTACTCCACTAAAACTAATTTTCCTTATTTATTTAATCATTTTCTCGTAAAAATTTGCCTCGATCGGGTTTAGAAAGCTTCTTAATTATCAAGACACAATTTTATTAACAAAATTTTTTTTTTGTCTCGATCAATTGTGTAGCGATAGCTCCCCCATTTTTAATAAAATTCTTCTTTGCCGATCAAATTTAAATTGTGCAGCGATAGCTGATTAACTTTATTTTTTGTATGAAATTAATTATGTACTCTTTAATATGTAAAAGATAGATGGTTTCGATTGAAAAAAATTACTCAAGTGTGGGGTCGAGTCTTGCAATCTAAAAAAATGACCCGACGAACTTCGATTTTGGTGACAATGACGAGATGTGAAATGCCAACGGGTTTAGGGTTTTAGGGTTTAGGGTTTTAGGGGCTAGGGTTTAGGGTTTTAGGGTTTAGGGTTTTAGGGGTTAGGGTTAGGGTTTAGGGTTTAGGGTTTAGGGTTTAGGGTTTTAGGGTTTGTAGGATTTTTAGGGTTTAGGATTTAGGGTTTTAGGGTTTAGGAGTTAGGGGTTAGGGTTTTAGGGGTTAGGGTTTAGGGTTTAGGGTTTTTAGGGTTTAGGGTTTTAGGGTTTGTAGGGTTTTTAGGGTTTACGGTTTTAGGGGTTAGGGTTTAGGGTTTTAGGGTTTAGCGTAAACTGGATTTAAAATAAATTATTAAAAGGCGTTTGTTAAAAAAGAAACTTTTTTCTTTCAAAAACAAAAAATATATATTTAAAAATATATTAGTTGGTGTTTGTATAATGGGTGTTCAAATGGGGAGTGTAAAACAATCGGAATAAAAAAAAATTATTTGTATAGTATAAACTCGATTAAAAAATTTATTAAAAGGCTTTTGTTAAAAAAGAAAATTTTTTTTGTTAAAAAATAAAAAAAATTATTAAAGTTGTGATATTAGTAGGTGTTTGTATAATGGGTGATCAAATGGAGAGCATAAAACAATGGGAATAAAAAAAAACTTATTTTTATAGTATAAACTGGATTTAAAATTTTTTATTAATAGGCGTTTGTTAAAAAAAAAAAAATTCTTTCAAAAAGAAAACATATATATTTAAAAATATATTAGTTGGTGTTTGTATAATGGGTGTTCAAATGGGGAGTGTAAAACAATCGGAATAAAAAAAAAAATTATTTGTATAGTATAAACTTGATTAAATAATTTATTAAAAGGATTTTGTTAAAAAAGAAAATTGTGTTAAAAAATAAAAAAAACTATTAAAGTAGAGATATTAGTAGGTATTTGTATAAGTATAAAATTTATAAAAGAAATGATATTAGTAGGGGTTTCTATAAGAATAATCCGGTTTTTATACTATAAATATTAAAAAGGTGTCTAATTGAAACAAGAGTATGCCTAGCTCAGTTGGTTCGCGCTCACGTGGGCACACGCGAGGGCTACGGTTCGAATCCCAGGGGGAGCAAAAATTCACAAATTTTAGCCCTCATCTGCGCGCCACGTTAGCCCCCACGTTGGCGACACCTGGGTGCCACGTCAGCGCCACGCCAGCTGTCACAGGGGTGCCACGTCAGTAGTTTCCTTCATAAATTTCTGTCACAGTTAGTGACGAAAATTTTTGTCACCTAAGTAGTTTCCTTCATCAATTTGTAGTCACCGTTAGTGACGAAAGTAGTGAGTGGGTGACAAATAATTTGCAAATTGGTGACGAAAAATTTCGTCACCAAAATTTAGTATAGGTGACGAAATTATTGTTTCGTCACCAGGTGACTTTCGGAGACAACCTATAGGTGACAAAACTATTTTTCGTCACCAATACTATCAGAGACAAAAACCATGCATTTCGTGACGATTTCATTCGTCTCCAAAGACCAAATTTCTTGTAGTGGCATCTTGTGCACCGCAAGTCCCATGTTCCATTTTTTGTAAATATGTTGGTAGGCTAGGAGTGGATTTATTTTTTACTTTTTGAAAATGCAACTTAAATTGATAAAATCAGAAACAAATTGTCTGATCCATAGGTCTAAAAATGACGGATACAATAAAGGATCCAAAAGGTCTAAACAAAAAACAAGAAAACAACAAGACAAAAAAGAGCAAAATTCAACAGGTGCGATGTTGGAGACCATTGATCTGCTCATGGATGTGGCCGAAGAAAGTTTGGCAGAATCACATCACACGCGGGAACTCGCCATCCTTCATCCCACCGCATTCGCTGCTGCCTAGCACCACAACAACTGCTACTGAAGGACCCATAAATCCGTCACCAAGGCTAATCGGATCTGAGGACCGAAAACCGAGAGCTAGTTCCCCAGAATTCAAGCCTTTAATTGTTCCACATGATGCTGCCCTGGACCACCCATAAATTTTTCTTATACTGATGAGAGTTCAAGACCTATTGTTCTAGTCAGGTAGTGCTGGCGGGAGTGCAAGCCAAATGGGGTCAATTGATCTGCTCATGTATGTTCAAGTTGTTTTTCAGAACACTATGTGATTCATCCAAACATGGCACGCTGATGGGTACAATTTCTTTGTTGTTGGGTAATATATTTTTTTACCCCAACTCTTGAGCTTCTTTGACACTATTTTGTTATTTCTACTCGTAAATGGCTCTAATTCAATTTTTAGAATGGGATTAGGGACGTGGGATGAGAGCAAGACGGCAACGTATAACATGGTCAATGCAATTTCTTGCTCCACAGCCTAGTTGAGCACGGTTGACGTTATGCAAAGTCAATGTTATATGCGTTTTTAATTTTTATATAGACCTATATGATCATTAATCTTAACTAGAATGATCACATATTTGAGTTGTGTTGATTATTGAGCAGGTTTATCCACTGTCATGGACAACCATACTGATAAAGTTGGACAACCAAGGAATGTGGAATTTGAGATCACAGAATGCAGAGAGTAGATACCTTGGGCAAGAGCTCTACATTAGAGTAAAGGGGGTAATTGACCAGAATGACCCTTCAACCACATCTCCAAGGGATGAATCTCCCATTCCTGAAAATGTTAATAGACGTGGAAGGGCAATTTTGGCATAGTCCCCATCCCCTTCAATTTATTTACATAGTCAAATTTTTTCACTCTAGCTAACAGCTTGATGAACCTCGAGCATTTTTTTGTTTCAAATGATGTTCTTTTAGATCCTCCACGCTGCTTTCAGTGCTGCAATTGATTTTGGAGTTATCCTTGCTTCGTGCCAAGCAAGAAGTATCATCCACGGTGTTTTCAGTGTTGCTATCTCTGCATCATGCCAAGCAGGAAGTATCATTCCTATCCTCCATGTTGCTTTCAGTGTTGCAATCGATTTTGGAGTTATCCATGCATCGTGCCAAGCAGGAAGTATCATTCCTATCCTCCATGTTGCTTTCAGTGTTGCAATCGATTTTGGAGTTATCCCTGCATCGTGCCAAGCAGGAAGTATCCTCCACGCTGCTTTCAGTGTTGCAATCGATTTTGGAGTTATCCCTGCATCGTGCCAAGCAGGAAGTATCCTCCACGCTGCTTTCAGTGTTGCAATCGATTTTCGAGTTATCCCTGCTTCGTGCCAAGCAGGAAGTATACTCTACTACGCTGCTTTCAGTGTCGCAATTGATTTTGGAGTTACAACAGGCCTCTGAATAGGACCAGTAACTATAGAAAATTATCCCACCACATGATACAACACCTGCAATCCAGGCATATAAATTGTCTCCGGCGCTTACGTTAGCCATCACAACCTGCATCAGTGCTCCCAACAACACATCTACCAAAGATATATCAGCAGCAGCATTCATAAGTTGAGCCAAGGCATGAAGGTGTATGGTAACCATTACCAGCAAAATATTGAACAGGATGAAGCTCGCACTGCTAACCGGCCGTGAGTCCAACGCGCAGTAGAGTCCTAAAATTACACCACCTAATACACTAGTCACCTGTATGGTACTTCGGACAAAGGGTCCGACTCGTTGGTGAGGCCGAGGTGGGAATTCAAAAAAAAAGTACGTAACAACTCCCGAATTGATCAACCAGAGAGTTATGCCCATCAATACATAGAGATTTTCGTGTTTCTCGAAAATATTGTAGAAGGTAATTAGACATGTTATAAAGCCAATGTAGGGTGACAAGAGAGTACAATAACACCACAGACTGCAGGCTCGTGTATCTTCTCCTGCAATCAAGAACAAAAGCAAATCGCTGGCTTCCATAAGAAAGATCTCATTTGTGGCCCTAGTCCAAAAGAAAAGAAAAGAAAAAAAACCTCAAAAGAAATTAGTGCCCAATGGTCTGCTAGTTTGCATGTAAAATAATAGCTTAATATTCAATGTACATTTTGTCGAGTTTCTTAATAAATAAAAATTTGCCTATAAAAAAAAAAAGAGCCTCTTCAGTGCTTTTAAAAAATGAGCCCTTGATGGGTCCACGTTTATGCACTTTGAAGCTTCTACGTGGATGCAGTGTCGTTGAATGGGGTCCACGTGAATGGGATTTTGGCTTCCTCGTGTACAACATCAGATGAGAGAGAGAGAGAGAGTGGTCAAAGTGGGTAGAAAGTGGTCAAACTGGGTAGAAAGTGGTCAAAGTGAATGGGATTGCCGCTCCTTTGTTTCCATTTGAAATTCAAAATTGTTTTCGTAAAATGGTTTTCAACTCAACCATCCGAACAAAGCCTAATTTCTTTCAAAATGTCTTCCTAAATTTATGGTGTTTGGTCACATAAACTTAGGCAAAAATGTTTATCAATGAGTCTGTTGCGAGTGATTTATATGATATCAAGGAAAACAAACTTGCCCACCCAAAAGCCTAGCAACCACAAAACGATATGCACCGTATATAATATATTATATATATGTAGGTTTATCTTACCAATGGACTAGTTTTTACGAGCTCGGGGGGTCTGTATGTGAGTTTCTTATAGTGAGCAATACTGAGCGTTCAAAAGTGTTTTGGACGGTCTGGATTTTAAATAAAACTCTTTGTCAGGTCACTTTTCCACCAACTCTCCTAAAACCAATTGGTATTAGGAAGGGCTTCAATTAAGTCTTTTATGACATTCGACATCGCACATGCAAGTCTGTGTCTTTTATGACATTCGACATCGCACCCGCAAGTCTGTTTTTAGAGCGGTTGTAAAGAGTGACATTGTGTAACCAAATCCATGGGGGCACTCCGGGCCCAACAATCCCTCTCTCACGATGACGCTCCCGCGACTCGAACCCATGACCTCCTGGCTCTGATACCACTTGTCGGACCGCTTTTCCACCAACTCTCCTAAAACCAATTGGTGTTAGGAAGGGCTTCAATTAAGTCTTTTATGGCATTCGACATCGCACCCGCAAGTCTGTTTTTTAGAGCGGTCGCAAAGAGTGACATTGTGTAACCAAAATCCATGGGGGCACTCCGGGTCCAACACTCTTCCGGGGAAGAGTTAAAATTTGGACCATCCCCATCTAAAACAAAACGAATGGCTGTGATTACTCACTACACGACTACAGACCCCTTGGGTCTAGTTTAAAAGTCATATTAGACGAAAATGTGGACCGAAATTGAAAAAAATTCATATTAGACGAAAATTAGAACTTGTTTGGTACTTTTTTCGTTTTTAGTGAACTTTTTTTTTACTTATGGTAATATTTTTTTTTACTTTTTAGACTCTTTTTGTCGTCGTCCTTGTTTTAGAATCTTGGCTACCAAGGTTTGATCCTTGACCTGATGGTTAAGAAGAAGACTCCTAACCGACAGGCTACGGAACAAAGGTGAATCGAACAAAAATTTGAAAATGATGAACAAAAATATTGTGGAAACTCACCCATGATACACCCTCCACCCATGATGCACCCTCCAAGTCTGCGAGGAAGAGAATAACTGAATTACCAGAAAACAAAATTTAGAATCATACCAAAACAAGTTTCAAAATTGTTGAAACCCGAAGACAAATTCTACTTCAGAAAGCCAATTCATTTTTTGTACATGATGCAGGAAAAATGCAAAACCCTATAAATAAAGACGGCAGAGCAAGAAAGATAAAAAAAAAAAAAAAAAAAGCTGGTGTGCGAGAGAAGAGTCAACACCTCAATCGCCGCCAATGTTCAGTTCTAGAAAGACAAAATATCGGCCAAGAAACTTTTGGAAGAAGATTGGTGGTTGATTGCCGCCGGTAGCCGGAGATTATTATTTATGAGAGAGAATGGTAGAGAGAGTCAGCTAAAACAAGACGAAGATATAAGAATATCACATGAAATTATGTCAAAGGTTCCTAAAGTAACGGTCAAAACATTTAACGAGAAATTTAAAAAGACTACAAAAGTCAACTATGCGTGAGAAAGACAAGAGAGGGGCGGAGGGCCGCAGTGCTCCAAATTCGGGTCTCGTTCCGGGCTTGAAAACATAATGTAGACCGTTTAGAGTTAGACGCGAGCAACAAACAATTTAACCATGTATTTTTTAAATTTTATTTGCTTTTAATAACTCAAGTAAATATAATTTGTTTGTTAATTAGGTTGTCGATGTCCGATTTACTTAATTTTTTATGAGGAATAATACGCATTAAGGTCTACGAAGAAGAGAACGTACAGCGGAAATAACTTATTCTCTTCTTATTAGAACTCAGGACAATGCCTGAATCTGCAGCACAACAACTCGTTGTTCCTCAAGGCAGAGCAGCTCTCCACCATGTGAAAAGTAATTTTTAACGACAAAAGAATTTCTTATTAATTATCATATACTTATATAATCCACTAAAATAATAATCTTAAATCATTGGGAAACAAGAAATCCAGAGGCAGAAGTAATAAAAAAATCTTTTGAAAATACAAGTGGCCAGCGGTGAATATATTGACCATATTAATTAACTAGCTTCATGAGCTGCCTATATTTTTAATACAATTGTTGATCATTGCATTTAAATTTTAAAGAACTCATAGCCAAATGTTGATGAGAGATAGGCAGTCGAGAGCTTAGTTTTTGTTAATTGGCCATGGGATTTAGCATATATTATTCCTCTTGAGCCTTCTATTTGGAACTCATTCTCTATTTTTATTTTATTTTTAAGCCGAAAATTAAAAGAGAATTGTAAAGATTACAAGACATTAAAAACACGATAGCAAAATGGTATCACAACAAGGAACTTTTCTATGGTACACCAAAATGGTTTTGGCATATGTTATCCTAAAATAAGCATTTCAGATTATGTGGTAAGTTCAAATGCGGTGGTATTCCATATCCCGAACATACACACACCAAAATGATTCAGCATTTTTCTCGACAAGCAGAATGAAAAAAATATAAACTTAGGACTAAAAGTGCCCCAAAAAAATTAGTAAAGTCCGGAAAAATATAACAAAGACAACTTCACTGTATTTTTGTTTATATTTTATGAAATTTTCAAATTCGATAAAAAATAGTAATTTTCATCGTTGCGAAGTAATCCCAACTTCTTTTGATGAAAATCCAAAACGCCGAATGTTTTATGAGAATAATTAAGATCTTCCAAATGATGTGGAGTGGTCCACCTTGCAGGAGAAAAACAACTCTTTGCAGTCTGCAGGCCAATGTTCTCGTCTGCATGTGGATTTTTCATAGGATTGAGATCTGCTAGGAATTCACCTTGAGAGAGATCTAGAGAGAGAGAATTTGAAGGGTTTCCTGGAAAATGAAGAAGCCCAGTAAGCTTCTGTTAAGATTCAAAAAGTGTATTGAAATGTGTGAAAAATGTATAAAAATGGATGAAAGTGTATTGGAAAGTGCAAAAAGTGTATTGGAGTGTGTGTGTGTGTGTTTTGTCTTTTCCTATGCTTAATGAAAGCCGTATGAGCTTCCGTTAACAGGACCGTTCCATTATTACGAATTACTAACAATTACAGTATAAAAACAGTAAGAAAGACAAACAGTATTATTGGAGCATAGTTTTAAATAGCGGTATCGGTCACGGTATCGGTCGCGGTATCGGTGTATCGGTATCGGGACGTATCGGCGATACGTCGCGGGAATCAGGTGTAGTGGTCGTGAATTTTTTAACTTTTTTGGCGTATCGGCCGATACGGTATGGTACGTATCGGTATCGGAGCCTCCAAATCCCGAGACGAACCGGCCGATACGTACCATATCGGCTGAGATTCAAAACTATGTAATTGGAGTATTCGAGAACCGAGTCCCGTGTAATCACGGTATCCTTAGAATAGATTCTCCGGCTACCGAGAGTGTTGTAGGTTGAACCGACGTCTGTCTCCCAGGATAAAACGGCTAGATCACGGACTTCAGAACATTTCCGAGGGACGCCTTGACGAACTATATCTCTCTACAATATACGAAATGCTCCTAGTGTATATATCACCAAAGAAGAGCTTCTATGATTGAAGAGGAGTAAAACCCAGACATAAGTGGGACAACATGAGTCATGCGCCTCAAATTATTTTGTGTTTGAGGGATTTGCTAGAGTACTTATTCCATGTCTGATCTTTCAAATTTTTTGAAAATTTGACACTTGAGAGATATGAGGGATATGCTTTTATGTAAATGGAAAAATTCAACCGTCAGCCTAATGGGCGGATGATAAGAGTGTTTTTTTGACCGTCAAGAGTGCATTCTTACTAGTGTTTGCACTCTTACCGGTAAAAGATCACATTCTTACCGGTAAAAGAGTACTTTTATCGTCGATAATAGAAGGACTGTTGCGTATTTGTTTCACCCAAAACAACTGCAATACATTAAACACACAGATAAGAGAATGCAAAAGTACATGCATGAATCAATCAAGCCATCATTTGGTAAAACTCATCAAAATCCAGCTCCCCATTCCCGTCTGCATCATACACCCGAATCATGGCTTCACACTCATCCTGCGACTTGACATCCCCCAACCGACTCAAAACCCTCTGCAAACTCTTTGGAGTTATCCGTCCGGACCCCTTCCCGAATTCATACATCTCAAACGCGGCCTTAATGTCCTCCCCAGCAGCAACTTCCTTGTTCATCAGCCTCAGAAAATCTGCGAAATCAATCAAGTTATCTCCGTCCGTATCGAGATCTTCGATGACTCCCTGTGCCTCCTCGTGTGACATGTACTCCCCTATCGACGCGAAGTAAGCCCTCAATTCAACCGCCGAGATTTTCCCGTCGCTGTCTCTGTCGAAACGCCGAAAAACTTGTTTCAACTCCTCTTCTCTCGTGGAAGTTTTTCTTGGCGTAACAACAACATTTGAGTTGGCACTGGCCGACCTCTTCAATGACTTGCTACGGGGGAGGGTTATGCTCCTCATGAGGCTCTTCCTGTGAGCGAAACAACCGAAGGATTTCGAATCAACTCTTTCGGGCTCCATTGAAAATGGCTAGGATCGATCGATGTGTTTTGTTTTGTTTTGTTTTGTTTTTTCTCGTGAAAATGGATCAAATGCAACGGGAGGGAGTTATATGATTGTGAGGAAAACCTGTATCAGAAAATCGCTTGGGAAAATTATTTAAAATAATTAAAATGGTTGAAAGTAGGAAATAAATAGTAATTAATTCATTGAACTTGTTGGGTAGATCAAGAGATTGATAGTTTTGATACTACTCCAATAAATAACGTAAATTTCTGGTAGCGGGGAAATTGCATGGCAGCTTCGTTGGGGTCCCCACGGGAATTGACTAATCACATCATTGACTGGCCCACAATTGCTAATTTAATAGCATTCATGATTGGGCATATGGCCTAATGGCCGTTACCAACCCTTATTATTAACCCAATTGAAGTACATTGACAATGGATTATACATATCCGAGATTCCTACATTATTAACCTAATTCGGAAGTTTCCTTTCAATAACCACGAATGCATCTCTTCCCAGCAGATTCTCTACCAATTCTTTGGAGCTTTCTAGTAGGCTTCAGCCATCTAGTAACATGGTATCTACCAGTGCCAAAAAACTCTTGCCTTAGGTGCGTTAGACACTTGGTTGTATCGGTCGATTCCTATTTAATTTAATTTCAACATCAAGCAGGCAGTTTTCTCGACAATTCCCGGGAAGATCTCTCCTTAAATTTCTTCGGTTGTTTATCCATTAAAATGTATTCGGAGAACATTGGAACTACCATTTTTTTCTTATTTCCGAATACATTGGATAAGAAGTTTTTCGTATATACATCTGTCCCGCAAGGAAAAAAAATCAATTCGATGGATGTATCATTTATTTGTTTTAGTTCGGATGTTTCTTATGTTGCCAATCTTTTAATAGAGCTTAGGGTTCTTAGACACTTGAAAAAAAAACCTCTAATATTATATAGAAAAGAAATATTTTCAAAAAATTTCCTTAATTTGCTATCCTCACGTAGTGAAAAACTTCCGTCTATCTCTATTATGTCTTTTTTCTGTTGTCGTTTATATATAGCCATATTATGATATGGAATTCTCTTTAAAAATTACAGTATATTAAACTTATTACAGTATATGGTAAAATGAAACGTCGTGCCGGGATTATAATAGGCACGTACATCGGTACATACGCTTGAAGCTTAAAGGAATCTGACCAAAAATAAAATAAAATATGTTAGGTCACGATTTTACAAAATGTAATCCGTGTCCAGACTAAAAGTAGGTACGGTTTGGTTTCAATCCAATCATTGAGTCACAGATCGGTTCCAATTTTATCCTAGGATTACATTTCTTAAAGAAAATAGCAACCGGCAATCAAAAGAAAAATAAGAACCAGTGACCAATTTGCATTTCATGGAAATCAAATGCAAAACATAAGAACCAGTGACCAATTTGCATTTCATGGAAATCAAATGCAATACATAAAGATTACATTTTCAAGGTGCGATACCAGTTTCTACATTACAGGAAAATGCAAATACATCATTTCAGATTCAAGGTTCCAAAATCAACTGCATTGCTTTAAACATCAAAGTAGGGTACCAGTTTCTAGGCTTTTTATAGATATAACATATCACACATTAAAGTAAAATACTAAAATAGATAAAAATATTTATGACACTAGCCAAAATTATTTACATATACTATTATGTCTAATAAATATTCAGTTCGGTTGATCAACGGTTTTATAATGAAAATCCGTGGACCAAACTGCGAGTCACGATTTTTAATTTTTCCATCCGTATCCAGACCATTAATTCACGGTTCCAATCCAAAATGAACGAATTGGTTTGGTCAAGACTGGTTTCACGGTTTACCAAATTTTTTTGAGCAGCCAGCCAGCCCTACTGCTGAATACGTTATGGAAAGGGCAAAATACACCCATAGTCCCTAAAGTATTTGCTCTATGTAATAATCCCTATATACAAGGTTGCAACTTGCAAGGAAAGATTTTGGTAAAACTGAGTATTGGAGTAGTGGATTTAGAGACAAACATAGAAAAGGAGTACTTTTAGAGTCACTGTTATAGGTCGGCCCCCGATATTTAGGTCACTGTTCCAATCCAAGTTTGGTAAAATGAATTAAGTGCCGGGATTATAATAGGCAAGTACAAGAAAAATGTTATATAGTTTTGAAGCTTGAAGGAATCTGACCAAAAAATAAAATCAAAATCAAAAACATATTATAGTATTTTATGATTAGACAATAAAAAACCCAAAAAAATGTCCAATAGCATTCCTTCTTAAGATGAATGTTTCTTCTCACATTTTTACATTACACCAAAAGTAAATATTTATATTAGGATTACTCAAACGGTTAAAAAATTGAAAATTTTACAAAAAAAAAATTGAAAAAAGAACACACACATTTTATTCACACAATTTCACAAAAATTGATTTTATCCACCTAGGATTACATTTCTTAAAGAAAATAGCAATTTCATCGGTTGATTCAAAATAAAAAATAAGAACCAGTGACCAAAAAATCATGGAAATCAAATGCAACACATAAAGATTACATTTTCAAGGTGCGATACCAGTTTCTACATTACAGGAAAATGCAAATACATCATTTCAGATTCAAGGTTCCAAAATCAACTGCATTGCTTTAAACATCAAAGTAAAACCAGTTTCTAGCTGTTTTTTTTAATAGATATACATATCACACATTAAAGTAAAATACTAAAATAGATAAAAATATTTATGACAATAGCCAAAATTATTTACATATACTATTATTTATAAAATAACTATGGAAGGGTTGTGGTTGATCAAAACCCATTTTTATAATCCTAAAAATAACCAAGACTCTTCACGATTTTTAATTTTTATAATCCATGAACTTCAGCTTCTTTTCAATTCGTGATTTATCTCCGGCAAAATGATCAGGAAGCATCAATCAAAAAGAAACACATTTCGGAGCTTTATTTTGAAACCCAAGCAACCAGCCAGCCGTGATTTATCTGCTGAATATTCGTTATGATGAAGGGCTGGTGTTTCACCCATAGTCCTAAACTTTGTCAATGCAATTCCCTTGAAATTTTTTGCGAGAATGGGATTTTGTGTTCTGGCTAAAACGATACTTTAGGCAACCTTTTTGTCAATTAAAACTTAATTTGAATTAAAATTGTTTCTGGTTTCTAACAGTTTTTTCGTCTAAAAATCCAAAGCAGTGTTTTATAAAAAAAAAACTTACATAGTTTTGTGGTCCATAAAGATTTCATTTTTCCAACTTACATATTTCACATCAACTTTTTCCAACTTATACTTTCATTTTCCACTAACTAATGATGATTGAGACATCATCATTAAACATTATCCACCAACTTTTCAAAAACATTTTACTTTTAAGGGTAAAATAGGAAATGTACCAATTTTTACATATTAATTTTTCAACATCACACTTATATAGGAACGATCTAAAATGGAATACACACTACTTTTTTCATATAAATTGAAAGATATAAATAAAAAGATGATACATACTTCGAAAAGAAATAAACTCAGACGAATGGAGTATTCTATTCTCTTTCCTCTTTCCATTTTCTTTCCCTAACTTCCAAACACAGCCTTAATCGTCGTGGTTATGGGGTTGGCCCCAGTTAAAGGTCCTATAACTTCCACTCAAAGACCCAACAACTCCATAATTTGGGCTCGCGAGTGAGTTGGGCTGGGCACAACCCGGCCTTTCCCGCCAATAAAACCGAAAAATAAAAAAGTCGTTGGATGTTGAAGCTCAACGGAAAAACAACAGAGAAAAATTCAAATCATTTATACCAGTCGCCTTCAAATCGGTCTATCATACTCATTCGCATCTGATTTATACATTTATATAATGTATATAATAACCAGTCCCTGGTTCCGGTCCGTTTTCGCCTTCAAATCGGTCTTTTGTTTTCTTTTTTTTATCATTGTAGAGCCAAGGCCGGCAGCTTCTCTCTCTCTCTCTCTCTCTCTCTCTCTCTCTCTCTAGAGTTTTCTGTCTTTGTAGAACTGGATAGAAAAGCTGCAAAAGTGATAGATACCTCTGGTTATGTGTCGATTTTCGATTGATCATACCTCTGGTTATGTGATATCCTCAGTCAAAAGAATCTATTAGTTAAAATTAGTCCCAGAGACAGCGTGTGTTGAAAGACTGGATACTGTAAGCACTATTCCCCATCTCTCTCTGTATCTTTACATGTATAGACTGTGTTTGATTTGCGAAGCATGATCGGTGATGCAACCAGCAAGGTACTGAATACATGTTTTATGCAGCCGATGTAATTTGTACTCTTTTTTCATCCAACACATAGTGAAAACTATTGGAGAACCACTTGAAATCTCTGTTTTTTTTTCGTTTGTGTTATTTTCTTGATTGTTCTTTGCGAGTTTTCTGATGTAGTTTGCCCGATTTTCTCAACAGATATATGCTTGAATTTTTTGGTTATTTACAGCGAGTGAGCATAGAATCAGCCAAGTTTCAAATATGTTATTGATTTTTCTTGTTCAACTTTTATCTGTTTGACTATATCTGTGTAGAGTTACAGCCACCGTGCTTTTGATAGTATTAGTTTTTGTATTGCCTGTTTGTTTTTTCTTGTTTCCCGCTATGTGTTTGATAAATTCACTCAACGAGTTAGAACTGTTTGTTTTTCAGCCTAAGCTGATAAAACCAGTGATTCTATCCTGTTAGTCTGTTATCTGTTTCTTACCCGTCTTAGGGGTGTTAGGAGCCAATTATTTTTTAGATTCAGAATTCTGCAATGCAGATTATAAATTTTTGGGTTATAATCAGAATCAACAAAAGAGTTTTGATGATAATGTGCAGAATATAAATAAGAATACAATGCTGGATAATAATGTTCAAGTCATCATTTCAAAGCTGAAAGGGTTCTTTGTAATTGAAACCAGGAAGCTAAAAAGGAGAAGCAAATGAACCACGGAGAAATCAGTTAATTTGAGTTAGATTGCCATTTCAAAGTTGAGCTTTGAAAAACATGGATGGAAGTGGAAACTATGGGTTTGCAATGGACGAAACAGATACCGTTAGATTTCTGACAACCACAGTGGGAAGTTTCATCCATGATCGGTTGATGGATAAAGAACAAAGAACCCAACAGAAGGAGCAATGCGCGGAGAGATTGGCAGCTGAAGATGGAACCTCGGACAAAGACACGGAAATCCGGTACTCTGATCAAGCGGTATTAGCCAATTTGGATTGGGGTATTGATGCACTTGAAGAAGCAATCAACACATCCAATATGGAAACTAAGCTCGCGCGATTGGATTACGCGGAGAAGATGTTACAAGTGTGTGCTATGTTGAATTCTAGCCACAAAACCGCTGGGGTCCCTAATTTCTATCTTTCTGCTTGGGCTCACCTCAACCTTTCGTATATGTGGATATTGCGAGACAATGTCCACAATGCAGTTTTTCATGTCCTCCAAATGTTTACAATTGACCCTTTCTTTTCCCGGATTGATTTTGCTCCTGAGCTATGGAAAACTCTATTTCTTCCACACATGAGCTCAATTGTTGGGTGGTATTCGCAGGAGAGACACAGACTCGTGATGGATGGTGTACCCGATTCCACTGATTTGTCCTTTACGGTGGATTTTGATGAAGTTTTCAATGAATCCTTCATCTTATCAATGAGGCCGGATCAAACAGAGAAAATGCAGAAGCTTGAGCAAGTTTATGGGCAGTCCTTGGATGAAAATACAAGGCTTTATGCAAAATACTATAAAGACTGCTTGACCTTTGATTCTACCACTAGCAGAAAGGTCATTCCAATGATGCCAATTGTTGAGCCGCCAATGACTCCTTTGCACGAAGTGAGCCGGTCAATTCCAGATTATGTGAAATTCGGTCCCATCTTGCCTCAGAGTGCTGGATTTTCCCCAATTCTCAAATATAGAGAGAATGCAAGAGAAGCTTCTATGTGTGCCTAAACTCTAATTGATTAATTTGGAGCTTTAATTCTTGTCGTTGGACTTAGGAGGTGTTTGTCAAAGCTTTTGAGGGCAGCTTCTGCAATTTTCTGTACGGAATTGTGTACCAGTGTGTTGGCTACAGTTTCAACTTGTGCTTCAAAGCCTGAACAACTTAAAAACTGTGAGAAGCTGCCACCAAAAGTTTTACTTTGAGGAATCAGCTTTTACCAGAATCTAAATTTTGACAAACACCACCTTAGTCATAAGTTTTTGTCTAGGTTCTTTTCCTCTCTTTTTTTTCCCTTTCTTTCTTCGTTTATGTCAACATCTTTAATCGAAGGCTCTGAAGTATGTGTATCCTTTCAAACTTTTGGCCACAAGCAGATCAAGTGCAACTTCCACCTCCTCAGAGAACGTGGAGGAGACTGCTACATGGGTTCCACAAGTAAGAATTAGTCCTAAAACAATGCAAAATTCATTGCTTTCATCAAGGCTTATGGTGTGTGTGTTTCTTGAGTTATGCTCTTTATTTCGGGTGATGAAAGTTTCATCGTTGTCTCATCGTTAGGAAAGCATTCCTGAGGAAAATGAAGATGATTCTGTCGAGGAGCCTGATCTTTACGAAGATTCTGATGCTGTTGAGGAGAATGATCTTTATGAAGATTCTGATGCGCGTACACTAGAATCTATTAACAGCTTTGTAATGAAGAAGGAAGAGGAAACTAGCCCAAACATACAGCCACAAAGGGTGAATGGTTGGATGCATTATCCTACTATCTCCTCTCCTAATGATTCTATTAAAACGGGATCACCAAAGTCTTCTTCTCCAAAACCAGACCCTCCTCCAAAAAAAGAATCCCCATCTATGTCGCGCCTTTTGTCTTTTCGTCTGAGGGAACCCACCATTTCCTCCTCCTTGCCTGCGTCTCCCCAATCCCATAATGGTTCCAGTGTTAGCCCAGAAGACTCAGATGGTGAAACAACGGTATGTATTTCAAACACCAATCCGTTAACCTCTTTTGATTATTTTTATGTGGAGTATTTAAACACCAAGTATTTTACCTCGTTTGGATTGTTTATTTACAATTATAACCCAAGAATTGGGATTTTACTCAATATAGCTTATAATTCAGGATCTAAAGAAAAGCAGTCGTGCACGCGGTATGAGTTATGGGAATGGGACAAGCCAAATGATTGAAAACAGGTAAATGTGACTTTGTTTGATTTTGCTGTATCTGTGCTCTCTACAAGTATCACTATTTGTTCGACTTCACCATATTTTCACTCTCTTCTTTAGCCTTGTATACAAAACAGTCCGTTTGGCAACTTATAAAAGAGAAAGGATAGTCTTTTCTCCCTTCAAGTGAGGGGACAAAAGAAAAGACTGTACTCTCTATTGTTTGGATGAGCAGGAGAGAAAATAGAGTGACTTGAGAGGTGGGAATTTGAGGGAAAATAATATCTTCCCATTTCCCTCCGTTTCTCTCATTTCAGTTTTTTTTTTTTTTTGTCCAATCCAAACGGGTTGATCATCACCAGGGCACCATTTTTATTAATTCGAAACCTTCTTGCAAAATTGCAGTTATTTTGATGATAGTGATGAAGGAAGCCCAAGTTACGCTTCTCTCCCACTGTCTCAGAAGCCGACTCCTCATTCAAGACTACCAAAAGACTTTGTCTGCCCCATTACTGGGCAGATTTTCTGTGACCCAGTTACACTTGAAACGGGTCAGACATACGAGAGAAAAGCAATTCAAGAATGGGTGAAGAGAGGAAACACAACATGTCCCATTACCCGGCAGCCTATATCTGCAACTTCCATTCCGAAAACAAACTACGTTTTGAAAAGGCTAATCACATCTTGGAAAGAGCAACACCCTGATCTTGCTCAGGAGTTTTCATACGCCGAAACACCAGGAAGCTCCTTTCGCTCGTTCTCTTCAAAAGAAAATGTCTCAAAGTCCACTCCTTCTGGACCCTTCAGTCCATACAGTCGTAGGACCAGGGATGAATCTATTAACAATACAACAAGAAGATTAACTCGGCCCCCGGTGGTGACATCTCCGACCAGTGTGATATCTCAAGCTGCTCTTGAAACAATGATAAATGGCTTAAAACCCCACATCACATGTTTATGTACTTCAGAGGACTTAAAAGAGTGTGAAGCTGCTGTTTTGACAATTGGAAGGATATGGAAGGACTCAAAATCCTATCCAGGGCTTCATTCTTATTTCTCAAACGCAAAGATAATAAGTGGATTTGTGGAAATTTTGTCAGCTTCTATGGAAAGGGAAGTTCTCAGAACATCGGTTGGCATCCTCTCTGAATTAATATCTGCAGATGATAGGGTTGCTGAGACTCTTACACGTGTAGATTGTGATTTTGATTGCTTGGCTTCTCTGCTAGAAAATGGTCTAGCTGAGGCTTCTGTCCTTATATACCTATTGAGGCCAACATTCTTTCAGCTTTCGTCTCATGATCTTATACCCTCCCTTGTCCAACTTATTCTAACAAGAAACGAAGACCTAGGTGAAGATAGATTAGTGATGGAGCCTGAAGATGCTGCATTAGCAATTCTTGAGCAGATATTGTTGGGAGGAGACGAGAACAGCAGGCCTGTTAATGCTATGGCTGTTATATCCGCAAATGCAATTCCAGCCTTAATTGAGCGCTTGGATAGGGTAGAAGGAAGAGAGGTCATTGTAACCATACTGTTATGCTGTATTCACGCTGATAAGGGCTGCAGGAACTTGATAGCTAGCAGAATTGAGTTCTCTCATGTTCTGGAATTGTTTCATGCTGGAAATGATAGTGTGAGGAGCATATGTATAGATTTTCTCTCCGAGTTAGTTCAATTGAGCAGGTACGCGTTTTTCCACAAAACAACATTTACATATCTAGTTTGTTCGTTTTTTCAGTTTTGGGTCATAGAGAAGTGAACTTCAAATCTTTGTCAATCTTAATTGTTTGACCTATTTGATTAGGTGCAAACAAATGGATGAAAACATCTGACAAAATCCTGTTTCTGACTATGTAAACTATTTGTTTTTACTTCAATATATTTGGATCCGATAGAATCTACTCTCTCTCTCTCTCTCTCTCTCTCAACTTAGATTTCCATTACCATTAATTATTCTATATTGACGTGCACATACTTCTGGTCCAATAGTTTCTCTTCTTTGCTTAAAACCTAAACAACAGGACTAAGTTCGACTTTATGGTGTTCAGGAGAACATTCTGCAATCAGGTGCTACAGATAATTAAGGACGAAGGTACATTTAGTACTATGCACACCTTACTTGTGTATCTACAAATGGCTCCAATGGAACAGCGACCTGTTGTTGCTACTCTTCTTCTTCAGCTTGATCTCCTGGTTTGCCCTGTTAATTCTTAAGCAACCGCAATACTCAATTTAAGATAAACCTTATTTGGCACAAGACACCGTAAGCATCCATTGTAGGTTCATAATTTCGGTTTTTCAGGTTGAGCCCCTAAAGATGAGCATTTACAGGGAAGAAGCTGTAGATGCATTAATTGAAGCACTTTGTAAGAAATATTTCCCAAATTCTCAAATCACAGCTCTTGATGCCCTATTATCTCTTTCTGGGCGTCTGACTCCCTCAGGGAAGCCTTACATTGAATCCTGGTTACTCAAACTTGCCGGATTTGATCAATCTTACAATGCTTTGATGCGAGCAGAAAGGCCAAAGACACATGAACTTGCATTAACAGGAACAATGGTTTGGATATATTCAGTTCCATATAGTTTTATAATTTTTTCAGTTGCTCTTTACGTTTTGTTCTGCATGATCCTCTTACATACTTTGTGTACAGGAAGAAGAGGAGAAAGCTACAAGTTCTTGGGAGAAAAGGGTAGCTTTTGTACTTTGCAACCATGAAAAAGGTGCCATTTTTAGAGCTCTCGAAGTATGCCTCGAGAATAACTCCATAGAGATGGCAAAATCATGCCTTGTCATTGCCACTTGGCTCACACACATGCTTTATTGTCTTCCTGATACTGGTGTAAGAGATGTTGCCCGAAGGGCTTTGCTTGACCAGTTCTTAAATGTGCTGCAATCGTCAAAAAACATTGAGGACAAGATCTTGGCAGCACTAGCTTTGAAAAGCTTCATTTCTGATCCAGGTAAAGTTAGTCTCCATTAACAGTTTGTTGTATTTAGGTGGTTGACAGGGTCGTGGGCGGTGGCGGCTGAGGCCGTGGGTGTGGTGGTGGATTGTTGGGTGGTGGTTGCTGTTCACTTGGAGTGCTGGTTCTTGGTAGTGTAGTTCTAGTGTTGATATGATGAACGTTTTATACTCTTAAGAAGTGGAAAACGATTTTTACGAAATCAACTCATTCTTCCTCCGATTTTGTTATCTGTCACACCAGAAAAAACAAACAAATGTTGTCTCAAAAACATTTTCTGCCAAAAAGACGAACCATTACTCTTGGAGAGCAAATCAAAAGGTGCAGACCTTAAACTTTACTAACCTTGTGTTTCGTTCTTTTCAGGTGCACTAAATGAACTGGGAGTGTATGCCAAGTGCATATACAAAACGTTGAGAAAGCTCAAGAGGAATTCCACAATGGTCAATGACATGCTGAAAACATTGATGAACTGGCCCTCTGTCAACGCAGTCAGTCTATGACCTTTTCTTACCAATTTTTTTTTTTTGGCAAAACAAGGTACAGACGTGATTATTTACTCTTACTGGTTTGTATTCAGACAGAGCTGTGGTGTTGTGCTGAAGCGGCTGAGTTAGACTCCTGTGCAAACGGCGAGGTCTTGTGTCTGCTACATGTAAAAGGACTTATTGTAAGCAGCCATTCTGATGGAACAATAAAGGTGTGCATCTCTCTCTATTTCACAGTTTTCGCTCAAACATGCCCACGGCAACACAAACCTGCTGCAGCTTTTATTCTCGACTCTTCACCTATACTGTGAATGTTGTTTGTCATTTTCTCATTTCTTTGTACTTCCTTTTAGAGTGAGGTTGAAGTTGCTGACTAGGTTGACGGGAATGTCATTTTTATTGTGCATTTAGGTATGGGATGCTGGTAAGAGGGTTCCACAATTGGTTCAGGAAGTTCGTGAACACATAAAAGCTGTCACGTGCCTCTGTGTTTCATCCTCGGGCGATAAACTGTACAGTGGCTCCATGGACAAAACGATTCGGGTAAAACCATCTCTCTTGTTTACTTTTTTGGCACATCCACTTTTTGGTTTCTTTTCTATGAAAGGAGGAAAAGGAAAAAAAATACCAAAACAATTGGAGAAGCCTTCATGTACATCCATTTGACATTCTAGGGTCCGTTTTGGTTACCATTGCTTATTTGCTTGTATATTAAATAACCAAAATCATTTGGTTTACTTGATAAACGATGAAAGCTCATTTTCTTATTTCCTATTTCACACAAAATGGCTACCGTCTTTTATTTCAATCTCCAGGTGTGGGCAATCAAACAGGAAGCCATTCACTGCCTTCAGATTCACAACGTGAAAGATGCAGTCATGGAGTTAACGGGAAATTCCAACTTTGCATGTTTTTCCACCCAAGGAACCGGAGTCAAGGTAACTCCCCTTCAATTGTATAGCCATCTAACATGTGACCTGTAAACAAATATAATTTGTTTCAAACTTTTTAGCACAGATATATAATTGGTCCGGGGTTCCAAAGCATATAAACTTCAACAAAAATGTTAAAAGCCTTGCCATGACAGGCACTAAACTATACTGTGGATGCACTGGTTACAGTATCCAGGTAAACAATCTCTTCCATGTGTTAATTATGCTAAATTAGACAGCTATTATATAGCAGAAATGCACAAACATATTTTCATTAGTCCTGAAATTTCGGACAAAAATTGCAGGAGGTGGATCTAAGCACATACACATCCACTGTGTTCTATGCTGGTGCAAAAAAATTGCTAGGGAAACAAAACATACGTTCTCTACGTATTCACGATGGTCTTCTATTTGCTGGTGGATCTTCTGTTGATGGTATAGCAGGAAAGGTACGCACCTATCTTCAACTCTTTATCGCCAATTTTGGCCCTAAAGTATTGGTCAGCTCCAGCTTTGGTTCTTGGACTATTTTCATTTTCCCGATACAGTCCAAGTGCTAAAGCGAATCCAGTTAGACAATCTTTTAGGCTTGACCAATGAGGCTTATGTCCTCCAATTCACTCTGCACTTTAACCGAAATGATTTGCTCAACCAAGCGCAAGAAACCATGTGGCATGAACCCTACCGAGACACATACCTGGAGTTAGTATCGGACAGATAGCATGGGAGAAACTCAGTTGTTTAGGAACTAAATCGACAAAAGGCCAAATTGAGAAATGAATCATTCTTTAAAGTGGCAATGCGCAATAGCCCAAGTTTTCGCATGGATGACTGATGTTTGTTTCTTTTGGAAGGTCTTCTCTCTGTCCACAAAGGCAACAATAGGGTCTTTCTCAACGGCGCTAGACATTCACTGCATGGCAGTGAACAATGACTTCATTTTTACAGCCTCAAAATTTGGGTATATTGAGGTATGGTTAAAGGAAAGAGTCACAAGAGTTGCTTACATCAAAATGGCCAGTGGAGGAAATGCTAGAATTACATCATTGGCATCAGATTCAAATGGAGAGATGCTTTTTGCTGCCTCCTCTGAGGGAAAAATCCAGGTTAGAACACTAACCATGTTTACGATATACTAGTAGGAATAAGATAGAGTTTTCAATGTAATTAGTACAAATTTCAATTCAAATTTGCGCATCAATTTTATTATTGAAAGTAAAGAGTTAACAATTTTCCAACCAAAACAAATTTACCAAAAAAAAATTATCCGAACAAAACAAATTGAAGGGTTTTCATGTGAACTTATGTGACTAATTCAGATAACCATCAAATTGTGGGTACACAGCTATTCATTATTGGTTGGGCACACTACGTGACTGTGTTCTCAATGGACTACAAAATTTTCTCCGATTTTAGATAATTGGAGCCTTGGAGGTCTCTCTCCGTGTTTTTTAAAAAAAAATTTGGACAATTGGAAATTTTCTATGTTTGGATTGTTCAAAAATACTTGAGTACTCTTATATGCCTATGTTTCTAAGAAATAATTCATTCACTTTTTTACAAAGTTTTCGGAATCATTTAATCTGAGAAATGATTATAATTCGGATGTATCGTGGAAATCCTTCGAAAGAAAATACTCCTAATCAAATCTTTTTTTTTTTTTGGGTACTCCTTATTCTTAATCAGAAAATTTTGTGAAGGAAGGATTGTGCACAATTTTGATCTTTTCAAAACTTGTGTGAAGAAGGCATTATTATTTCTGATAATTTGAAAAAGGAGCAAGTTTTGCTTAAGGAAAATAAGAGACGTCGACCCTAAATATGTGAATTTTCGTTGTTGGTTGCAGGCATGGGAACTGGATTGAGATGTGTCAGTGACACAAACTATGAGTGTTAAAAAAAAATTCAATAAAATCGGTGACCATATTGGACAGAACCGTCCTATTTGGTATGTTCTGCAATTTAGTGTTATGGTTTTCGTTTTCAAACGCTAGTAATTTGTTTGGGGTATTGGTTTTGTATTTAGGAACCACAATTAGAACCGAATAGGCTTATTCTTTTGTATATGTAATAATAATACGTAGTACACATTTATTTGGACACACAAAACCAAGTTTCAAGAGGTTTTGTGAGGGTAAGCTTGTCGGAATTGGGGTGCTTGTAGTGAGGGGACTCACTACAGGAGTGTAGTGAGTCACATCCGGTCGTCTATCTCGGCAGCGTAGTGAGTCATATCCGGTCGTCTATCTCGGCACCGACGGCTCAAATTTAATCCAAACTACAAATGATCCGAGCCGTGCCGTCCATTGTTTGGAATAAAATCTGAACGTTCGTTACTGAGATAGACAACCAGATTGACTCACTACACCCCTGTAATGAGCCCCTCACTACAGGGCCTCCGGTTCCGAGCTTGTCCCAATATTTGGTAAAAACTGTTTGGATGTTAACAAGGCATGACAAGAACTGCACTAAGCTAGAACTTGTGCACCCAGATTGTACTGGAAATTGTAAAAAAGCATCACAAATAGAACAGTGCATCCCAGTTTTGTAACCAAAAAAATTTCTGGTTACCAAAAATCAAAACTTTACCCAAATCACGAAAGGGAAATACACACAGATGATGTGGGCACTCAGAATGAAAAGGACTAATTGAAACAGTTTTTGAGAAAAATTCATAGGTCTTTCAACCTCATCCAATTTGAATCCTCATCGTGCCTGTTCTCAGATCTAATTCCAAATGCATTCAAATCCAATTTACCGGAAAAAAAATAAGTAAAAAATAAAAAATCGTACAAATAATTCAATTGAAATCATAATCGGAGAGAGAGAGAGAGCATTCAGAATGAGTAGGAGGATTATATCCTTTCATGAAATAATCGGAATATTTTCAGATTTATCATCATTATGCTCCTCCCTCCAATCTAAATCCAAAGCATTTATACATGTATTTTGTATCTATACGTATAACTCCATGTTTAAAGTAATCAGCTTTTCGAAACGGACTGAAAAAACACAAATCAAAAACCGGCCGGCCGGTGAGAAATCGAAACCATCAGAAATATTGGAACAGTACATCAGTGATGACACTTTTTGAGGGTGTCTCAGACGACCGTCGTGAGAAAGTTATCCAAAATCATCATCTGGCTTCGCTGTTTCTGATCAATGAAAAAGCTATCAAACTAAAAAAACATTCGTAAAACGAAAATTAAGCAAATATTGAGGAAGATTTTATGAACCAAATCGGTTTCTCCGACTGAGATGTGCTCTCCAGAGGAATGAAAACGAAGAACGACGCCACGGCAATTTAAAGGGAAGGACGATTCTCTGATTAGGGTTTCTGTGAGTTTTTCTTGACGAATTTACCCATTAATGGCAGCTCAATTATACTTGGAACCTTATATTTTGACAAAAATTGGTTTTTGACCCTCCACTTTTAATTGCAACAATCTAACCTGAATTGGGTAGGCCATGGGTGTTCTGAATTTCCAACACTTTCTACCGCCAGCTAATGTGGGTCCCGTATCGGATGTGGTAATTCAAATATTTTTTTTTGTGGAAAATGATTTTTTTCGGTTCACTTGTGATATTAAAAAAGTAACGGTCAAAAGTTGCGTGAAAAATGGCTTGGACAGGAGATTGTATACACCCTCACAAAAGAAGGTCGACCAGTCGGAAGCCCAAAATATTATGGGTACCGCTCACTTGTATGAACTCACGTATTGCACCAATATATCATCTGTCTTTGCTTCGTTGCTCCTATTCTTGTTAGAACAACTCCATATATAATAACGAGATATAAAGCTTTGTTGGCTTTGTATCAACATTTCGTGGCTAAAATCGGCTCATACCATCTAATTTTCTGGGAACATGTATCACAAGAGTTTGTGAAATAAAACTCATGGTATCAAGAAAATCATTGTTCTGAAGAAGTTAATTGCCATTTATTTTGGAGGCATTTTACGTTTAGGGTTAAACCATTGAAAATGGCTCTAAGGCTTACTGCTTTAATTGAGGAAGTGAAAATAAAAGAAAGTAGAGAACTTGGAATTTTATATAGGATACAGCTGGGTGTTACCTTGGTTCGGCGATCAATATGATATAATGGTCTGTTTGGATGAAGTATTGATTTTGGGGGATAAAATAATAAGGGGGTTAAATAAGAAGGGTGGACCCACATTAATGTGAAAGTTAAATAGTTCATGGTTTGGATAAGGGATAACAATGGAGGATAATGATGGTGGATGATGTAAAATCATGTCAAAAGACTTTCTTGCCCTGGTAATGTATATATTAAATTATGTATTCCTTTATAGGATAAACTTCCAATAAGGGTCCCTTATATAAGATTTCCTTGCGGACCTAGCCTTTTTTTGTGTTTCCGGACCAAATTTCGACGATCCGAACCGCTCAATGTTTAAAAAAATGTTTTTAAGGGCCTACGCGGGAAATATTCAAAAAAAAAACCCGGAAGGGCTTGATCCGAACAGTTTTCGATAAAAACTATACATATACAGTTTTTATCGAAAACTGTTCGGATCAAGCCCTTCCGGCTATTTTTTTTTTTGAGATTTCCCGCGTAGGCCCTTAAAAACACTTTTTAAAAACATTGAGCGGTTCGGATTGTCGAAATTTGGTCCGGAAAGTAGAGGTCCGCATTTTAACTTAGATAAGGGTCCCTTATTAGAAGTTTTCCGTTCCTTTATATAATTATATAAATACCAAAATTAATTGTTTTGTTATATTTGTCAAAAATTATGTTATAATGGAGAATTCATTTCAATATTCTTTTATAGTAGTATAAATTAAGAATATTAAATATTAAAATTAACTCAACAAGCCAACAATGTAAAATTGTAATGTAAAAAAAATTTAAATTTTTTTGTCAAAAGAGAAAACGTCAATCCATCAAAAGCCATCTAATTGTACCCCATATAGGGCGAGTCTGCGCCGCAATGGGCAGAAGACTCGTTAGGAGGTGTACAGTACCTTTTAGATAACAATTTGAGTCTCCAAAGTAGAGAGCTGAGTCTATCTTTATTGATGATCCATATTCACCATTTCTTACAATTTCTCACTTTTCTTACTCATCCAAACAAAAAAGTATGGAATTTCATCATCAATCTCTGAAGTGATTTTTGGTAAGAAAAGAAATAAGAATCACATCACTAATTTAAACCAACAAAACATATGAGAAATGGCGGAGGACCTATTCAAGGCGGAGTCCGTGTTAGTGACTCATTTTAGCTGATTAAACTACTCTAGCCTCTGACTCAGTTTTTTACTGTAACTCAGCCTTCATTTCAACTACTGAAACTCGACCATGGCGATCGATACAATCCCTCCTCTAATACATGCACAACTAAATTACCTTCTCGCTCTCTCCCCTCTTCCCATCAAGGTAAGTAATTGCACTCTTTCCGATTTAGGGTTTCATTTTTTTCATGAACAATTTTAGTATGATTGTGGAAAAATGGATCATAACTTTGATTGCATGCGTGTGATGTCTCAGGTTGAACAAATGTGGTCTAGATCTTAGAAAGGACTTTAGGTGCACCGTTGGTTCATGGATTTGGGAAAAACAAGTAGTCGTTGAAAGAATAATTGTAATAATGTGAGTGATTTTTAAGTTCAGCAGCCTACCAAGGCCCTTGAAAGAAGGGTAGCCTCGGAGGACCCAATTGTCAATTACTGTTTATGCAATTATATTGTTGTTGCTTGTCATTGTAGGATGTAAGGATTAGACGGGTAGAGATTCATCTATTAAGTGTATTTGCTCATGGTGCTACAAATGAAGAAGAGAATAACAAGTTTTTGATTTCTTATCAATCGTTTGCTTTGTTCACTTTCATATTTTAAGTTAAGAATGTAATCGTACTTTCTGACTTTATGTGAACTTAAACTTTTGTATTTAATTTGGGTATGTAACCAAATTATGTTTCCCTTGACCCTAGATTAATGTCTTTTAATTAATAGAAAACATATATTCCAATTGAAATACTTTTAAAAGAGTGTTTATTGGACCCGGGGTGCTTGTGTGCACATTTGAGTTGCTGATCTCGGCAATGGACAATTCAGATTTCATCTCAACAATGGATGACTTCGATTTGCAAAGTGCCGAGATGAAATTAGGACCGTTAAAAATACATCCGACGACTCGAATGCCGCACACTACAGTCACACACCAAGAGCACACACCCGTTAACGTTTTCGAAAACTAGAGCGTTACTGAAAAAATATACTTTCTTTTACGAGTATACGTATGTGTCTGCCAAGTATGAACACAAAATGTCTATGTTTATTTGATGTAGAACAAGTGACAACTCAATTCTATGATCAATTAGACCGGTCTAAGCCTCGGAGACCCAACAGCTTTTAATTGAAAATTGACAAAATTGGCAGTTTATCGACGAGTTCAGAATCGGCCCAAACTTGGTGGGGTGAAGCAGAATAGCGTTGCGGTTAAGACTCACCACCTTAAAGTCATGACTGATGATGGTGAATTTCGGTTTAATCCTTAGGCCTTCAATTTTGTATTTTTGCTATTTAAGGAAATGTTTAGATTACGAATTACTCTTAACATATAATTCCGTCTAGGTTGGTTCCAGTTGGGGAAAAGTCTTATTTTTCCTTTTAGTTTCCAATTTTAGTAGTTTTTCCAATTGTGAAGGATACTTTATTTTTTTAGTAGGATTTGCTATGGTTTTCCTATATAAGAGACTGTAATCTTTCATTCTGGAACTTTTAATCTATCAATAACAATTCTGAGGTTTTTTTTTTCTCTTATGGATTCAAGAACACTTGTGGATTCGAGTACCTATATTTGCTTGGACTAATACGCTAACTAGTTTCTCGTAAATTCCGCAGCGTCATTATCTTGTGGAATACTGTTCGTTAGATTGCATGCTTTAATGTCAAGATATTTGTAAGAAAAATATAAAAATTACCAAATCATAGGAATATATGAAATTATAAGTTTAAAGTGGGGTCTTCTTTCTATATAAATCCTAACTCGGTCTATGCTAAATAAGAGTGAGAGGAGAGTTCTAGAGAGAGAAGTGGGTGACGGCCCCTCCGCAGGCTTCGTCCCTCGTGGCCGATCCACTCCCCCTCCCCCTTCGACCCCCTTCCACCCGCCTACCCGACCTCCCTTCCGACTTGCCGATCTTCTCTATGGCTGCACTTCTTTGGCGTTTGGAGACTCCCCGTGTTGGACAATCCTCTCCGTTCCGGTATGGGTGACCACGCCGGATCTGGGGTTTCCAGATCCGGACTCCTGACGACGATGGCGACGGTGGGTGATGATAGCTCGAGCGATTTGCTCTAGCGTTATTTATTTTCCTGCACTTTTTTGTATTTTTTTTTTGTTTTTTGTTGTTAGTTTTGTAGGTGATTTTGGCCGGCCATTAGTTTTGTAGGCGGTTTTGTGGCTGCTAGTTTTGGGCGACGGTTTCGCGGCCGTGGTTTTCTTTGCCGATTTTGGCCGGTAGTTTTGTTCAATACAATTCTTCTACCTCTTTATCCCAAAAAAAATAAAATAAAAACCCTAACTCCGTCATTGATTTTGGCACTCTATTTTTCTTTTTATAAACGCACTTTAAAAATGGTCTCGACTCTTGATTTTGTCTTATGTAAACTATACATGTACTGAAAAAATAAAATTTTAATGCATTAAAAAAAAGTGGACTGCAAAAATCATTAAACTTTCATAACTACCTGGATAGCGACATACTAATTTTGAGTCTCCAAAATAAAGAGCTAGGTTGGAGATGCTGCACATCAATTGATGATCCACATTTACCATTTCCTTCTCACCTTTCTTACTTATCAAACAGTAAACAATTATAAATTTCATCGTCAATCTCTGAAGTGATTTGGTAAGAAAAGAAAAGAAAAGAAATAAGAGTGAAAAAAGATAAGAAATAGTGGACCTATTCAAGGCCGAGCCCGTGGCAGTGACTCGTTCACGAGATTAAAATACTCCAGTCTGTGACTCAGTTCTTTCACTGTAACGCGACCTTCGTTTCTGCAACTGAAACTCGACCATGGCGATCGATACAGTCCCTCCTCTGATATACGCACAGCTCAATTACCTGCTCACTCACTCTCCTATCCCCATCAAGGTAAACAACCGTACACTCATCGATTTAGGGTTTCGCTTTTTTAACAAACGTATGATCATGTTTTCGGAAAAATAGATCACAAATTCGGTTGCACGCGTTTGATGTTTCAGGTTGAACAGATGTGGTCTGGATCCAAGAACCATGCGTTGCTTGATCGGTTCACGTTAGTCATTCCCTTCTGCCTCGACTCTATCAAATGTCGGTTTGTTTGTTCTCCTACACCTGGATTTTTTAGTTTGTAATAAAAAAACTGGAACTTTTGAGCGTTTCAGAGTTCGTTTGGTGTAGCAGGGGAGAAAAGAAAAGAATGGGTTATGGTGTCTCATGGGTAGGACTGCAAACTAACTGAGCTTTCGCGGCTCATTTTAGAGCTTGAGTTTCAAGCTTGTTTAGTAACCAAGCCGAGCTCGAGTTAGTTGTTACTCGGCTCATTTGTAGTGGCTCGTGTAGTAAACAAACCAAGCTTGAACACCACGAAGAATAGACAAGCCGAGCTCGAGCTCGAATATCTGGGCTCGACTTGAGCTAGACCAGTTTCCAATGAGCTGAGCTCAAACATGTCAAAGCTCGGCTTAGTTCTGCTCGTTTGTAGCCCTACAATCATGAGGTGAGAAAAGAGAAAAGAAAAGAAAAGAAAAGAAAAGAAAAGAAAAGAAATAGTTTTGGTTTCCCACATTCGCGCTTGGGGAAGTTATTAAAAGCATGACAGATAGTGAGCCGGGTGATATTTATTGTTTTATATTTGTATATTGATGGGAAATATGGTCTTTGTTATAATCCACATCCAATCAAATTTGTTTTCCACCAATTTCTCATGATTTTTGGTGAGAAACAGAACTGTTTTAAATGAGTGAGTTATATTTCTCTTTTTGCTCATTGTTTATTTCTAAATCACTCATGTCTAAAGGACTATGATGATTTTGAATGCAGGGGATGTTATATACAATGCGCTTTATCCATTAACGGCTCCAGACGTCATCTTTGGACCTGAAGATGAGAGCTTTCGTCCATTTCCCGTGTCTGGTGATGAAGGAGATCTGAAGTCCCCAAAGAACAGTTTGTCTGATTGGAATTGCAAAGACCCTACTCGGCTGTTGTCTCTCATCCTTGAACTCAGGTTTGCTGTTTTAAAAATTGAAAATATGAAACTAATTGAGTTTACTAATGTTGGTGTCATCTAAGGTTTTTATGTTGTCTTTTGTGTGCAGGGAACTGTATATGACCTACCAGAGGAAACGTGTTGGAGATGTTGATGACGAGAGGGTGAAATTCGAACTCAGCACCATTTTTCCAAGAGAGGTACTTTCTTAGTCCTTACACAACGCCTTAATGTACAAAAAGAGGAACGTCAGCCACACCTTGCAGTTGCTATGTTTGATGACATGTTTTTGATGGGATAAGTGCACATCTGTGCCTTGCGAAATTGGCCCTGAAGAAAAATATTTGTTACAATTGAATAATAATGCCTTTCGACCCATGACTTCACAATGAGCAATTAGCTGCATAACCTACAAAAGTGTATTTTTCCCGGTCTCTATATTGTCCATGAAATGTTTTGACCTTTAATGGGGTAGTTGTTAGAATTTGTTTGATCCATCATTCACTTTTGGTGCCCTTTCCTTCAAAACAAAAGAGACAGCTTTGGGGCTACTTACCAGTGCTTCTTTCTCTCTGTCAAATGGCATTTGCTTCTCGTTCTTTTCCCTGCCCTTCTGGATGCGTTCATTATGGATACATGATTCAAAGATAGGCATTGTCGGTTGATGAGGTGATCCCCTGATTGTGTCATTCCTACTACTTTGCCCTTTTGATGCTTTCTTCCACGAGCTCTTGGTGATTAGGAACGTTATTGACTGAACAAACACATGTTGCTTTTAATGTATTTGAACCTAGTTTAACATTTTTCTTTGGTCTTGCTTAAACCTCATTTCCGTTGATATTGTTCTGATTGTACTTTTGAGATAATCTTTGTTGTCTAAACCGTAGTCATGTATGATGCAGGGAATCGAAATGTATATGACCTCAGGTATCGAGAAGGTACTTTTGAAACGGATATCTTTGAATCTTTCGATTTGAGTTAAATTATGGGAATCAGCTGTGGCTGTTATAGTGTTATATACTGTATGACTTGCTTCTTTGCCTTTGCAATGTATTGTAGACTGAAGAAGTAAGATTTGCTGTGCCTTTACTGGATATGGATATGAATAAAATGGTCATCGGGTGCCCCTGGCGACACCAGCAGAAGATATTCTTGCAGGTTTTTCCCATATACCTTTTCTTGGGAAAACATTTGTTTGTAATTTTCAGGCCCGTTCACCTACGCAGAAAAGGGTTAAACAAAGAACAGTGGCAGATGACAAGCCTTACAAAATCCCTGGTAGGAGAAGGAATCTACAAGAGCAAACTTGATGAAGTTTTACTTGTGGAGTATGGGGCTTCTTTTGCACCCTGGAAAATAAACAGGATTTTGGGTATGGTCTACAAATTCGTAATTGGAG
This sequence comes from Vaccinium myrtillus, assembly GCA_016920895.1. Taxonomy (NCBI): domain Eukaryota; kingdom Viridiplantae; phylum Streptophyta; class Magnoliopsida; order Ericales; family Ericaceae; genus Vaccinium; species Vaccinium myrtillus. Next base: position 33,215,145 of record CM029276.1, on the reverse strand, counting down.
GGGCAAAATGTTTTGAGAAGTTTAGGTTCTCTCATGTCTCTCTTTTCTTCGAAGTTCAAGTTGGAAACTAGACCACATACCGTTTGTTTTCCACAGTTCACATATGGAAAGTGTGAAGCGAAGTCCCACATCGCCTCGAAGTCCCACATCACCTCGAAGTCCCACATCACCTCGATACCAAAGTAATACGAAATATATAAGCGTGAGGGCACCCTCACTTCAATAACTAGCTTTTAGGGTTGAGTTCTACCCAAGACCATGTAGCAGAACGACAAGGAATCGAGTTTTTTAGTATCTTCTGGAATGTACTTTCCTTCCCTAAAAGCGTGTCACTTCTTTTGTAGTCCTTGAAATCCATCTTACTTAAATTACAGAGTTATTTTAGTCACCCTTTTTGACAATCTCAAGTGGATTAGTAAGACGTAACCCCATATCATCTTTTCCATCTTGAATTTCCTTCACAGTTCCCACCGGAAGCTAATTTGCTTGGTTTGTGGATTCTCTTGCCTTTGCTTGGTTTGTGCAGGTCATATTTCCTGTTGGCAGAAAATATATGTCTGCCTCTTCAGCCCCACGATTAAAATTGGTATCTTCTCCTGAACTGAAGGCTCTATTTTCCATTGACGATTTCAGGCTTCCTGCATGGTTGGATGGAATGTAAGTATTTATGGCATGCAGTTCTTTTCTGTTGCACTTACTCTTTTCTTAGATATATGCATATTGGTCAAATCAGAAATATTGGGTATAACTTTCTTTCCCCTCTTGAAAGGTGCATGGCCGAATATCTCCCCATTTTAGAAGAGATGCTTCAGACGCAGGTAAGATGGCATTCTTGATCAACTTGGGCTCTTATCGCCATTCCTTTCGTGGTGATGCTTTCAAAGTGAACACCTTTTATTTCTGCAATGAAATACGTTTTCCATGCTCTGAAAGGTTTTTATTTTGCCTGTTTTGAAGATTGTAGACGGAGTTGCATCTATTGATGTCAGAAGGAAGTTTATTGCGGCACTAGTTCCTCTTTTTGGACGGCCAGTGGAAGCTGATCCAGTATGAATCCTTGTATAATTGTTACTATGTCAATTGATTAAGCAAAAGCTGATTTCTATCTGCTATGCTTGCCAGGTCTTTTGCAGAAAGGCAACATTTCTGGCTTCCTCTGGGGTGTTTACGTGTTTGGTAGGATATTGAATCTTATTTACAGGATGCAGACTCTGATTTCTTTATTATTAATTTATTCGACATCTGAGTTTTACTTTTGTCAATCAGATGCCTGCGAATATGACATGCGATTTTTATGTGGCATAATATGTTGTGCCTTCATAAGTTAGATGTCCGTATGGTTTATGTGGTTGGGTTTTCTGTTTCTTTAGTTTTTTCCCTTTTTTCTCACCAGTTGAAGCATATCTCTACGTGTAATGATGTTCCAAGCGGCATCGTGCTAGCAGACCAGCTCCATTCTATCCATATTTACATGTTAACATACCTGTACTTATGTTGTATTTTGGTTCTTTTTTCCTATGTTACATGAACTCAGCAACATGCAAGCATATTGAATTTGATGTGTGCATCTAACATCCATCCAACAATGTCTAGAAACTTAAGTTTACCACGAACATATGCATTTTACTTGCATATAATGCTTGAAATGCTTTATGCCACCTTGTAAGCACTATTTAACTGAGAATATAAAGGAATTTGTGGAGGATTGTGGATGGTTTTCATGTCTCTATGACCTTGAAGATATGACTCCTATCATTAGAAGAATCGGAAGCCTAGACTCCTTTCCTTGTAACATGGTTTCCTTGTTGCGGACGTTTTCAGTTAACATGCTCACATGACTCACTCTTGGGTATTAGTGGACAAACATTAGCTGTCTGATTTGATGTTTGCGGCCGCTATTACGTCTGTTGAAGTGCCCTTATACTATGTGCTAAAGATAAATAGAACTGTAGTGGATGGTTTACTTCTGGCAAATGAAAAGATTCCGGTGTAAGTTCTTATTGGATATACAAAAATATGGGGCAAATATTAGCAAAAGATTTTGTGGTCAACTAAGGCCAGGGAAGGGAAGGCACCATGGGTGTAAAGAGATTTAAGTAGAACCATGTCTAAATATTTCAAATTTTCATGAATAAATGGTCGTGTTTGTTTCCTGTCATAATGTCAGACAAAGTGGTTTGTTCGCTCTTCAAATTTTCTGTCATGTTTCTTTCTTTCCCTTTCCCTTTTGATGTGGAATTTACTTTAAATTATTGCATTCTTGAGAATATTGGTCATTTACTTCAGGTCTGGTTACTGTAGGTACATTTTTCCATTCCACTCCAGTTCCCAAAGCAATATCCAGCTCTGATACTTCAAAGTTCTCAGGTAATCAATAATCATATGTGCATGCAGCAAAACTTGTGAAGTGGTTCTTGTGCACGTGCTTCGGATGAATGCTTGGATGACCAAGCTATAATATAATGTTTAAAAATGATGACTGTTCAGCATGGCTAAAAAACTACTGATTAGCCTTGATGACCAAGCTAGTTTCTGATGCCATGTGGTGCCTAGTGTTTGTGATTCCACAGAATGGGTGTATTGCACACCCTTTTCTGTTCGCCCCGAAAAAAGTTGTTTAACTGAAATAACAATACTTTGAACCCTTAGTATTTTAACCAATATTTTTGCTATGGTATAACCATCTGGATTCCCTGTTCTAAAACAAAGTTGATTTGCTACCAAGGAAATTATTAGGCAGTTTCTCCAGCAGTTGGTGATCAATGCACAATTCAGTTGCCTTATTAACGAACTGAAGTTAGATCTACACAAATGTAACATGATTCATATAGATCCCTCATCAAAGCTAGCAAAATAAACTACATAATCACATGGTAGAAAAAAGACTATAGCAATTTTTAATGTGGAAAACCCCACCAGGGTGGGAGACTATGGGACCTAGTCCAGAAAATCAAGCGCAAAGGAACATTAGCAGTTATAAGAGATCTTGTTGAATCTCGTCCTATTCTTGTAGAACCCACTTGCACCCAACCTATTCTTGATTCTCATCCCTTTGAATTCTGGCAACAGCCACTTCGGAACCTCCGAAATCCATCTCAGGACTCTATTTTTGACCTTGTAATCCTTCTGAGGTCTTAACTTTGGTAGTAGATGACGACAATCTCCAAGTAATGGATGATTCACTCTCAGACCTCTCTCTAGATGTTTCGCGCTTCAGAGAGAGTGGAAATGGTGCATATCAAGGTTCTAAAAGGGAAAAAGACATGCTTTTATAATCTTGGTTATTATCAAACACAGCCCTCACGGCCAACAGCTCAAAAGTAAAAACAAAAATCCCCATGGCAGGGTTGCTGCTATTCTGTTAGGGTTGGTGGTTAATGTAGAAGAAATGGTAGATGCCAAATGTCTAGTGCTTACATTTTTTATGGGAATAGTATTTTCCATCCATACACGCCGTACTTTTTAAATGGAACTCTGGATTATTGATTCTCTCTCTCTCTCTCTCTCTCTCTCTCTCTCTCTCTCTCTCTCTCTCTCCTGTAGCATTTCAATTCTTCAAGTGCACCCATCAAGTCACCTCTTTTGACGGATTTTCCATGGAGTCCTAGATGGGAATCATCAGAGATGGCTGAGCGGATCTTGTAAGTTGCCCTTTTTTTTTTTGTGAAAAATGTCTGTGTGGGTGTGTTTGGGGATTTTTGGGGAGTCCTTTTTTTCACAATGCTAATTATCTTGGCAGTGACTATCTGGTGGAAGAATGTTTGAACTTCAAAAAGTACTGCAATGAGAGTCAGCTTCAGCAACGTTAGTGTGTGGAGGGGCTTCCAATGTTCCTTTAGCGCACCGTTGATAATGGATAGGAAGATGTTATGTTCATTGGCACAGTGCTAGGAACAATGGTTAAGTACATTGATTTTCTTTTGAGATGGGTATCGGGTATCGCTATGATTTTCTTTTGAGAGAACTAGTTCATGTACAAATGAAAGAGAGAAGAAAGAAAACGATCCGACTAGGGCTCTTGCAAGTTGTTAAAAGACGGAGCTCTGCAATTTACTTTCTTCGATTGCAATGGCATGGTTTTTGGAGACAGCCCTGTATGTTGTAGTATCAAACTCTTGCTGTTAAAAGCAAGAGCGGATTTGGTTATCCTGCTTCAAGGTTATGGTTGTGTTTAGCTCGTGGATGTTAAAATTAATGTTGTACCATGCTCCCCCGGCGGCCGATGGTTACCAAACCAAAACCAAACGTACATTTTTCAGTGTAGTGGAACTCAGAAATGCATCATATGTCGACTCAAAGTTGGTTCATCTAGGATTAGGGGAGCGGGGTCCCTGTATCGAGGGGACCTTATTGTACGCTCCAGCGATCATAACAGCCGTCTATATTGGTAATTAATGGTCCGGATTTGTAGACGCATAGAAAACACGTTTGGACGGTTGGGATTGGGCGCTGCACAGTATAGTCCTCAGGGCGCTATAGAGTCCGCCTTCCCTACATTTCGGCCCTATAGCGACGCTCATTGATGAATACACAAAGAAGCCATGTATGCCTACATTTCAAACCTATATCGATGCACCACTGCACCGCGTACTCCTCCTCCTACTTATTCCGCTGTCTCTTGGTAAAATAATTTTTCTTTCGTTCAACAGTTCAGGAGTGTCTAGATCAGTTTACGGGTTTACGTGTACCTTGATCAGTATTTTTCTTTTATGATAAAAACAGGTCATCCACGTCACGAATAAGAGATTCACAAGAGATTTTCTTTGCAGCTAACTGATTTAGCTAATTTGAAAAAACTGATTTTTTGTTTTTTTTGTTCTTTATTAAATTTCTTTTTGCATTTGTTAGTATTGCGTCAAGATTTTGAGGTTTCTGGATTTATCTCGTTAAGACAAATCCAAAGAGTATAAAATTATGGTCAAAAGTAATAGTTTTTTGAATAAAACCGAAAATAAACAAAAATAAACCAGTTTTTTGGATTATTTTTCGTCTTTATTCACAAAACTTTAAGTTTGGCTAATAATTTCATACTTTTTAGATTTCTCTCGTCGAGACACGACAAAAAATAAAAAAAAATCAACTGAAAACTAAACAAAATTTTTTTTTTTTGAATAAGAACAACAAAAAAAAAACCAAAAAACTAATTTTTCCAAATTAGCCAAATCACGAAATTACTCCGGTACTAAATTCCGAATTCAGAATGTCCGCCAGACATGCTAAAATAAATGGGCCCATAACTACAAGAGCGGTGGGAACGTGGGATCCGACCTATTGTTAAAATAAATGGGCCCATAACTACAAGAGCGGTGGGAACGTGGGATCCGACCTATTTACATGCGCGACCCCTCTCTGTCCTATACAAACGGGTATCCTCTCCCTCCCTCCCTCTCTCTCTCTCTCTCTCTACCATTACATCTCTCCCTCTCTTTCTATATCGCAATTCCAATCTCTCTACAAACCAGAGCCAATCCGATCAACATACAAGAAAAACAATGAGAGAAATCCTCCACATCCAGGCCGGCCAATGCGGCAACCAAATCGGCTCCAAATTCTGGGAAGTGACCTGCGACGAGCACGGTGTCCAACACGACGGCCAGTACAAGGCCGCCGAAAACCTCCCCTCCGATCTCCAACTGGAACGTATCAATGTGTACTTCAACGAGGCCACGGGCGGCCGGTACGTCCCTCGGGCCGTGCTCTTGGACCTCGAGCCGGGTACAATGGACAGCATCCGGGCCGGTCCGTACGGACAGATTTTCAGGCCTGATAACTTCGTGTTTGGGCAGTCTGGTGCCGGGAATAACTGGGCCAAAGGGCATTATACGGAGGGGGCTGAGTTGATTGATTCTGTTTTGGATGTTGTGAGGAAAGAGGCGGAGAATTGTGATTGTTTGCAAGGTAACTTTAAGCATTGGCCTTGTATTGTTGTGTGCAAGGTTTTAAATATGAAAACGTATAAATTTTCTGCGTCGATAATTGTTACATCCAAATGTATTTTTTTGATCGGTTTGCTACGTCCAAATATACCATTGGTATTGAAAAAATGTATGCTTATCGACCTGCGCCCTTTATCAATTTGTTTCTGATTCACTGACCGGTCATAGTGGATACTTGATCGTATATTTAGGCTCTCTAAAAGTTTTTTTTTGTCAAAAATTCATGAAAACCGACTCCTGCTATGTACTCCCGATATCATTACATTGTGACCAATCCTGTTACGTATTCTGATACTGCTAATCAAAACCTTGATTACACGCATGTGCATGAATTTAAGATTTGCTTGTTTTGAATTCTTAGTTTTCATTTATGTACACAATGTCTGGCTTTTGAGGGATTTGTGTGCAATAATCGTGGTTTAGGCTTTAATTGCCCTTTTGTCTGTCTTTTCTCTGTGTTCTTGTTTGAGTTATTCTTGGTGATTGTGTGTGTTGGGTCAAATCCGCAACAGCTATTAGTCATATAAGCTTGAATATCTATGCTTCTACCTGAACTTCAATTATTAACATTTTCTACTACATGTGATGTTGATAAGGTGGAGCCCTGCCATGGTGCAGCCAGACGTTGTGCCACCTTGTTTTAGACTTTAGAGTGGGGACATTAGAATACCGTGTCTTATTATAGTCACAAATGCTTTTGCACGTTGTTGTCATTTGATTACTATTTAGCAAATAGTTTCATTAGCACCGACAGTTTTGCTTCTTTTGAACGAACAAAAATGGATGATTGACCAAATCTTTTTTATTATCAAGTCTTGCTTATCATGTAATGAAACCCACCAAGATTGAGAAAACATTTTTTACACCGGCAGTGTAAATCAAAGATCGTCTAAATGAATCTCACCATATAGTGGGGAAAAAAAAATGAGGTGACCGTACCAGTGTTCTAGCAAATTGATTGAACAGTCTGCACTCCTGTAATGTTGGTCGGCCACAAATTTTGTCTAAGTAGGCAAATTTGTTCCTCTATGTGAGAGCAGATTATGGACAATTAAAGAAGTAACATTGACGCAGCTTGCATTCTTTTAAATGGGTAATTGATTTTGGCATTCCATTTTTTGATAATAACACTCCAATATTTGTCTTTTAGTGTTCAAGATACACATAACATCGACACTAAAAGAAACCTATTAGAGTGTTAACATCAAAAAGTGGAGTGCCAAAATCATTGCCCTTTAAATGAGGAAGTTTTCAAATTCTAGGTCTGCATTATGGTTTTACTGACCGTAATGAAATCAATACACTGTTTCAAAGCTAAAGCAAGAGCATATGTAATGTAAACTTTGCATCAAGACAGTTTTCCAATTCTGACAAGGGTATGTAACTGGTTCTGTTAATGCAGTTCATAAAGCTTAACAACATAATCCGTGATTCCGTCCATCCCGTTTTGATTGTCCATTTTTTGACTTTTGGATGTTGTAAATTATTTGTTCATTTATATGAAGCTAATCAAGAGCATTGCTTCTAGTGTATTGCCTCTAAAGAAAAGAGGTGGCTTTCTGGTTTAAATCTGAACTCCGTCATGTCTGTCTGTTCTGGTGTATGGTCCAGGTTTCCAGGTGTGTCATTCGCTTGGAGGAGGCACTGGCTCCGGCATGGGAACCCTCTTGATCTCAAAGATAAGGGAGGAATACCCAGACAGAATGATGCTCACATTCTCTGTTTTTCCTTCGCCAAAGGTATCTGACACCGTTGTTGAACCCTACAATGCCACTCTCTCTGTGCACCAGTTGGTGGAGAATGCTGATGAATGCATGGTCCTTGACAATGAAGCACTCTATGACATTTGCTTAAGGACATTGAAGCTCAGCAATCCAAACTGTGAGTACTGTTCACATATAGGAATAAGATGAAATCGTAGGATCTATGCTGGTTTTTATCGCCATGCTTTGGCCCAAGAGTATTGATGTAAAATAGAAAATTTTCGGGAGTTTTGTACGTTATGATGAAACTCTCGAATTTTTTTAATAAATCCCATGAAGTTAAGATGGAGCTGATGTTCAAAATTGAGACGGCGACATCAGTTTTGACATCGATTTCTGTACGAAGATTCGAGTCTGCTCTTATACCAATTTCCTGCCTATTCATCGTTTGTTTTGTGAAAGTTATATAATCACTTTAGGCCTTCACCATGAATACTAAACCGTTTCTTTTCTTTTCAGTTGGCGATCTGAATCACTTGATTTCAGCAACTATGAGTGGGGTAACTTGCTGCTTGAGATTTCCTGGCCAGCTTAACTCTGACCTGCGAAAACTCGCTGTTAACCTAATCCCATTCCCCCGTCTCCACTTCTTCATGGTGGGTTTTGCGCCCCTCACATCGCGTAGGTCCCAGCAGTACTCATCCCTCTCTGTCCCCGAGTTGAGTCAGCAGATGTGGGACGCCAAAAACATGATGTGCGCAGCCGATCCTCGCCACGGCCGCTACCTAACGGCGTCAGCAGTGTTCAGGGGCAAAATGAGCACGAAAGAGGTGGATGAACAAATGAACAACGTCCAGAACAAAAACTCGTCCTACTTCGTGGAGTGGATTCCCAACAACGTGAAATCGAGTGTCTGTGACATTCCCCCGACCGGGCTAAAAATGGCCTCGACATTCATTGGGAATTCGACGTCGATTCAGGAGATGTTTAGGAGGGTGAGCGAGCAGTTTACGGCCATGTTTAGGCGGAAGGCGTTTTTGCATTGGTATACGGGGGAAGGGATGGACGAGATGGAGTTCACGGAGGCAGAGAGCAACATGAATGACTTGGTGGCTGAGTACCAGCAGTATCAGGATGCGATGGTGGATGATGAGGAAGAGTATGAGGAAGGTGTTGAAGAGAATCATGAAGGATGAAAGTACAATACGAGGAAAAACAACCGCGGGCGATAATTACATATGGAGTGAGAAAACATTTTACGGAATCCCTATGATCACGTCCAATGGTGTCGCTATGTCGGTTCTCCCTTTCTATTCTTTCGCTTGGTAGAAAAAAGATTGGGTTTTCGATGTTGTATCGTTGCATGCTCTCTCCTATCATACTTTCAACTATCTCCATGTTGGATGTCCTATACAACTATTAAAGGTATACTATGGATAAAAATGTGTCATTGTAAAGATGATTTTTTTTTTCTCCATTTAATTTCAATTTCCCCCCTGTTCTAAACTAAACAAAACTTAGAAACTATAGATATGATTCCCCTTGATGATCTTTCTCCAGACTTGAAAAACTTCTAGGTAAATATGGCAACTATAACCGTGCATTGAAGCCCTTAACCCAATAAAAACGTTTTTGATAACTAGGTGTTTCAGGCTAGCTTAAGCGCTTCTCAACTTGTCCGGAGGCCTTGAAACTAACAATTGGACAAAAACGTGGGAGATTTTGAATCCGAGACCGTAGGAGGTAGCAAACCCCTAAGTCTCAGGCCTTTGCCAAAAAAAAAAAAAACTTACTATCAACACAATTTGAGTCACTCTCACTAGCTTAGAAACCGTCATTGGTTTTTTCGAGAATACCTACGCACTGTAATTAGTGAGTTCAAATTTGTTTGTCAACTTCTGAAGTGGGTGAACATTAACCACCACGTCCTCGTTAAATACTGTAATTCGTACGCACAAAAGTGAGGTATAGTGCATTGCCCACATCATATAGTACAACTAGCAGCTCAATGATTCCACAGTTCCACAAATACAGCTTATAAATGGCTCGGAACGGAGTAATAAAATTCATATAGTAAAAATAAAGAGTAATAAAATTATAGTAAAAATAATAAAGAGTGATAAAATTCATATATGGACCTTCGAACGGAGTACATGGCGCTCCGGCGAAAGCTGGTGAACATGAACTCACCGGAACGGACCTTGCGGCACACCCTTAAATATTACAGTCACACTCACACACTTGGACTTTGCGGCAAACACTTGAACCTTGATGGCCACATATTGAACATTGTGGCCGCATTCCACATTTTAAAACTTTACGGCCGTAGAATTCTAATCTTGCGGCTTCAAACTCTACAAATGATGCTCCACATTCTTTGTTTTCCCTTTTTCACGAAAGGTGTCCGACACAGTTGTTGATAAACAGTGGCGGAGCAAAAAATTCTATTCAGAGGGGACATCTTATCACAACAAAATATAGGGAATAAAGAAGCACCAAGAACGAAAGTTCAAACATTCTCTATTAGGCACAAAAGATTGTAGCATAATATTTTAAAACGCTTCTAAATATAAGCAAAAAAAACACTAAATATCGGTTGGTAATTTTATTTACGATTGACCTCGACAAGTTTTCATTTTTCAAAAATTCTGCATAATTGTTACTCATCCCATAGAAACATAGAATTATGATAGCTCACTTACCTATTTGATTATGGATCTTTCTATTATCCGCCCATTGGGCGGACGGTAAAACACAAAATAATCATAATTCTTACATGGAAGAGTTTTCACTGTTTGAATTCTTACATGTAAGAATTCAGATTCTATACACTTTATTGTCCGCCTATTGGGCGGATGGTAGATTAATCCTTTGATTATTAATCTTTGTGACAAAAAAATTAAATCAATTGTAATAATGATCACCAAGATTGTTTTCAATTTTTTCTTTTTTAAAACTAGTGAGACCGGGATCAATATATGTACTATTTTTCTTGTCCCACGTAGAAAAAGTAAAAAAAAAAAATGTAAAATGCATAAAAAACGGATACCAATACACCCACAAAAGCTTGAACCCAGACCCCTGGGGAGGTTAGGTAAGCACTACTGCCACTAGAGACAACAAACTGCTTGTTGCGGAATGAGCCAATTATATTATATGTAGTAAACTTAAAAACGAGTTGTAAAAAAAAATAAAAATAAAAAAAATAGCAGCAGGTGGTAAGAATCCAGTGGGGGCACGTGCCCCCTTGGTCCTAAGCTAGCCCCGCCTCTATTGATGAACCCTGCCACCCTCTCGCCCTGTTCGGTGACCGGATTTGCCTCACACCCAGATTTGTGATCCCAGTCCCACCGCAAGCCGGCGTTTGGCACGCCATTTTCGCCCGGATTTGCAAAACGAAAGTCTTTGTTGGGATTACAACTTCGGGAGCACCCGGATTAGCTAACGACAGCCTCACCCCTGTCGTTAGCTAATAAGGGGGGATTTGGATGAATTCATACCCGTTTTACCCCTCCAAATCCGGGTGATTTTGGAGGGGTTTGAACCAAAAAATACCAAAACAGGGGAGAGATTACTGTCGCCGTCATCGTCAACTATCATCGCAACTAACTCGACGTCGCCGAAACTGACCCGCTTTGGTTGTCTGCTGTGGCCTCTTTCGTTGTATTGTACATATTGGAGAGAGAGAGAGAGAGAGAGATTTTTCGGTCAAATCTGTTTTTTGAGTGAGGAGGAGACCACTTTTGATCTAGATAATGCCCATTCGATGTAATCTACATGACTACGGAGTTATTCGAATTGGCTTAAGTCAATTTTTATTTTATTAATGTATTGTAAGAGAATGACATTTCTAGTAAAACGCAATAAATATGTTACGAGAATAAGCCAGAAATTGTACATGTTAATTGTAACTGTTTCAATCCTAGGGGCCAATCATTTCCTAGTAATTTGGTGGGAATTGGGACCAATTATCACTTTGACCATTTAAGCCGGTTTTTATCCCCGTGGTTTGGCCCAAGATAAGGAAGGCCCTATTACTTTTGACATTGATTTCTGTACAAAAGAAAAGTATCACTTTTCCTGCCTAATTTGTTTTGTAAAGTATCACTTTTGACCTTCACCCTGAATACTAAACTTTTCTCTTTTCTTCTTCAGTTGGTGATCTGAACCTCTTGATTTCAGCAACTATGAGATGGGCAACTTGCTGCTGGAGATTTCCTGGCCTACTCAACTCCGACCTCCGAAAACTCGCTGTAAACCTAATCCCCTTCCCACAACCAGGCTTAAAATGGCAACGACATTCGCGGAGAATAAGAAAGCCCTATAGCAAGGAAGCCTTATGATCACGCCCAATAGTGTCACAATGTTGATTATCCCCTTCCTATTCTTGGGCTTAGTAGAATTTTCTTTTGTTGTTGATGGAATTGGTTTTTTTTTTTTTAATTTGTTGCATGCTTTCTCCTGTCTCAAACTTTCAAAATTGGGATGGCAACAACAATATTGACATCGATTTCTATCTTAAGAAACTCCCATGGTCACGTTCGAGACATATTGACATCGATTTCTATCTTAAGAAACTCCCATGGTCACGTTCGAGACATATTGACATCGATTTCTATCTTAAGAAACTCCCATGGTCACGTTCAAGACATCGGCGACTATCGCTCTCATGGCTAGCAGGTGATTTGGGTATTTATCCATCTTAAAATTTTGGTCCTGTTATGGAAATCTAACTTTTTTAGGGGACAAAGTTATTACTCTTTCAAAAGACAAATTTCTAAAATACCCTATGTCATGGATTGATAATATTTTAGAGTCTAATATATTTTCTCTTTCTAATTTTGTGTTTGAATTTGAATGACATGAAGATCAATTAAGGAAATGGCTTAACTTTTCACTATTGACTAGTCAAAACAAACAACAATATTAGGACATCCAAAAATAGAAAAATAGGACAATTTTTTTTGGACGGATGGAGTATATAAGAACAACCTTACGTTAAGTCCATCAAGGCCAAGATACACATCTCTGGTAGGGGTGTAATCGGTCTGATTTTTGGTAGTATTTTTCTGGACCAAACCAAGCATTTCGGTTTCTAAATATGCAAAACCAAACCAAATCAAATCGTTTGATATTCGGTTCAAAGTCTTCCAACAGGGGATAGATGGTGCTGGTGATCGCATCCGAGCCGTCTATCTCAGCAACAGACAGTCCGGATTTGTCCATAGAAGAGTTAACACTTTGGACGGCTCAGATGCTATCACCAGCACTCCTCTTCCAATTTTGCTATGAGGCACGAAGGAAGGACCGAAGGAAGCACCGATCTGAGCTGGCAACCAATGGGACCCAGTCCCATTTCGCCCAATTCAAAATTTTGGGAAAACGCCTGACTTCAAAATTTTGGGAAAACACTGACCTTTTCTCTCTCTCTCTCTCTCGAGAAAATTTTGTATGCCCATTGGGTACCACGCTTCACTTTTGCTTCTGCCTCTTCTCTCTCTTCTTTCTCTCTCCTCCTCCTCTCTCTCTCTCCTCACTTCAAAACCTCCATGGCTGAAATTTCCTCACCCAGATCAAAGAGCAAAATCTAGAAGTTGACTGAGGATGATGAAATCTCCTCACCCAGATCGGAGCTATAAATGGATGGATTTTTGTTTAAGATTTGAGGATGATGTTAATTTTCCCTGCAAATGTCAACTTAGAGATTGGGTTTTTTCTTCCTAGTATTTTCTCAATCTCACACATGGCAAGAGCTTCAATTAATCTCACCAGCCAAAGGGGCTGTAAGTCATATCTTCCTCTTCCGAGTTTCCGGTTCTTATGCGTACTAGAATGGCCATGAACAGATTTGAGCGTGATTTATGTGAGAAATGAGAATTTGTCATGAGATTTGCCAAGAATCCTGAAATTGTATCTAATTGAGAACCTTTGCCAATGGCCCCAATTTATCAAGAGCCAAAATGAACATGACCGTGTAGTATCTGTTTAACCAAAAAAAGAACATTACTTTGTTTTGGTGAAGGAAATGAACACAACCTTGTTTGGTATCTGACCAAAAATCTGAAATCAACATTCGGGTGATGATTAACGTTTTTCAGGAGGAAGTTGCAGGGTGCCTCATTGTGCTTAAGTGTCCAAAAAAAATTTGATTACCCACTACCCAGTAAAAATAAAACTGCAGGAGATTGATTAAGAAGTCATGTATCAATAATGGGTCATTATACTTACTTTATACTCATATTATAAGTTCATCCAGATTATGACTTTTCTATTTTCACTTATAAAATGCGAAATGATAATGGTTTCAGAATTACAAACTGGATAATGGTTTCTGCAAATCAAGAGCTTTTGCTCATCGATCTTTTTACAAACAAAATGATCCACTCACTTTCTATTTTTTTTTTCATTACCAACAACTATCCTAACTCAGTAAGAGAGCAATACAATCATAAAAGAAGAATAAAGATGCTCTGTTTCCAATCCCCTGTACTTCATCAAATCTTCGTGTCTTGCGGCGTTTTTCGGGATTGTTTCTTTCTTCTTCATCATCATCATCTTGGCGGTCTGTGGTGGTGGTGTTTGGCAGCACTTTAGATAAACAGGGATGAAGAACTGGTGGTGGGAGGTTGAGATAAACAGGGACGAAGAACTGGAGAGGGAAGATGAGAGAGAGTGATGGGCCATGGCTGAGCAACTCGGCTCACGAACAAATAGAGAGAGAGAGAGAGAGAGAGAGAGAGCATCAGTTTTGGGCGCTGGTGGTTGTACAACATTGGTGGTGGTCGTCATGGCGTTGGTGGTGGCACCGGTGGTAGAGTTTCGGTGGTTTGGGAAGGGGGAGGGAAACTGATACAAGCAGGGGTAGAGAGAGAGAGAGAAGAAGTCAGTGTTTTCTCAAAATTTTGAAGTCAGGCGTTTTCCCAAAATTTTGAATTGGGCGAAAAGGGACTGGGTCCCATTAGTTGCCAGCTCAGATCGGTGCTTCCTTCGGTCCTTCCTTCGTGCCTCATAGCAAAATTGCTCCTCTTCTGGCCCAACTTAAATTCTTCTTCAAGTACTGTAACAACAAACCAATCCCAAAAAAGGAAATACAGACAGTTGCAGAAACAACGTAAGCGCAAAATCCGGCAAAAATCTCTTTTCAGAACTCCTCTTATTTACATTTTACATACCCGAATCAATGCAAAAAATGCTAAAAAATGGTAAGTACTAAAAAATAAATACCATTTAGAGTACTACTATATGAAGAAACAGAATCGAAAGCAAAATGCTATAGTGGTTTGATGGTGGCCAAAGAGCTCTTCTTCATCTCTTTGATCCTCACCATTCGTCTTCTTCTTGCTTCTGCAGCTTTGGCTCTGCTTTCTGTAAGAGCCCTGAAGTGATCCAACGGCTGTGCTGCACCCAACCCAAAAGTCTCCTCCTCTGCAGCTACGTTGAGATCCGGAATACCAAGTGGGCCCATACGTTTGACCTTCAATTGGGGCATTTGGCCATATGGGTGTTGTTGAGAATTCTCAGTTGTATGTGGTGATGATCTGTACGCCGTATGATCCACAATGCACGGTTGCTGATGATGGATCATGCTGTGAATTTGTGGGTAATCTTGATTTTGAAAAATCATTGGAGATTGCTTTATGGGTTGGTTTAATTTCATCCCATCAGTCAAGCTTTTCTCCAAGTGAGTGTTTCCAAGGTAAAATTGTACTAGCTGTCAAAAAGAAAATTAGGCTTCTGTGAGAAAAAGAAAATAGAAACAAAATGCTGAAGTGCCAAACCCAAAGTGCACGGAAAAAGTCTTTTGTTCAATTTCGCGGTTCAAAATGCACGAGAATATAAGTACAAGGCGAAATTTTTCAGTGTCAGGTGAGCACGGCTTACGTAGCTGGGCCCGGACACCAATCTTAACTGTCCAAAGCACTTTTGACGATCGTTATGGGTGCTCAAGCAGCCACGTGGTGCCCGCCCCGCACTCAAAAAATTTCCAAATACAGGGCATTTTTTGAAATACTAGAAGATTTGACCCGGAAAAGTAGAGAGAAATCATCAAACTCTACCTTGTGTTTCTTTGCTTTCAGTTCCCAATTGAGACCTTTTAGCTTGTTGTAGTAACTCTTCACAGTCTCTATTTCCTGTTTAAATTTCACACAGCAAAAAAAAAAAAATTACTTTTACAGTTTTCCCTACACATTTGCCAAATTTTGCGGCAAAAGAAATTACAAGATAGCAGGAGATAATGTAGACAGAGACTTTGGGGGAAAATTGAAAGAAACAGACAAAATCCATGGACATAAGTTTACAGACTACTCACCCCTCTAAGCAATTCTCTTTGCTGAATCAAGCCGTCTATAATCCCAATCCACTCCTCTCTCGTCTGCAAAAATCATCAACACCATTACGATATATATATGATTTGTATGTATGCATATGAATCAGGCTTCTCTTCAGTTTGAGATAAGTTTTATATTTCGATCGTCCAAAAGTGTTTACAATAGTTCGGATTATATTGAACTACGCAGGCTTCTCTGCGGTTGAATCCGTCCTGTACGAGTATAAGGGACAGAGGCCTAAAAACAGGGGACACGTTGAATCCTGAAAACAAGGGGTGGAAACTGATAGGCAGACAAAACCCAGCAATCAAACTCAAAAGAAAATCCAAACCCACCATTCAAGCACAGATTTGTTAAATTAAGACAATACAGTAACGAGAGAGAGAGAGAGAGAGAGAGAGAGAGAGAGAGAGAGAGAGAGAGAGATACCCTTTTCTTGGAGGCTTTCTTGATAGAGTCTTTGGATTTCCCATCCAATTCGCTCGGCGAAAAGGAGAGAGGAGTGGCGGGACTCGAGGCCTCGGCCTTGACTTTGGGTCTTCTCTCACGCTCTAAACCTACTTGAACGGACGGCAATTGAGATGGGTTCAATTTGATTGCAGATCTCCTTCTTTTAAACCCCCACTTGACCGAAAATCTGTAACGAGACTCGGATTGGATGATCAGATTGGGAAAATTGAGCAAGATATCGGCGATTTCTATCTCGTAGTCGGTGAATGAAGTGGAGAGAGAGGTGGGTGTGGTGTGGGTGTTGCTGCTCCTTGTGCTCTGTTCCATTGTTTTCGGTAAAAACCAGAGAGGTTTCTTGATTTTCAGTGAAGTTCCATATGCAGAGAGAGAGAGAGAGAGAGGAATGGTGAAGGTTGCTAAAAATAGGAGTAAGAGAAAATCCATGGGAGAGAATGTGGATGGTGCCACGTGGCGAGCAAGGAAAGATGGAGGGTTGGTCTAGGGTTTATGGCCCTTGTGATAAAATATTGAAGTAGTTTTATACTACAAGTGGAATAAGGGGTTTTTTCTTCTACTTTTTTTTTAATCTATAGTAGGTTTTATGATGGGTGGGTACCGACCCATGGTACCAAAATTGTACAAATCCAAATCAGGGCCCACTTTTGGGTTCTACACGAATGATTCAAATCGTTCAATAATTTTAAAATAATTTTTTAGGTGTTCCTGCAAAAAAATCAGCCCAATTGGATATGCATAAGTGAATTATCCAATATTTCATTTTTTCATTCAGAATTTAGGATCACCAACTTACGCATATTCAATTAAGCTGATTTTTTGCCAGGACATTCAAAAAATTATTGAATAATTTGGATCATTCGTGTGAGACCTAAAAATGGTCACGCATGCCGATTTGTATAATTTTGGTGCTATAGGGGTTGGTACACCCCTAGCACGGCCCGGGTGTGTATTGTGTTAAAAAAGAACCAAACAAATGCAAAAATGATAGAGGTACAATAAAAGTCTCCAACATAGCTCTAACACAGTCACATGGAGTGTGGAGCCCACACACACAACACACTCAATTGTGTGTGGGCTCCACACACTCTGTGAGTGTGTTGGAGATTTTTGTTGTACACCTATCATTGTTGAAACAAATGGTGTGTGTACAGAAGTGCACGCTTTGCCTACTTCTCCTATCCTACACCTGTCAGGCTAGAAGATTGTAAGACCAGTTTTGGAAAAATTATTCAGAGCACTTGGCAATTGGCATACAGGTAGTGCCCCAAGCTTCTTCTCCATTGTTTGTTGATATAGAACTCAGGTTCTTGTATAAGACCCAAGTCACATGTGGTGTGAAAGAGCCGTGACACCACATTCCATTAACTTCGTCTTTTCAGCTTCTGCGTTTTTTGAGTTGATGTATGTGAAAAGACTGATTTAGTGAAACGGGCCTCAAAGTGTGTTTGGAGTTATCTCTTCTATGTTGATTCCACTTGCGTAATGTAAGACTCGTGCAACGGACTACCCTACATAAATTTGAGCCTGAATCTATCATCTGTGTTCTATAGGGTTTTTATGGTTTAATTTTTTTGGCTGGTAATTATTTAAGATCATCAAAAAGAATTTTTTGCCCCGAGCATGAGCCATAATGCACTAAATATTTTTCTCTGTTTTGTTGATAACTAAGGTTGTCCAGCCTAAATTATGCGGACCTCGACTACTTTATAGACCAATCTCACCACCAAGGAGGGGAGGTCTTGATTAGAGTCCATTATGAATTGATCAAAAAAATGTTGATAGTAACATCAAAAGTTTTAACAAAAAAAAAAAAACTAAGAGACAACAAATTCTTAAGTCACATAATGCGCATACACGAGTGTGAATGCCTTTTTTTGAAAATATCCCAAAAATACTATGATTCGCAAGAACAATCATTGAGAATCTATCGCAAAGCGAAAATTGAGAGCGCAAGCGAATGACCTACTCAAGAATTATATGAGTAAGGTCACAAGCATTAATCAACCAGACTATTTGTCTCCTCTCCTCTGTCTTACTCAACAAAGACTAATTCAACTACAAAAGCTTGACAATTCCAGTATTAATTTCCGATTCCGGCAGATTAAAGATTAGGATTTTATGGTTTCAACATGGGAAAAATACTTAGCAGGGGAATTTATATCCAAGTAAATAAAACTAACAAATAACCAATAAAAGGAAAAGGCATAAATAAAAAAAAAAAAACCAGAGAGTTATACAGCGATTTTTGGGTCCTCAGATATCGTTACCCGCAATATCGGTGCCATAAAAAAATCTCACATGTATTGCTTAGCATCCGATTTTTTTTTACCCGTTTCACAACCGGCCGTATGGCCTATACTGACCTCTACGACCTTCAAGTGCTCTGGCGACAAAAATAATTTTATAAAATTCACAATCACCGCCCCAATTTTCGCTAAGTATCATTCGATACTCTCGGTATGGCAGAATAACGATGGAACGCTTGCTGTCCACTACCGCTATTTAAAACCTTACTAAACCTTTTAGTTGGGGTTTGATCTTCCACAAAGAGGGCTCGGGTGGTAGATTAACAAGCGGAACTTCTCCGATCATGGCCTCAATCTGAAAGATGGCTTCATCAGAGTCAGAGTCAGACGATGGAGACGGTGGAGGTGGAGGAGGAAGCCGGATTGCCGATCTCATCCCTTGCAAACAGCTCCACGACGGAATTTCCCTACCCGCCGCCACTTCTGCCGATGGTTCCTCTTCGAAAGCAGCAATTAGTTCAGGCAATTGTAGTAATATTCCGGCCACCTCTTTCTCGCGATCGTCAAATAAATCCTGTAGAAAGCTTGCAAATTGAGAACTAATACAATTACTAATACTAGTAATCTTCTGCTTTTCCATTGTTAATATTTTGAACCTAATTAGTCAGTCGACGTGCGCGTAATCTGTTCCGGACATCCGGATATAAAAAAAATATTTGGAACCCTAGTTCTCAAATTAAAGCAACTCTAGGAGTATGTAGGAATTCATATAGTGTTGACGTATGTATATATAGCGAGGGAAGGAAGATCGAATCCCGCAGGGAAAAGAAATTCGGTTGAAGCTTAACTTCAAGCAACTATATAAGCAAGTCTATGGTGTTTCAGTTGGACGTGAACTCGGAAGGCAAAGACATATTATTGTCTTATTAGCAAAGAAGCATACAAGTAATTTATAATTAAACACGTAATTTAGCACAAAACAATGTATACACTCTTAAGTCTTAATGGCAAGGGGAAAAAAATACTATATTCTAAGTCTTAATGGCAAGGGAAAAAAACTATATTCTATTGCCTCTAAACTATAAACTATCAAAATTGTTTATTTTTCCCTTAAACTATCAAAGTTTTGTTTAAATTTTCCTTCAACTATCAATTACATTTTCCATCCTTTAAACTATCTAATCATTACTTACTAAGGTCAAAAAATTTTCCATCCATTACGAAAAAAAAATCACCAAGGGTATCAATGTTTTTAAATTATTATGTATATCATATATGTATCTTCATCTCTCTATCTCAAAGGGATAAAGATACTTCTATATGAAAAATTATCTCAAAATGATATGATCATCTTCTTCTCTATCTCAAATCCTTCAATTCTCAAAGTTCATTGTTCTTAAAACATTTTTCGAGGCCCCACAAAATTTCAGCTCAATCGGATGGTTGGAAGTGAATTCGAACCAAAGTCTCACCGTTTGAATCGAATTTTTTTTATTCAAACGGTGAGACTTTGGTTCGAGCACTTTCAACCGTCCGATTGAGCTGAAATTTTTGTGGCCCTCGGAAAAATGTTTTAAGAATACTGAACGGTTCGGATCACTCTGGGACCCAAAAGTGGGTCCCCGAACTCTCTGCTCTGCAATAGCACCTATCCATCTCAAAGCCTTTGTTCGTGCCTTCCCCCCCGCTCCCTCTCTCTCTCACGGCATCACTTTGTTCGCTCCCTCCGACCCACTCTATTAACTCCCTCTCTCATTTCTCTTTTTGAGCCTTGACAATTCCAACCCAAATCACAGTCTAACCAATATATTTTTCCTTAGGGACATCCTTCAGCGAAGAGAACCCAGGAAGGAGGCTTATCGGTTGCATAAACTATAAGGTAATTCTGAAAACAAAAAATGAAACTAGAAATTAATTATATGAATTCATTTTATGCTTGGTAATTCTTGAACTGCGGTGATTCAAAAAAGGGAAGGGTTATTATATAGAAAGTGGATCATCTCGCTTTTCTACCTTTTCTACCATTTCGGTATATTTTACCTGAATTTGGGGTTTTCCATGGAACTTTTGGTGTCTCGTTCTTTAGTTGGTTTCACTGTGTGATTGAAGTTATCTGATAAAACAATAGTAATACTCTAGCATCACTTTAGAGACTTCATATGGTTCAGGAGTTGGGAAGTTAGGGTTTGCTGAATTACTCCCAAACCAGGATTGAGTAGGGTTTGGGAGGAAATGTCTAATGTACCCTGTTGTTGGCGCCAAAATAAGAAGGTTAGGGCGCCAAAATAAGAAGGTTAGGGTTAATTGGTAACTTTTCCGTCGAAGAAGTGGATGGAAAATGAGTTTTGGCCTTAGTAAGTAATGATTGGATAGTTGGAGGGGTAACTGTGTGCAATTGATAGCTGAAGGGGGAAGTAAACAAAACTTCGATAATTTAAGGAGCAAGAACATATTTTACCCTATAGTGCCGTGCTCTGTCTTCTTTCTGTATAACAGTCGAGTCTATATCTCCAAGAACACAAGCATATATTCTAAAATTCTAAGTATTTCTCCTATATTGTGAGTGTGTGTGCTCTTGCCTACAACACAAAACACCCGCAGGGGAGCTATGTACCAAATGGAGCACAGAATCTGATTTCTAGAACACCTTTTATTTGGCTGAGTTTTGTCCTTCAAGGGAATAGCACGATATTATACTTACGGATATTTAAAAATTATTTATCATTAACCATCCAACAGCTAAGATTCTGAGAAACAGAAAACAAGTAAACGGTTTAGCAAACTGGGATTATGAAAAAACAAAAAAATTTTTTTGCAGTGGAATGTTACTGAGGTTGACGAGAAATACAGAGTAGATGGAAAAGAAATACACTATCATCAGCCATGTGCACAAGCCCCGTCATATCAACCTGCAGAAACTGCAAGAAGTGTCAAAGTGGAGAAGGAACTTGTGAAGGTTATGGCTGCAAGCAGAGAAACTACGTAAACTTGCTGTAAGAACAGAATGTGATGAACACATCCTTTCTCTGCTTGAAACGTAATTGAGTACTTTTCCAGATCAAGGGATTGCACGAAACTATCAACTGATTCAGCCAGCACCGGAGAAGTATCATGTTTTAACACTGCTCTCAGACATTAAGAAGCTGACCTGAGTCCCAACCTCGGTCCCTCTTAAAACTAACGTCTTCGATACCAAGAGCCCCAGAATGCCCTCCAACGGGGGGAAATTACTCAGTGTCATGCCAAGAATCATACTTTTCAGTTTCGAGTAATAGATGGCGGTGGGTTTGAGTAGATTTGGTATTGCAGTTGGAATTGGAGAATTCGTTGTCCAGTAAAGTTGGCATTTTTGCATAACAATTCAGCTTGTTCACTAATCTTACTTCTTGGATCACTTTTTTCTTCTGATTTGAGCTGTAAGTTACGACCATGAATGATGTGCAACTATGGCCTTACATATCTCTTGGCTAAGAAAACTGAATGTACAAACCAATAAAAATGGCCTAACGCAGCAACACAAGCTCCTTTGTAAAAATCCACCCATGCGTAGTGAAATTCCAGGCTCCGTCCCTGCATCACAAGCTCCTTTGCAAAAAGAATAGTAATCGCAAAAATAATGGACAAAAAATAACACTGAGACAACATTTTCACATAACACTTTCACCATCTAGTTGAAGGCAATGACATAGTAAAGAAGCAAAACAAACAAATACAGAAAGGAAATATCCAAACCGTACTATTTGTGGAGAACATTTTAATCAACCTCCTCAATCTTGGGTCCAACACTGCATTCACCGCCAAAAGGACCATCCTCATCCATTCCTCCACCCATACCACCAGCAGCACCCTAGTACAACTTGGCAATTATAGGTTTGCAAATTCCCTCCAATTCCTGCATCTTATATTGAAACTCCTCCGTCTCCGCGAACCGGTTCTCATCCAACCAGTGAATCACCTGCTCAAACGCAACTTCAATCTTCTTCTTGTCAGCCGGAGGAATCTTCACGCCTTTCTTCTCATCTGTAATAGTGTTCCTCATTTCATAAGCGTAATTCTCCAGTGCATTCTTCGCCTTCACTTTCTTCTTGTGCTCCTCGTCTTCCGACTTGTACTGCTCAGCCTCCTGCACCATTTTCTCAATCTCCTCTTTCGACAATCTCCCCTTATCGTTCGTGATCGTGATATTTTTCTTCTGTCCGGTAGTTTTACACTCTGCAGACACATTCAGAATACCATTGGCATCGATATCAAAACATACATTCATCTCCTGGACATGCCTAGGAGCCGGAGGAATTCCATACAAGGTGAATTCGCCCAACAAGTTGTTGTCTCTAGTTCGAGTTCTTTCCCCCTCATAGACTTTAATACAAAAATTGGTTTGGTCATCAAGGGCGGTACGGCAAACTTCTTCTTTCATTGTCGGAATTGTGCTGTTTTTCGGAATCAAAACACTCATAACCCCATCAACAACTTCCAAACCAAGGGAAAGCGGAGTGATATCCAACAGCAGTGATAAGTCCTGAAACATCTCATTCCGCTCACCACTCAAAATCGCGGCCTGAACCGCGGCACCATAAGCCACGGCCTCATCAGGGTTAATGTTTTTGCAAAGCTCCTTCCCGTGGAAGAAATCCTGCAACAATTGCTGGACCTTGGGAATCCTCGTGGAACCACCAACAAGAACGACTTCATCAACATTTCTCTTGTCCATTTTGGCGTCCCTCAAACACTCCTCCACTGGCTCCATACACTTCCTGAACAAATCAATGTTCAGCTCCTCAAACCTGGCTCGAGTAATTGTCGTGCAGTAATCGATCCCCTCATATAATGCATCAATCTCTATCGTAGTTTCAGCTGTTGACGAAAGATACCTCTTAGCTCTTTCACAACAAGTCCTTAACCTCCTTAAAGCTCTTGGGTTCCCACTAATATCCTTCTTAAGCTTCCTCTTGAATTCCTGAACGAAATGGTTCACCATTCTGTTATCAAAGTCCTCACCCCCCAAATGTGTATCCCCACCCGTAGCTTTAACCTCGATTTTACCCTCTTCGATGGTTAACAGAGAGACGTCGAATGTTCCACCGCCAAGATCAAATACAAGCACATTTTTCACACCGGTGCTACTGGCTTTATTGTCGAGACCATAAGCGATGGCGGCAGCAGTTGGCTCGTTGATTATCCGCATGACGTTGAGACCGGCAATGACTCCAGCATCTTTGGTGGCTTGTCTCTGAGAATCGTTGAAGTAGGCGGGGACAGTGACGATGGCATTTTTTATGGTGGTGCCAAGGTAATTCTCTGCTATTTGCCTCATTTTGAAGAGGACCATTGACGAGATTTCTTCGGCGGAGAATAGTTTCTCTTTGTTCTTGTATGTTACTCCTATCATGGGTTTGTCGTCTGGACCGGGGGTGACCTTGAATGGCCATAGCTTCATGTCGCTCTGAACAGTGGCGTCGCTGTATCTTCTTCCTATTAGACGTTTAGCATCTGGGAAAAAAAAAAATTCAAGAACCAATGAGTAACTAGATAGAGATATGTGTTAAACATCTAAAAGGGTATAGAAATGTACAAAGAAAATGGGCATTTCAAAACCGGAAAGTATAATGTATGTGTTAAAGATCTAAAAGGGTATAGCAATGCAGAAAGTGGATACATTACAAAACATGAAACTGTATTGTATGAATCTATGCCGCTAGTTTAGACTCTGTTTCAAAAGACATCACATTCCCTACAGCCTCCAAACATGCAGAAGTGAATTAGGAAGGGCTGTCTAAGGCAAGGCAAGCAAGGTCTGAGTTTTGAACCTCCAAACTTTTTGAATTTTTTTGAATTTTTGGAGGTTCAAAACTCAAACCTCCAAAAATAATTTTTCAAATGTTTTTTGCACCGTATAAAAGTTGTCAATGAGATCTATCAAATAAGATCATATTGGCTAAAAAAATTATTTTCGTAAGTATATTATTTTTAGTTTGAAAATTGCACGTAGTTTTGTAAGGCTCCAACTTTACGGGACGGAGGGAGTACGAGTTACTTGTTGAGCCTAACCACACGGGAAAATGCTTAAGCCAATGTACTAGTTGTAACTCACATAT
The DNA here is from genome assembly GCA_016920895.1 of Vaccinium myrtillus. Classification (NCBI taxonomy): domain Eukaryota; kingdom Viridiplantae; phylum Streptophyta; class Magnoliopsida; order Ericales; family Ericaceae; genus Vaccinium; species Vaccinium myrtillus. Next base: position 33,190,367 of record CM029276.1, on the reverse strand, counting down.
TTCCTTACATACCCAGAATCTCCCGTATAGACTTCCGATATAGGAAGGAGTATCAACATTCCTTTTACGGACGAATAGTTGTGGTCCCAAAAGGGGTTAACCATTGTAATGAAGCATGAACCGTGCAATATCACGCATGCAATAGAAGCAACAAAAGATATGCACGTTATTGGATTAAAAATAGCTTTTTCATAGAGCTTAGAACATACCGAAAACACTGTTGGTAGGGTTCACGGCGACTTGATTCTTTGCAGCATCACCCATCAAACGCTGTGTATCGGTGAAGGCAACATAAGATGGCGTCGTCCTGTTTCCTTGGTCATTTGCTATGATCTCAATACGATTATGCTGCCAAACCCCCACGCATGAGTAAGTAGTCCCAAGATCGATCCCGATTGCTAGCCCTTCTCCTTTTCCAGCCATTTTTTTTCCTCAATAAACTAACAAAAAAATCACATAATTACAGAAACTGATTAAGCAAATATTTAGTATGCGACAGAGAAGAAATAGTTGCACTTGAGCTTTATCTAACATGTATGCACTTGTTTTCATGTAAGAGTCTTCAAGCTTCTCTTCAATAACACAATCCCACATGCCACATGTAAGTTTTTTTCCTCCTTATTTTGGTGACATTCGAGAAATAATAGTCAAGTGACAAAAACAGGCAAAAGGAAAACAAATGAAAAAGTACAATCGCGACTTGATCACCAAGGAAATGCCCACCAAACTAATTATAGCCATATGTATCCACAGCAATTCCATATTTTGCTACAAGCTAAGATGTTTTTTTGCTCCAACCCATACAGTATGTGATGTTTAACAAACGAACTCCACACAGCTGTCTGTTCAGAACAGAGAACTTCACAGAAGACCAAGAACTAAGCTTGGCTCTAATGATTCCAAAATGACTGAAACCACCAAGTAAACCGCTCTAGATTTGTTCTGAAAAATCCGCGAATTGCATTCTTCCCAAATGAAATAATAAATGGACACAGCCAGACAAAGTTCGTTGAAACTGAGCTACTTTTGCGAGTTCCCAAGGCCAAAAAAAAGTGAACTTTAGAAATGGATCATAGCACCCATATAAAAGAATGCGGATCATATTGATTATACGTAAAATGCGCAATTCTTTTTGTTAGACACGACCAGTCTAAGGAAATTGTAGCAAACAAAGTCTATGTAACAAAACACACATTTAGCAGAAAATACGAGTACCTTTTCCAGTTTGCCAAAACAATTTAAGCAAATATCTAAATTTGAACTCTCCCTGCTCTAAACTGCCATACCATTTGAGAAGTCAAAATTTGATCGGTGGAAGATCCAATCTCATGAACCGACATTTCATCTCATTGGTCGATTTGGAGTTAGTTAATAGCCAGATCATTTTTTGACAGGAACTGTACCCGTCTCTCAATCCGAAAGACCCGCATAACATTGATGTTCATTACTGTGTATTACTAGCATTTGATTGAGTTTTTTTTTTCTCCCTTGGATAAGTTTTAAACGCACCAAACGAAATGGAGTATAACAAAACGAAGGGTATAAAAGCCCCCCTTAACCTTACGCTACAGCAAGTAAAACACACACTAGAAAGCTAAGCAACCTTAACAAAAAACCAACAGCTAAGGACAAAAATACAAGGAGCTATGTTCCAATTGGAACAGAGAATCTGGTTTCTAGAGCACCTTTTATTTGACATTGAGGAAGTAGCATGAAATTATTATTATTATGGATACATAACACTCGTTTATTAGTAACCATCCAATAGCATAGAGTCCAAGAAACATAAAACAAGTACTTAAATGGATCAGAATACTAGGTTTACAAGTAAATCCCAACAGAATAAAACTGTGGTTTAGGAGAAACACAGAGTTTATGGGGGGAAAAAATACTCTATCTACTCAATGTGAGTTACTTGACTCTGTATTGAACCCAAATAAAACCCATAACTCTGGTCCTGAACCCACAAAGCCCGAAATTCCCAAACTTTAAAACCCTACTTTTTTACTAACAAAAGCTCCACAGACTCAGAGAGACAGAGAACAAACCGGTGGAGTTATTCCGACGAATGAGCAGCGCGCCGAGCGAAGTTGATGAGAGAGAGGGAGGGAGGGGTGGTGCGCTCCGTGCTTCCTTAGAGCATCTCCAACCAAGCCTTCATTTCTTCATTTTGAAGAATGAGGCCCCTCCAACCACACTTCATTTTCCTCCTTCAAAATGAAGAACCATTTTTGGTTCTTCATATATGAAGAACCACTTCAAAAATGAAGAACATTCTTCAAATGGGTTTTGCACTATTCATTTTATCTAAAATGTGTTTATCTTTTAAATTTTTGATCAAATTTTTATAAAAATGGTACCAATAAAAAGATATTAAAAATACCTTTAAAATGAGACCAATATTCAATATATTCAAAAACAAAAAAAATGTAGCATAAAATTTGAATTTTTCTTGCAACCATTTTTTGCACAATTTTTGAATATGAACATAGACATATAGTTCTGTTTTGCATTTAGTACCATGAAAAGGTTTTTATTTATTTATTTGAAGCTCTTCTTTTTCATATGTTTTTAAGTTAGAGAAAGCCAAAATGCTATTTGCACAAGATGCTGATGAGAAGAAGGGAAAAATGAAGAATTGGGTTGGAGTAAAAAGGAATAGTAACATTCTTCAAAAATAAAAAACATTATTTTGGTTCTTCAAAATGAAGAATGTGGTTGGAGATGCTCTTACAAGAGAAGGAACTGGGTGTAGCAGTCACTAGTATCCACCACTTTTTCCATGATCAAGTATCAACAATTGCTTGAGAGGGTCTTTTCAACTTTTCTTTTGTAAAAGACTAGTGCACGTGGTCTTTTGAATTTCAGAGGAGAGAGAATGTGGTTTTAATTTCGAAAAGATGAGAGAGGTGTTTTGAAATTTTAAGTGTGGTGGGCCAGTGGTGAAAAAAGGTAGAGAGAGAAGAGAGGGAGTGAGTTGGCAGAGAGAAAAATAAAATGTATTATGATGACTGGGACAAAAAATATGATGGGACAAAAACTGCTCTCCAAGAGAGAGAGAATGTGCTCTGGGCACAAAGGTAGAGACCAGGGTTATGACCAGGAAAGCAGGTATGGTGCAGTACACTTAATGCACTACACCGTCAATTGCATATTACAATCGTCAATCTTGAAAATTAACGGTTCGGATTCGCTGAAGCTATTTTACCAGTAATAGAACACTTTAACTGGTAAGAAAGCGTCTGTGAATCTGAACCATTGAAAATACTTTAACTTATTGTGTGATAATGAGTTTTTTTATTTTGATGTTTAGAATGAAAGGAACTTTTTTAACTTTCCATTTTCACTTATTTATTTATTTATTTTGGTTAACATAAAAAAATGTATTCAACACATATTTTTAAACACCATCCCTTTTGCAAAATGCATTCAATACATTTGTCCCAAATGCATTATAACCATAATCCAAGAATTGAAAAAGTTAAAAATGAAAGGGCAATGCTAGTCACTAAATAATCTACAAACTGTGACAATTCATGACCAACCTGGATGCAAGGAATTTCTGTGATATAAGAGGGTAGATCATGCCCTAATTTTGACAAGGCCTTTTAAATTCGTGCGGGTGTCAAAGCTTGAAACTTCGCAGTTAAGAGTGCTCGTCCTGGGAGCAATCCTGCGATAGCCTGATTGGTGACTTTACTGGGAAGTCCTTAGAGCTTAGGTTGTGTAAAGTGGTGGCGGGTAGTTACCCAAACTACTACTATTATACTGTGCTAAAAGTACATGTATCATTACCATAACATCAATAATATTAGGGGCATGTCAATCCACCACACCACCAATCATGCAGTGTCACGCATGCTAGTGTGGTTGGTCGAGTAGTGTGTCTCTAGCATTATTGATCATATTAATGCATAATGTAATATATAGATGCACTCATCTACAAAAAAAAAATACATATATATATTTAATAAAGTAATAGTTAGTACATTAATTATTACAACGGAGAGCGATTTTTGTTCCAGTCATCATAATATATTTTATTTCTCTCTATCAACTCACTCCCTCTCTTCTCTCTCTACATTTTTCCACTACTGGTCCCCCACACTTAAAATTTCAAAACACATTCTCTCTCCCGTTTTCGAAATTAAAACCACATTCTCTCTCATTACCTCTTCTGAAATTCAAAAGACCATAAAGAATAGGTACAGGGACGTGCATCGATTCCTTAAGTCGTGCCTTCAGGCACGGATACGGGCGTGCACTAGCGTGCACTAGTTTTTTACAAAAGAAAAGCTGAAAAGACCCTCCCAAGCAACTTTTGATACTTGATCATGGAAAAAGTGGTGGATACTTGTGATTGCTACACCCAGTTCCTTCTCCTGTAAGGAAGCACGAGCGCACCACCCCTCCCTCCTCTCATCAACTTCGCTTGGCGCGCTGCTCATTGGTCGGAATACCATGTTCAAAAATATAGTAGTGACATTGTTCGTTTCTCTGTTTAGTTTTAATTTTAGTTTTGTATGACATTATCGTTTCCCTCATTTCTCTCTCTCTCTCTCTTCCCTCATTTCTCTCTCTCTCTCTCTCTCTCTTCACTCATTACACCTACTGACATCATCAAAGCTAAACTAAATTATCTAATCAAACACAACCAGTAAAATGAAATACCATGTTCAAGAATATACATGATATGCATGCCAGGAGTGAACCCAGGATTTGGGGAGCGTGCTGTCCCTCATGTATGTTGTCCCTTTTTGAGTTGTCTGTGCTTGGCGATCAACGGCCCAGATTTATTCAAACCCAAACAAATCTACACCGTTCATTATCGAACTGATCTGGGAGTCGAAACTGATTTGGGCCGTTGATCACCAAGTACGGACGACTCGGATGGGGACAACATGCAAGGGACAACACAGCCCCTGGGTCACACAATTATGTTTCTCCAATCTCGTTTTTTTTTTTCTTTATCATTTGAATCTCGTCTTTCGGATGGGTGATTTTTCACTCAGTACGTGGTGTTCACTTTTATTTTTTAAAAAGAGGATAATATCCCATAAATGAATATTCTGTAGCCTAATTTAGATTTACCTTTATTAATGATATGTAATAAGCCGCGGATATATAGAAATTACCATTTACATACTCCCTCCGTCCAAGAAAGTTAGACCTTTTTTGAATAGTGTGCCACTTTCAAATGTCTATATCTTTCTATGTGAATGTCAACAAATAGGCAATGTGGATCTTGATTGATAGATTTTAATTAGTTCTATTAAACAAAGTTTTCAAAATCACATAAAACTTTACAAAAAGAAAGATATACGCAATCTAAAATGGAACGCAATCCCAAAAAGGTCTAACTTTAGGGGGAGTATCCATCTAATCAAGTGGGGCTGCGAGCATATCCAAAATGAGGAGTCGGTTGAGGATAGAGATTACAAAAACCCTAGCATTTACCCCAAAGCCAATCACCGAGACTTTAAATATGAAAAATAATAAAGCTAAAATTATTTTTATTAATATCAAACTTTGAGTAGTACGTCACAGCCCTGGACTCTTGTACCCTAAAAGGAACAAAAATTTTATGAACCAAAAAAATTTCCATTAAAAAATTAGTTTTGGCAGTAAAATTACTCTTTAAATGATACGTATCGCACCAGAGACATATTAGTAGCATACTAAGACCATCCATATTGAAAAAGATATTTTATATCTTGATTGATATCAAATCTCCCATGATACATGTAATATCACCGATACCACCGCTATTGCTATTTAAAACCCCGTACAGCAAACCTCATATACGTAGAGAGAATTAGGAGAGACTAGAGGGAGAGATGAGTTGCTTTTGTGGAGAGAGAAGAGGTCTGAAATGGAAGCAAAGCTGGGGAGAGAGAACCCTAGCCTCAATATTTGAGACTCCAATTCCCCTTCTAGTCTTAGTTGGGGTCATTCTCCTCTTAGTATCAACTTTATGGTACTTGGAAGGCAAGGCAAATATTCAACAAGCCATGTCCAATTTCAACCGACTTCTCATCCTATGTATACTGGTTTTCTTCTTATTTGTAATTGTCCACGTGCGAAATCTCGCCCGAGATCCCCGGCCGGTGTGTAATACACAGAGGCGGTGGGACTGCGGCGATCGCTCTCCTTGGGTCGTGGCGGCGGTTGTGGTGTTCCTTCTGGTTTTGGTGTCTTTGAAATCTTCTCTTCAGTCCAAGTTTTTCAAACTTCTCTAGCAATATTTAACAGACTATGTTCAAGTACTTCACGTAGACTATAAAGTTGTACTTAGTCATGATTTATCATGTAATTTAGGGTTTTATGGTATTTTCTCATTTGTTTGCGTTAAGGATATGTTTTTGGAATTTTTTTGTTTGAAATTACAATCGCCGCAATATGAGCGATTGTAACAATAAAGAGACATAGATTCAACCAGTGATTTTCATATGCATATGGAACCTTTGAGAGGGCTCTAATTGAATTTGTAACTCCTATTAAATTTCTTTGTGTGTGACAAATTATGGGCCCAATGTGTTAAGAGACTGTTGAGAGGCTACGCACGAGTGGCTTGAGAGGTATTCATCTTTCAAATTATGGGCCCAATGGAGGTCTGCCTTTTTTCTTACTTCTATTTGTACTTTCTTGGATGGGGTCTCGCTTGGGGTTGCAAACGAGCCGAGTTTTACGTGTTCAAGCTTGTTTATTAAGATTTTCAACAAGTTCGAGCTTGTTCACGAGCCTTAACGAGCCAACAAAAATATATACATAGATACTCACATAGGGCTTAAGACAACAAAGAAAGTTTTACTTGTGCATGTATATATGTTTTATATCTATATACTCTAAAGGAAAATAATCTCAATTTCAAAATAATAGCGAAATTTAATAATTTTTTTAAAAGATATTGCATTAAGATATCAAATTTGAATAAGAAGTTATATTATTTTATTTCTTTAAAAAGTAAACGACCCTTATCGAGCCGAGCCGAGTCATGTTCAGGCTTGTTTGTTAAGGTTTTTAACGAACTCGAACTCGAGCTAGAGTTGAGCCTCAATAAAAACTTAACGAACCAAGCATTTTCGAGCCGAACTTACGAACGACTTGGTCCATTTACAGCCCTAGTCTTTTCACTTGAGCATTGGAGTAATGTTCGGCCCGATGTAACCGTTGTTGCTCCTTGCAGTTAGCTTATCGAAGTAGACTGGATCAGGGAGCTCACGCAAAGGACTGATTTTAAAACCACAAATCTACAGGCCGAACAATACCAACTCCAAAAGAAAAACAGTTTGCTGAGAAAGAGAGGTTGCATAAGTAGCAGCCAAGAACATCATCTATTCCTCAATGTCAAAATGGTGATCTTTGAATCACCGTGGAAGACATAAAGTAAATTGTATCCCAAAGCTGAATCGGTTACATAAATTGCACAAACTGAAGAAGAATAGACACATAACTTACTCAACACTCGACAAACATATACACGAATATATAGCTACTGAACTAAACAACAAGTTGAAACAATGACCAGAGACTTCAAATAACACAAGGAGATGAATTCTTCAGTTTAGGAACTTTGAACGCCGACGTAAACAATTTTGGAATCTCTGAAGTGGGAATGGGTTCAAGTGCTGCTCTCTTCGAACTTCTGCTTACCTACACGACCAATAAGCCAATATAAAACATTCAAAAATGCAACGACAGATGCCTTTTCATACTTCATGGTTACGTCATTGGTATTTTGAATTTTATGAGTTTTACCAATGTATTGCATAAAATAACCGACTGATATGCGGAAAGCCATGATTCAAGCAAATAGTTACAGACTTACAGTTGCCGAACAAGAATCTGTTCAATGGGGTTCGATGTCCAATCCATGGACCATGACTACTATAACGCTTAAGCTAACTAAACCATTGTGCGGTAACTTTGAATGGTCTGTTCATATCACAGAGTCAACGCTATTATTGACTCTCCAAATTCTCCTGCCTAGTGAGGTTTTTTTTTTTTTTTTTTTTTTGGTAGTTCTTCACTTGTAATTGGAAGGTATGGCTGCCTCCTTTTTCTCTTTATCGTTGTGTTCTCTGAATAAACCTTATTGGGTTAGCAAAAAAAAAAAGACTCTATTATTGCCGGGTGAGAAATTATCTGAAGAGAAATTAAAACCACTATAACCAATACCTGTGAATACTTTAAGAGCTTCATAAGAGTAGTAGAACAAAAGCAGAAAAATGGAGTAGTCAAGCCGAAATGCGGTAGGAATATAACAAAGACAACCCCAAAACACCAAGCTAATTATTTGAAACTTCATTATGAATATCTTTCATACCTTCTCAACTACTCGCGAAGGATGTGATTCTTTCTTCAGACTGATATTCCTTGCATCATTGCCTTCATTCGAACGAGATCTTGCAGAGCAACGGCGTAATACTGGTGTAGTAGAAACACTTCCACCCTTTTTAACAAGCTCTAATTCTCTTGAAAGCCTAGAAATTTCTTCACTCTTTTTCACTGAGGCTTCTTCAAGCTCACTGTTCGAGGACTGCAATCTCTCCATACTAGAAAGAAGTTTCTGTATCTGCTCATTTACCTGTTCAACTTCCCTACTTTTACCCTTCAACCGGTCAGCGAGGTCTTTCTCCCTCATTTTGTATTGGTTCCAGACAAAGTCCCTCTCTGCCAAGAGAGCCAACACCTGAGGACTGTTCTCCTGCAGATGCATTAAAACTGAGAGCTCTTTACAAAAGAAATAAAAGGGAATAAACTACATATGGCCAACTCGAAGCAGCGATACATACATTTGTGTCGCTGCACGTAGAAGAGAAGTGGTCAAGCCATGCCCTAAAATCTGCCAATTCACTGACCGTATCATCTGCATTTTAAAACAAGATAGTTCAGAGTAAAATAGTTTGATTTGGCAACAGAATAAGATCAAGACCAGATAAACCGGCTCCCAGGACCCATAAAGGGGGAGAGTAAAAGTAGAATCCAATCAGATGATTCACTCACTATAGCAACATCATAGAAGTGTCGACAATCTATTACAGGCAATATTAAGACCATATTCATGATATCAGAATAAAATGCAAGATCCACTCAAGCCTTCAAGGATAACTGAGAAACATGTATCCATCCTGATGAAAATTATCAATGTTTAGATGTACCACCTGTTCCTTAGACTGTCCGGCATTCTAAGAGCACAAGGTGGCCCCTCAATGCCTTTGTATCGAAAAAAATTGTATACCGGGTGGGTATGGCCGAGCCTACGTGGTGCCCAACTCTGTATCGGGGCCGTTCAAAGTGTATTGGAAGGCAAAGATTGAAACCCTCTTTCTACCCCTCTCTCTTGTTTCTCTCTCCATAATTCGAACCGTCCAAAACTGAAATGATCGGCCGGACGCGCCGTGTGCAGATACCACGTGGTACCCGCTTAGCACTGAAAAATTGTTCCTAGTTGTACCATTCCCATTTACCGCCCAATCATAAATGCCCTACTTACTCACAAAACGTAGGGGTGCATCATTTCTATGAGACCAAATGTGGAACTGAGTTTACGACAGAGAGTATATGTTAGTGGTAAAGACTATGGTAAAGCTTGCACACACGCCAAAGCACAAATATGGAGTATAAGCTTTCCACCACTCTCCCATTGAAACCCTTGATTTCCCATTTCTTAAGTTAATGCCAACTATCAAAAGATTGAACTTTACAAAGACACAGAGGATGACAGGTAATGGGAGAGAGTAATCAGGATACTATTGCCAAATTCTCCAGTTCTATCAACCCAATTCACTCATAACCAAACTGGAACGATGCATAAATTTCTAGCAGATGCTCATTCACAAGAAGGAAAAGAACTAACCTAACTTAAATTTGTAGATAAAAGCTTCTCTCTGCTTCTGACCCACCATAAAATCCGAATATGCCGCCTCAACATTACGCACCATCTCTTGAATACCAATTTCACTGTTCATCTACACAAGAAAATCAAACCAATCACTGCTTGTCAGAAACATTAAGAAACAATAAAAACCCTAAACCCCAAATTTAAAAAAAAAAAAACACACAAAAATTTGAAATTGCGTATAAATTGAGGTATTACCGAAGAAACAATAAAAGCGCAAAACCCTAAATTAAAAACACACACACACACACAGAGTAAAATTTTGAACTTGCGTAGAAAATTGAGCGGCTACCCGAGAGATCTGGTCTTGAAATCGTTCCTGCTGCAATTTAATTCGATCTTCGAACAGTTTTCTCTCTTCAGCGAGGCATTCGATCTGGGTTTTCTGGGTTTTGATCATGTCTACGAGGCTGTCGAAAACTTTATCCCATCGTTTACGGACGGGGGCGAAATTGTTCGAGCCATTGAGCGTGCCCATTGTAGAACTGTAGCAGAAGAAGAAGTTAGGGTTTTTTTCAGGTTGAAGGAGAAATCGGAGTTGTTACCGTTAGGTTCAGAAGAGTGGATTTCAACGGTCGACTGGCAATTGCTTGTGTTTGAAAAAAAAAAAAACAGAAACACGAGCGACTGGTGGTGGATTTTTGGAAGGAGCCATTTTCGACTGCATTGTGCGCTTTATGGGTTGTTCCGTTTTCTTGCGCCCACAATAGCCCACGTTAGTGGCCCAAATCTAAGTAGGTTTGAGTCGTTTGTGAACTGTTTGAGACTCAACTTGATAAAAATTTATTTAGTACTTAATGAACTGAATTTGAACCTCAATTTTAGGCTAATTTAGTAAAGGAAGATGTTACCGGAACATAGGCATTTGTCTAGAAAATTTACCGATCGGGTTTGGGGACCCACTTTTGGGTCCCACAAGAGTGATCCAAACCGTTCATTATTCTTAAAACATTTTTTCGAGGGGCCCCTTAAAATTTCAACTCAATCGGACGGTTAGAAGTCTCTAACCAAACTCCCACCGTTTCAATCAAAACAAAATTCATTGAAAACTGTGGAAGTTTGGTTCGAGCACTTCTAACCGTCCGATTGAAATTTCTGGAAATTTTTGGGGCCCTCAAAAAAATGTTTTAAGAATAATGAACGGTTCGGTTCACTTGTGTGGGACCCAAAAGTGGGTCCCCGAACCCGATCGGTACATTTTCTAGACAAATACCTCTGTACCCGTATGTTTACCGATTTTGAGCCGAACCTGAACTTGTCAGTATTCGACTCGGTTAAGCTCACGAACGTGGAGTATATATGTATATGTTTTAAAATTTTCACATTTAACCTTGAATACTTATAAACTTTATGTACATAATGAAAATTTTAGGTAAATAATTTTCATACTCCCTTTTATTCTCAAACACTCCAATTTTGTCTTTATTCACCTTGAAATTACCCTTACCGAGTGTTTGGGGATAAAAGGGTGTAACAACCCGTATTTTAGTAAATGCTAATATTTCGTTTAGCATATAAAATTGTTCTACTTTTATTACATTAAAATGGTTTTGGAGTTATTTTGGAAAATATAGTATATATTTAGGTATTTTTCGTAAGTTAATTCGGTATTGGATTCAGCATAACGGAACACGTGTCAACTCTAGGAAGGATCCTTGGTGCCCAAGTATGGCGTTTTCGGAAATAGGCAAGGTGGCGTTTCATTATTGGGTGAATCCCCTTAACATTAATGGGATGAGATTTTAGTAGATTATATTTAGATTATATAAGATATTAAACTTGATGCTCATTAATTAAGGGATATCACATGGATTTTCTAGTATTAAATGTAGATAATTCTAGAGATTGCTAGATAGTTAGCCACACCTATAAATTAGCTTTCTCATACTTCCTGTACACATATACGTCATTAGCAAAAGGGAAAAGGAAGTATAATGAAAAAAAAAAAAGAAAGGGGATCGAGAAAATCTAGTCGCTGGATAAATAGTTTCAATTTCAGGTAAATCGGGTGGTATACAATATGCTCCTCAAATCTTCGGTGTATTTCTTTGTTCTCTCATTTTATATTTCATTTGCTGACGTTATGCTTTTGTTGGATTCCATGTTACGATCACGTTACAATTGATATGCGATGTTATGATCACATTAAAATGTTATGGGACCATTTGGTACGTTGATCGAGTGGACCTACCAAGATCCTGACCCAGTAGCCGGGAATAAGCCAAAAGGAGGCTTGGTTCAGAGGTAGCCGGGAATAAAGTAAAAGGAGGTTTGGCTCAGAGGGGGTGAGGTCGTCCACCGGTCATGTACAAAAAGGGCCTAGTATGTGGTTCAGCGATATGGATAGTTCTGATTGAATTCATTGATCATTTTCCTCATTTGTTGAGCAATTATATTATGTCATATTGTATACTTCCCGGCTTAATCTATTTTTCAGGATGACTCGGAAGTAAGAAGTACGATGGGGTCGACTATTGGGAGTCACGGGACCAAATTCCTTTTTGGAGAATTTGTAAAAGAACTTAATTTGTACTTTTATTTAACGAGAAAAGTCTATATTTTTATGTACAAAAGAAAGATTTTTGTAACCGCTGTAGTTTTTTTTTTTTTTATGGCTCTAAAAATCAAGATCGTCACAAAAGGGGTTTGAAAATCATTTCCCAAATTTTATAACTTGTTCATATATATACTTTTAAAAGTACCATAAACTTAAAGGGGAATGCATGGTAGGTTAAATAATGGTCTCTTATTGGAAGCTCATCGTACTCCCTCTGTCCCTTTTTAAGTGATCCATATCGAAATACGTGCAATTTCAAACCCTTAAAAAATATTTCTTTATATAATTTTTTAATTCTTTATACCAAATGAAAGTGGTCATTGAGTACTTTAATTTGGTGCAAAAAAAAAAATAAAAACGTTCTACGAAAGTACATTTTGTAACATTCACAAAATACATGCCGATCAAAAAAAAAACATCCACAAAATACATGTTTCCAAAGGTATCACTTAAAAATGGGGAGTATGTGTGTGTGTGTGTGTGTGTGTGTGTGTGTGTGTGTAAACTAACTTATGTATGGTAATGAAATTTTTATCTGAAGTTGTAGACCTGTACGAGAGTATAAATATCTAATATTTTTAGCTCGTGAACAAGTTCGAGCTCGGCCTCGTCAAATTTTCATTAAGCTCGAGCTCGAGCTCGGCTCGGGTTCTGTAATATCCTATATATTCTTAAAATTAGTTTGAGAAAAAAATTGTAAATACTTTGACTACATTTCTCTAGAATTTCGGGGACGAAATCATTTTAAGGGATAGATTGTAACACACCGTATTTTTTTTATTAGCAATGTTTTTTTTATTTATTCGGCATTTCACACTCTTACATTTAAAAAAAAAAATAAGAAGTTGCTAGCTGATTTATTTTCGTAAAACCATACGGGCATTAACTTTCAGAAGAGGGAATTTGAAATGGAAGTTTAGTGCTTCTAATATGCTTCATGAAGTAGAGAAGAGACGGGTCATAGAGGACCCAGCTTTTCAACCATGTGTCAAAAAAAAACATCCACAAAATACATGTTTCCAAAGGTATATTAATATTGGTCTTCCCGGAAGGGTTTTGTGTGTGTGTGTGTGTGTGTGTGAATGAAATTTTTCTTTGTATGGTATAAAATCTAAATTTTTTCGTGAACAAGTTCTTATGACTGAGCTCGAGAGTATATTCTCCTTATATTCTTTTAGTTTGAGAAAAAAATTTTGCTAACTAAATTTTTGAATGATCAATTCCACCCATACATTTAAAAAAATAATAGTAGATTTATTTTCGTAAAACCATACAGGCATTCTTTCAGAAGGTAGTGAGCTTTTTTGGGTTAGAGGACCCACAAACCATGTGTAAACAAACTTTAAAATTAGGCCCCAATTTTTTTTACTAATTAAATTATAATATATAAAGTAAAACTTAAAAATATTTAAAAATTAATATATAAAGTAAAACTTAAAAATATTTAAAAAATTAATTGATGAGCTCAAAATTTTGTAAGAAGGCTTACTAAACTTACTACAATTTACGTAACACAATTCAACTGCTACTTTTGTCCCAAAATGTTTGTGAGGTCCGCACAACTAGGACTTGAAAATAATCCACTTTTTCAAGAAAAATATCAAAAAATCCATTTTTTGAAAGAAAAATTAAACCACTACATCTATCGAAGTTGTATATTCCGGTGAACTCAAGTGGCTTCCGATCTCCAATTTCTAACACGTATTTCAATTGGGATTGGTAAGGTGGCAAAGATGGTTATAGAACTTTGTCAAATATGGAACAAAGTACATAACTTTGCCATTTTATAACCCATTTTTCATCACCAATTCACTATTGGAGCATATATTGTATAATTGATGCCAAATTATAACTATACAACCCCATTTCCATCCCAATGGAGTTGCTCTAAGAAGTGTAAAAAACAAACAACTCTCTTATTGTACGTTGCATATATTCAGCACAGATGAAGGGTTGTGGTCAAAGCTAAATCACATCTTCATCTACATCATGACCTCTTAGCCTTTTGTGATCGATCCTTTCATCTCCAGTTTTAATTTTTAAAATGCCATTGAAAATATAATTGCGATGCAAGAACTTGATGCATGAAAATTGCATTTCTGAATAAGCTCTCACTAATTATTTTGAGATGCCTAGTTAATTTTTTAATAGCGACTGATAGACGATACGAGATCAGATTTGAGACACGCATAATTATAGTTGGGCAAGTTTACAGTTGATCTTTAGACACAACATCGGCTTTTGCAATATTTTCCAAGTATGGATCGATCCTCACGAAAGCGACTACATTGTGGGCTTTTAACCCTTTAACAGAGTATGAACTTCAATTTGGTGATACATCCCTCAGAAATTTGTAAATGTTTGGAGCATGTTGCACAAGTTTTTTTCATTTGATAATTTTTTAGATGAACAGAGATGTACGTGATGCCGACGTTGTACAGCTGTCACGTTATAATTGGCTTACTTTTTCAGGCCTTTAGCTAAGCCAACATCTTAACTCAAAAATAACAAAATGTCAAATCTCAAACACCTCCCATTAATTCATTAACTTTCAGAACTTGGAATCTGATGTGGAATGGAAGTGAATGCTTCTAAATTTGGTCATGTATGAAATAGAAGAGACTGGTCATAGGCCTTTTCAGTTTTACGAATCAGGATATTCGATCTTCTCAGTTTACACCCATCTTGATTTAAATTTTTAGAGGATCTGTTCCACCAAACGTTAGCAAGGCGAAGCCAGTAGGGACTAGTCCCTCGACAGCTTGCTAGTGTCTAAAAAGTTTCAAACCCGTAATTTTAGATTGGCAAATTTACGGTAATTTTTTTAACACAACTTCGGCTTTCGAGTACGTTGGAACAGATATTTGAAGTTTAAAATAGTTACATTTAAAAATTACTTAAAACATACTTTTCGAGAATTATCAAATTGTAATGATTTTAAATTTTATCTTCAGAATCAATTTTCGACAACACCCACGTATTACGGAACTTTTTTTACACCATACCAAATTCAGCATAGAGAATCATCTAACTCAATGATGATTCACGAAAAAAATTTGGGTACCGAATGGGTACCACGTGGTCATGTCGAGCACAATCTCGGCCGTTCAAAAGTGTTTTGGATGGTCGAGATTAATTCTCTCTCTCTCCTCTCACCCGACCACTCTCTCTCCTCTTTTTCTCTCTCCTCTTCCGACTGTCGGATTGCATTTTGGACAACTGAGATTGCCGAGCGGGTACCACGTGAGCAATACCCACTTGGCACTGAAAAATTTCTCCTTCTCTTCTAACACCATAACCAAATATGTTGTGTGAATCATGAGAAATTTTTTCCCCATGAAATTAGGTAGACAAGGGTATGGGATAAAGCCTAAAGGACGAGGGATGTCTTTTTTTGGTGCTAGGTTGCTTGAAAGTGGAAAATTTGGGTTTCACGATTTTGCCCATTTTAAAATAAAGTTTTTCTACCAACAGCCCAAAGTGCGTAGGCTGCATGTCCATAAGATAAAGAAAATAACAAAAAAATATACTTCGGCCTATTTTGGCCGAAGTAGAATAAAAACATGCTTTTTTGCTTTTTCAGGTTTCAAAAAGTCATAGGATTTTGCCTAAATAAGCAAAAAGTAATAATAAATAAAAAACAATTACAATTTGAGAGGTGAAAAGCAAAAAAATACAAAAAGTGCCAAACCAATACACTTTAGATTTGACATTTTCCATGAAAAAGAAAAGAAAAAAGAAAAAAGTTTGTTTTTCTACTTTGGCCAAAATAGGCCCTTTTAATACTTGCACAAATTTTAATACATTTTTCACACATTTCAACTTCAACTTTTAACAACTTAAAGATGCTATTTTTAGCATTTTTCTTTATAATATTAGTTGGGTCGAAAAATATTGTATCTCTTCGGTAGTTCTTTTTTACTATTATTATTATTAGTAATATTGAATATCCAATAGGCAAGTATTTTGTTAGACCAAGGGACAAGTTTATGGTAAAAACAAATTATGTTAAAAGCAAAAACTAAATCCAAATTGGAAATTATCGTATTTCAAACTTTTTTTGCCCCCATTAGTCATTACCATAGCCAAACGTTGTGTCCAATAAGAGCAAGTTTACCCATTGGTGTCAAAATGACTCTGAAGACTTTTTTAACATGCAACGATTCTAATAAGTCAAGAAAATAGCAATGTGGCTACAGTATTCGTTTGGTGTTATTTTGCTATAATTGTTGTGTTTTCCCACTTGAAAGATAACAAGAGATAGAGTTGAGGAAAATAATTTGGCGCAGAAAATGACTTTTGAACAGCCGAAAAGTGCTGGGTACCGACACGTGATACCCAGCCGGCATGTGAGTTTTTCTCCAAATTGGTAAAGTAACATTGGTTACTTTCATTTTTTAAATCTTTTTTTTAATGGGAAAAGGAAAAAACTTTATTAATCTCTAACACCCCCTTTGGATGGAGGGTTTTCGAGAGAGAAGAAAGGGATTTGAGAGAAAATGGATTCTAACCCCTATTTGGATGGCACCAGAGGCGAGAGAGGGAAGTAGAGGATGAGATTCTGGACCCCCTTCAAAGCAGCCGTTTCCTTTTTCGCCAAAAGTGGCGCGATTCCGTGAGAAAGGGAAGACGAACGGATCGCCGTTAACTTCCGGCGCACGTGCAGTCCACCCTCTCGTTGGATCGTCGTCGTACTTGCACCGTTGTCTTCGTCTCGTCAAGGCGAAACTAGGTCTGTGATTAAAATTGAGTTTTGAAGCTTTGATTTGGTCGCCGGAGAGAGTTTGGTCACCAGAATGAGAGGGAGAGAGTTTGATTTCTTAGAGTTGTTTGGCTAACATGGTGAGAAACCACACTCCTTTCTTTTCTTTTCTCACTAATAATGGATATCACACCTCTTTCTTCTCTTTTCTCATCTCACCGGCCAAAGAGACATTAAAAGATACAAAGATTAAAAGGGAACGAGAGGCCAAAACACTAACAGGAAACATGAATAAATGAAGCACCCTCATTTTTTAAATCTTTTGACACTATTGAAAACTACGAAAAGACCATGGTTTTGACACCAAAGGTTGGGTGTTCCACTAACAAAAAATTATTTTTTTCAAAAATCGAGACAGGTCATTCTCTCATAATACATCACATAAAAAACCGTGAAAAACTAATTTTTTCAAAAAACCACCTGAGTGGAAAACCCCCTGAATTTGCTCTTACGCTTATTTCACAAGTAAACAGGTAAATAAAAATGGATAAGTTTTGGAAGTAAAGAAAACTCGGTGAAATCGACCTCCCTGTAACAATTTTATCAATCATATTTTCATTCGACTCAACACATCAACCGTTTTGATTTGGCACATCGGATAACGCGAGCTGTGTGGGGGCCCCAAATTTGCTGGCAAATCAATAGAGGTTGGATTGCCTTTTAGGAAGATGAAAACGAAGCCTTTACGCGTAAGAGAAATGCATTGGCTGTGTTCGGTTAGATAATTAAGTTTAGTTTTGATGATGTCAGCAGGTGTAATGAGTGGAAAGAGATAGAGAGAGAAATGAGGGAAATGATGATGTCATCAAAACTAAAACTAAAACTAAACAGGAAAACGAACAAAGCCATTAAAACTCTCTTTCTTTTTGGGTAACGAAAGATGCGTCGATAAACCGAACTAATCTCTCAAGTCTTTTATCAAAGTATTTTTCACACATTTGCGTGAAGCGAGATGACTCTAAGGACAAATTATTACCGAGGAGAATCGACCATGTGACCTTGAAATAGTAAGCCACACCGAGGCAATTCAATTAACCACAGCTGGCAACACTCCGTTGAGGTTAAGGTTTATGCGACAATTCCAAAATGTTCATTTCCATATACACTCCCTCTCAGCCACTCCCCGTCACACCCTCTATCACATGGGTGGAGACCACACCTCATGTGAGAAAGAGTGTGGCTAGGAGAGAGTGTATATATCATTTTTGTTCCACATATACCACCTTTTCTCTCTCTAGCTAGATGGAGTAGCTTCTTTCAAGCCTATATCCAGCTCGACAGCACCTAACCCCCCCCTATAAATACACCAAATATTTTCTCTCATTTTACAACAAAAAATTGTTGAGGTCCATTAGCACAGCTTAAATCGCTATTTTTCAAAGTGCTCATGGCCATCTGTAAGGCTGTGATTGCTTCACTTCTTGTTTCTCTCCTCATCTTCCATCTTGTTGATTCTGATCATATGGATATGGTAAGGATTTTCTCCTCTCTAACCAAATCGACATTTAAATGCTTGAAATTCTAGCTGTTCTTTTTGCCATATTTTCTCTTTGTTTTCTTTGTTTCTAACGTTAGAAATAAATGGTATTCAATTATACAGGTGAACGGGGGCGTCGATGGCGGCGTGGCTCGCTCTCTCCTTCAGAAAATAGGTTAGCTTAATTCCTTCTATCCAAATCCATAAATTTATGCAAACATGATTTTTATACAACTTTTGTGTATTTCTCACATGTGTAATTTATTTTTCATTTTTTCTAAGTTAAAGAGGTGAACCTGTCCACTGTGTCAAGTCTAATAAACTTAATGCAGTGGGCATGTCCATCCAATTTATAAAAATTTAATCACATTTGTACGAAATTATATGTTTTATGTCTTCGGATTATGTTGCCGTCTACTTGGGTGAACGCAATAAATCTCTGGGTGGTTTTATTTTTATTCGAATACCAAATATGTAACGTATGATTTGAAAAGTACCACTGTCACGTTATTTTGAACGACTTTTTGTACGAAAACCATGTTCGTTCTATGTAATACATGATATATTTGTGAGTGTAGTGGACATCGATTGGTTATGTTATGGTTTTATGCAGATTGCACAGCAGAGTGCACTCGGAGGTGCAAGCTATCGTCGAGGCAGAACCTGTGCCATAGGGCATGCGGGACATGTTGCGAGCGCTGCAACTGCGTGCCGCCTGGCACTTCCGGCAACGAAGATGTCTGTCCGTGTTACGCTAATATGACTACCCACGGCGGCCAGAAGAAGTGCCCTTGAATAATTAACCACGGCGGCGGCGGTGGTGGTGGTGGAGTGAATATTGGACAAATATTAATTGGCTGCTACGAGTGATTTAAGTATTTTCCTATGGGAGAATATTGATAAATTAATAAATAAAGGTGGCTCTCTCTGTATGGTAATAGCAAAATGAAATGGGGGAAGTAATTAATTTTTTTCCAATGTCATATTAGTGGAAATAAGAAGTTTGTGCAAAACTTTTACTCCTTTACTAGTGTGGGCTGGGAAATCTTGTTCACGGTAAATTTTGTATTATACTTGTTCGCGCGAATAGTTATCCTATTTTGTTTGAAATCTGGATCTTCCATTCAAATAACGGACTGCCTGGATTGTGCGCAGCAGCTGCTGTGCACAAGCTACACATGCAGCAACCCCCGTATGTTCATTTGTTTTTTTTTTTTTCAAAAGAAAAGGATAGAGCAGAAAGAAATCCACAAGAGTTTATTTTGAGCGGAATTATTGATTGATGGGAGAGATCCATGGGAGTTGTCAATAAACAAACACTGCTCACACAAAATTTGTGTCACTTGGAAGGTTGAAAAGGGAAACTCAAAATGAATTATGTAAGATCATAAGAGACATGAGTGGCACGTATAGTCAATCAGATTGTTCGTTTCAGTTTTTCAAAGCCACTTCTCTTAGCAGAGTCTTTAATAAGTTTTCTTTCCCTAATTATTTCTCACATTTCTCTATCTATTTCTCAATATTCATTGTCCAAATTTTGGCACAGATGGTGCAGAGATCGGTGTGTGGGCCTCATTTCGGGATTCCACGTATTTTAAAATAATCTTTTTGAGTTGGCCATGTGATAGTGTTCTAAAAGAAGGTCTAGAAGGCCGAGTACTCGCCACTTAGGAGCTAGAAGGACCCTCGCCGACTAGCTCGGCTAGACTGACTATCCCTACTAATTGCCTAACTAGGCGCCGAGTACTCGGCCCTAGAAGCTAGAAGGTGTCCAGCTGCCGTGGGAGCGCCTAACGAGTTTTAGAACCTTGCCATGTGAAAAATTAGCTCAATTGGATATTTATAAGTGTTTGATATAAATCTTATAGTTCTTCATTCAGAATTTACGATCTTGAAATCTAAATGAATTTTGAATCAAAGTTAATCAATTGGATCAAACAATTATTATTATTTTTTGGGTAAATTTCACTAACCTCCCCTGAGGTTTCTGACAATTACAGGGACCTCCCCTAAGGTTTCTGAAATTCCTCTGACCTCCCCTACTTTTGAAAATAAATGTCAGATTCCCCCCTCCCGTTAATTTGTGGCTAACGGGGTTAACTTTCCTTCTGAAATTACTTCGTTGCCCCTAGCTATATAAAGTCCTAACAATTGCCATTTTCCAGCAATTATTCATTTCAACACCCATCTACAGACTACTATGCAGAGAGAGAGAGAGAGAGAGAGAGAGAGAGAGAGAGAGAGAGAGAGAGAGAGAGAGAGAGAGAGAGAGAGAGAGAGAAATACCAACGCTTCTTATAGAAATCGGAGGAGAAATCCGTTGGAGATCGTTCACTACACATCAAAATCATCGTGTTCATCGTGTTCAAGATGTAGATTGAAGTGTAGCAAAACCCTAGTTTGGGCTTTCTGGAGATCTAAAGCGGAAGGTCGAAGTGTGCATCTCCAAGTTCGATTTCTCTCTCAAATGGGTGTTTTAGGGTTTCTCCCTCACAGATCCCCATCTTTGTAGTCATCTCGTTCAAAGACACAGATTTTTTGATTTTCTAAGTTAGTTTTTTTTTTCCTCTCTCTTTTTGTTTTCCAGGAGTTTATGGGTTTAGAAAGATTTTTCCTCTGTATTTCGTTTCTTTTTCTTTTGATGATGTGCCTCCCAAATTTCTTCTTTTTTTTGGAACATGATGTTCTAGCGTTTGGGGCACGTTTGCTACTCTGCATTTGGGTTCTTTCACTGCCAATTGCTTTCAATTTTTGTTCTTTTTTGGTCTCTGTTTTTCGAATCAATTTGTGAGTTCATTATTTAGAATGCTTTGAAAAAAATCCAAATAGCTGGGCAATGGAGGTCAAGCATTAATTCTTAATTAATTATTCAGTTTGTGAGTTTGGTGTTTTGCCTTTGCCTTACTCCTTTATTCTTTTTTTATGGGAATTTTTTAGCAAAAAATAAGAATATTTGGCTGGGATTTTTGTAGTGAACACAAGCGAAATGTCCCTTATTCAGTTTGTCAATTCTTACTTATGCATGTTTGGCTTGGATTTTTTTTACTTTTTTTGGTACATTTTCTTATCTATTCTTTAATTCTTTTAATTTCAGATATGGTCCTTATGTTTGATCTTGTTCTACACTCCGAGGACAAAGTGGTTGGTTGAAGTACTTAATGTTGATCCATGTTGCTGTTATGCAATGACAT
This sequence comes from Vaccinium myrtillus, assembly GCA_016920895.1. NCBI lineage: Eukaryota > Viridiplantae > Streptophyta > Magnoliopsida > Ericales > Ericaceae > Vaccinium > Vaccinium myrtillus. The sequence goes on along the minus strand of CM029276.1, from coordinate 33,168,479 downwards.
TTTAAAAAACCTAGGTGATTGTGGCTAATGTTTAGGCCTGTTATGTAATGACATTATGGATGTTTGGCTTATTCTTGGCTTATGTAATTGGCTGATTTCATGTGTGTATTCTGGGTTTAATGGTGATATTTGGAGTAGAGTTTGCATGTGATGTTTTGGCCTCTCATGTCTAGTTTTTTATTTTGTTTTCTGGAATTGGTTGATACAGCCTCAATTTCAGTTTTCTGGGCAAACTTTATGCAGTACCACTTTCAGTTTTCTAGCCTTCCAGTTTGATTCAATTTTTTGGGCTTGGTTGATACAGTTTTATATTCAATTTTTTGGGCTTCATCGATGCAGTTTGATTCGCTTTTCTGTGCTTGGTAGATGTTGTTTCAATTTCAGTGTTTTGTGTTGTAATGGTGTATGGGATGGCTTGTTATAGTTGGAAGAGTGAGAGGGGGTAATATGGTCTCTAAAAATTGTAAAACTGATGACATCACCATTTTCTATTAGTAAAGCAAACAGAAGTTAGAGGAGGGGGGAATCTGGCATTTATTTTCAAAAGTAGGGGAGGTCAGTGGAATTTTAGAAACCTTAGGGGAGGTCCTTGTAATTGTCAGAAACCTCAGGGGAGGTAAGTGAAATTTACCCTATTTTTTTTTTAAAACCACAAGATAATATTATAAATGGGAAACACAAACTAGGACAAGTCGCTATGCAACAAAACTTCAAGTTCGGACGGAATACAACCCGGAATAAAAACCAGATTACGTTCTAAACATTTAGTAGCTAACCAATGGGCAGCTCTGTTGCATTCCCTTTTGCACCACCGAAAAATCCAACTCTTAGCTTTTGCCCAGGTTCTAATATCCTCAACAATAGATGCAATTTCCTAAGGGCAATCTCCCTTCTCCTTAGACATACAAGCAATCAGTTGTTGGCAATCAGATTCAAAGATTACCTCGTGTAAGTTGTTCTCCATAGCCGTGATGCAAGCTATACAGAGTGCCCAAGCTTCCATAGAAAGTGTAGATCCAACCGACACTTTACCGTTACGCCACCAAAGAGCTAATCCACTACTATCTCTAGCAATTATGCCAAAGGCAGCTGAGATGCGGGAGGAATTGAACGCTCCATCCGGATCAAACAATTATAATCAACACATTGAGCAGATTTTTTTGGCAGAGCAATTCGAAAACTTATTGAAAGGTTCAGGGTTATTTGTGTGGAACTGCAGAGTGGGCCCTACACACTAATCGTGCACTGTTTATGCACAGATGGTTGTTAAGCAAAGTTGAGTTCAAAATTTTTACTAGGAGATACTAGAAACTCAAAAAAAATATACTATATTGTTTCAAATTGATTTCTGTTATTTGTAAATGCATGATGGTTTAATTTCTTTTTAAAAAGAAAAGTTATAGGGGGTGCGTGTTGACCCCGTCCAAGCCATTCGTGCTCAGCGATCAACGACGCAGATTAGTTCGGTAATAGACGGCTCAGATTTATTTGAATCCGAATAAATCTACGTCGTTGATCATCGAGCACGGACAGCTCGGATGGATCAGCACACCACCGTTTCCGTTCGCTTTATCTGACCACAGTAGTTACTGAATAGATCAATGATTGCACGTGCAATGAGCAACTTTTGGTATCATTCGGTACCCAGAAGTTTTTCACAATGATAGGAGTATCCTGTATGACCCACCTTTGCATGTAAAGTGTGTGAACTTTTGAATTATTTCGCTTTAAGTAGTTATTTTATGATTTGACATCAAAGTATTAGTGATCACATGTTGTGGCGGCTTCACGCATATGTAATGTAGGTTGTTCCACGTATAGGGATGGGCATGGGGACGGATCGGGCCGGAGAGTACTATCTCCACCCTCAATCTCCGAACTCATTCTCCATATCCATCCCCTACCCGATCCCCAACGGGGTTTTATTTTCATCCTCCACCCCCACTCCAAATGGGGAACGGGGATCCCCATGGGGATTCGGAGATCCAATCATTTTTTTTTTGCACGGCACGACACAACATGATATTCATGTGTAAACGTAAGTGTTTGCCAGCTTCAATTCAAGTTGTATCAAGTATCAACTGGATTTCTAATTTGAAAACTAAAGGAACCACAAACAAGATAACATAAAAAGAGTATTTAAGTAGTGCAATCTTAATTATCCAAAAAAAAGAAGTAGTGTAATCTTCAACTTCATATGAAGCACTAAGATAAATTTAAGTACAAAAAGTAAACTCAATCGAGAAGAAACTTTACACAATTGATTTCGTCAATAGGAATAACAAAATCAACGGCTCGATTGCATTTTTTGTGTTTATTTTAAGGAATGCATATGATTGATAATTGATTAGCTGTCAACCTAGTTTGGATGTATTCAAATTATAGTGATGCATTTCTTATTTAATCACATTTATTGTATTACAAATGTCAACTATCAATAAAATGGTTGGAGGAAATTTAGTGTGACCATATGTGTTTGGTCAAAATTTAGTGGGACCCAAAAGTTTCAAAACTCATGAATAGACTCTTATATTCGGGGATTTGGGGACGGGGCGGATCGGGGACGGGGTGGAGCGGGGCGGGGATGGATCGGGGAACGGATTTGGAGCGGATTCGGGGCGGGGACATGCCTATCTCCACCCCCTACCCAATCCCCAAAAATTTTCAAAACAAATCCCCATATCCTATCAATCTCCAAATAGATCCATATTACCGAACCGTTCGGATCGGGGATCGGATCGGATTCGGACTGGTCGGAGGAAATGACCAACCCTATCCACGTACGATTCCCTCAACATTGCTAGTTCTGTTAATTAAACTAATAGCATACACACAAAATCTTGTATTATTATTTGAAGGGACATTTACCATCAGGTCACCCTTGGATCCCATAATTACCATCAGGTCAAGCCCAACTCTAAAAAATTTCCATCAACTCCCCAACCCGTATAAAAATGCCTAAATCATAGGGTACCCTATGAAAGTGCCTAAAATCCTCAGGTACCCTATGAAAGTGCCTAAACCACTAAACCCTATAATAGGAAAGTGCACCCTAAACCTAAACCCTATGAAAGTGCCTAAAATCCTAGGGTACCCTACGACTAGGGTACCCCATGAAAGTGCCTAAAATCCTAGGGTACTCTATGAAAGTGCCTAAACCACTAAAACCCTATAATAGGAAAGTGCACCCTAAACCTAAACTCTAGGGTAACCCTATGACTAGGGTACCCTACAACTAGGGTACCCGATGAAAGTGCCTAAAATCCTCAGGTACTCTATGAAAGTGCTTAAACTACTAAAACCTATAATAGGAAAGTGCACCCTAAACCTAAACTCCAAAAAAGAGTGACTTACCTTAGTGGTAATTAAAAAAAAATGACTTACCTTATTGGTAATTAGACATCTCTTTTCTAGACCTAGAGGTAATAATCCCATATTTGAAAAGCGTAACATCACATGTAGTGATGACGGCTTCGTGCATATGTGGTGTAGGTTGTTCAACGATTCCCTCAACATCGCTAGTTCTATTAATTAACTAATCACAAAACCTTGTGTTATTATTTGAAAAGCGTGACAAAAAAAAGTTGTTATAATTGTCATCGCAGAGATATATAGAAGATAGAGCATGACATGAGAGTAGCGGCAGTAAATTAGATCCTTCCTTCTCCTTTTCTTTCTTGAATTTCTTTAAAATTGTTGTAATTCAAGTGTGGGCCTTATGTAAACTATTGTATCGGTTGTTCAATTATGAGTGGCTAAGGCTGTTAGGGTGCTCACAATGTATTGGGCCAAAGGTGCTCAAAGCCTAAAAAAATAACTACTACTAATTGAAATAAAATTCTTTGAGGGTAAATATACAACTGGCCTCTATGATTTAGGGGTGCACAATGCACATGGTCTAGTTTTATAGAAATTCAAGCAGTGGCGGACGCAGGATTATTGCTGCGGGGGAACCACTCTATAGCAAATATACAGAAAAATTGAAAATGCACTAAAAATGTACTACTACTAGTAAGAACCTTGGGGGGTTTGCAGGGGCCAAAACCCCCAAGACCCCCGGGTCCGCCCCTGAATTTAAGTACCTTTTTTTTTTGTTGATCAAAAGACAAAGTTCTTCATTCAGAAAAGTCAAAGGCACATACAAAGAACTCCGTCCAAAATACACTGAGAAAAATCTAACAACAACAACCCAAATATCAAAGCGTAAGAGTAAAAAGCCATCTCAAACGACCTGACACGAGCCATGCTCTCTAACACATATTGTATAACTCATCACAGATTGAGTTCGAAAACAAACCAAATCAAAGTCGGGTTTAGTGTGAGTCGAGGGAGAGAGAGAATAACATCTAACATGTTGGAAAGATTTAAAACAGATGAACAAAAGTTAAGGACCGACGGAGCCAAACCGAGTTGCGCAGACGCAACAAGAACCGAAGTCACCGGAGGACCAAAAGCAGCCTGAAAACAAGGATTTATTTACGCACTAGATCTGGAAAACCAAATCGGTACCAAAGCCGGACCGGGAAAAACCGACTGAGAGAGAAAAAACAAAGCAAAAACCCCTCTCAGCCTCCTCCATTATTGGTCCACCACCACCTGCAGCCACCCATCGCACCACCACCAGTAATTTATAAGTCAATAAACATTTGGGATGCTCCTAAGGATACTTAATCTACTATTCCTACCATGCACCATCCAGAGCTAGTGCCCTCCACAGGAACCAAATAACACATACATGCATAGATTTATATTTACATGTATATATAAGAATGTTGTGGTTCGATTAATCTGCGGTTTCATGCCAAAAGACCGTGGGCAACACTATATACCCCGGCTCTCAAATTTTTTTGAAATAGGATCAAACCATTAATCCACTGAACTGGACCAAAAAGTACAATTCAGTTTGGTTCGAACTAATTCGCCGGTCCCTTCAATTTTTGTTGCAACCCTAATCTTGTTATTTTGGAAAATGCTGGTGACAATTTCTTTAGGGAAATTACTTGACAATTTCTTTAGGGAACTACCTTTCCATCTCGGATGGCTTGCTACCCCATCTCTTGGTGTGTGACTCACTTGGGCTAGAAATGAACCAAGCTGCTCGGCTCGGGTCAACTCGTTCGCTAATCGAGTTGAGCTTGAGCTCAAATTCAAATTTTAGGTTTATTTAGTATGTAAACTGAGCTCAAACACTGCAAAGCTCGGTTCCACTGCTGACTGGGTGTGTTTTTTCACATGTCCACTTGTCGTCCAACGCAATTTCCAGCCCATAACATCTTGTCCGAGTTCCCCTCCTTAATGATGTATACCATAAAGTCATTGCTGAGAGGCCCACGAAATCTTTGTTGACTTTAGCTGCCAAACAGGCCTCGTCTACAAACTGTAATATCCTTGTAGAGAAGCCCAAAAGTCACGGGCTTCAATTTCTGTCATGGCGTGTGGCTCACAAACGAACCACCAATTTACCTCGAACTGTTTGCTCGATATAAATTAACATCTATTTAATAATAATAAATTGAAATCAAATACTTTTCTATTAAGTTTGCCAAAAGATAAAATGGATATTAAAAATGTATAAAATCACTCTTCCACAACACCTCTTCCCCCTCTTTCCTTTTTTTCATTTCACGCTAAAATCACCAACTTGATTCATATCTCTCTTGATTTTAGCAAATGTCCATTTTAGCAAATGGAAAACCAAGCCTAAAGCTAATGATTAAAATGTATCAAACTTGAATAAGTTACTTCTCAGCTCGTTTAGCGTATAATGTCTAACAAAGTGGAACTACTCGTAGATCAACCTAATTATAACTCGTTTGACCTCGGCTTGGCTAATAAATTAACCAACCTCTAATATATTTTAGAACTCATTTAAATTTCAAATAAACCAAAATAATTCATATCTCGGCTTCGATCACCCCCTACTATTTGTGGATGGGAGTCTCCCCTTTCTATTCAGCCACTTAAAATTTAGGATGGATAGAGAAGATTTTGGGTGCAAATATAGTATGTGTGACGTGGTACTCGTGCGCACATTCGGGCCGTTAAAAAATGCAACTGACAGTCCGTATTGAAACACTTTTTTTTTTATAAATCCGCTCGACATTGCAATTTGGACAGTTAGTTGCATTGTGTCTAGGGGGTGTTCCACTAACAAAAAAAGTTTTTCCAAAAACGAAGACAGGTCATTCTCTCACAATACATCACATAAAAACCCATGAAAAATCCAATTTATTTTAAAAACTATCTTAGTGGAAAGGGGTGAGCAAAATAACTGTCAAACCGTGAATCCAGTCCAAACCAATCCAAATCGAAGGGTTTGGTTTGGTTTTCTTGTAATATGGTTTGGTTCCGGTTTTTAAAAATTAGAAACCGTGATAAATAGTTTGGTTTATGGATTTAAGTCAGTGGTTCCGGTCCCAAACCGATGCGATCCGTATAATATTTATATAGATATATTTTGGAAATTTATATTCGCACTCCCAATTTTGATGTAGACGCTCCAAACTACGGTAGTTTTCCAAAATTACCCTTTTGAAAGGTTCATAATTTATTTTAGGCACTCCAAAAAAATCTTTTCTCTTCTTATTTACTTCAGGCACTCCAAAAAAGCAGATAGTTTTTTTTATCAAAAAAAAAACAGATAGTTGTTCGACTCATTTTACCGCACGTATTGACTCTTACATATGAATTGACTACTTACATATGTAATGTTTCCTTGATAGAGTCTTTATAGTACTATTGTCTCCATTCAAAGTTACTCTTTATAGGATTGACACTGCAGACAAACTTTGTGTTTTGTTTTCTGTTATTTTAAAATGATTGGTTAGAACCATCCTTTTGTCCATTCAAAGTCTCTCGAGAGTTTGATTTTGCAACATCAACATTTTTCCTCTCAAGAGTTTCTCATAACTTTGCTTTTTGTTCTTGGACCTTTTGTTCTTTCAGCCTACTCTGATGCAGATTGGGCTGGGGACCATATTGACAGAAGATCAACTACAAGGTTTTGCTTATTTTTGGGTTCTAATTTGATCTCTTGGTGTGCCAAGAAACAGCACACAGTGGCTAGATCTTCCACTGAGGTTGAGTACAGGGCACTCGCCCAAACTGCGGCTGATATATCTTGGGTGCATCAGTTGTTTGTTGATTTACATATCACTCCTGTCCTTCCATTTGTTGTGTGGTGTGACAACCAATCAGCTATAGCACTTGCTTCCAATCCTATCTACCATGCTCGTACCAAACATGTCGAAGTCGATTACCATTTTATCAGGGAAAAAGTTCTTAGTAAGCAAATATTGGTGCAACATATTGGGACCTTAGACCAGGTTGCAGATATTTTTACAAAATCATTGTTTGTTGCCAGATTTCAATTTCTCAAGTCCAAACTTATGGTTGTTGAACCACCCATAAGTTTGCGAGGGCTGTAAAGCAAGGGCATTAAGGTCCAGAGTTTTGGCATTCAGTTGTACTATTAGTTAAGAGATATTTTGTGCAATTAGTTATGAGATATTTTGTGTAATCTAGTATCCACGTGCTAGGGTGTTGAGAATATAAAGCCCCAAAGCCTTTAGTTGGAAGGGGGGACAATGATCTTGGGTAATGACAAAAACCCTAACATTTCAGTCTTGATTTCTTATTATGTTTTCCATCTTTTCGTTGCACCCCTAATAAATATTTGGCAAAAAAAAAACAAACTCTCCATAAATAAAAGGAAACAAGAGTCACGCAACATGCCTGAGTGAGTGACTATCTCACCACGCCCAAAGGCTCAGAGAATCAAATCATTACAATCCTTTCCCACCATATAATTGCCGATTCTGTACACTCTTGTGGAGGGTCGTTGTTCCCTATTCAGAAACCAGCAGACTGTGACAATTGATACAATTAATGAATTTGAATCCTTTTGGAACAATTGATACAATTAATGGATTTGAATCCTTACTGTCATTAAATTGGACGCGATGAAATAATCTAAATTTGAATCGTCTATTGCTCCAATTAATGGTTCAATTCTTATCAGCAGGACTCTATGAACCAATCTGAAGCATTCATTATTTCAATGTATATTTCATATTTGAATTATCTCGTGACTCCCGTCGAGCCGAAACTTATACTAGAGGGAACATACCTTAATTAAATTACACATTCGACTTATCGTTTTATCACTTTTTTTTTTATTACAACACTCTTATAACGCTAGTGAAATGAGCTCACGGTTCACGATCATAGGTGAATTATATTGATTGCGAGCAAGTTCATATTAAAACTGAGTCAAGGCGCGCACAACTCGAGGTTAATGTGCTCAAGCTTGTAGTAAGTTCTTCAGGAGTTCAAATTCGGGATCAGGATAATAGATAAAAAAAATTTGTTTATAAAGTAAGATGTCTAGACTAAAATTTACATATATCGATTGAATTAGTTAATAAATAATTAACGAGCACAGATCAAATCGAGTAGGCCTTGAGACTTGAGTATTGCTCGTAGTAGTTCAAGAGCTGAGTCAATTAAACATTAATATGCTCACTGATATCCTCGAGTGTGCTCAGTATATTTATTATTTGCTTCTATTATCCTTTTTTCCCTATAAATTCATAACCTCTATTTATAAATAAAACTTTTTTTTTTTTTTTGTGCTTCGGAAAACTATGTGTTTCTTCATATGCATGCTCATTGAGAAGGAGTATAAGGAAAAAAATCTATTGAAAATAACAGAATTACATGAGTAGTACTTAATGGGTTGAAATCAAATGAGCATTTTGTTGACTTAGACTTGAACAAGTGCTTCTCGAGTCGAGCGTCGAAATGGTCGCGAAGAGCTCGGTTTATTTGCAGTCTTATCCTGACGAGAGGACCACTTCAGCCATATATAGTTACAAAAGATGTGACAAATGTGAGGCTTTTGATTTTTCTTTTATGACATTTACACACTGTTGGATAACTCTGGATATCTAAAATTGGTACCCAAAATAATTATTACTATTGCATAGCAAATTTGGGCAATATTTTTGTTGAACAAAGATTTAAACCAAGAAATTTTACAATACCGCGGTTCCCAAAATGAGGGTCCGATATGCCAAATGAGGACTTCAGAAAAAATGCATTGTCTAAAAAAATCAAAAATTTATTCACAAATTGAAAAAAATTGATTCTGTTACAAAAATGGAGTACTTTTTTAAGTTTTCGTCTTGGAGACCAGACTTTCTTCCTTATTCAATAGTCCGCGAGCATCACCACATGGTTCTCCGAGATATCCACGGCTGTACATTCTATTCCCGTGGGAGAATGTATGGACCGTACATTAATGTGAGGTTCCTGAGTGGTCCGGAGCACCACGTGGCAGTGCTCCCAGATTACTGAATTACCAAAATGCACAAGTCGTAGTTCCACATGGACAGAATTCACGGTGGCAAGTTCATCAGGAGGCAAAAAGTGGAAGGGTCGCCGACGTGTCTTCCACGTCGGATCTCCCGGATTGATCCAACGGTCACGACGTGCCGTAGCGTCGATCATCAACGACGCAAACGAGGGACCCTTCATTTGTGAAAGAAGAAAGAATCAATCAATATCCCCCTCTCCACAAATGTGAAGAGAGAGACAGAGAGGACTGGGCGTTTCAGAGAGAGAAAGCTTCGATTTTTGGGTCTGTTGCGGAGTGAATCTGAGCTCTGTGGGCAGTTGGAAAATGTGAAGAGAGAGAGAGAGAGAGAGAGAGAGAGAGAGAGAAGAGAGACTTGAAATACGCAACAAATTCTTATTCTTCTCACAATTTGGAAGGTTGTTTACTCATTTCCAGTTTCTCGATAAATTTTCAATGCTTGCTCTTCATTCAATCAATTTTGATCATAAAACGATTTTCATCTCTTTTGATTTTGCATATTTTTCATTGAACCTGTTTTGGGTATTTCTCCATCTTGTTCTTTGAATTAAGGATTCCTTAAAAATCTGAAGAATCAGAACCAATTTATACAGAAGTTTTCTTCTCTGTTAGGAGAATATCTGTAATTTGGGTGGGTATGATCTCTGAGAAAAGACCGATGCTTATGGATTCAGTGGTTAATGGGTTTTTTTATTCTACAAGATTCGTTGATTATCCTGTGTATTTTGAAGTTATACTCTGTTATTCTGTAGTCTTTACATTTATCACAATCACATGACTGAATGAATGCGATCCCAATTCCACTGGATTTATCAAGAATTTCTTCCTTTTATTCGGTTCATCTCCCCTTTATTTCGTTTCCTGTGTATCTCTCTCTCTCTCTCTCTCTCTCTCTCTCTCTCTCTCGTGTTTATGCGCTTTATTTCGTGAAGAACCTGATTCTCTGCACACAAAAGACGAATTCGCTTTTTCTTTTAACCACTTCTGTGCATTTTGGCTCTTCTCCTTCGCTCTCTCTCTCTAGAGCTCCACTTTTTGAACTCAGTGCTTGTATACATACATACAGTAATGCATGTAGAGAGAGAAAAGCAAAGACCCAGAAAGATGCGCAGAGATATCTGGCTAATTTAATTGATCCTTTTCCTTTCTTTTTTCTTTTTCTGCCTATTTTTAGATTATATAGAAACCTAAAACCCCCCCTCCCAAGTCCCAACTTTCTCGCTCCCCTTTCAGCCGAACTTTTCGTTGTCATCTCTCCTGATTCCAAGCAATCGATTCAGCTCAGAATTTTCTCTGTTTTCTTGGCATTTTTACAATTCTGATTTTCTCTATGCCTCTCACATTGTTCGAACTCAAATTGTAGAGAGAGAACGAAGATCTGAACTCTCTCCGGTTTATTTGACGAATTTTTGGAGGTGGGTTAGATCGAATTTGGGACGTCGGAAGCCGTTTTCAAATGCTGTTGTTATTGTTCTTGCTGTTGACGTGAGGCGTGGAGGAACGAGTGGGTTCTTGCCTGCAAAACGACAGAATATTAAGCAATCTGGTAACCGTTTTGAGTGTGGATTTACGAAATTCTCCTCCATTGGACAAAGCTAGATGTGCGATAGACATATTTTGCATTTTTTTGGTGAATGGTTTGCGTATTTTTCGTGTATTTTTGGCATTATTTTTGCTAGTTACGCACGAGTGTACCTTAGAAGTAAGTATGAAACAAACAGTTTTGAATGATAGTATACACATTTTTTTTTTATTCATTAGTTACGCTTTTTTGTGTATTGTATTTTTTGGTTAGTTGCGCATATCATTTGTATTAGTTATGCATTTCTTTGTGTTTTAATTCAAAAGTGTACATTTTTTTTTATTCATTAGTTACGCATTTTTGTGTATCAATTACGTATTTTTTTGGTTAGTTGAGCATATCATTTGCATCAGTTATGCATTTTTTTGTGTTAGTTACGTATGTTTTCTGACCAAAATTTACATCACCTAAACAACAAAACTCATCAATGGTTGTTTTCTGGGTTTGTGTTACGCGGTCGCAGATAGTGCGTTGTCTTGTTGTTTATCTCCCCTTGTTTTCTGGATTGTTCTTTGTATTGTGTTCTTTTACTATACTTTTTGTTGCTAGAAACTCATTTTCTTTTGAGTGATATGATTGAAGGCTATGGAGGGTAATGGTGGGGAAACTGTTGTTTTGCAGAGAAAATGAAGAGAGAGAGAATGAGTGTTGTTAATAGAGTGAATCCAATTACCGAAAATGGCGAAATGGGTTGTCCAGCAGCTGGGTCTGATAGTGAATATGAGTTTCGTTCAACCACTAGTATTACCAAGAGATTTAAGCTTCCAAAAAAGGTATCATTTTTTGTTTTTGTTACATTAATAGTTTGAGGATTCAATTGGATCTCATTATAATTTTTTTTCTTTTTTGCGTTTTTTCCCGCCTTTTCAGTTCTTTTATGATTGCAACGCAGTTGATCATGTTCCTCGGAAGCTACGGTCAGGTGCGTAATTTTTTAACAAATGTGGAAAGTATTCAACTTTGTGCTTGATTTCATTTTAATTGGACTGAGTATATGATTTGGGTTTATCTTAGTTGGAGCCCACAGGTTTTAGTTCGGCTCTATCTTGCGGGTCTAGTTGGAACCTTTCTTATCTTTTACGCTTTGAAATCCTGGATTAAAATTGACGCTTTTGCTTTTGGTTTCTTTTCAAGGGTGAAATATTCTCTAGTCTGAGTTTTGGACACAGCTGTTTTTGGAAACGTTCGAAGTGCATGGGACCCGTGATGCTGCTTTTAGAACAGTTCGAAGCACATGGGACCTGTGTGCATTGAATGGCAAATTTGTTTGAGGACATCTGTGTCCAAAGCATTTTACATTTATGCTGTAATTTCGCAGTGCATGGGTATATGTAGAATGTTGCCTCTTAGTCTTCTGTAACTCCAATGAATTTGGCTTCAGCAATAGCTGTTTTTGCTTTATGATTAAGAAGCGGTTTTAGTTAGAAAAGCATTTGGACCAGTGCAAATGAAAGCTGATTCTTTTTTTCTTTCAAATAAGTAATGTGAAAGAAAGCTTGATGATTGATAGATTCTTCGGGCAATAGATTCTTTAGGCATCAATAATCCATACGTGCCTGAGTTTTTTTTAGATTCTAAGAATGCTGCGGAACAATTCTTTCACATTTACAGCCATGAAGAAGCGCAATGTTGATTCGATTTCGCACCCATTGCCGGTTGATAAGCCGAACTGTAGGATCAATGGAGTTGGCTTCACTAGAAAGATTGGCACAAAGAAATCCAGACTCAATGTATTATCAACTGTTGCCCCAAATTTCAAGTTTTTTTCTTTTCCATTTCTTCCCCTTCACAAGGCGTTTAGTATTTAAAATTGGAATTGCATTTGCAGCAACAAGGAGGAGACAACTCGGAGGGATCCCCAAGCGTAGGGCCATTCACAAAAGAGGAGGAAGAAGTGGTAGAGACTCTGTATGCTTTGGCTGATATGTTCCCAAGCAATAACAAGAATGGTTCAGATGATGAATTGACAGAAGCAAAATCTTGGCCTTTGCCAGAAGGAGAAAATTTAAAGCCTTCATTTCAGGGTTTAATTCTTATATCTTATAAGATTCTTTTGTAGTTATTGCCTTTTCTGTTGAGGTATGTTATATTATTTCCTTTAAATGATTCTGCAGCTCCTGAAAAAGAAAAGGAATCAAAATCACTTAGCCCCTCAAATAAGGCTGACGAAGGATTTTTAGTAGCCGATCAAGAAACTGTAGAAGACCAATGTTCGAAGGGATCATCACTGCCTGGTTTCCCCAAAAGCATACAATCGCATATTCAGTTTGATGATGGTATTTCTCAAAGTAATGCCCAATCAATGTCTCAATCTGAATTAATCCTAAGAAGTGGGTGAGTGGCTTTCAGCTTTGATGCATCAGACCTTTTTTCTGTTTTTTCCGGATTTGTTCATTTCTGTGTGTTATTGCTTTTCCGCCAGCTCTAAGCAGCCAAAACAGGAGGAAGCTGCAGGTTGTCTGAGAAAACCAGAGATTGAGGTCGTAGTTAATTGTAAATCAAAGATTGCTCTCTTTACTTTTGTAGAATTGTAAGCATGTGACTGAGACTAGATTTGGGTTATTTGTTTAGGCTGCAGCTGTCAGTGATCGGAGTGAACTACAATGCATCCTCAAGGAGAGCAAATATAGCAGTACCGTTCTTGAACTTTGTTATTTCATTCTCACGGCAAGCTTGTCAGGGTGCATTTGTTGGTTTTAGCTTTGAATATCAGTATCATGACTTAATCATCGGTTCATTGATATGAAGGTTCGGTGTTGTGGCCAGGCTTGCCTTCAGCCGGATCCCATGCTGTCGGGACTCATGGACCTTCCTTGCAGTAATTTTCTCTCTTACCTTACCCGACCTGGAGTATTTCCAATTTCCCTTCCAGTCACTCATGCAATGTTTTTCAGGTCCCCCAGCGATATCACTTTCTTAGGTACGGCTGTATCTGCAACTCCACCCAGCTCAGCGGATAATTGTCCTTTTAGCTATACGGTATAGCCTCATTCCTTATTCTACATATGGCTCTGCTTCGATAGATGTAGATTTCAAACAAATGGATTTGAACTCCGTTATCCAATGAGAATAGCTCAAATTTAGGTTTGGTTGTTTACAAATGGGTTTCAACGTTAAGTGTCAGAGTCTTATCATGATAAATTTGATATGATTGATTACTAGGAGTGAATTTGAAGTCCTTCATGTTGAGGATTATGGACGTAAAAGGACCCAACACAAGCCACCTGGTTCTAAACCTTATATATTATTGGTGAAATTTACACTAATCTGTTTGGAACATAGGGAAAACGGAAGAAAGGAAATGAAAATAAGAAATTTTCCTCTCTAGTCGTTTGGTTCCAAGTATAAGGAGAAAAGAAAAAAATTACAAAGAATTCTAAGAAGGTAAACTCTAGAAACGGAAAAGGGACAAGAAAATATGGAGATTTAAATTTAGAAAGAAAAAAGTATTTAAGACTTTATTTTCTTTCCATTTTCCTCCTCAAGCCAAACAAGAGAAATTCCTTTTCCCGTTACTTTTCTTTCATTTTCTTTTACAACCAAACAAGACAGTGTAATCAACTTTCTTTGCAATTTTCCACTTTCTTTTTTTTTTTCCTTTCTTTCTTTCTTTCAATAGGTTCCAAACAAAGCCTAAAAGACCATTCTTTTGAAAGCCACGTCAATTAAAACAGAGCCTATGTTTCATTCATCATGCATTTAGTATCACGATCATATGATCTAGCTTACGGTTTATCATTGATAAAACAGGATTCAAGAGATCAAGTTGCAAGAAAAAAGTCGTGGAAGAGATGTTCAGCTCATGTATACATAAGTCGTCTCATTAAGGTCTTGCAAATCACTGAGAAAACAAACACGTCACCCACTCAGTTGACATGCAATGAAGAATCTAACCAAAAAGTTATTTCAACATCTAAAAACCTAGATGGGTTGAGAAATGGTTCGAAGAGAAATGGTTCGAATGGAATTGTTTCTGGGCACAGTATAGTTGCTTCTGCTGCTGGAAATAATACAAATGAAGTTAGAAATGGAAGTCTTTTGCACAAGAGTCTCCTTGATCAGCAACAGGCTTCCGCGACATCTCCCCTTTACGCGTCACAGAAGCAGGTAAAAGCTTATTTTTATACATTATTTGGAGTGTTGGCTTCTTCAGTTGTGTAATTCTAAACATTGTTATTGTCTTTACGCAGAATTTTGACTTCTTGTCCTTGTCAAACGGAGTTGGTGGGTTCGAAGCTCCCAATAGTTTGAGTAAACTAGGAAACGGGTTGGAGCCATTGACACAATTTCAAATCCCTTACCCGTTCATGCCATTCTCTATGTCCGAAAATTGTTTTTCCTCCTCTCTTTCCGCTTACAATCTTCCAGTAGCTGCAGCAAAGCAGGTGAGTGCTTTTTAACTCTCTTGTACAAGTCTTCCTTGAAATGCTACTGGAAATTTCATTTGACCCCCTGGCTTTTCAATGGCCATATCTCATTCGTTTATTTGATTGAGCTATTAAGTGAACTCTATAGCTTCTTAAACCAGAAATTCACCATATAAACAGAAATTTTTTGTTGTTATTGACGACAGGTCCATATACAATCACCACCATATATTGGAAGCCAACTTTTGGGGTCTCCTCATTTGAGTAGCTCTCCATTGCCAAAACAGCCGCAGCAATGGCTTTGGACAGCCCAGCTGGCAGCAGCTCAACAAAATCCAGCAGGGTCTCATATTCCAAACTGGCAAAATGGAAGACATGAATACCCTTCTTCCGCAGTCCATTATGCTCAAAATCTCGTGGGATCTCAACCCATTCTCCCGCCCTCGTACTCATCCCTAGAAGTACTTGGACCTAAATATGCTCCACTCTCCCAACAGCAGCAGCAGCAGCAGCAGCAGTTAATGTATGTTACTTCACCTTTGCCAATTGCCAAATCTAAAAGGCATCACCACCGTCATCTACCTTCTGGGTATGACGTAAATGGAGTTGGTTCCTATTCTGATGCTGCATGGCCATTGCAATTACTCTGCAGCGATCATATTTAAAGGAGAGGGGCAATAACTATTGATATATTGTTTTTCAATATAGTGTGAATCAAAGGATAAACAGAAAGAGCAATTCAGGTGTAGAGGCAGATCCAAAACCACCCTCAAGTGCTGAACTTTTTGTGATTAGTAAAGAAGTGTTTGTAGTGTCAGGCTTCTACATAACTTAGTGTACTGCTAGTGTTCCAGAGTAGGTTTTTGCAATCTGTCTTTGGATTAAACTTGCTACAAATCTAACTCTTGGCAGCTCATGTTGTGCTAATGCAAAGGGCAATAATGGAATTTTTCTTCGATCCTACCGCTTTATGGAACCAAACAGTGGATTTTTTTTGTTCCATTATGGAATTACGTGATTGATATGCGCCTGTTAGTTGAATATCGCCCCAGGTGACATGGTAAAGTGATGAACAATTTGAACCTGCTGCAGCTAACTTAGCCTTTTATTCATGGTTTCGCCTTCAAAGATATTGCCTTAGTGACCCAGACCCCACAGCCCACAGGTTTATCTGTGATCAATACCCCAGAAAATTCCTGCTCCCAACTCATTTAAAGTTACGAACGAGCCAAGTTGAGCTTTATTTACCTAGTGAGTTTATAATCAACAAAAAAAAAAAAAAACACTTTAGTACAACTTTTACATGTTTTTATTCATTTACATCTACTTTTATACATTTTTTAAATCTTAACATAAGTTTACTCGGTCTATTTTTTAGCATTTCCCAATTTAAATAGGCGGTGAAATGTAACAGAGAAGTACAGTACTGACCAGAAAATAGGTACTAACGCTTGTTCGGTTTGTTGCTTAAAGTTCACTTTCGCCTCCCCCTATGTGATTATGTGACGTTTAATGCCTGCAGAGCAACTTGCGTAAGCTAGCTGTCCAAACATGTAATGGACACATGGTGCACGGCACCAATCCAAGCCGTCCAAATATGTTATGGACGGTCTAGATGCAAGGCTGGCATTTTTGTAAACTTTGAGAACAAATTGCATTGGGCCGTCCAAAACATGCTTGAACGGCTTGGATTAGGTGTCAGACACCACGTGTAGATACTCGATCCGTATCCAAAATTTTATGTTCTTTTTTTTACACTAAATGGTCTCTTAACTAACCAATGGTGAGTTTCTTATTTAATAAAATCTGTTAAAATCAACATTTACTAAAATCGACATTTGATTTTAACAAATGATGAAGTCATTCACTAAAATCTCACAACTCACAAAAATCTTTGAATTTAAAGATTCTTCATCATTTGCTAAAATCAAATTGTGGATTTTAATGAATGTTGATGTTAGCAGATTTTATCGAATAGAAAACTCACCAAGTATTTGATCAGATTAGGAATTCACACGTAGGGCCGGCTCACACACAATTATGGATGTGGGCCCCACATATATGTGACGGGATTGTAAATTATTGGAAATAAAATGGTTGTACAAGTATTATTTTTTGTTTCCATTCAACATTGAGCAATATTTGTGTCATATGCCGAAATATATTGTCTCTGTTCGTTTGCCAGTTTAGTTTTAGTTTTAGTTTTGATGACATCATCATTTCCCTCATTTCTCTCTCTATCTCTCTCCACTCATTACACCTGATGACATCACAAAAACTAAACTAAACAATCTAACCAAACACAGCCATTGTCTTTTCAACCTCAGTCCCATGGATAGGGTGGTGACTTGTTACTATTAGTAATATTTTTGGTGAAGTTTCCATGAAAGTGCTAAACGGACTAAAGTACTAAATGGGTTTAAAATGCTAAAAAAATTAATTTATGTGATGAAAATGACATTTCTCAAAATTTGTGGTTAGCACTTTTAGCTTTTGTGAAACTCTCCTTCGTACCCGACCACCACTACTGACGAGAGTATTCGGTTATTTTCTTACTAACACCAAAGTTTCTTAGGACTCATTCTTCTGTTTTTTTTTTTTTTTTTTATCTAAATCTAAATGACCTTTTTTACTCTTTGTAATTATTTGTTTAACTTTTCGCTGTAATTTTCAAGATTAATTATTTATATCAACGAGAGGAATCAGAACAACTGGAATGTAGTACTCCCTCCGTCCCTTTTTAAGTGTTTAATTTTCCATTTTGGGCTGTCCCTAAATAAGTGTGCGGTTTGAAAAGTTAATGGGTAAAAGTTTGTACAATTATCATTTTGCCCTTTTGAAAAGTTAGTGGGTAAAGAGTTAATGGGTAAAAGTGGAGGATAATTTTGGAAAGTAGAGGTAAAAGTTTATGTGAATAGTGTAAAGTGGAGGAAAAAGTTGATGTGAAAGGTGTAATGATGATGTTTCTTTAATAAGTTAGATTTACGAAGCAACACATTTAAAAAGGGACGGAGGAGGGAGTATTAACTTAGCAAAGATTTTTTACGTCACCGCCAATGGCTGTACGGACGAGTGTTTTGACGCTTATTGTGCCCATGAAAATCATCAGTTAATGAGCGAGATTGTTCCCCTGAAATGAATTTGAAACTGTAATTGTGATGTTTTGAATTTGGCTTCAAAATGGGCAGGGACCTTTTTGGCTTCAGTTAACGGGACAATATGCTAAAGATTTGATAACCTTTTTTTGGCATATTCAAAAGTTTATGATTACATATTGACTAATCTTAAGGACTAAAAAAATGACGTAGGTGTTCAATTTGAAGAAAGAACAAACACTCCCTTCGCTAAACATGGAAACAAATTTTAGACATCACATGTATGCCGGGTAGAGCACGATAATCGATTTAAGTTGAAGGTGAATTATGTTCAATCATTATGCAAATACATGCCTATTAGCCCTCATTTGAGTTGAAATAAAGTATGGTAAATCTCAGCATTCTATGCCTCCTTTGGGCAAAAAAATATATAGTAGCAAATTAAACCCTGCAAGCCAACATAATTTCCAGCTAGATAACAAATCCAAACACAGTTTCCCTTCGTTTTTTAACATAATAACAGCCTACAATGCCTCACATGGGCCAAAAATCCCTTCAAAGTTTACCTTACAAATCCCAACATACTTTCCAGCATCACAAATCCAAACACAGTTTCCATTGTTCTTCAAAACATACCAACAAGATAAAAACAGTCTCGCTCAACTTGCCAAATGCTCTCCCGCAGCCCGCTGAAAAAAAAAGAGTGTCAACATTGATTTAGATGAAATATGTTAGAACTTGACGACATATCAAATAACATAGTCTCGCTCAACATATCAAATGAGAAAGCCGAAAGCTGCAACTAAGACACAGGAACCCAATATGTACCATTGTATAGAACAAAAGCAACTCCAAAGGCAAAGGCTTTAGAGGAGACCGGAGCTTTCAGGATTCATCAAATGTCAAAATCAGTAACTTCACAGTTTTCCGATTTTCCTACGTAAAGCAGTAACTAAACAACGTACCATAGGAATCGGAGTATTACAATTGAAGGCCCGTGCTAGAAGTAGCTCTACGAAAACACATACCAGGCCACAAATAACAGATGATGCTGAAAAGAGAACATAACTCAAATCTTAGTCAAACCAATGGCCCTAATGGAAGAGTAAATTTGAAGCAACCTCGGAGCATTAGGACTATTCATAGTGAGGAAAACCTTGGTATGTCTAGATGTTCAGATTATTCTGTATCCCTTGCCTAAAATACCAAAATTGCTCCTTTTTTTATTTTTTTGAAGTACTCCCAGAACCGTTATTCCCCCAATCATGCTTAAATAAAATAAGTGCAAACATTGAGTTAGAAAAGATAACCAACTAATGCCTACAATACCCAAAAAAAAAAAAAAAAAAAAAGTACACAGTTACTAACCTTGGGCTCGAGATTTTCAATCCTCTTTATCAGTTGGTCCATGACATTCAGTTGACTTTTCGTTAGTTCCCCCGTCTGTTCCATTGCCTACGATACCAAAAAAAAAATCTAAAAAAAGTTACACAGTTACAAACCTCCCCTCTCATATAGTTTAACTACTGCGTGTTGAAAGGATACCATGGTCAAGGCGTCCGCTTGGATTTTCATGGAATTGCGGACCTCGGTCAAGGCTTGCGAGAATTCGCTCAGCCGTTCCTCCTCAGTTATGATCGCCCGTGCCTCAGTTTTACTCACCCGCTCCTGCAAATCATGAATCAGTTTTGACATTCGTGTGATGGCTCCCACCCCACCGACACCTAGGGTAGATAGAATTGCAATCACGAAATACGTGGGTTTCACATTTGGGTTCTCATCTGGGTACTGATCTAAATATTTGAACCCTAAAATGAGGAGTGAAGCTTTGACCAGCTCTTGGTCGATTGAAGTTTCGACCATTTCTTTGTCGATTGAAGTTTCGACAAAATTCTTTGTCCATTTCCAGTTGGGGGAGAAAGAGTTTGGTAGAAGAACAGAAGAAAGAACAGAAGAAAAAATACCTCTTCGCGTGGTAGTTGAAAAGCCCAGTTTAAGAGAGCATCGATAGGCACGGAAACCAGCACGTAAACCAGCAACATCCCGTCCGAAATCTAGCGGAAGATAAAATGAGCTAATTTTTTGAAGTGGCCCTTAAAAAAAGTGTTTTAAGAATATAAAGCGGCTCCGATTATTTGTGTGAAACCCCAAAATGGTTCCCACAGAAGCAATAATGTACACTAATGTAAAATGTTGCACTCATAATTTTATGGCTTCTTCTTTTCTAGTTGAAACCCAACCAGATGTCATCGGGTTGCCAATACTTCAACCCGAACCCGGCCCTTGGCATCTCAAAACCAACCCAAACCCCTTCAATCCTCCATGTAACAAGACACAAGTGTTGCAAAATCTCAGGTTTACAAATCAAATACTCCTCCGTACTAATTGCATATTATTTCAGGAACTTAACATAACACACAGACAATAAAAGATGCAAAAATAATTCAGAATAATGTGTATTTTTCCCACTTTCTACATTATTCCAACACAAAATAGATCACAAAATTTGACTCCCAAAAAAAAAAAAAAAAATTTAAGAACAAATAATACTAGTAACTAAAAAAGGTTTGACTGAAAGCAAAAGTAACCTTTATGAGAGTAACACCTACCTACAATGATGCATAAATGGAAATAAAGAGGAAAATAAAAGCATGTGCATGTATCATGTTCAGCAGAAATCTCATCATTTTTGGCTGGAGAGTGAGATTCTAACCTTTTAGGAGGAGATTTTGTTGAATGCCTGAGAGGAGCAATAACATGAAAATAATTATCAAAAAAGCAATAACAACGTATGGTGAAAACACAAACAATCTCTACTAGGAAAAAAAAACACACACACACACACACAGAAAAGCGCGGAAAAATGAAAACATGAATTACCTCTCGAGTACTCACTACCTCTGATGGCCTGGTTTTGAATTTAGAGAGAGAGAGAGAGAGAGAGAGAGGAATTGTGTTCGGAAAGGGTCTAGAGAACCAGTTTTCAAGAACGAGTTTTCCAAGTGGTTTTCTGAAAAGTGGCCCATGGTGGGTCCCTCTAACCTGTTTGGGAAACCGAACAAAGGTAAGAGCTTGTTTGGGAGACAATTTTTCCCATTTTTCCATTTTGGATGTTTGGGAGAAACTCCCAGAACTCATTCTCTGAAAATGAGGTCATGTTCCACTAACAAAAAACTAGGTTTGTTTTAAATCAAAAACTACTTCATTCCACTAAAAAAACCCCTACAAAAAACCAACAAAAAAACCATTTCATTCCACTAACCTAAAAAAAATCAAATCATTGCACAATCAAGTACATGTACTTTAATCATGTAAAATTACGAATCTACCCTCCCTTCAAAAAAAAGATTTGTTTGGGTAGAAGGGTAGATTTGTAATTTCATAACACAACTAAAAAAACCAAAAAATCAAAAACTTGTTAGTGGAACTAGTTGGTTTTTTTGAAAAACTAAAGATATAAAAAAACCAAAAAACTAAAAAACCAATTAGTGGAACATGGCCTGAGTTTTCCAAAATGCACACAATCTAGAGCAGAAGTGAAAAATAGGTTGAGAGGAGCTTTTTGACTTCTCATTTTCACTTTTTCCATTTTGATTAACAAAAAGACCTACAGAATGTATTCTGCACATATCTCCCAAACACTACTCCTGTTTTAAAATGTGTTCTACACATTTTTCCCAAACACTCTTACCAAATCCAAAATACATTCTGACCATAATTCAAAAAGCCAAAAAGTTGAAAATGAAAAACTGAAAATGAGGCTCTCAAACATCACCTAGGTTCTCAAGACTGGTTCTCCCTTAAGATTTCACTTTCTCGTCTCCCAACGCAAAGGTCTCTTCACTCATCAATGCAAGAACTTTGTTGCCTACTGCATTCACAAATTTTCAGAAGAATTTGACATTTGCACCGTGTGGAATTGGAAAATGATACGGATACACTACCGTTGCATATATACCACATACATATCAAGTTGCATACCACGTACATATCAAGGTGATCTGATAAATAATGAGAAGGGTTGTGCTAGTGACCACCCTTAGTGTGTCCTACCTTTTTATGTTCTCAATGTGTAGTCCTTCCAGTTAAAAGCAAAACTTGTACTATGACTCTTCCTTCCGTACTCATTGGTCATATGTCAGTACTTTACCCCTTGGTTATTGTCGATCTTCTCTCTGTATTTTTTTTTTTCACTTTTTTTACTGTATGAAGCTGTTTGTCAAATCCTAGTAACGTGTGTTTTAGCCTAAAAAGTTAGTTGGTTTATTTTTTCGTCTTTATTTGATTTTTTTTTTTGTTTTTTAGCTTTGCATCAATTTTTTGTGTATTGTTAGTTTGTCTTGGCGAGAGGAATAAAAAAGTAAAAAATTATAATCTAATCATAAATTTTTTCGAATAAATACGAAAATAAACCAAAAAGTCAGTTTTTTACACCTTTTTCGATCTTATACAAAAAATTAAGAGTTATAGTCATAATCTTTTACCTTTTTGGATTCCTCTCGTCGAGAGGAACCAATAATACTCAAAAAAATTGATTCAAAACTAACAAACGCAAAAAAAAATCAAATAAAGACAAAAAAATAAGTTAACACTACTACAAAAAACCATAAACATCACGCTTTTTAAGCGTGATGTTTCACTTTCTATGTCACTCACAAAAGCGTGATGGATCCGGGTGACATGGTAAATCACTCTTTTCTATAAGCGTGATGGAAAAATAACAACAATCACGGTAAAAAAGCGTGATCTTTTCGTGTAAAAACTGACATTAAAACTAATTCTGCGTGATTTTTTTTGGTTTTTGATGTCGCTTTTCTTCTAAAAGCGTGGTTAAATGTAGCATATGATCACATCTAAAAAGTGTGATCTTTTATAGTTAAAACTGAGATAGAAAATAAATAAGCGTGATCTTTTCTTATTTAAGATCTCACTTATTTGAAAGAAGTGACATCTTTTCTTGAACACAATACTAAAAAAAATATTGCAGACATTTATATTATTTCAATTAATATGAATTATTTATTTGCACCAATATACATCAATTACACAAAAAACAAGCATAATTTCTATTAAAAAGAAAATTACAGAAGTTACCAACACAAAATAAAGAAGTTTAGAACTTAATTGGGATATCCATAGAATGGTTGTTTCTTGATGGGCCGGATCACCAAGCAGGAGCACATTTATGTCCCCTTGCAACCAAAGTTTCCCATCGACATTTTAAATACAGGAACTAATCTAATCATGCTCCCCATTTACAGAAGTAATTCACCTTAGGAATTCATGAGCGTCTTCTTCTTTCCCATTACCAAGATGACTTCCGATGTTCCCAATCTGGGATAGTATCCCCATAGGAGATAGTGGAGAAATTCCTTCCTTTGCCTTAAGAATTAAACTTTCAAATTCACAGGTGAAGCACCAGTCTTTCCTTTCACCTAATATCAAAGACAAACATAAAGCAGAGTCAGAAATTGGCAAGGGTGCAGACAATGCTTGATGTAACATCACAAACAAGTTCAAACCTCGTAAGAACAATACTATAGCACTTAATATTTGCCTTCCCAAAATAAGAAACAGCTCTAACTAACCTGTTCCCACAATTTGTCAGACCGAATGGCCGCAGTTTTTTTTTTTTTTTGGTAATTCGGAAATAACCGCAGTTCAACCTTGTTGCAATTGTAAAGCTTAACAAATAACTCGTATGGAAACAAGCCCTGTAAAAGCCAAAGACATCCAATCAGTGCATCGCATACCAAAAAAAAAAAAAAAAAGGTATCATTCTTTAACACATTTAAGTCAAGGATTAGCATTCTCAGTAAATTATTACTATTAAGTGCTATAGTGTGCAAATTTGTTGGTTAATTGCATGCCAGTAGTCAAAACTCATATCAAATGCAGAAAGTCCAACGAGTAAGACACACAAACCAAGCTGTAACCAAGGGGGAGAGAGACTACCAACTTAGGGGAAACAAATTTGAAGTTTTGAACAGAAAAACCCCCTTGTACAATGTTGATTAAGGTGTAAGCAAACCAGATCCATCAGCCCTACACAATTGATTTCGAAATCATACCGGTTGTACCGTCGTCGTCCCACGGTCCAGAGAATCTTACCCTAGACGACATTGAAAAACAGACTAGGCTGCATCGAAGAAACACCAGAGTATCAGACATCAACTCCGACGAAACCCTCGGTCTGGTGGAAATAAAGGAAAGAGGTGCTTTCCCTCCCAACGCAGAAGATCACAATATATATAGGTAATTGATATTCACACCCCCCAAATTGTTATCCACACCCCCTTTTTGTCTTTTAGTGACATTTTTACACATAAAAATTTCACTAGAAGACAAAAAAGGGGGTGTGGATAACAATTTGGGGGTGTGGAAATCACTCCCCTATATATAAAGCAAATTGAGAGTCTACCTTTGTAGATTATCAGTGACTTTATGTTTGAAACCCGACGGTGGAACGGTGGATTCACCTGCCATTCCACGAGCTCCTTCTGGAGTCGATTGCACGCGATCTTGCTCAGAGCCTTCACAGTATTTACAGATTGTAAATTGCAGTCGCATCATATGTATAAAAAATCATCCAGATACACACACACACACACACACACACATATATATATATATATATATATACAAAAAACTTCCAATCCAAACTCCCGGATTTTATAACGTCCGGACCTCCACCTTCCCAATATTTTTTTGAAAATCCGAACCGTTAGATGTGTTTAAAACGTGATTTTAAGGTCCAACGCGAAGATTTGACAAAATAAAATACCCGGAAGGGCTTGATCGGGGCAGTTTTTCTAACGGTTCGGATTTTCAAAAAAATATTGGGAAGGTGGAGGTGCGGACGTTAGGTCCGTAAAAAGGGGTTTGGATGTGAAGGGGTTCCTATATATACTGTATATATATATATAGAGAGAGAGAGAGACCTGATGGTCCACGCCAGGGAAAAGACCTCTAAGCTATTCTCGTCGAGAACCGAACCGGAGAGGTTGAAGAAGAGCACCGGAGCCTCTTTGAAATAGGGCCCGACAATGCTGATTGCGGCGAAGAAGGGAGGTCATGGTGCTAGGGTTTCTCGAAGGAAACATAGAGGGTTTGTTTCGGCGGAGCGGTAGGATTTCTGAAGGGATCGTTTGTGTTTATGTTTACCTTTGACTCTTTTAATCTCGCTTTTGAACAAAAACCGTGATTGAAAAAACTGACCTCCTTTTTTGTTCTGGAAAAAATTGACATTTTATCTCACTTTTTTTCCAAGCGTGATAATAGAAAACTTTCATCTCACTTTACTACAAAAACTGTGATTAAAAAAATGTTCCTGATTTCTTTATCACGTTTTTGCAAAAAGCGACATCTTTTCAATTTCCTTACCATGTTCTTTTACAGTTTTTGTAGTAGTGTAAGTTGTCTTTTTAAGCCAAACCTCACTTAAGGCTTCGTGGTATTTATTTATTTTAGTTTTTTGCCTTTTTTTTAATGTATTGTAAGAGACTAGTACATGTCTGTGCTCGTGCCTGAAGACACGGCTTGAGCAATCTACCTAACGTGTTCGTGTTCGTGTCCAGTGGCGACTATAGAAATAGTAATCAGTGGTTTCTTTTTTTATGGATAACTCTAGATGTGTAGACTAGTTGTGTCAGTTATATTTTTGCTGCAAAGCCATTTTTATTGTATTTAACTTTTAGTTTGCATAGTGGTTGAAAAAAGTTGGAATCTCCAAAACGGATTAACAAATCCGGACGGAAGGAGTACTTCACAAACAAACAAAAAGCATGAAAGAAAAGAAGTAAAAATGGCTTGGTCGTACCGTAGTAAGGGTGAGTTTCCGAATGAATTTTATCAAAATTTGATAAAATCAAGTCTTTGATTTTATCCATTCGTGAGGAGAGTTGATAAAATCTTAGATTTTTGCATTCAAAAATCTAAGATTTTATCAACTTTCTGCACGAATGGATAAAATCCATTCGGAAACTCACCCTAAACAGTACCTTAGCCTGTCAAGACATGAAAGGTTAACCATTGAGTAGTTTTTCCTTTGTGTAATGCGTGGATTCAAAGGGTTTTTAGGGGAATTGAAAGAGTCGACATTGACGTCACGTCAACTAGCACGGTGGCACTAGTAATAGTACTTTGTTGCAGGTGAACATCCAGATAAGTGGCGCGTTCAGTTCACAATGATCACCCACACAATGACCACCCAACCAACGCGCGCGTGGGGTCCAATGCTGACCACCCTTAGGGTGATTTCTAGCTTTTGCCTAATGGGAAGCCCAATGTGTGGTCCACTTCAAATGATGAGTTTCTTTTTATCCGCCATATCACCTTTGTGTACAAGTGTGTTTTGGCCCAAAAAATTACTCCTAGTTGGCTTATTTTTTCTTCCTTATTTGATTTTTTTTTTGCGTTTTTTTGTTTTGCATCAACTTTTTTTGAATCATTGGTTCGTCTCGGCAAGAGAAATCAAAAAAGTAAAATATTATGGTCGAATCTTGAATTTTTTTAATAAAGACAAAAATAAGTCAAAAACATATTTTTACACTTTTTTCGATTTTATTCAGAAAGTTGAGGGGCAAGAAATTGAGGGTTTTAATCATCATTTTTAACCTTTTTTTGATTCTTCTCATCGAGACGAACTAATAATACACAAAAAATCAATGCAAAACTAACAAACGTAAAAAAAAACAAATAATAAGGACAAAAAAATAAGTCAAGCATGCTTTTTTAGCAAAAACACGCCTTAGTATTTGGCTATTGGCACTCTCATTTTGGAATGTCATTAACAATTTGGACAGTGGCAATATCAATTCATTTTTTTAAAAGAAAATTCTACAAT
This sequence comes from Vaccinium myrtillus, assembly GCA_016920895.1. Classification (NCBI taxonomy): domain Eukaryota; kingdom Viridiplantae; phylum Streptophyta; class Magnoliopsida; order Ericales; family Ericaceae; genus Vaccinium; species Vaccinium myrtillus. The sequence goes on along the minus strand of CM029276.1, from coordinate 33,141,214 downwards.
CATTCACTGGCATGTTGTTAAGGTTTAAACAATATATTAAATTGTAGGAAAAACTTATAAAATATGTGTGAAAGTGTATAAAAAAATAAATGGCCGCGGAAGTGTGTGTGTGTGTATTTTTTTTTTTATCTTCGTCTTGAATCATTGTCTGGGCTGACAAGAGAATGACCCTTTTTCAAATGGTCTCTTTTTTGTGAAATATCAATGGACCCTTTTATAAGACAAAAACTTATTTGACAGTGGTTTTTAATTTTTTTTAAATGAGATTTCGTCAAGAAAAGAATGTGTATCTCCTTCACGAATGCTCAAGTGTTGATGGATTTTCGGATATTTTGCCATCGTTCACCCAACATTTTTTCAGGCAATTGCTCTCAAAACTTTAATTCTTGCAATACAATTCTCCAACCCCTTTCAAACAAAAAGTAATAATAATAATAATCCACTTTTTCCCTCTTTCTATAAATGACGGAGTGGTGTAGTGTAGTGGTGGTAGAAGTGACGGAATGGTGGTCATAGTGGTGTGAGTGATGGTGGTAGTTGTGATGGGTGACAAAGTAATGGTGGTGGTGGTGGAGCGGCGTTAGGAGTGATGGTGGTGGCGTAGTGGATGCAGCGGAGAAGTGTTTGTGATAGTGGTAGTGTTGGTAAAGTGGCGACGGTAGTGGTAGAGTAGTGGTGATGATGGTAGTTGTAGTGGTGGTGGTGGTAATGGATAGAGTAGTGAAAATAGTGGTGGTGATAGAGTGGGGGTAGTTGACGGCAATGATAATTGCGGTTGAGTGAAGGATAGTGGCGGAGGAAAAAATAGTTGAATGATAACACTCGTAAATTTAGTCAAAATTAAGAAGCTCAAAGCTATTTATTTTTTATCATCATTTTTAAGAGTCATTTAATCTTTTAAGGGGTGATTTGGCAAAAAACCAAGAATGGCATTTTGGTTTTTGGTTTTGTCTTTTTAAAAAAAATTACATTTGTTAATTTTGCGTCAAGTTTTCGTGATTTATGGATTCGTCTCATCATGAGACAAATCCAAAAAGGTATAATATTATGGTCAAAACTTTTTTTTTAATAAAACCAAAATTAAACCAATAAACTGGTTTATTTTATGCTTTATTAAAAAAATTATTACTTTTGACCATAATTTTATACTTTAATAAACCACGAAAACTTGACGCAAATCTAACAAATGCAAAAAATATTTGAATAAAGACAAAACCAAAAAACCAAAAAATTTTGCATTTTTTTGCCAAATCACCCCTAAATAATGTAAAATGAGGTTATCAAACCTATTTTAATTATTTATTACTTATTTCATTCAGTTTTAAGTGTTGAATCGAGGTTATCAAACAACAAAGAAACTATTCATATGCACGCTCCGCGTACGAATAATGCAAGAATGGTGTGTATCTTAACCGTCCGTTCGTGTTTTCGACGGTCCGGATTTATATAAAAAAAAAAAACTCTTCAATGTAAGATATTTTTAAAAAACTCTTCTCCATGGAAGAGTTTTTTTAAATCTGGACTATTGATTCTTGAAATGGATGGTCTAGATGTGTTTGTGCGCGTACGTACGTGTGTGTACCTACGCGTAGTCGGACTGATCAAACAAGGCCTTAGTATATTAATTAGTTAGTACTCCTACTAGTATTTTAGTTAGTGTCTGTAGCATTATTGTAATGTTTAATCATTATGTTTCCTAAAAAATGAAGGGTAAATTCCACTGACCTCCCCTAAGGTTTCTAACAAATGCAAAGACCTCCCTTGAGGTTTCTGAAATGACACTAACCTCCCTTGCTTTGGAAACTATTAGTCAGATTCCTCCATTCCGTTAAATCCACACTAACAACGTTAGTTTATGCTACTAAATGACTAAAACGCCCTTGTATATTAGGTTACTTAAACAAACTAGTCTTGTCCTATTGTTTCTCTAATTGGAGTTTATAATGTTAAACTACGACTAACTAAATATATTTGCTAAATTTTATAATACTAATACATCTTAATTTTTATAAATTTAATACTTTTTTTATGCATCTCATTTTATTAATAAAGTTAATGATTTTTATATTCCTAACTCATCACATTCCAAAATAAAAAAATACCTCTTCTTCGCGTGGTAGTTGAAATATGATAATGTAAAATGCATAAGTAATTATTCACAGTCGACGAAAGTTTATATAATTGGGTCTAATTTTATGTCAAAATTAAAGCTCTACTAAAAAAATAAAACGCATAACTATTTACTTTTACTTTGAAAACATATAACAATCTAATTTTACATCTACTATTTAATACTCCAATTAAAGTAAAAAAAAAAGAAAGAAAGGAAAATACTAATAAATTTAGTTAAGTAATATTCAAGGGCATTTCAGTCAATTACTAAAAAAAACTAACGGTGTTATTATGAATTTAACGGGATGGGGGAATCTGAATAATAGTTTCAAAAGCAAGGGAGGTCAGTGTCATTTCAGAAACCTCAGGGGAGGTCTCTGCATTTGTTAGAAACCTCAGGGGAGGTCAGTGAAATTTACCCAAAAAAGAATTAACAAATTGGGATGGAAGAGGTATTTTTTTATGAAATCATGGTTAAAAGCCAATGAAAAGAGTACTTAATGATCATTTTTTTTTTCTACCAACCTAAAACTATAGTAACATTTAGTTTATGTATTTTCTTCACTATCCGTTACCCATTTCCTAGAGTGGCACTGTACTCAATTTCATGAGAGAAAGCCTTGGACATTAAAAGGAGCTTGGTTTTTTGGCAGTTTCCTATGACATTGAGCAATATTTGTGTCATATGCGGAAATATTGGTTGTGTTTGGTTTGTAGTTTAGTTTAGTTTTAATGATGTAAGCAGGTGTAATGAGTGGAGAAAGATAGAGAGAGAAATGTGGGAAATGATGATGTCAACAAAACCAAAACTAAAACAAAACTCTAAACCGAATAGGGTCATTGTCTTTTCAATCTCAGTCTCATGGGAAAGGGTGGTTGTTTTAATATTTAGGATGAGTTTTCAAAAAAAAGTGCTAAACGGGTTAAAAGGGCTAAATGGCTTTGAAAATAATTAATGTATGTGAAGAGAATGACCTATCTCAGAATTCGGGTTCAACACTTTTAGCTTAAGGGAAACTCTCCTTCACACCCGACCACCCTTGAGGAGGGTAATTCAGTTATTTCGTAGGATTCATAGAGGGTGTTTGAGAGCCATTTTTCTACTTTTCATTTTCACATTTTTGAGTTTTGGATGTTTGGGAGACTTGGGTCAAAATGACTTATCATAAAATGAGTTTTCCATTTTAAACTTTAGAGAGGAGAAGTGAAAAAGGGGTGGTGAAGAGCTTTTTGACTTCTCATTTTTCACTTTTCTCATTTTCATTAACAAAAAAACCCACAAAATGTATTTTGAACATATCTCCCAAACACTACTCTTGTTACAAAATACATTCTGCACATTTCTCCCAAACACTTCTACCAAATTCAAAATACATTCTGGCTAAATCCAAAAAGTCAAAAAGCCATAAAGTTGAAAATGAAAAGCTAAAAATGAGGCTCCCAAACACCCTCATAATCCATGATGTGAGCAACACCACAAAGTTTCTTAGGAGCCATTATTTTGTCTTTTTTGTCTAAATTACTTTTTTTACTTTTCGTAATTTTTTGTTTAGCTTTTCGCCTAATTTTTGAGATTAATTATTTCGTATCGACAGAGAAATCATACTTGAAATGAAATTATAATAATTTAGCAAGGATTTTCGACGGCACCGCCAATGGCTGACTAGTGTTCTGACTCTCATTGTACTGATGAAAATCATATATTAGTTAATAAGATTGTTCCCTTGACTGCATTTGAAACTGAAATTGTGTTGCTTTGAATGTTGGCTTCAAAATGGGCTCGTATCTGCCTACAGGCTGCGACAATATGCTAATTTTTCTTTTATCTTGGTCTAGTTTGTTCATGGCCAAACCTTTCTTTTGCATATTCAATAGTTTATAATTACATATTGACTTGTCTTGAATAGTACTACTTAAAACTGACGTAGTTGTTCAATTTGAAGAGAGAACAAACTATTAAATATGCCGCTAAATATGGGAATAAGTTTTAGACATAACATGTACTTCGGATAGAGGAGGATAGTTGATTTAAGATGAAGCTGAATTATGTTCACACGGGCCTCTTGGCACGAGTCATTTCTAGTCCCTACATACAAGGCCTCATTTGGACCCCAAAAAATAGTACATCCAAGGCTATTAGCCCTTTGGGCTGAGATAAAGTACGGTAAATCTCAGCATTCTATGCCTCCTTTGGCCAAGAAGTGGCAAATTAAACCCAGCCTACTATGCCTTAGGCCATCTCCAACAGTCTAGCCAAAATTTTGGCCATATTGGCTTGAAAAAGTGCAAAATACCATTTTGGCAAGCCCCCCAAAAGGCAAAACACCCAACAGCCTTGCCATTTAGGCTCAACAAAAAAAAAAACCCGGCGTCACCTTCTCCCTCACACGGGCGCTTGTAAATTACGCGCTGAGAGTGGATCTGACGCTCTTGCACGCGAGACTCCGTCGGCGACGGGTCTTGGACCAATGTGTTCGTCTCGACGAGCTCTATACTCTTTTGGTCTCCAAACGATTTTAGGACTCGTTTCCGGCGACTGGAGCTCTAGCCCACGTCCAGCCGTTGTTCGTCGTTGATTTGCTGGGAGGAGGAGAGAGAAGGCACGAGAGAGAGAGAGAGAGAGAGGAGGAGGAGAGAGAGAAGGCCAGGCAAGCCTCACCAAGCCTCGCCCCCTGTGGCGAGGCACTGTAGACAATGCTTCGATAGCGAGGCCATTAACTAGGCTGCTGGGCGGTGGTTTTGGGAGGTTTTCTGGGCAAGCTCGCCAGAGGTGGCGAGGGGAGAGAGGATGGTGAGGCTGCTGGAGATGGTCTTATTAACCTTTTACCTTAGAAATCCCATGCAAGCCAACATAATTTCCAGCATCACAAATCCAATCGCAGTTTCCCTTGTTTTTTAACATAACAAATACAAGCCTACAATGCCTCACATGCGCCAAAAATTCCTTCAAAGTTTCCCGACAAATCCTATACTTGCCAAACATGCTTTCCAGCATTCCAAATCCAAACACTATTTCCATTGTTTTTAACACATACCAACAAGATAAAAACACAAAAAGAAGCAAAACAAGCATAAATTTCAGCTTCGGCAGCTCATTTCCAGCACTTTCTCAAGCACATCCAGCAACAAAACGAGCACCATTTCTGAAATAATGCAGCGAACAGAATTAAAAATATGAGTACTAAAAAACACTAACAAAGGCAGAATTGTGTCGACATTCTTCTTGCTAAAGGGGTGGTATGCAAATTACACTGGTGTACTTACTACTTACTGTACCATGACAATTACATGCAGCACTACGGTTTTCTCCGACCATAAATGCTAGTGGTGTAAAAGTGTTGCACACAAAAGATGAATTGTGGGACTCTACCGTTCTCCGCCGACCCCATCCCATTGTCCGTTTCGCGCATTAATGGCATTGATGCTATTCAAGCCGTTGATGCGCGAAACGGACGGCTTGGATGGGGACATGGGGTATGGTAGGGCCTGCTGAGTGCTGACCCTTGGGGGACAGCAGGCCCATGCACAACCCATATTTATCCTCTGCTACATTAGCTCCAGGTTGAGTTGTTTGGGAAAAAACATTCATAGTAAACTCGCAAAGTCGCAATATAATTTAAACTCAGTGACGCAACTCATAAGAGGAGCAAGCAGAAAGAATAAATGGCGAAGTATGCACATCTGGAAATTGCCTAGCTTCAAGCCAAACTCTCGGGGGACGAATTTGAATTAAGAAGAATGCTTTTAGTCCCAAGTCTTAACAGAGTCCTTTCCATGTTTAATTTAGGTTCGGTTCAGCATATTTTTGGTCAGACTCAGAGGTCAGGGGAAGCACCTCTGGAAACTGCCTAGTTTCAAGTCATCTTTTGGTCTTGTTTCTCTTATTTAGTCAGGCGTTAACCCTGTCATACATCACTCAAAACTTACCCTCAAGAAGACTAAGCCTTTTACTGATCAAGCCTCCGGTCCTCCAGCTGAAGAAAAAAAAGTGCAAACATTTAGAACAAAACACCAGATAACTACAATACACAAAAATAATAATTTGTACAAACCTTTTCTGCGGTTTTATCCACCTTTAGCTCTAACTGATCAAGCCTTTTATCCAGCTGGAAAAAAAAATGCAAACATTTTAAAAAAAAATAAATGATAACTAAAATAATTGTACTAACCCTCGTTTCAATTCTAACCACTATTAGCTTTGATCTCGCTAGACCATTAGCTATGTTCGCAAGATTTATCAGCTATGCTTGCTTGAGTATTAGCTATGCTAGCAAAAGTATTAGCTCCGCTTCAGGAGATACTGTTGGCCATTTCATAAAAAGCCCGTGTGTTCGTCTCTCTTAATCCCATCACGCCAGACATTTTTGGGGAAGAGAATGTTTGTTGAATTTGGGGGGAGAGAGAATATGATTTCATGGAACCATAGTTACCTTTCGTATGCGCACCCGTGCCTCCCACAATTCATATGACAGAAGTACGAGTATTATGTCGCGCCACATTTTGACAGCCATCTAAGACAATCATTAGTCCAAGAAAGCATCAGATACAGCAGACACTATCGAGAGCACCAAAGTGTTTCTTCTTGAGAAATGCACAAGTTATTCAGCCTTACTGCTGTTAAATTAACATGAAAGTAACTGAATAATCTTTCAAGGAGAGCCCATGCAAGTAGTAATTGTCTATCCAGCAGATGGAACATGCAAGGAATGTATACATCCAATATATTTACCAAATGCAAAATCAGAGTTGCCAATATCGATCTCAGGTTTACAAATCAAGTAATGGAGTGACGGGCACATGCTTCTCAGTACTGATTCCTATGGAATTAGCACGACCCCGCGATCAAATTCTTGGTGGGAATCATCAACTTTATAATGTTTTAATGACGGCTCACGCTTTTTTAATGATCTTTTTTATGGTTATGCCGGCGATGAAAGGTGGATCTGGTAATTGGTCTGTTCCGATTTTGATAGGTGCGCCTGACTTGTAAAATCTAAAACAAGCAGATGAGAAGAGAACAATGGATAAGTTGTTTTGCTATTAAAGAAAACAATTCCTATTTTTTGCTTTTCTTGCAATGGTCATTCAAAATCCTTTCTTTAAATGTAAGAGTTAGACCACTCCACCTCCACACACACACACCAAAAAAAAAAAGCCTACAGTTCCAGCTTTCTCACAGCAGACTGGTCCTTTGAGGCTAGTACCTTTGAGGCTTTGATCGGGAAAATTTATGGATGCCAAGCAGGTACCACGTGGTGGTGCCTGAGCGCACCTCCCGGCAGTCCAAAAATGTATCCCTTTGAGGTTAGTACCTTTGAGGCTTTGATTGGGAAAATTTATGGGTGCTAAACGGGTACGACATGGCCTTGCCCGAGCACACCTCCCGACAGTCCAAAAATGTGTCCAAGAATATGTTGGATGGCCCAGATTTCTCTCAAACTCTTCCCTGTCTCTCCTCTTTCTCTCTTTAGAACCAGGACTGTCCAACACACTTTTTGGACGATGGGGATGCGCTCTCAGAAAAAATGTGTCATAATTTTCTGATCTATTTTTTGAAATGTTTTAAGCTTTTGAGCATCCTACTTTTCCGCTTTCTACATTCCAACGATTAAATAGATCACAAAAAATTGACTCAAAAAAAAAAAGGAAAAAGAGGAAAATAAAAGCATGTGCATCTATCATGAAGACTTGATTTCAGCAGGAAAGGAAAAAAAGAAAAGGCCCAATAACGCAGGCAGTAAAATAGAAGAAATCTCATCGTTAAGGAGGAGATTATGTTGAATGCCTGAGAGGATCGAGCAAGAGTAGAATAATGATTAAAAAAGGCAAAACAACGTACAGTAAAACCACAAACAATCTATAATAGGGAAAGTGCACCCTAAAAAAAAACACAGAAAGAAAAGTGCAGCTAAAATGAAAAACATGAATACCTCTTGGCTTGGAATTTGGAGAAAGTGCCTAAAATTTGGAGAGAGACTGAGCGAAAGAGGAGATATTGCAACCACTAAACCTGTTAGCCTAAAACCCTAAATTTTTCAGAGGAAAGTGCCCTAAACCTAAACTCCAAAATGCGATGACTTACCTTAGTGGTAATTAAAAAAAAATGACTTACCTTATTGGTAATTAGACATCTTTTTTCTATAGGTAATAATCCCAAAAAGAAAAGGCCCAAGAACGCAGGCAGTAAAATAGAAGAAATCTCATCGTTTTGGGGAGAAGAGTGGAATTCTAACCTTTAGGAGGAGATTATGTTGAATGCCTGAGAGGGATCGAGCAAGAACGTAGAATAATGAGTAAAAAAGGCAAAAAAGGTGTTGAATGCCTGAGAGGATCGAGCAAGAACGTAGAATCTGATTAAAAAAAGGCAATAACAACGTACAGTAAAAACACAAACAATCTACTACTGGGGGAAAAAAAAACACAGAAAGAAAAGCGCAGCAAAATGAAAAACATGAACTACCTCTTGGCTTGGAATTTGGAGAGAGAGTGAGCGAAAGAGGAGATATTGCAGTGTATGTTCTTTTTAACCGGTTAGCCTAGCCTTCTACCCCAAGTTTTGGAGAAATTTTTCAGTGCCGAGTGGGTATTGCCCACGTGGTTCGGAAGCGTGGGGTCATTCTAAACGTCAAAAGACGATCCAATCATAAATCAAAGGAAAAATAACAATAATGGTGATTTTTGGGATCTTAACCCAAAAATTAGCAATTGTTCCGTTTTACCAACACAAATCAACATTTATTTTTAAAGAACAAAATGAATGACTAAGATTCAAATCTTAAACCATGCACCAAATGGGTTGGGGCTTTTATGAACTTTTAGGGGACGGCAGGGCGCTGCTATCATTAACCAAAGCCATCTATTTTCGCAATCAATGATGAATTTTTCAAAAAATCATTCAAAATTTTCAATTAAATAGTAGTTCGGATTTTTTTTTGCCATCCCGAGGGACAGCTGAACCTCCGGGTTCGCTCCAAACGTGCTATTAATACAAACCAAATGGAGGCACGGTTAGTGATTACAGAAAAGATGCAGAAGAGAGAAAAAACAAAATGCAGCACAACCCATATGATATTCAACCACACAGAAATTATTCTGGTAAAGAATGTAGCCATGGTGAGCCATTAGATCCTCAAAATATAATATGTTCCTTTTCCTTTCATTACCCGAATCCCTTATTCTGATACAGCCTGAAGTCCTGAATCCAAACACGTCGAATACCTATCTTCTACCTTGAATCGTACAAAAAAATGTAGCTAAAAATGTGGTTCCTTGTCATCGACCAAATGGACGTGGAGTTCTAAAAATCATGTTCGTACTTTGAGTTTGAAGCAGCCAAGAGAGCAGCTCCGATCCCAGAACCGTCTTTCGTGTGTTCTATGATTATGTTCTTTGAGATTTCCGATCCCAAAAGCTCCGTGACTGCATCTTTGAGGTATCTTCTGTACTGGGGATAGTTCTCATACAAGCCTCCGTCCATGGCTACTACAGTCCTCTTTCCATAGATTTGACCTTTCGTATCCTCCTCCATTTTTTGAAGTATCCCTACAATTCCAGCACCAGCTAAGCGCCCACCCCGCTTCACAATAGTGTCACAAACTTCCAATATTATTTTCCTCGCGTTTAAATCGGATTTCACCTGGTAGGAGAGACAAGGAGTGCAAATTGATGTCAATGTCACAAACTTCCACAGCATGCTTTGAAACAGGATTTTTTTTTTTTTTTTTGGGTACAGTCGGAAGTTCGAAACAGGAATTATTACCAACACCTTCCATCGTCTAAACTTAAGGGAAATAAAAGAGAAATTCATGCACAACTCAACTAACTATTTTTATTCAAATCTTTCACAAAATACAAACATACATATCTCATTCTCTCTCTCTTTCTTTAAACACACACAGATGTACTGGTGGGGGGGAGACCCCTTGGAGGGGCTCCCACGGCTCTCTCCTCTCTTTGCTCTCTCTTTCTCTTCTTCTTTTCCCACACTGATTCACTACAAACATACATACATTTATACAAGCACAAACCATATAATAATAATGCACTAGCCAACCCACTTGACAACTCTCCCTTATCCCATTTAACTCCACCGAATGGTACAACTCATTTTTCTTCTGTGGCTAGGCCCCCTCTCTTTACTTTCCATCTTCTCTTGTCTCTTTGTCCCTTACCTCTTTAGTGGTAGGACCTCTCACCAATTAAGTTTAATTTCCAACATAAACATCGCCAGTAAGTAACAATAAATGCTACTATATCATTCATCATATCCAGGAATGCTTATCCAAGATTTGTTTTCTAATAGGGTTCATAGAGTGAAGAAGATGATGCAGAGGTGGAGTTTTATATGGCATACTGGAAATGGGGTTTATATTGGATATTTGCTTAGGAGTTCCATTTGGTGAGAAATGTAGAACTTGTGAACTGAATATAAGATGGCTGCATTTTTGCCATTGAGATTCTCGCTGAGAATAATTCCATCAGACACGGGTCCAAATACACACTTGATTTATCTCACGATATTTAGACGCTATAATCGTACGAATGTGCAGTCTGTAAACAATCACGTTCAGCCATCAAAAAGGATGATTTTGAATGACAAAGGAGAAGATAGTATTCTCTCTTGTGCTAACAAAAGTATCAATATAAGACTACGCCACTCACCCCTCTACCTCTATATAATCCCATTTCTTCTATCCAATACCCAGATGGAAAAAAATCCACCGCACTCTTAATGACATTAGCCGTTAAATACATTCTCTAGCTACAAGTGAATTAAGAATAGTCACCATTCCATTTAAGTAATTGAGAACTCATTATTGCTAGTGGGATTTATCTAAAATGACCATGCATTGACCGAATTTCGGTCAATATACTCTGACATGTAGAAGATGATTTGGTACCTAAATGTGCTATAAGAATGAAGGTTGCTTAAAGGGTTGATGATGTCATTGGATGTTGTTAATATAGGCCTCCTTTGAACTAAATAATTTTCTTATATTCCTTCACTTTTGTTAGTTTTGAGTCAATTTTTTTGCTTTTCCAATTCATTTTGAAGAGAAAAACTTGAAACAAATATCATACCAAAAGCCAAAAGAAAATCACCCAAGGAAAAATTAATTTGTTGGCTTAGACCGCCTAGTGTCCTAAACATTATGAAGGTAGCTCAATGAGGGACTTACCCCAGCTACATCATGGAGTATTGCTTCAACAGCTTCAAGTTCTTCAGAATTGTCCTGCTGCATGGCACATATATGTGGGGTCCTAGAGGACAAAGTTCGGAGCATATTTAGAACATATGGTACGAACAGAAACATAAAGTGTTAGTGACAAAATTTCAAACTAGTTGTAGGTTCCTACTATGAAGCACTGACACTCCTAACTTGTCGTATCTGGGGACACATGATTAAAACACGACATGCCAGGGGCACGTATTTTTCCCAGCCTGTCCAACACGGTTACAGCAACCTCCGAGAAGTGTGGGTGCTTCCTAGTTATAATATATGAGAACATATTTCTCCGAATTCTACCCAAGTGTCGTTGCCCTATTGACTTAAGACAAATGTTAAAGGAAATTCTTGAAATGCATTACTGATACAGAAAGTTAGCAAGTCATAGTTGGACAAAATGGTATTTAATAAGTCACCCATACGTCCAGCCATGGGGATTGAGTTTGTTGAAGTTACTACGGACGATCTAGTAGTGGTCTTCCTGCTTGGCAAGTTTAGCTTCTGTCTCTGTACCACCTAACTTATTCAACTGAGAGGTCCCCCTCAGGATCCAGATACATGGGAAAAGACAAGATGATTATTAATACCTGAGCATAAATTGAGTGGATAATTTCTCCAGGTTAGATTCCCCAAATAAATCACTTGCTTCAGCCATCTTTATTAGTACTCGTCTTACGATTTCACCAAGGTACATACCAGATATTGTCTTCTCAAATATCTGTTTCCATAAAATGCAGCCAAAAACTTTGAGATTCGGATAACTTGCACAATGCTTGAATAACCAATTCAACTTAGTTAGGATACAAAAGTATTAGTTCACCTGCTCACCAGGATTGATACTCTCGGCATCCATGTCCCTGTCAAACTGAGTTAAAGGAATACCAGTTGAAAATGCTCCCCACTCTGTGTTTACGATCTGAAATCAAGCACATCGATCAAAACATAGGATTGAACATTTGAACTAAAGCCCATGGTAATTCGTTTGCGTAAGAATTATACGAACCGTTCTTCCAGAACTGGAATTGTGGCTTTGTAGCTTAGGTATAGCGTCCACACATTCTACATAGCATGCGTTGGTTCCCGTTCCAAGAATGACAGCAACCATGACATCATCATCCCAGTATCTTGCTCCCGCTAGGGTTCCAACAGTATCATTGACCTAAGTTGCGCCAAAGTAATGGTAAATTCCTAATACAATATTCAGCAGATCAGAAAATAATCAGAACTCGTGTTGAATTCCGATTCAAGGATCCTTCTATGCGTGATCTAAAACATACCAGGGCAGACACGCGCATATCCACTCCTTGCCTTTCCATAGCTTCATTCAGACACGCCACTACATCTTTTCCGGCCTGTAAAAAGTTTTAAAAAAAGAGGAAGAGCTTAAATTGAGGAAGAATTTAAATTGTAAGAGTTAAAGGGCTTTAATACAAGCAAAATGACTTCCGCTAATGTGTATTGCTTCAGTATATTTTGAATTGTTGGAATATATCTGTTGCGACTCCAATTTTTTTAACCAAATATGGCATAGGGTCCCCGAGAGAAGAAAAAGGATAAAAGAGTTGCCGTGATGGCTTTGAAATTGGTGTGTAATAGGAGTGATTCGAAAATCATTTGTTTTAAGGATTGTAGATATCCAAAAATCCTAATAAAATACCTCTAATCTATCTCCTCTCTAACATGACAAGCTACCTATAGCTAAACCTCTTGTATTTTCACTTAAAGTGAACATTAACCTCCTATTTGAAATCCACGTCTATCCAAACGAAGCCTAACTTCACATATAAGGTCCACATTAGCATTTAAACTGATAAAATCATGTTTACCCCCTGCTGAGATGATTAGTACAAGTTACGATAATCGTCACCACACAGGCACGCACCAATACCAAAAACAATTCAAAAATTTCCTTATCCCAAGAAGCGTGTATCCTAGTTACATAGTAAGTTGATGCGATTCAAGTTGAAATGCTACAAATTAAGAAAAGCCAACCGTTCCAGAGACGGCAAAACCTTTGGTCCACTTGATCAGTATCCCAGAATCGATAGACGTCTGTCTAACCGGGAAAGAAAAAGTAAATCCAATTTCCCTTTTCCTTCCATGAGGCAGGTGATATTTTCCACCCTCCTTTTCAGCAAATTTTGCCAACCCAGAAGCTATAAAATCAAACAGCTCCTACACACACCACAACTTACATCAATCAAGAAGCAAAAAAAAAAAAAAAAACATAAAAAGGTGGAAATTAGAAATTGGGGAAGATGTTGATGAAACAAACAGACCTCAGAGGTACCAAACATAAGCTCTTTAGGAATTGACACTTGCTCGAATTCAGATGCGATCACGCGCTCATCCTTCCCTCCTAATTGCACTCTCAGCATCCGGAAATTCGTTCCCCCGAGATCCAATGCGTAAAACAATCCTTTCTCGTTACTTGTATAACAGATAATTTAAGCAATTACAACCAATTTTGGAGAAAAATGTGAAAAAAACAAAAACAAAAGGATCTCTCCAAATAACTTGGCGCAGTGACAAAAAATCAACAAATGCAGGGTCTACCATTGTAACGTGTACCCATTTCACTCAATTCGTAATGGGTTCAAATTTTTTTGATGTATTTCACATTATTACCTTGTCTTTATTGATCATCAGAACCAGTGGAAGATAAAAATAAAAAATCGTTACAGTTAACTGTAAGCAAACGACAGGACCAAAGTCTCTCTCTCTCTCTCTCTCTCTCTCTCTCTCTCTCTCTCATGTGTGTGGAAACCCAAGTCAAGATCATCAAAGAATGGGGAAAAATGTGACTGAAATTTTGGAAAAAGAAGGAAAATTGGAGATACCCAGTTGGCAAACTGTCCACAAAGCTGAGAATCATCTGGAGATCACTGCCGCCGTCGGCGGCGAGGCCAGCGCGCATGTCGGCGGCCATGGCGTCGGCCACATGGCGCAAAACGGGCAAAGGGGTAGCACACTCTTTCTGCAACTTGGTCAATATTGTAGGGGCAAAGGAGGCGACTTTACATCGGACGGCCACACTACGACGTGGAATTCCTACCGGTAATCGCGAAACACGGAGAGATCGGAGGGCCGGTGGACTCGCGGTAGCCGGCATTGTATTTGTCTGTGGAGGGAAAGATCAAGGAATTTTAGAGAGAGAAAAAGGAGTTGAAAGAGATAAAGAGAGTTGAAACAGAGGAGAGAGGACAGGGTTTGATTCGTTGTAGGAGTAGTTGATATGGGAAGGTTTGAACAGCCGGCCGTTATCTACACCGTGCAAGTTGGTGTTTTTGTTTTTCTTTATACGGAGTATAAGAGTATTTTGCTAGGACCAGGGTTGGATGGACGGCTCAGATTTTGCCTCGGTATCGTTGCATCCAAATCGTTCATTGTCGTGCGTCCAAAATAAAATTTTAATTGTCCATCCGAGTAATGGACGATTGCACAACACCTACTGTGTACGGTACGAGGTGTACATCAACAACCCCAAGTCCATTTTGTTTTGGTTTTGATTTTGGTGAATAAATTGCACTCCTTTACCTACGGGTGTTTCACCGACACCCCAATCAACAATTTTTTGTATGAACACGCGAAAGGATGAGCCAAAAGTGGCCAGTATCTAAAAATTCACTCTTTTCGATAATCAAAAGTTTATGAAAAACTATCAACTCTCACTTATTTTGAATAAAAATGTTTTTTTATCCATTGGAGGAATTGTTTTGATAAAAGGGATGAAATTCATTCATATCTATTTATTTTTTACTAGTTGAAAGAATTGTTTTTGGTGGGAAAGAATAAATTTGCTATTTTGGAGTCCAAAAAATTGTGAATCGAGAGCTTTTTATTATTTAAACTATCTAATAAAGGGGGAGCCGAATCTGGGGTTTCCAGATCCGGACTCCTGACAACGATAGCGGCGGTGGCGGTGGGTGACAGCTCCAGCGTTCTTTATTTTCTGCAGTTTATTTTTTTTATTTTTTAGGTGGTTTTTGGCTAGCGGTTTTGAGGGACGGTGGTTTTGATTTAGTTTTTTTTTTTTGTTGTTTTTGTTTTGGTAAAAAAAAAAAAGGGGGTGAATTGGGGTAATATGAGACAGTTTTGGCTAATCTATCACTTGTTTTATCGAACAGTTAGTGAAGTTTGGGTTCTTTTCTTTCTTTCTTTTTTTTCCTGAGGGAAAATCGTGAAAGGTGAGTGAATAAAGGACGGAGAACACGATGCTTGACAACAACACATCTCTGCTTTTTTCATGGTTTGGTGAATCTGATTCTGATATTGGCATTAATGTCTTTTTGTCTTTGATTCGTCCAATTTTCCTGAAAGAAGTATATGCGGTTCATAATTTCGTATAATTCCTCTTTGTAAAAGATATAAAGAGTAGTATAAGATAGTATCATCTAATAAATAATTTTTGGGAAACAGCGTCGAAGTCGCTAGTTTCAAATTAACAGTAAAATAAGTCATTAAAATAACAAATCTATATTATTACACGACGGTTTTGCAAAAATATCATTCTCATAATTATTTTCCATGCCACATTGAAGGGTTGAGATTTAATTTCAAATTTGTGATTCAAATGATTCAACGGTTCTTATGTTTTTCTAAGTGATGGAGTATATAAGGGGATGTACTCAAGATTGAGATTCTAGAAAGACATTAAGATAAAGGTTGGATAATGTATCAAAAAAGAGTTATCTACTGATCGAGTTATCAATTGTGAGTTTCTATGGTTGTTATGTTCTCTTGCTCGTTTGTGATTCGATCCCGGAATATAATGCGAGGCATCTAAGAGCTCTGCTGCATGAGCTAGCTACCACTTACCCTTTGGTTTGGAAGTGTTCCGTTTCCACTACAAGCAAACTCCGTTTAGTTTTAACGAATATTTTATATCTGCATTGCTATTGAGTTAATTCATATTATATTATACGGTGATTTTGCAAAATTTCCTCTCATAATTGTTCTCTGTGGCACATTGAAGGGTTGGGAAATGCTAAAACTAGTTGATACTCCCTCCATCCTAAATTGTTGGTCCTGTTCGTTTTCGGTGTAATTTTTAAACTGTTCATATCTTTCAATCTATAACGTATTTTATGTGCAATATAGATCTTATTTGATATATCTCAATTAGTTATATTATATCAAATTTTAAAATTTCTAAAAATATCATACAATATTGAAATATATGAACATTTTAAAAATTGCCTTGAAATCCGAACAAGACCAACAATTTGAGACGGAGGGAGTCCATGTGGGGAGAATGACCATCTCGAAATTTGTGTTTAGCTCTTTTAGCCGTATTGGGAAACTCTCCCTTATTATATTACACGATAGTTTTGTAAAATGTCTCTCTCATAATTGTCATGTGTGACACATTGAAGGATTGAGATTTAATTTTAAGTTTTGGTGTTTCTCTGACTAAAATTGTACAATGTAAAAGAGATCGGTTATACCCATGAACCCATCTGAACAACGAAGAAAACGTGGGTGATAATTGGTTGGGCAGATTATTTTGTAAACTCATCAATTCAATTTTTCTATGGTACAATTATAACGTTAACCACTTATTAAATGTAGTCAACACTAATATGATGTTCATCACCAAAGAAGGTCCTACCAAAGACTGCACATCCATGGCGAACAACAGGTTGTAACAGTGTCTCAGTGGTCCTACATGGGTAACCAATATTCAACCTAGTTCAATTGTTTGGTGAGAGCTAAACTCCACCTTCTACAAGCTATTCATTTGACAATGAATATGCTTTTACCCAGAACATAACAACTAATCAATGGACTGCAAACATGTGGAAAAGGGGAAGCAGGAAGTGTGCGTGCTGACCCCATCTGAGCCCTCCATGCTCGGTGATCACCGGTTTAGATCTTCTTGGACTCAAACAGATCTGCACCGTCGATTACCGAACTGAGCTGGGTTGTTGATCGCCGAGCACGGACGGCCTTGATGGGGTCAGCACGCCCCCTGGATCACTGAAAAAATCCTTTTTCATGTGGGCAGGGCTGGCCCAAGGGTTTTGAGTGCCCTAGGCCTAATCTAAAAATGGTGGCCTAAATTTTTTTTCAAGAACAATCATAATACTAGAAAGGCAAAACAATATAGAGTTCTACTAAAAAAATTAGCTATAAAAGTGAGTCGATTATCAAAAAGTATTGTCGAACATGTTGCACACTGTCATACATGATACACTGATGCACACAAAACAGCCGTTCAAAAAAATAAATAAATTATACACTGTTAATCTAATACACACAACACATTAATCAATAAATATAAATTCATAAACATAAAAGAAGTAGCTACTATTGTCTATTACTTTTACTGTAAAAGATTAAAAAAAAAAAACTATGGATAAAAAATTGTCATTTTCATTCAAAGTTAAGTGAAAGTTGATAGTTGTTTATTACTTTTACTATAAAAGATTGTGAATTTTTATAGGATCTTGTAAAAAATCTACACAATTGAACATTTTTTTTTTAGAATTCTCAAGGTGAGTTACTCAATTTCACACTACAAATGTTGGAAAAGAATCCTCACCCCATATTCGATTGAGCTGATTTTTGGAGTAACCCTTAAAAAAAAAAAAAGGATGGTCATAATCATTTTTTTTTAGGAGCCAAGATAGCCCCCACAGAAAATGTTTTGTTACAAGAAACAAAATCAGGTACACTAGAATTAAAATATTGAAATGAGTTAATCTTAGTTTTATTGTGAAAATTAGATGCAACAAAATAACGTACATGCCGTGTATTTAATGGTTCCATACATGTCTAAGGCTCTAGGATTAGCAACTTAAAAAATAAGCTACTATTTAATAGAGTGGAAAGCAGTCGTACAGAGTGTTTATTTGTTCATTTTTGTGTTTGTGGCAAAAACTGGTAGTCCCACATTGCCCAACTTGCGGAACTCACTACTAGAGGATCCCATATAAATAAAGAACTCATCATTTAGACCTTTTGGGCTTTATAGTTTATTACCCTACTATTAGGCTTAAAAGACTCCTAATCAAGCCTAGTAGTGAAAATCATGAGTGTGCCCCTCATTTCTTAAGTTTTGGAGTGCCCTAAGCCCAGGCTTTGTGGGCCTTGGGCCTGGGCCGGCCCTGCATGTGGGCGGTTAAGCAAGTCGAACGAGTCAAGTAATAATTTTATGTAAGATTGGTTTAAAATCTCCACAAGCTCAAAAAATTGTACTCGAATTTGATTTTTGTATTTAACCAAATTGAAATCAAACCAGCTTCGTTGGAGCTTAACTCAAGTAGTTTGATTGTTTACATCGTAAGTTCATCTAACCAATCAAACTACGACTATTTAAACAATTAAGGAGAATTTTAATTAGGGATTCTGTAAGAATATTACCTTTATGATGCGATCCTATGCGTTTTGAATATTTATGATCCCATCTTGTAAATAGATTTTCAGACCATATTGCCCTTATTAATTGTTTTAGGAGTATATATTATATTCTAATGATAATTTACAGTAGTTACTTATCGGCCTAAAAATCCGGCCAGGACTATTATAGGTTTTCTTTCCTTTCTTGTTTCATCCTGTAAACAAAACTATTATTCACGTCAGTTTTTTTCCTTTCTTCTTGTTTGAATCGATGACGTCAAGTTTTATTTCCTTGTTTGATTTTTGAATTCTAGTTGTTTCATTTCCTAATCCTAAGGTGATTTTGAAATTCAAAATCTTTAGTCCTAAGCAAACCTATAGGTCACACCCAATTCAATTCGTCAACTGGGATCAAACAATTCTCTAGCCAATTCGTGGGTATCAAAAAGTTGGATTCAATCAATTTATCAAGCAACATCGCACGTTGTTTCGAAAAGGTATTATACGTCACCATTTTGATAGTTCCTTTGAGTGCAACATGGTGAGACAACACACCATGTTCAACTAACAACACAACCCATAAACTATGGTATACTTCATTACCATATTTTCAGAGGGTAAAACAACACACCATACACCATGTTCAACTAATAACAGATCCCAGAAAAGATGGTATACTACATTACCACATTTTTCATAGGGTAAAACAACACACCATGTTCAACTAACAAGACAACCCAGTAAGCTTCATTACCATATTTTCATACCATTGCAGTTATAACTAACAAGTCTCTGTCAAAAATGAACATTTGAAACAAATTTGCATGGTAAATCATTACACCTTGCTTTCTGGATAAACCATCCTACACCATGCTCACAAGTAAAAAACCATCCTACACTTACTTAATGCCAACAAGACAAATTCAACTAGGATCTAAATTTACCCGTAACCAAAAACATTAATAGTTCAATAAGGGTTGAATTGATAGATCAACCACAAATCTTCATTTCTGCCTACGAGTACGTGATGTTTTTTTGTCCGCTTTGTTGGCTTCGAGAGCATGTTTGGCGTGATCCATCTGTTGTTGAGGATTCCAGGAATACAGCTCATCATTAAGAAATGCATGAATCATTTCAGCACGCATCCGACGGCACGCTGCTTTCGGTAACTTGGGCTCCACTTTTTTCATTCCGGAAATGTTGCCGGATAACATCGCACACAATTACTCCACAATCTAGGCTGGTTAAAAAAAAAAATTATTAGTCGTAAGGGGAAAAAACTCATATTTCATGACTAAAACCAATCACTGTTGGTAAAGGAAAAAACTTTCGACGATGTTTTACTGGTTCATCATGTTCATCAATGCTCCTAACCATAGCAATCCAGTAATCCATGACAATACATGTCCAAAGATAAATCATTTCGAGCATGTACGTCAAACAATGGCAGATTAATAACCCATGTTCTCAAAACCCCTAATTTTCCAACCCAAATTAAGTGGAGAACATGGTAATAATCCTACAGATTAAAAAAAGTACCAATAAACATGTTAAAAACGTCCCAAAAACCTCTGCAAAGCATTACTTTGATCTAACAAAACCTAACCTTACTCTGTTAAAAATGTACAATGAACACGGAGCAACGATTCACCATTTCCAAAACACTACACAACTAAAAAAAGCCAAATCAATAAGACAGGAACTAAATTTTCCACGGGAAAATGGCATCCCAACAAACCATGAAATTCGGGCAAATCTCATCCCAATGTTGTCTATAGGGCATTTCATCAAACACTTAACATGCATTCTAGATCTACACACCCATCGAAAAATACCCATCGAAAAACAACCATGCTAGAGACACAGCCAAAAACAAAAAATAATCCCGCGGTCCCTTATGTGTATTTGAGTAACTATTTGAACATACATAGAAGTAGATTGACAAAGGAAAAATTCAAGTTAATGTCCAATGAGATTTGAGATAAACATAAACAGTAGTATAGCCCATGTGTATTATTCCATTAAAGTTAACATGTACAAAAAACATGGCTACATGGTAAATCATAAAATTTCAAGACACTCTAGTATCAAAAACCAGTAAACCATGCTAAAGTAATTTAGCACAATTACCACTGATGATATATACTAATCATGGGAAACAAATAAACCATTATTTAGGGCTAATAGCCCACAACATTACTCTCTAAAATCCAGAATAATTGGGTACTACAAACATTTTTCAGCCTTTCTCAAATCTATATTCTATTCTCTCAAATCCTCAAAACCCACCAAATGGGTTTGCGAAAAATACAAGAGGCATGCAAAACTCAAACACCATAAACAACTTCGAATCTGAAATAGACTTGCGAGCCATGATTATAAACACCTACACTCTCTAAAATCCATGAAAATCAATGTAAAACAAACGTATTGCACAAAAACTAAAATCGATTCATTAATCCCAAAAAAACATGGTGTACTGTAATACCGAGTAGAAAACTTACGAGCCATGACTGGGCCTTCTTCTCGTCGACCGGTTAGGCTTTGTCGCCATTTTTTTTGGCCGGAGTCGTCGCCTTAACCTCTTTTCGTGGTTTATGTTCTCCGCGATATGGGGTTTCCGTAAAACTCTGGAAATGGGATGGTGGGATGCTGCAAATTTGTGGTATGGGGGGTTGGGTAACATAAAATCCGGGATTGAGGAGGATTGGGATGGGTGACGGGATGGAAACGGGATGAAATCAATTTCAATTTTGAAAGGATAGGGAAGGGTTTTGGAAGGATTAGTTTGGTAAAGTAGTGTCACGGGAAAATAGGGAATAGTTTAGGACGCTGGGGTATGGGATGGAGGATGTTACAAATTAAGTTTATAAATTCCGTTATTATAATATAGGAAAATCAAGAGCCAAAAATCTCTCCAAGGGCTTTTTGGGGTTTTTAAAAATTACAAGATGGAATCATAAAGATTCAAAAGCCATAGGGTGGCATCCTAAGGAAAATATTGTTATGGGATGTCTAATTAACTACCCCTTAAAAAAGATTCTATTAACGATAGGTTTATTTAAGCAAACATAAGTGGAGGTTAAAATGTGACAAGATTTCACATTCGAAACCTCTTAGGTGGAGTATCAATTATTTTGAAGCTATCCTATTGGTACTGCTGGATTAATTGAGGTGCATGCAATCTAATCTTATTTTCTTTGTATTAACAATTATTTTCTCGCGATTTATCTTGCTAAGAGGGTG
This sequence comes from Vaccinium myrtillus, assembly GCA_016920895.1. Lineage (NCBI taxonomy): Eukaryota > Viridiplantae > Streptophyta > Magnoliopsida > Ericales > Ericaceae > Vaccinium > Vaccinium myrtillus. Next base: position 33,119,288 of record CM029276.1, on the reverse strand, counting down.
TTTCAGTAAGGGTGTTTTTTTGAATAAATTTACTTTTCACAATTTTTTATATAATGTATTGTGAGAGAATGGCGTGTCTCAGTTTTAGAAAAAATTGTTTCTTGTTAGTGAAACACCCTAAGTATGTCAAATTGGCAGAGTTAGCAGAACTTTTGCGATCGTAATTATGCGGTTTTGGGTATTTTAAATTTTTTATTGGATTGACAAGTAAAAATGGGGTTATAGAATGAACGGAAATTGCTTAGTTTTCTCAAAATAATTCACCATGTTAAATATTTTTTTTTAAAAATTTGTCTTTATTCATTTTTTTTTTACATTTATTAGTTTTTCAATCAAACTTTTGTGACTTATTGGTTCGTCTCGACTAGTGAAACTAAAAGTTTTAAAGCTGGACATTTCTCAAAAAAATTAGGTTTCGGACATAATTTTTATTTTTTTAATTTCTCTTATTGAGACAAATAAATAATTCTCAAAAGTTTAACGCATTAGAATTTTTTTAAATAAAAACAAAATCTAAAAATTGATAATAAGTAGGAGTATAACGAAAAAGGCGCCAAGGCGCCAACACTATACTCACTGACATCTATTGGAGCTTTCCAAATTTGTACCGGTACTATTTTTATCCCACGCCGCACAAGTGGCATCGTCACTCGAAATTCGCGGCGCCAAAACCCTAATCTTCCCCTCCTAAAACCCTAAAATCTTCAATCCCAATTCCTGGTAGATTCTTTGCTCAATTACGCTCTCGCATATGTACTTGATCGAAAACGCTCACCACCAAGATTCTTTCTTTGAGAAAAAATTTAATAAAGATCAAAGATGTCACAGAGTACCAAACTGGAAGAAGATTCATATCACAACCCTAGAGTTACTTGGGAAGGTTGCAGTGTCTTGCTCGACATTAACGACGGCGACCGTCTGGTTTTCGCCCGTCTCACGGCCGGCTCGTAACTCTCTCTTTCTCTCTCTCCATATATGCATGTGTGTGTGTGTGTGTGTGTAGACATCCAGGCAAACGCGATGGGTGTGCAAATTGCGTAAAAAAGAGGGTTAATTTAGGATGGCATTTTTTTTCTTCTTCTTTATAGGTTTTAGGAAGTTGAAGGGGTAATTTAGGAAACTAAACTGTGAGCCATCCTATGCTGATGCCTAAAGTTTATCTAATGTATATGTGTGTATAATGTGATTTATTGATACTCAATGGGATTGCAGGACTTTGACAATTGGAAATAAGAAGTATCCCCTGCAGCCGCTGATTGGTTGTCCTTTTGGTTCTTGGTTTCAAGTTGAGAATGGAAAGGAAGGGCAATACTTATCTCGCGTTCTTCCAACTTTTGAAGGTTTGATTCACGATTTCTGCTTTTGTTTCGTTCTTTTTTTATGGTATTGCATAGAAAGAAAGTGACTGAGAAAGGTTGCATCTTTTAGTGTTGTTTGATTTGATTGAATGTTTTTTGGTGGACAATTCTGTTGAACAGACTAGGAGACCAAAGTTTTTATTCCGCCAAGCTGCAATTAGATATTTATTTGGTTAAATTGAGACCTAATGATTAAGCAGTTTCTATTACTTCGAATTTGTCCATCACAAAATGACTATATTCAGTAATTTTGTTCCCACATTATGTGCATTATTTATGACTTCTGTGCTGAACTTTCACTATCAGGTGATAATGTTGTGGAAAAGGGGGATTGCAGAATAAAAGATGAATCCAAGGACAACCGAGCATTAGTTGATAATAATACTGCCCAAAGTCTCTCTGGTGAAGATATTGATTCAATGCGAAGGTTAGAAAGTTACGCTACATTTTAATTTATAGCCTCTTGTGCGGAACTCATAATTAGCATCATATTTTATAGCCTCTTGAGGGGTGTAAGGTTGAATTGCATTAGCGCTCTCCAAGAGCAAGAAGGATATATTAATGTGAAGCTCAATACACCTCTAGAAGCGCCTGCATTCATGGTTTCTCCTCATGCATCTTTCCAGTTTTCACTCAAATATCTAGTAGGTCGAACTTGCAATGCTTATGTTGATGTATGATAAAGATACATGTTTAAAGCTGTTGTCTTTTTTGTGGTATGCATAAGGTGTTTTTTGTTCTTTTTAGACTGATGCTTCTTATGTTTGTGAGGTCTAGTGTGGACTTTGTTGATGCGTGTTGTTTAATTTTTTGGCCAAACTTCACTTATACCCCCTATGGTTTGGACCATGTGTGGTTACACACCCTATGTTCCATTTTGTTGCATCTGCACCCCTGGTGGTTTTTAAAAATGTGCAGATGCACCCAATTAATGGAAATATTTCTTGCGCTGTTAACAGAAAAGACATAAAAGTCTAATATGCTCTCATCTTCTTCTTTGATTCGTCTTCTTCCTTAAACCTAACAATCTATTCATTGCACAGGAAATTAGATCTGTTCTGTTCATGTTGTAGAGCTTGATGATTACCACATCCATTTCACTATTCAAGTCAATCGGGAAATGAAAACCTCATAGTCGAATATAATTTATTATGAAGTAAATTTTCAAATTTAAATTTACCTTTCATTTTAACAAGAACCTGAATCAACATCTTTGACTAATACTTATGAACGGTTCGGATTAAATTTTTAATATAGTGGTTAGATTAAAGAGGCGTGTGAGGTACGCCTTCGTTAACATGGATGGCGAAGGGCGCATCTGCACATTTTTTTAAAACCAAAAGGGGTGCGGATGCAACAAAATGAACCACAGGGGCTGTAACAGCACATGGCTCAAACCACATGGGGTGTAAGTGAAGTTTGCCTTATTTTTTTCGTTGGAAGATATTGTGAGGCAGATACGTATCCACCTACCCTATTTGTTCTGTTTACAACTATTCAAAAATTGTTGTTTTGTGTACAAATTTGGATGAAGCCATATGTTTTAAGTTTCGGCATTTGTAAGGTGATTTTTTAAGCAGGACTTAAGAGAGATGGACTTATACATGACAAAACTTGGCAGAGAGAACTTTGAGTTTGAACTACTGAAACATATTTCGTTCCTTTGAGTAGGTGGTATGAGGTAAATTTGTGGTCAATCAGATTATAAATGTCTTTTAGCTTTTCTGTTTGTTTAGACAATCTATAATATGTGAAAAACAAGCAGCAGCCACCAATTAAAGATGTCCCTGATGATATCATTCTCCTACATATATGTTAGCGATCATTTATCTTCTTTAGATGTTTCGGCACAGAAAGATTGGTTAACGAAGGGCTTTGATACAGACAGGGTGCCACCGGGGATGAAATAGTTCAAGCTCTCATTGCGAATAGTGCAACATTCGAGAAGAAAACATCATTTTCTCAAGTGAGGTTCTATTAGGTATTTGAATATGGGATAACATCTACGGAAAATTTATGCTGAAATCTTGTGTGTTGCAGGAGAAGTATAGACTAAAGAAGCAAAAGAAGTATGCACCCAAGGTACTTCTGAGGCGTCCTTTTACTCGGAGGTAACTTGTAGCTCTCTTTTGAGGCCCTCAGGACAATTTCTAGTAAATAAATTCTGTGGAACATAAAAATTTGAAGGCCATGGAGTGACCATATCCTGGTTATGAACTTATAATGGTTTTTTGCCCTGATTTCCACTCTATCATTCTGGCCTATAGTACTTCGTGGCATAAACGTCTCTAGGAAACTCTATGGGTATTGAGGGACTTGTTACTCTCAAAATCGTGAAATACTGTTTTGAATCCTTTCACTAACCTAAAACCACCACAAAAACTTCTTGTGACTTGTGAGGCAGCATTTTCTTCTCTCTGACCAGTAGCGCAAGTATTTTTAGTGCATTTAATTGATTGTAATTGTTTTTGTTTGCTGACTTGATATGTTCTCTTCCTTTCAGTATATGTGAGACATACTTCAAGAAATATCCGGCTAGAATTGGGTAATACTGACACCACTCTTGACTTTATGATATTTATTTCATTCATTTGGAGCTTTTAAGTGAGTTTCTCTCCCTGTGCAGACTGTCATTCTATTTGATCGGGAATGTGTTTGTTTCTTTTAATATATTTTGTGCATTTCCTAGTTTTGATCCTTGTTATATGTGGATTGCTATCATATTAAGATATACCCTCTCGCTATAAAATAGATGATGAGTCGTGTTAATATGTTCGACTCTTTCAGGTTCTTGCGGGTGGACACTTTATCTCTTCTTCTCTCCATGGGTAATGTTGGTGCACATTCTGATGTCCTGGTGGTGGATATGGTTGGTGGTATTCTTACTGGTGCTGTGGCTGAGCGTTTGGGAGGTCAGCTCTTTTGCTTATTTACCACAATTTACCACTCTTTACTTGCTCCCTTAGGGCTTATGTGCTTGTCTCAGTATCTTTACTTAACTACTGTCTACTACCCTAAGTCCATGCTACCAAGTCTTATTATTTTATTTATTTATTTTTATTTCAAGCTTCATTTTGATCTTTTAGTCCCTCAATTTATCATTTAAAGTGTCAGGCACTAGAGTAGACTGCCAACTTGCTTTTTGTGGAATAGTTGCTACTTCATCTCCTAAATAAGGAACCTATTCATTTTATCAAGAATTTACAGGACTCTAAATATGTTCAGATGGGTATTTATGGTACTCATTTATTTAGATGAATTTTCTTGATTTGTAATCAGCAATGTTTGTAAGATTGGATATGTCAATGTCCATGTCCTTCTAATTCTTGGCAAAAATGATTGGCACTACGTGTTACAACTACCCTATGAATCTACCCCACCCCACAACGAGAAGAAATAATTGGAAATCGGGGAATCTTGTTGTTTATGTCACAGGTGTATTTCACAGTTAAATGGAGACTTGCTTGATCTCCAATACTCCAAACCTATGTCTATGCTACCCCATTAATGTTGTAAGAGTAATGATATGAGCAATACAAAAGGCATTCTTTGTTTATTGGCTACTTGATGCAGATATGGTTGCATGTCGGTACTTGGAGAGGCTTGATAGACGAGTGGCAAAATCGGCCAGTCGCAGATTGGTCCGCGGGTCCTATGGTTGATGTGAAACGGCCTAATAAACATGGCCCATCAGTCTATAGACCATGGGCACTAGTGGTTTTCGGCCCAATTCCTTCGTTCGGGCCTCCGAATCATCAAATTTTCCACTTTGGGAAATAATTGAACTGCTAATTACTTGATCAATACAGCTCCCTTTTGACCTAGATTTTTGGCGATAATTATCTTTTTTATTCTAGTTTCCAGATTTGAGCCTAACTCAAATCTTTCCGTTTTTGGTAATTTTTCATAGTCTTTATTTTATTCTTGGTCGGCAAGTTTTGCCTTTTCCGGTTATTTCCTAGGGTTTTTCTTAGCCTATGTATAGCCGATGTAAGCCTTCGGACTAGAAAATTTATGATTGATTAATAAAAATTGAGTCTTTTAGAGAGTTTCTCTATATTTCTAGTTCGTGATTGTCCTTGTTCATCACTTCCCTACATGCTTCCCTGCATCACTACTGTGGTTGTCTTAGAGCTGTATTTTGGTGGTGGTGCTTGGTAGACAAATTTAATGGAAAGGTGACAATATGGTTGCATTGTTTTGTAACTGTTAAACGGCATTGTTGTCTCAACAGGTACAGGTTATGTGTGCAATACGTATCTTGGGCTTACACCATATCCTGTGGATATTGTCAGAATGTTTAACTTCAGCAGTGAAACTTGCAGAAGGTGCATCTTGTTTAAAGCTTCTAATTTTTGAAGTGCAAGTATCTTAGACCGCTACCCTATTTCCTCTTTACGAGAGCTTGTTGACATTTAGACAGATACTTACCAGTGTTATTCGTCCAGGATCGTGCGGTGTTCACTCACTGACCTTTGCTGTTCTCAAAATGGAACTTGTGTGCCAGTCAGCCAATCTGGGGAACCCTGCAACATTGGGAGTCAATCACAAGTAAGGGATAATCAGTACATCGATTCTTATTATCTCACGGTGTTCTGATATGATCAGGGGGCCATCTCATGCAGGAAGAAAAATCTTCTATGTGCTCAGTAAGCATGGATGAAAGTGCAATTTCTTCTGAAAGTGGGATGCTGGATCTTGTGGCGGAGACATCTACCTCTTCTGTTACTAAAGCATCCAAAACTCCAAAACCTGGAGAGAAGGCATCACAAGAGGCCATCAGCTTTTGGAAAGAAAATGGCTTTTCTAGGTTGCTTGCATTTTGCTGATCTTTTGATTATTATCGAAAGGCATCCCTTAGCTTACATTCTTATTGTTTACATCCTTTGTGCAGTCTAATAATTGCAGCTCCCGATGTGGATGCTTGGAGCATTGTCAAGGAACTCCTCCCCTTTCTATCATTTTCAGCTCCATTCGCAATTTATCACCAATATATTCAGGTGGGAACTTTGATTTCCTCGTATTCGTACGATATTTCTCCCTAATATTGCAAGCTCTTTTGCTTCTTTCTGTGTTTTTTTTTTTTCTTTTTGCTGGAAGATATGGTTCATTTAACTTCAGTTTTTAGCCATGCTATGATTTAGCTTGTTTCTTCTTTTGTCCGGATAAAAGCTTCATGTAGGTCGTAGGGTTTTAACAAACCAGGATTATATTGATAATCCAGCAGAGCTGGGGTAATTCTTCATTAACGGTGATGATGATCTTTTGTTAATTTATATTTTGCAGATACTTGTTATATTTGTTCTTTCTTCTAATGAGTTGGCATGGACAGATTTTCACTTTTTGAGGGTTTCTACAAGTAATATCTTTACCATGTTGACCAAGTTGTGACCCTCGGCAAAATTATCATACCTCTGCACATCCAATGATACAGTCCCAAGGCTTACCAAGCATACTGAAGCTCCAACTATAAGAGATCTTTTCAACCACCTTCCACACACACACACACACACACACACACACATTGGGTTGCCTATGCTCTCATCTTTTCCACCTTTAGGGTGTCTGGGTGGCTGGGCCATCTCCTGCCTGCCGCCTTTCATAGGCCACCACAACCACCTCACCTCCACCGACCAGTCCCAATAATTGAGCTTAAATTGGAGAATCTATATGTACCAAATTAACTCACTTCCAAATTTATAAATTTTCATTTGTTGACTCTAATGTTATGAGATTGTCCTACTTGTTATATGTATCATGGGCTTGTTTTGGGCATTGGGACTTCGGTTGGTAGAATTACAGCTTTGCCCTTGAGGCGAGATATAAGTAATGATAATTCATGCTCTTCATTTTCTGCTTGATTGCAGCCGCTTGCCACGTGCATGCACAATTTACAGCTGGGGAAGATGGCAGTTGGTTTGCAAATTTCAGAACCCTGGCTTCGTGAATATCAGGTTTTTCAAATTTTCTAGTTGTGTATATCTTGAACTCTTTTTCGGCTATTCTTATGATGTTACAGCTGTGAGTGTGCGCTACTTTCTTCACGTGCTTAGAGGAGAATCTTAAGCTCACTTGCTACGGTCTTAATTGGCAAGTGTTCGGTAGGGAATATAAGCATTACCTCATTTGTCTTAAAGTAGCCTCAGAAGAACTTTTGCCATGTTTGATAACCGGTGTAGGAGGGTTGGGTCCCTTGGGCCCATTAGTCGGGTGTTTGATTGTACTTTTGGAGAGCCGGACTATGAATCCCCCAAAATGAGGGATTAACAAAGGCAGAGAGTGAGGAAGTGGGTTTCATAGTCCAATCTGCTCGACTGGCTCTCTCTATGCGGTTTCACATTAATCTCCTTCACTCACTCAACCAAAACAAACACGATAACATCCCTATTAAACAACCCCTACTTTCAACCAAACTATCAACTTCATTACTATTCACTCTTCACTACCGATCCCGATCCCCTCCAACGTATAACACACATCAAACTTTTAAGACTTAATTATGCCCCATCTCCTGTTCATCCTTGCTTATTTGCTTATTTCATGTTGTCATATTATTTTTCTCTGCTTGCTTGCTCTCTTTGTTAAAATAAAACCTACTTATAAACAGCTACGTGACTCGTTCTGGAGTTTGTAAATGTGGTCCACTGTCAATATTTTGCAACTCGAGGTGGTTGTGGGCAATGGGCATTCTGAGATTCTTAAGATTTCCTTTCGCGGATAATCTTGTGAAAATAAAAAAGGCTGTCTTGTGCATCCATCCATCTACTGAGCCATTTCTTGATTGTTTCCTGATCTTTTATTGCATTTATGGAGCTTAATTTCTGAGATTTACTTTGTGCCTTTGGATATCGTGTAGGTTCTTCCATCAAGAACACATCCACATATGCAGATGAGTGCATTCGGTGGTTATATTCTAAGCGGGACTAAGATACGTATTGAAGACCAGCTCCAACCAAAGTGACTTAAATTTTCCTCACCTTCAAAAAAAATTCCCTCTTATTTCTCTGGCCGGCAATACCTTAACTTGTAATGTACACTAGCTATTTCTCTCATAAATAGTGTACACTAGATTTTTCAGTTTTGTATCACTGATTCAGTGTTTCCATCTGAGCAATAAACCGTGCTCTAACATTGTTTGTATGTCAATTTTTTCGTCTTTGGATGTAAGATTGCGAGGCTGAACGTGTGTGATCAATAAAATTTTGCATTGACCGTGTTTGCTATAATTTTGTGTCATATGCGAATTACCTTGATCTTGTTCTCACGATGTTTTTTTGTTTCGCACCCATGGTGGGGCAACGTACAATAGTGAGACCAGAGGTTCATCTACGGAAAACCCTCCGTATATAATGAAAAGTCTATATGAGAAAATTAAACGTGGTATGCTGAATTCTTGAATGGATGAGAGAATTTGAAAGCTGAAACCCTGGAAAGAAATTAATATGAATGCATATACAACTCAACAGCATCTTCTAACTTAAATCAATTATTCTCTCATTCAAAATTTTGAAATTCACACTTCCTATATAAAGTGGAACTCAACAGGATCTTCTAACTTAACCTAACCATATTTAAATTTTCAAATAGTGTTTTTCCACTCATTGTTCCCAAACTTATCAGTCAAAAAATACTGAACATTACCTCACACACACTATCCTCCAAAACCCTTACAAAAAATGGATACTAATAGATGCAATCATCAAGGCTTCCGCCTCCGCTCCATTCTAATACACTCGCTCTGGATCACTGCTGTCGGCATCCTCCTCTTCCGCCTCGCCACCGCCAACACCCAGAAAAACCTCCTCTACGTACACATGTTTTCCATTTCTGGTGCCGCCCTTGCCACCGCTCCTTGGGTTTTTCAGTTGCTTTTGTCGACGGCAATTATGGTGTTGTACCATGCTAATGTTTGTGATTTCACCTGGCTCATCAAACCAGCATCGTCAGTTGAAGGTAGGAGGAAAGTTGATCGTGACATTGAGGGAGGAGGGAAAATGATCTGGAATAGATTAAGGTTTAAAGGTGAAGCAACCATTGGTCCTAAACTGCTAAGGAATAGAACCATTTGATTTTTTTGCATTATGTTGGAGCCGAAAATTTGTAAATTCTCTCTTTTGCTACCTTGATTGTTCATATTTTCCCTTGCTTTTTTATGAAGTAACTTTTTTCTTCTCTCTTCGTAATATGATTGTTGATTTCTCCGGTAAGTCTCCTTACTTGCACTAACTGCTTGTTTGATGTACCTAATTTGAAAACATGCTAATATCTTAAGTTTGAATTTTGATCATAAATCTATGGAGGGATTCACAAAACAAAAAAGTTCACATCATTCAGTTCGTCAACTTATCATCTTTTTTTTTAAATTTTTTTTTACCGAAATGAAAAAAAATCCACGATACCACATGATATGCAATTCGAATTTCAATCTCAGTTTGGTGAAACCAAAACTAATGGCTTAGCTTCTAGACTCGTTTGTTTCCATCCTTAAGGGGGTATACATCGGAATTTGTTCAGTTGAACCAGAAAATGACCTGTGTTTACTAAAGCAACTTTGAAGGGCAAAAAGTGGGGCTACAGGTTTCTCCCATGAGTCTCTAGGGTAGATATATAGAAGTGAAGGATGCTTTTAGGATACTCCAGAAGCATGCTTTGAAAAATTGTGGAATGTTTTACTCCGTTGAAACTTTCTTTTTTTTTTTTTTTTTGAACGATATCGTGTTGGGAATTTGAAGATAGACTCAACCCCTTCTCCATATTATCTCTCTCCTCATCTAACAAACAGCCATACATTATCTTTATTATCTCTTCATTCAATTGTTATTTATTCAACTCTAATCAAACACAAGATAATCATGAATCATGTAATTCTATCTATTTTTCTTTGGACCCCACATATGGTGGAGACTCTATAGCCAGACTTGTGGGGTTAGTTGACGCGGCGCATGGGAAGAAGTTAATTAACTTAATTGAACTGCTACTACTAAATAGTGAGTTTTTTTTTTCTTGAACGATATCGTGTTGGGGGTTTGAAGATAGACTCGACCCCTTCTCCATATTATCTCTCTCCTCATCCAACAGCTAGACATTATCTTTATTATCTCTTCATTCAATTGTTATTTTTTTTTTGTGGGTAAATTGTTATTTATTCAACTCTAATCAAACACAAGATAATCATGAATCATGTAATTCTATCTATTTCTCTTTGGACCCCACATACGGTGGAGACGCTATAGCCAGACTTGTGGGGTCAGCTGACGCGGCGCATGAGAAGAAGTTAATTGAACTGCTACTACTAAATAGTGAGGTGGCAGAGTGCGATGCACACGAGCCCATGCCCAATACCCAATACCCAATACAAGTATTATTCAGTGTATGCTTGAATTGTAGTTATTTCTAAAAATATTGATAGTAATAAGAGGAAAATGATATTGCATGAATTGGAGAGGCAAAAGTCTCTCCTATATATAAAGTGAGAGTGTCAATGAACGGTAGTTTCGTCCATAGTTTGAACAGTTATTTCGTCAGATTAAATAGTGTTTTCATAATTAATGATTTCACATGGCACATGAGATTCATAATCAAGGAAGTCCAGATTTCTATTTTGACCAACGTAATGGAGATTCGAGAAGATATATATATGTGTAAAATCAATATGAAAGTAAGATATCAAACTTTTGAAGCAATAATATAATTTTAATATGCAATAAAACAAGCACAAAATATATCCTTCCAAAATTATTTCCTTGCCAAACAACAAAAATTTCACTACATGCATTTGTCATTTATAAATGCCATCTGGTGAACAACGTACATGTCATGCATTATTTGTATTTATTTGTATGAGCTGAACTACCCTACATTATGTAATTAAGTTAGGTATCACTGCTACTATTGGAATTAGGGAATTTGTTTGCATATTTCCTCATTTTTTTTTCGATAAAATATTTCTCACAATATATACATATACACATATGGGACTGTTTGATAAAACTAAAAACTGAAAGTTAAAAGCTGAAAAATTAAGTACTGAAAATTGAATGCTGAATTTTTTAAGCTGAAAAGCTATTTGATAAAACCTATTAAGCGCTAAATTAAAAAAAATGAACTTTTTTTGTTCTAATTGTCTCTTAATTTTACTAATTGTCATCATGTATTTGTGGTAGTGGTGGAGTGGTGATTTGGAGGTGGTGGCAGGGTGGCGGTGTAACGGTGGCAGTGGAGTAATGGTGGTGGTGGAATAATGGTGAGTTGTGGTGGCACTGGAGTAATAATGATGGTAGCGGCATGACAATAGTGGTGGTATAGGGGTAATAGTGATAGAGATCGCGGTGGCGGTGTGGCAATGGTGGTTGTGGTGGTAGCGGTGTGGCGGAGGTCCTCAAAGTATTATTAAATGTGCCTCTTTAGGTCCTCAAAGTTGCACTATCCGATAGTACGCAAAGCCCACACTATTTTGGCTGTGTTTGGTTAGATAGTTTAGCTTTGATGATGTCAGCAGGTGTAATGAGTAGAGAGAGATAGAGAGAGAAATGAGGAAAATGATGATGTCATCAAAACTAAAACAAAAACTAAACAGGGAAACGAACAAGGCCAATACACGGGCCAGTACAATTTTTTTGAGCAATGCACGGGCCAGTACAATTTTTTTGGCCAATACACCCACTAGCTCCACCCCAATTTCCAAAATGCACCGAATACTCCAAAAAATACGAAAAATGTGGCTATTTCGTGTCTCACTCTCTCTCTCTCTCTCTACCCATCTCCATATGGGCACAATCATTAACTCCCAAACTGTATGAAAGTGCCTAAATCCTAGGGTACCTATAAAAGTACCTATAAAACTCCAAAACGACATCGTTTTAGGCGCCAAAAGAGACAACAAAAAATTTGAGCAAAACTACGTCGTTTTTAAGTAAACAAGACAGATGCCTTTGAACTTAAAGTGTGTTGCATGTAATTTTCATTTAACGTTGGTACAGCCTACAAGGTTCTTCCAAGTTTGTCTTCATTGTCGAACTTGCTTGATGTATATAAGTTTCGACGGTCATGTTGCTTTGGATGAATAAACCAAGTGGTTTTTTTTGTCCTTATTTAATTTTTTTCCCTTGTTAATTTGGGCATCAATTTTTTTTGGTTTATTGGTTCGTCTCGACGAGAGGAATCTAAAAAGTATAAAATTATTAACCAAACTTAAATTTTTCTGAATAAAGACAAAGATAATCTAATAAACCACAAAAAATTAGATTATTTTTGCCTTTACTAAACTCTTTAAAAAAATTTATCATAATTTTATACTTTTTAGATTCCTCTCGTTGAGACAAACCAATAAACCACAAAAAATTGACTGAAAACAAACAACTATACAAAAAAAATTGAATAAAGACAAAAAAAAACCATTTTTTGTTTATTTAGCCAAAGCAATTAAAAAGGTACTTTTTTTGTCTGAATTCCTGCAGGAAAAACAGGAGATTTTTTTCCCCTAACAAATCAAAGATCAAAAAACTTTAGCGGAAATCAGTCTCTCCACAGTAAAGAGGAGTGCTAACAATCAATGGGGGATGGATGAACATAATCCATGGATGCAACCACGGAGGCAGATTTCGTATTTTCTCCAAAGAAAGCGATCTCAGTTGTTACTTGTTAGACATGAAAAAGGGTTTGGGAGGTCTCTGATTCTTTTAGTCTCGTAAAACTTAAAACGACGTAGTTTTGCTCAAATATTTTATTCTCTTTTGGCATCCAAAATGACGTCGTTTGGGCGCTCACTAGGGTGATTTTAGGAGGCGATCACTAGTATCCCCATATCCTATGAAAGTGCATAAAACCCTAGGCTACCCTATGAAACTGCATAAACCACTAAAACCCTATAATAGGAAAGTGTACCCTACAACTTAAATCTTAGGGTACTTTATGAAAGTGTTTAAACCACTAAAATCATACAATAGAAAAGTGCACCCTAAACCTAAACCCTAGGGTCCCCTTTGAAAGTGACTAAACCTAAATCCTAGGGTACCTTAATGAAAGTGCCTAAACCATTAAAACCATATGAAAGTGCCTAAACTTCTAAAATCCAATGAAACCGTATCATACCCTAAGTTTCTAAACAAAAAAAAGAGTGACTTACCTTAGTGGTAATTAGATTCCTCTTTTCTAGACCTAATAAAAATCTGTTTTCTTTTTTCTGACTTTAGGTCCATCATGTCGATTAGTATTTAGTACATGGAAGTGTCATAATCGGCCCAAAGCCCAGCCCCTGATCATTCCCGCTGTTTTCTTCTCTCAAAAACCCTTCCCTTCGCCCACAAAACCTTCCTTTCTCCGTTTCCTTCTGGCCTTTCATCTCTCTCTCCAGTTTCCCTCCAACACTCAAACTCAAAAACCTCTCTCTCTCTCTCTCTCTCTCTCTCTCTCTCTCTCTCTCTCTCTCTCTCATGGAGGCCATCAACGTAGACCCAACTCGTTCATTCAAACAATCCTTATCTTCTCAAATCAAGTTGGAGCCGGAATCCTTCCGCAGAGCTCATCCTTTCGCTTTCATTCCTCTCTCCAACGCCTCCACTAATTCCTCCACCGCCGCCGTGAATGCTAATTACTCGCACATTGCCGATTCACTCCCCGCTCTTTCTAATTCTCCGGTAAGCTTTTTTTTTTTTTTTCCCTCTTTCCTTCCCCTCAGTGAATGTCATGACATTTGGATATATGGGCTTTACGTATATGCGCACATTTTTTACTTCCGTGTTGAAATTCATCCCTGCTTTGAAGAATTCGGATGCTAGGTTTGAGGTTTAGTCTTTCTTCTAGGTGTTGATCTTGTTTATAAGTTGTATTCCCTCCAACCCAAAAAGATTGTCTGGTCTGCAATTGATAACTTAAAAAGATGCATTGCATTAAGAAAATTTGAATCTATTTTAGATTAATTAGAACAACTCATTCATATTCTTTTGTTCACAAAAATGAATTATTTTTAAGTTCTTGGTTTGAGGACCGGACAATCTTTTTGGGATGGAGGTAGTAATTTTTACTGTCTCCGTCCCAAAATTTCGGTCCATATTTCCTTTTTTGGATGCCCCATAATAGTTGTCCACTTTGACTAGTCAAGGAGAAAAAATTAAGCCATTTCCTTTTTTGCCTTTTATATCCCATATTCAATCTAAAAAAAAAAAACAGTGGAGGGAAAATGCATGAGAACGCAAAAGGTAACCGTCGCACTTCAAAAAAACGGTAAAGGGTAATAATTATGTTCCCTTAAAATGTTAGATTTCCAAAATTTTGGGATGGAGGACGTATTTTGAGTGGAAAAGGAATTTGTAACCGTTTTCGAGTTTGTCCAGAAAAAAGGATCGGTGAATACTTTTGGCCACTGGCTCTGACTGCTCTTTCCTTTGGCAACTCAGCAGACGCGTTTTCTTGATATGGTTGTTTTTCCGTTTTGGAAACATATTTGAGTACCGAATCTGTAATTTGTTTTACTAGTTTTTTCTTACAGGGGAAAAAATATATATATATTATAATGATGTTACCAACCTTCTCCTTTCCCCTTGGAGCTGTAAGCAATTTGATGGTAATAATCAATTGCATGTAATCCTCAGGGTTAGAGTCTTATGTACATAGATGCATGTGAAATCGTACGATGTTCCACAAAACTCTAACTAAAATGAGAATAGCATGAAAGTTAACCTTTTCTGTATTCTTTGTGTCTACATCTATGCTCATTCTTTGGTCCATTTTAATATGCATTGAATGAGAGTCACATCTTCGTTGTTTTGACACGTAAAAAATTGTGCTGGTCTCGATAATTTGTTCAGGTGATGTTGGTTTATTCTGCCATATTACACTAACAGTTATGCTTAGGAAACAGATATATGGCCAAAGAACTTGACCCTAAGGAAACTAGACTGAGTTCACACTGAAGAGTTCTTTGTTAAGCATTTCAAGGAACATAATTTGGATTATCTTGGTCATTCGTGTAGTTGAAATGGCTTAGGAGGCCTTTAATTGAACCGCTATAACTTCTTATTAGTTATTACAATACTAATTTCAAGGGAAAGACGAACTTTTGAGGAGAGCATAGGTTACATTTGCCATGTAGTGCCATTGAAGTATTGCAAGGTTAGGATTAGGATAGATAGATTCTGTCCACTTATAAGCACCTTATAGCTGCGTCAAGAAAAAGCATCTTTTGAATCTCTCTTATTTAATGTGTATGCTTCCTGAATCCTGAGTATCTGAGTAAAATTTATGTTCCACTAATTGCTAATTACTACACACAAATTTCACAAAATGATCATGTGATTCCTTATGTTTTTTCTTGACGTTTTGTGACATTCTGATATGTTCTTTGATTGCTGCTTAACTGTACCTTTTATCTGTTGATTTTAGAATTTCGTACAAAAAAATGGAATTTTGAACAAAATTCCAAATTTACCAGAATGGTAAAGTTTAACCCAGAATAAGTAGTAACTAGATAAATTACAAGGTCACAACTAGTATAGAAGGCTCCCTCCTTACAGCTAAGAGGCTGAGGAGGTAGTACGTACCCTCCTACAACTCGAACCCTCGGTATACTGCTGAACACAAGTAATAGTTTCCTTTGCTTGCCTTCTCAAAGCATAACTTTTCTATGTGGACAACGTTGAGGACTTTCAACATGCAACCCATCATTGTGGGTGTCATAATGGAGAAACCCCCTTCTTCATACTTGGAAGCTGATAACAGAGCCAATGGTGTATAATGGTCGGAAAAGTAGCGCAAAATGAGAAAAGTAAATGGACAGAAAAGTGTGGACTTGCATTTGGTGCTGTTGCCTCGAAATGCTAGGCAATTACATGCTTTAGCGATTCCCTGCGTTGAATGGGTAACTCATGAATGTCATTAAGATCCCATTCATGGATGTCATTAAGATAGCCGATTTCTTTGGCTGTGTTTGGTTAGATAGTTTAGTTTAGTTTTGATGATGTCAGCAGGTGTAATGAGGTGTGAGAGAGGAGAGAGAGAGAGAGAGAGAGAGAGAGAGAGATGAGGGAAATGATGATGTCATCAAAACTAAAACTAAAACTAAACAGGAAAACGAACAAGGCCTTTATATCTTTGTAATTTTAGCTTTGTCTGGTTCTCATCTAAATTCTTGCTGATCGAAATTCTTTTGTAGGTGAAGCAAGCCAATGAGAATGGTAAGTGCAAGGTTAATGCTAGAGGACAGGCGACTATTCAAGGATGTTGCAAAGCAGAAGCAGTTCACAATGCTGTACTTGGACCGGAGACTTGTACAGGTGGTAAGCCTTGCAGTAAACGAAAGGTTGCACGGCAAAGCAAATCTTCAAATCCTGGTAATGTTTTTCTCAACACAGTAATTATATGCTAAGGGTCGCTGTCATCTACACGGGATTTGATTTTGTGATGATTGGGATATCTTGCAGACCCTCCTGATGGTCCGACTATTGCTTGCCGTTATGACAGTTCGTTAGGTAAGCATCATCTATATTGTATATTTAGTTTCCATGTTAGCATACATTTGGGATTGATTTCTATGATAAACTTGCAACTTGCTATTGTGATTTTGGACAAGGAATGTACTGGCCCTGTTCGTTTCCCAGTTTAGTTTTAGTTTTAGTTTTGATGACATCATCATTTCCCTCATTTTCTCTCTCTCTCTCTCTCTCTCTCTCCACTCATTACATCTGATGACATCATCAAAACTAAACTAAACTATCTAACCAAACACAACCACTATGTTTTTGGCAGGATTGTTAACAAAGAAATTCATTAGTTTGATCCAGGAGGCAACTGATGGAATTCTTGATCTGAACAAGACTGCAGATCTGTTGGCAGTATGTTTTCCGTATTTTCTTAATATGTTGACATTCTTTCTGTAGAATTTTAACGATTGGTTTGGTTCAAGGCTTGTAACTTTTGCATGTTTCTCATGGAACTTGAATGAGATAAAAATCCATGATGGATTTTTGAGCAAAAATGGATAAAACCTTTTTGAAGCATGTTTAGCATGATCTTCCCTGAAAGAGGAAAAATGTGCAAAACTTGAGATTTTAGTCTTGAAGAGCAAATTCGATGTAATGTGCTTTCTTCTGTTTTGCTCATGACTCATATTTTACTTGTTTTCACTTATTTTCTCACCTTTTTACAGGTCCAAAAGAGGAGAATATACGACATTACTAATGTTCTTGAAGGGATAGGATTGATAGAGAAAACTGCAAAGAATCATATACGCTGGACGTAATATCTTCGATCTTGAAGTTGCTTTTTATGCTTTTCTTGTTGATAATAAGTCTAATGACTAGTGAACTTTTCAACAGGGGCTTTGAAATGCTGCCACCAAGGGAGGTGGAAAATCAGGTTGCCACATTGAAGGTGCATATAGAAGGCAGCCGTTGTTTTTCTTTTATGTGAACTTATCTTGATTTTTTTGGCTTGGTAGTTACTAGGAAGCTGAATTAGAAATTTATGTTTAGCTTTCAACCTCCATAACTAGGTCTTTGAGGAACTGGGATTAGTAACTACAAGCTTCTTACTTCTGTGGAAAGAACATTCCAAGATGTAAGATCTATTGTATTTTCATACAACTCAAAGCTAATTCCCTTTTCCTCATGGCAGGCCGAAATTGAAAGCTTATATGCCGAAGAAAGCAGGCTTGATGATTGCATAAGGTTGTTAACTGGGAAATGGTAGTGGAATTTTTTGTAGTAATTAACCTCTCTAGAATGCCAAGCTAACATCTCTCCTTTTCCAGGGGAAATCAAGAACTTTTGGACACCTTGAAATCCGATGAAACTTGTCAAAAGTATACATTCTCTCTTCTGATTATTTGGTCTTTGAATACGGAATTAGCTTTTCTGATTGAAGTAATTTATTTGGACTATTTCAGGTCCCTCTTTTTGACAGAGGAGGATATTGTAAGCCTACCTTGTTTCAAGGTCCGTTATCATGGATCCATTTTTGAACAATCTGTTTTATATGGTGATCCTTTCAGCTCAATGTATTTTATGCTGTTAATCATTGCAGAATAAAACCCTTAT
This sequence comes from Vaccinium myrtillus, assembly GCA_016920895.1. Classification (NCBI taxonomy): domain Eukaryota; kingdom Viridiplantae; phylum Streptophyta; class Magnoliopsida; order Ericales; family Ericaceae; genus Vaccinium; species Vaccinium myrtillus. Next base: position 33,100,900 of record CM029276.1, on the reverse strand, counting down.
TGCCATAAAAGCTCCACATGCTAGTTATGTGGAAGTACCAGATCCTGTTGAGGTACGTAGTTTGCATAAATGGTTGACTTGAGGAAATAAAATTGTATTAGTGCCTGATCTGCTGTTTACCCGAACAGGACATCGGTTTCCCAGAAAAGGATTATAGACTTCTTGTCAGAAGCACCATGGGGCCAATTGATGTGTATCTGCTTAGGTACTTCTTCATAGCCCTTTCATGGATATCTATGAACAAAGACCTCTCTCTCTCTCTCTCTCTCTCTCTCTCTCTCTCTCTCTCTCTCTCTCTCTCTCTCTCTCTCTCTCTCTCCGGGTGGTGAACCAAACACCGTCACCATCGCACGAAGAATGAGCGAGCTACCTCTCTCTCTCTCTCTCTCTCTCTCTCTCCCTCCCTCCGGGTGGTGAACCAAACACCATCACCATCGCACGAAGAATAAGCGAGCTACCACAACAATGAAGCAACACATAAGAGTAATATGTGGTTCGGCAAGAATACTTCTCCAATGCTCACACCAGATGTGATTATGTTTTTGAATGAGAACAAGAGTTACGAGATAGTTACTAGGGTAGCCAGCACGTTCTGGGGTTTCCATACATCGGATCCCAAGACGGCCGGGCACCTTCTAGCTTCCATGCCGAGTACTTGGTGCCTAGTCGGCAAGGGACTTTCTAGCACCTAGGCGGCGAGTATTCAGCCGCCCATACCTTCTTTTCCAACACTGATCGGATCATCGTAGTCCCCTCAGGATCCCCTGCCAACTAACCACGGAGTTAGATCAACAAACTTGTGGGCCTCGTGTCTAGTATTAATTAGGACTCATAAACCCATCATCATCATCTCTCTCTCTCTCTCTCTCTCTCTCTCTCTCTCTCTCTCCGGTGCATGCTCTAATTCCCATGTTCATCATGTTTGTAGAAAAAATGGAGAGCAAGATGAGGATGCAAGTGTTAGGCAGGCTAACTCAAGACATAGTGTTGATGATACAAAGCTTTCTTCAGACTGCCAAAACAATCCGACCACACTTTCGGATACTTCCAGCTCAATTGGCTCAGGGATTCAGAAGATTGTTCCACCGGACACTGATGTAGGCTTTGCCTCCCCCCATGCTTTTAGTTGGTTAATCGGTTTACTACTTGACTACTTCTATCCCATTTACATTTCTCCCAATAATACTATGTTTCTTTCCGGCCTTTCTATATGCAGATTGCTGATGATTATTGGTTCCATTCAGATTACAAAGGAAGCGCTACCGAATTGTGGGGTATACAATAATCTTTAGCTGCCGGTAACGCATGCAATTTCGATTCCTGTCCCGAGCAAATCGGGGAAAACCCTTTTTTCTTTTTGCCATTCTTTGTTACTCACAGCAATACAGAAGAAAGATACAAAGTAGGTAATCTCTCCTAGAAAAAGGCAGCTGATCTTGTCCATAAACTAGATAGAGTTCGGAGGTGGCGGTAGGCTTCTGCTTAACTTCACAAGCTGAAATTCTTGAGACTAGGTTAAAGTTATTTTTTCTTGAATTTTTGAAAGGATTTTTGGGTTATGATGACAATAATAAATTAGTGATCTATAGACACAGCTAGAAAGTTGGTTGTAACCTACCATACCTACCATACAAGCATATTCTGCTTTTCTTTATTAGACTTGGCTAGAGTAGAGGATTTTCCCTTGTAAAGAGTTACAGCTTCACATGAGTAATGAGTTGTTTATTCATTTACTGTGTTTCTCTCTTTTCTTCCCCTATTTCTCCTTCAGTCTTGCCCATCATTCATTTTTTGAGATCGCTTCATATGAGTAGATGCGTTCTTCTTCTCGCCTTATTGTTTGGCTTTTAAAATAACCATGGGTATTTGTATCAACGAGGGTTGGAGTGCAATTTTATTCACCCACATTACCCACTTGTGTGGGGATACTCGATCCTATTTCAACAAACGAGTAGTTTATTCTGCAAAAACTTGATTTTTTATTCTGTAAAAAAATCAACTTAATCTTATGAATAAAAAGACTGGATTTTCTGCCACAAATAGCTGGGTTTTCATTCCTTCAGGTTTTCCGGCTGTTCGGTATGGTTTTTGTTTCCTTTTCCCACTTTTGAGCAAACAAAGAGAACTTGTTTGCTGCAATGCCAAAACGTTTTTGAAAACTTGTTTCCAGTACAACTTGAAAACAAACAAAAAATGGTACAACGACGTTTCTTGAGTTCTCCAAAATAATGCCAGGTTAAAACCATACGAAATGGTGTAAGGGCGTTTCTCGAAAATGGTGTTAGGACGTTTCTCGAGTTCTCCAAAATACAGCGCTGAAACTGTACAAAAGATAAACATCCTGCAATCTTTCCCAAAAACCCCAAGAGCAAGATACAGTGAGGTTCTTTGAATGTGCAAGGATGAATGCGTCGCATCAGTGTTATCTAGAGCAAACTATTCTGACAAAATGGCAAATACTATTTGACCCAATATCGCACACCTCATAGAGTAAAGATTTCAAGACTAACCCAAATTTCAACAGCCAGTAAAATAGTTTCACTCAGTTAACTGTAAATTCAACACCAACAAACTTTTGCATGTGGTCCAGTTCAACTGGTGATAAGGAAGGCACTGGAACGTACCAACAGTAAATTCAATTATCATCACCATCACCTGCACAATTATTAAAGGCATTCCTTCAACCCTACCGAGCTCAAAGTCCCTAAGCTTTTGAAAACCATGTTCAAAAAAGCATGGACACAAAAAAGAAACGAATAGAATAGAAAACGACAAATGTACATAATATAAAAAAAAAACCAACATCCGTCTAAACACCTACATCATTCCCTAAAATACTCACATATTGCAAGCTAAGGGGATTATTTACGATTTGCTGGAGCAGAACGTGCTTTCCTCAATCTGTTACGCGTAACCCTAACGGCTTCTTCCATAACAGTCTCTTGCACAGGAGGAGGGTCTACATTTTCGTTTGCTGAAGATGACACTGCTTCTATCTGCATTGCCTCCGTTTCATTCGCCTTCACATGGTTGGACGTTTCAGCAGGTGGTTGCACAGCTGGACCTTTTTGGGCAGTCATGACATTAGTCCTAGGGGTAGCTGCTGTGAGAGACTGAGAGGTACCAGATTCTTGTGCTTCCTCTTCTTCATCTTGACTTGACGATGCGCTAGAAGAAGAACCAGGAGAAGGTGGTTCGTCACTTGGACTGGGCACTTTAGAAGTTGGTCCGCGATTTGGCACAGCAGTAGGTTTGCGTGCTCTAGTACCTTGCTGCTGTGGCTGCAATTAAAGGTTGAAAAATAGAAAGGCATAATTAAGTTGCAAATCAATGAAAGTTAAGGTGGCAATTTGGCTTTGATAGATAGATTGTTGTACTACAATTTCTTGATGTCCAGTGTGAACTGATGAGAGCTATCACTTCTGCCAATGCAGGCAGTTCCATCCATTAATAGGCTCATTGTTTACGAGTTCGATGTTTGCTTTTATAGAAAGGCCACAAAATTTCAATGCAGTAATAAAAGCCTGCGAACAAAGTTAAAGATTACAGGAACACATCCTCCTATCATTTTCCTTTTGCATAATTGGTGTTTCTGTCTATGTTTCCAATTTTCTGTTTGTATTTAAATCAAAACACTCTCCTTGGACTTAGTTTTGCAAAAGACAGAAACCGACAACATTACCCATTTCCGGTAACTGAATTCATTAGAAAATGAAGATGCATAATATCAGCTATATATTAAGTCCTGTGTTTCTAGTAATTCTAATCTAGACAAAATTCCACCATTTTAATTAACTGAGAAGAAAAGAAGAGTAGAAGTAAAAGACAATAATTTAGTACAACATAAGATCATTGTTCACAATGCATACCTGTGCAGGGCGAGGTCTGGATGTAGATTGTGCAGCCACATACTGCAGGATTTCAAACACTCTTGTCTGACCATAGCTTGCAACTCTTTGCCAATACACTACTACAATATCACCCGCCCTTGTCCTCAGTTCCAACAGGTTACGATCAATTTCAGGCTCATGCTTGGCAATATATGGTCGGAAGAAAGAATCATAGACATATGTTGTCCCCTAAAAGAATAAAAGGGCAAGTTAAGATGTAATGTAATAAGATGGCCACACAATTAGACCACAAGTTTCGGTTGCCAACTCCAAGAAAGTTTACATACCTTTGTTTTAGGATACCACAAATATATAAAGAATGCCAATTTAGCTTCACTGTACATCGGGACCCTTCACAATGAGAAGCGAGAAACAATCACCATGCAATTTACAAAGGCAACATGTCCAAGCCTAAACACATATCCATAACCGAGTATGGTGCCTTACCATGAGACAAAGGTGTCACCAATTCTCTCGCAAACTGTCAAAACTGCAACTAAGATCCTGCAGTTTCCAAATACACATTTCAATGTTAGAGTTTTCATATTAGAGACTCTATGACAAAAGCTGCAGCAAGTAAATACCAATACTGGCACCAAAACCGGAGTTGCTCAATGTCTGGTTTATTCATTTCGACAGTTTTGAAGCACTCATATGCTGGATAAGCATAACCAAGAGCCATCCTGCACAAAAAAGTATTATAAATATTAAAATGAAGCAATGACAAAATCCATACCAACTCATGTTTACGACGAAAAGAAATGTAGGTCTAATGAGAACTTACACAAGTCCCCTGGTAAGAAAGGATCCAATCATTTTGTATGCCTAACACAGAAAGGAAGAAGATTAGTTGAGAAAATCCTGCATTGCCTAAAAAGCCACGACTCAAGAGCAAGAAATTATCGCCCCATTTGTTTGGGTGTCCAAGTCCTCTTGTGTTGGTTGTAACATACCCGAAAAGGATGGTGCCAGTGGCAATGGTTGGTGGCAGAGTGGTGGTGGTTGAAATTAAAATTGCAAATTTTAACTAGCATCATACGCTAACACTACTTCCTCCAATACATGCTGACTCTTTTTTGACCCTTTGGTTCCAAAGTTTTAGGTCATTACAAAATGTTGTCAGCTTCACATAACAAACCAACAGCACTTCCATGTAATTTTTTGTAATCTTTTTTGCATCACTTCAAATATCCCAATTAGTTTTCTAACTACCGGAAAAATATTCCTAAATTCATACACGAAAGTACTTTAATTTCTGTGGAAAACAATACAACCTTTCGCAGTGGACTAAAATTTGGTAATTGAGGGAGCATGTGGCAGTGGAACCACCGGGCACCGAGTATTGGGAATATATTCCAAACTATCTTCGAAGTTTTCTTCCTTTATTTTCCTTAGAAAACAAAGGATAATTACAATGACAAACCATTACCCTCGACCAGCAAAATAGTTAAAAACTACAAAAATCCTCAAAAGAAAATCAAATTCGCTACCGAGTGTAGCCTCAAATCACACATTTATCACCATAGCAAAACTAGGACAGATTAATTCCCCAAATCACTCAAACTAAACCGATAGTACACCAAACATTTGCACAAAAAACCCTACTTTCACCAATCCCAAGCAAAGAGAACCAAGTAAACCCAGGTATACAAACCAAATCATGTGACTAGAGGACCATAATGTGAAAAAAATTTAATCGTTGCTTTCAACAAACTATTTCGACACTTGAAACAATCAATTCAGAAACAGAATACAAGACAAAACGAGAAGATAAGGTAAAAATCGATCCGTACCCAACGTAAAAAAGAATGTTTTAAAAGATCGACGGCGGTGGCGAAGCTTGAAAAGAAGATCGGAGGCGTACGGAGAAACGGCGCCGCCGGTACGAGGCGGCGAACCGTTACGATGTCGGCGGAGAGAGTGAAAAATGTAGAGAGAGAGAGAGAGAGAGAGAGAGAGACGCTTACGCTTATGTCGTTTTGAAATGCTTGTGTTTGTTTTGTTATCCTCTCTCTCTGAGTTTAAATAATAGTATTTGGAAATTTCGAGTTCCGTAAAAACTGAGGGGAATAAAACTATCTGATACGGTGCCAAGGAAATTTTTTTATGCCGGGGGCACCATGTAGCCGTGCCTAAACACCCATTTTGGGGAACCGGTGGAGCCTGTAGTGAGTAACTAATGAGAGTAATTTTGTTCATCTTCTTTACAAGAGGGTGAACAAAACCGTCCATCCTATTGGTTGAAATGTGTGAGCCCCATCACAAAATGATGTCATACTTACAAAAAAAATGAATTGCAGATGTAAGCATGACATCACTTTGTGACTGGACCCACACCAATTCAACTAATATGAGGGAGAGTTTTGTTCACCCTCTTTTAAGGAGAGTAAACAAAATTGCACTCCTAACTTACTACATGCGTGAGTTTGACAGCCGTCCATTCTTATTTTGGACGGTCGAGATTTTAGATAAACCATTTGCACGAATAATTTTCGGACGGCCCAGATTCACTCATTACACCCTATAGTCACTACACGGCCCCGCTCCCCCATTTTGGATGGTTGAGATTTTTTCTCCTCTTCTCTCTTTAAAATCTAGATCATCCAGAGTGTTTTGGATGATCGAGCTGGGTGCTCGGGCACAGTCATATGGGAGCCTGGCACCCAAAAATTGCTCGGAGCAGAGAGAACGAGTGTTCTGTGACTACAACTCTGGCTTTATCACCGTTGGATATGTGATGGACGGCTGTCCTGTTTCGTTGCATTCGAAATCTAGACAAGTGTATAGAAGAAATGTAACACAGAGTCATATCTCCAGTTAACTTTACTCATCAATTCCATCGTTTCGATCACCACACCGTACGATTTTACGGTCTAACCCTTCAAATTAAATGACACGAATCGACTCAACTGTTCTGCATTAGCAGGGCTCGGTTCTGACCCTACGCTAAAGTTCGAGTTGCCGTGTTTTACGCTCTCAAATTTTTAGTAAATTTTGGGGGTCTTTTATTATTTCGGTACTATTAAGTCCCAAAAGAAATTTAATAAACTCGATTAAGTCTTACCTTCTCTTCACTATATTTTAAGCAAATTTGAGTGGACCATTCATCTGTTCCATTAAACATGAGATTGCAAATAAGATTGATTGTGTTGACATAATTTGTACTTGTGCTGTTAAAATTGTAAGAATTGTATTTTTTAGGTGATGTATATAATTCTTAAATCTTGTAATGTTCCATTTTTTTTTTAGATCAGAGATACATAAGTGATGCTTTTTAAATATTGTAATGTTCGTTATTGTTTTGGAAATTTTCTTGATAAATAATTTGTATTCGATTTTAAAATGTAACTCTTTATTTTTTATTTTTTGTTTGTATAAATTCACATTTCACATAGGACCCCATTTTTTTTTTTATTTTTTTTAATTTTGACTTTGGGCCCTCGAAAATATAGAGCCGGCCCTGGCAGGGACCCCTACAGTAAAATTCACATGTGAGGTGACGTTGCTTCTTTTCGGGATAAAGACGAAAGTAGGGATCGGTCCGAGTAGAGAGGAAAGTATCTAATCGACTAATCGTTGTGGATAATAGGGAAATTTGCATTATAAGGTCCCAAAATAATGATTTATTTCATAATTACCCTCAAAACTTTTGACCATAAACGGCTAATTTTGGGCTATACCATTTTTGTATATCTATCTTTTTTCGAGGCAGCCTCCAGTGTCAACCCCTTTTCACTGGCTAGTTCTGCTTTGGCGTCACTCTCACTCACTTTCTTTGGCACTTGTTTTACAGCACGTTAGGGCTGCACGTCACTCACTAAATCGTTTCTTTGGTGCGTTTTGTTTTACAGCATTAATGTCAAATGCCAATGATTGAAAAAATAGTAACCGTGATCTTTTTCTTGATTTTGATTTCAAACTGTGGATTAAGATCTCGATTAGTGAGATTTTTATTATATATAATTTTTTATATATACACACACACATAATTTTACACAAACTTCTACTAACAGACTAGGGGGTAAAAGTCTCTTTCAAAACTTAGGGTTCTACTGGCAGACCAAATGTTATAGTATATCTTTATTTTTGGTTTTGTTTGTCATCTTAGTATTTATAGAATTTGAATAATGTGCTTTGGGCTGTTTCTTGATTTTATTTTTATGCCAGATTACGACTACCATAAACAAGAATGTCTTATTAAACCATTTGTAACTTTGTTACTTGTTCATATATAACATGTAATCCGTGGATAAAACCGGAACCGATCCGTGACTCGCGGATCGGATTGGAACCGAACCGTGAGACTTTTGGACCGGACACGGATTGTATTTTCTAAAAACCGTGACTCGCGGATTAGGATTGGATTCATGTCAATCCGATCCGATCCGGACCGTGTACACCCCTAGCACGTAATGTCAAATGCCAATGACTTAATAAGATCTTTTTCTTGAATTTCAAGTCTCAAGTTCAAGATTGTTTTCTTCAAATTCAAGTCTAAAAAGTTCAAGGGGTGTCCTGGCAGACGCAACTTAAGGTTCTTTTTGTTTTTTTTTTGGTTATCAACTTTATAATAACGCGATACTACATCAATTATGGTTGGTCGGTGGTCCACAACAACTGAATTTAGCAAATACACAGTGGTTCACAAAAAAAAAACACACCGTGTGAAGAAAAAATATAATAACAACAAATTAAGGAATATACAAGATAACTACTATAAGAACACTCTGTGGTAGTGGGAACACAATTGTGATAGGGTAGGTTGGAACGGGGTCTCTGTAATGCCTAATCTGAATTGTTCGTTCAGTAATCAACAATCCAGATTATGTTACATGTAAGGTAAGTATCTTACATGTAGAATAACATTTGAAATCTAGAGACCATTGAAAATACTTTTGGACGACTCAGATTGGACATTATAGATCCTGTTCCAGGGAGAGAGTTTTGGTGAGACAACCTGCAAGACTCAAATGACGTAAGGCTATCCGTCTGGGGTTTGTCCGGAATACCCTTTCGGAAGGGAAATAGTGTGTACCTTTAGTTAAGGGTGAAGCATTTTTTTTACTTATTTATAGATCTTCTTTATTTAGAGTGGGATAGATCTTAGGCCTCGAATTAATTGGGTTAACTAGCAGACCGTGTTAGGAAGGAGCATGACCCGAAACAGGATTGGCCCAATTAGGATGGATCTTCTCGATGGGCAGAGTAAGTCGAATCGCCACACAGAATATTCTAGAAAGTGTTTAAGAGCGGTAAAAGAGATTTACTGTGAGAGAGGAAGATAGTCCGTATTGGGAAAGCTATCCTGATAAGTATATAAGGATAATGGGTTCGATATCTTGAACGTATGCCAAGTAAGGAGTAAAAAGAGTTTTACTCTTGACTAAAGGTACACCCAAACACACTTTCAAAACCCTAGTTTCTCTTCTCCTTCATTCAGGCTCTGCTTTAAGCATCGGGTTATTCCGACCAAACCCTGGCCGGGGAGCCTTACATGCATTCTTGAAGTCTTGCCAGTTCTCTCTCCGAAATCCTACTCAACACTACTTTCAGAGGTCTGCTTTCCTAAGGCGAAATCCTACCTCACCACATGCAACATTCTATTCTTTTATGCCTCTCCTACGGGATAATTAAACCAAAATAATCTCTAATTCGACCGAGTCCAAGCTATTCAGTTTGTCGTCCATAGTGACAAGCTTGTGTATTCCCAAAACTTTAACCGGCTCCATTTTCATAGATTTGAATTTTGGGACATTTACCATCAGGTCACCCTTGGATCCCATAATTACCATCAGGTCAAACCCAACTCTGAAAAATTCTCATCAACTCCCCAACCCGTATAAAAATGCCTAAATCATAGGGTATCCTATGAAAGTGTCTAAAATCCTAAGGTACCCTATGAAAGTGCCTAAACCACTAAACCCTATAATAGGAAAGTGCATCCTAAACCCAAACTCTAGGGTACCCTACGACTAGAGTACCCTTATGACTAAGGTACCCTATGAAAGTGCCTAAAATCCTAGGGTACCCTACGACTAGGGTACCCTATGAAAGTGCATAAAATCCTAGGGTATCCTACGACTAGGGTACCCCATGAAAGTGCCTAAAATCATAGGGTACTCTATGAAAGTGCCTAAACCACTAAAACCCTATAATAGGAAAGTGCACCCTAAACCTAAACTATAACGACCCGCCCACGCCTTACACAATATTGTCCGTTTTGGTCGCCCAAGCTCCTTACACTTCCCAGAAGGTCACCCATCCCTGGATTGCTCCAGGGTGAGCACGCTTAACTGTGAAGTTCCAACGAGCTTTGACACCCGCACGGCTTTAAAAGGCCTTGTGTAAATTAAGGTATGATCTATTCTCTTATATTGTAGACATCCGTTGCATCCAAGTGGGTCCTGGGCTGTCACATAAACTCTAGGGTACCCCTATGACTAGGGTACTCTACGACTAGGGTACCCTATGAAAGTGCCTAAAATCCTAGGGTACTCTATGAAAGTGCCTAAACCACTAAAATCCTATAATAGGAAAGTGCACCATAAACCTAAACTCCAAAAAAGAGTGACTTACCTTAGTGGTAATTAAAAAAAGGGTCCGTTTTTTGGAAGGACATAGTAAATGAGTCTTTATTGCAATAAGGACATCAACTTTTTCCTTAATGCCAAGAGGACAAATCACCTACACATTCCAAAAATGCCACCGCTAGCCCATGAAAGTGCTTAAACCCCCTGAACCCTATGAAAGTGCCTAAACCCCCAAACATAATGAAAGTGCCTAAACCTAACCCTAAGGTACCCTATGAAAGTGCCTAAAATCCTAGGGTACCCTATGAAAGTGCCTAAACCACTAAACCCTATAATTGGAAAGTGCACCCTAAACCTAAATCCTAGGGTACCCTATGAAAGTGTCTAAATAGCCTAAACCCACTATATCCTACCCCAAAGAGCCTAAACTCTCTAAAATTGAACCCAAAAATTGAACCCACTCCAAAATTGAAGAGAGAGAAATTGATTTTGTCTCACCCATTAGTCTTTCCCACGCATGAGAGAGAGAGAGAGAGAGAGAGAGAGACCCAGAAAAGGGGGGGTCTGGCGGGTCACATCATTAAAGGCGAGTAGTCCCCTTTGGAAAAGTTACGGGTTGCAACTGTACCACCCTTCTTTGTACTTTTCGTCAGTCAATTGGAAAAATAACGGGCTGCACTGTGAGTGATGGGCCGGTCAACACCAAGGAGATAGACATGGTGCACGTGAGTGATGGGCTTCATTAAGGGTATTTTTGTCTAGTTTTGTCCTTAAGTCCTAAAAAATTTTCTATCAATGTATTGGAAACATTAAAATAAGTTAAACCTGGACTAAACACCATTTAAAGTGCCTAAACCTAACCCTGACCTATGAAAGTGCCTAAAACCCAATTTACTTCTATGAAAAAATAAACCACTAAAACCCTATAATTGGAAAGTGCATCCTAAACCTAAATCCTAGGGTACCTATGAAAGTGCCTAAAATAATCCCTATGAAATTTCTAAAAGGAAAATATAATGGAAAGAGTAAACGAGAAAGAATAAACCCAAAGCGATAAAGGTACTTATTACCCCAAAACCTAAAGTGACTTTCTAAAATCAACCCCAAAATTGAGAACCCACTCCAAAATGAAGGTCGAAATTGATTTTGTCCCACCCATTAGTCTTTCCCACGCATGGGGGGAAAAGTCACATCATTAAAGCCGAGTAGTCCCTTTTGGAAAAGTTCGGGTTGGAACTGTACCACCCTTCTTTGTACTTTTCGTCAGTCAATTGGAAAAAAAAGGGCTGCACTGTGAGTGATGGGCCGGTCAACACCAAGGAGATAGACATGGTGCAAATCCAGTGACGATATATTTTTTTCAACGTACATCTGTGTTGATGGCTATTTATCGGTATTCGATCAGCAAGTTTTGGTATGGGAGTTCTCGATGATATCAACAACGTGAAATAATCGGAATTCATTGAATTTTGTCTTTAAAATTTAAAGTGTACGGGGACCCACTTTTGGGTTCCCACAAAATCCGAACCGTTCACTATTCTTAAAACATTTTTTCGAGTGAAAAAAATTTCAGCTCAATCGGACGGTTTTCGTGAACCAAAGTCCCACCGTTTCAATCAAAATTTTTTTGATTGAAACGACTCAAATTTAACCGTCCGATGACATAGATGGGTTCAAATCCAGGTGCACGATATATTTTTTTCAACGTACATCTGTGTTGATCAGCTATTTATCGGTATTCGATCAGCATGAGTTTTGGTATGGTCGAAGTTCTCGATGATATCAACAACGTGAAATAATTCCTATTATTGTTGTGGGCCGGAATGGACCAAAAATCAGAAACTGAACAGGACTGGAGACAACTTGACGAGCCTGTTCCATCATGAAAAGTCAGCAAACAGAATTGGCACACCGTTTCTCAAAAAAATAAATAAATAAAGGAATTGTCACACCGACTAAAGGAAATCCAAAAACCTACAATTGGACAATTTCCTTTGGTGATTTAAAGTTGCATTGCTTGGGCTTGAAAGTTGAAACCATCAGACGTTCCACAAAGATAAACAGTCATTTTTATGTGCCTGCAATATTGGAGAGGCAAAACTAATACAAACACAGTTCATTTTTAGTGGAGTATTAGTTTTGGCTTAAGATAAGGGTGTCCGGACCAGCCTACGCACACCTCGACTAATTCGCTTCCTGGTCTGGTGCCATCCATTTCGAAATTAGGGATTCTGCGGCCTAATCCAAATATCGAACCCTGATTAATTTGTGGAGAGTAAACTCACTAACGAGTTGAACTAACTCTTTCGGATTTAACGCGGTTCATTTTGATAGGTGTGGATTGATTGATATGGGCCTTATTTGCTGCAATGTTTAGAAGCCATAATTATAAGTTATTAAAGCTAAAAGCAAATTATTTCCAACTACCACCTAATACATTTCATATATTTTAGCATTCAATTTTTGTAAAAATACGTACTATTGAGAGTATATTCGTGATATTTTTAAATTGAATTCATATTTATGTAAATATTTTACATGATTTTTAAAATTTTCATAATTTGAACTTCTGGGAAAAAGGTTGAATGATGTATGAATTTGTTGAGAGGAAAATAAAGATTTCGATTAATTAATGGAGTTGAAATTGTTATGAATGCTGACTTTCTTTATATGTACTTTTTAAATCATTAACAATTAGTATATGTTTTCACTTTTCAATCTCTATATGCTCTATAAGAAATACTTTGACATTGACTCTAAAAAGATAACGCTAAAAATACTCACTTTTTCTTTTTGATATCTCAGGGTGTTCAAGTAGCTTATGCACACTGCAAATTACAGACAAAATATCTACGAATCCCCGGAATTACCGTACTTTTATCTCTTTTTCTTCTACCGTTTTTTGGAGATGTGCACGGGGTTGGGTAACCCCAGAAATTAACAGCAATCCAGAGATGGAGCGCGAAGTTCAATTTCTATCTTTCTGGCAAATAGTCATGTTTTTGTGAACTTAAAATAGTATTAAGATCATTTTCAACTAACATTCAACCAAGGAAGCTTAGATTATTCTTCAAGGTGAGTAGTAATTTTTTATATATACACAGTGGCCTAATAGTATCTTTTAATTCCTCACTTTTTGAAGAAAGCAAAGGGAATAAAGATAGGAGGCAAAAAAGGACAGTAATAGACATACAAACCAGTAAAAAGAGGAAGCCATGTGGAACTGAGGGAGTGGGCTTTTAAATGCGCCCAGTTTCCCAAGCCTTGGATCCTACTTTCTAGTGGTACAAAAGTCCAATGCCACTATTCGTTGAATCAATGGGGCATGTTCTCACTTCTCAATTGTTTTTTACCGTTGGCATGTGCTTTCGAATTATGGCTTTTATTGGTAGCTTGTCAATCTCACACTCAACTACCCTCATTCAAAAAGGATTGGGGGCTCTGCTGCCACTTGGGGTCGGCAGGGCCTGTCAACCCCATTCGCGCCGTCCATTTCGCAGATTAACGGCTCAAATCTCACCTCTCCAAAGTGTATCCGAGCCGTCCATTGTTTGATGCAATCCGAGCCGTTGATGCGGGAAATGGACGGCGCGGATGGGGTTGGCAGGGCCTGCCGACCCCAAGGGGCAGCAGAGCCCCCGGATCCTTAAAAAGTGGGGCTCATATCCAGATCGGTTGAGATGTGTCCGTGGTAGAAGGACACGTGGGGCCAGTCGTTGGCCATATAGGCCTCGTACTGAGCTAAAAAAAAAAAAATCCGAACTGACTAGTTTGTGAAACTCGACTTGTTTAACGACAATGTAAAAAATCAAGTCAGTCAGACATTACTTAGCAAATCACATTTTTGTGTAAATGCAGGGCAGATAAGGTACAAAAAATACATATATAGCATAATATTTTGGTTGCAAAATATTAATGATCGATGCCCAATCGACTTGATTTTTTTATCAGTTGTTATACGCGTCGAGCTCTTCAAAGTGAACAACTTGATTTATGTTTGTGAGCTTGGGATAAGACCCGTAAGGTCAACACAACGGCCTGTTGTGCCCTAAGGCATAGCAGGTACCTGTCTTCGTGCTAGAAAGGCAAAGAGTTGGTGGTGGTCCGGTGCCAGTGAATCGAGCTGATTGTTTCCTCATCAGTAGGAAGGAAAAATGAGGGTTTCCTCTCCTCCAACCTTTAATAATGAAGGGGTAATATTGTCTTTTTCTTTGCATCACCAACCCATATAATGGGAAATAATTATGTTCATGGTACCCCTTTACCTTTCCTCTACCCTCGTCCGTCTATTGCGAGAGAAAGATCTCCAGAGACAGGAGAGATTTAGAGTGTTCCCAGTGAGAGATAAGAGTGAGAGGTGCAGATCGAGAGAATTATAATTACTTCAAAAAACAAACCTGAATGTACCCCTTAGCGAAACGCCCTTACTCTATGGTCAAAATATTCCACCATATTCGTCTCAGCCCTATGTTGCCTCACCACCACAGAACTTCAGTTTAATGTCCGTTCAAAAATTACAGGATCAAACAAATCTCAAAATGTTCGGATTTTAGTTCTTGAACAAATCTAAATTATTTCGTTTTTAAATTCCTATTCATGAATGTTAGATTTTAGTTTTCGAACAAGTTATAAGGTTTAAAACAGACAAGAAAAAAAAAAGTAATGAAGGTTAAAGTTTGGACCGTTTGATTGTTATTCGAAGAAACTTAATTTGTTCGAACAATCAAAGACTGTCTATCTGAATAACTTGCAAGAGTTGGAGATTTGGAAAAATTAATGAACTTTTGCAAACTCTCTCTCTCTCTCTCTCTCTCTCTCTCTCTCTCTCTCTCTCTCTCTCTCTCTCTCTCTCTCTCTCTCTCTCTCAGTTCAATATATGGGATGCCTAAACTATATTCAGAAAAAAGAGTTTTCAAGATATATTCCAAATAGAATATGGTTTATGGTTTCTATATTTTTGTGATTTTTTCACTTACTATTTTACAAATATATAAATTCGAATACAGATGCGTTTGGAATCATCTGATGCGGGTCAAACCCATATAATAAATATGAGGTATACGCTCATTAGACGATTCAAATATGGGAGAACTATGATAGCGTTTTTTAGAAACCAAAATTGGGGTCTTCATACCAAATTGGGGCAGTTACAAGTGGTGCAAGATTACCTGTTCCCAAACTTCCTGTGCCTCTGTGCTGAGGGGGTCTTCATACCAAATTGGGACAGTTACAAGCGGTGCAAGATCACTTGTTCCCAAACTCCCTGTGCCTCTGTACTAAGGGAGTTTGGGCCGATAAATTGTATATTTTTGTTTTTTGTTTTATTTCCAAATGATCCAACGGCCATGAAATCTCTCGACACAAGAGTGGACACTTCACACTTCCATATGGTCTAGTACTTGCTTTGAATCTTGGCATAAGAAATCTAGATGTAGAAGTAGAAGTAGACTCTTGGCATAAGAAATCTAATTGCAAGTTTGCAACTGATTCTACTACTCTCTGCATAGCACCTTTGTTTCGGATCGCTGGTTCTGGAATCTGGATGATTGCAGCACACTAAATCTACCATTAAGCATATCTATCAGAGGCAAATTTTGTGGCTGAAGCGTTGGCAAAACATGCGTTGAGTTTATCGACCACCTCTTTCGTTCACTTCCATAACGTTGTGGGATTTACGTGGGATGGTTACTCCGCGACGTCCGCGTTGTTGGGTGAAACATAAATACTCCTTGCGTCCCATATTTGTTGTCCACTTTCACTATTCACGACTCCTCAAAACATTGTTCATATTTCCAAATGTATAAGGTTATATATATATTCAATATAGATCTCGTTTGATAGTTTTTGATGAGTTCTATTAAATTAAGTTTCCAACATTGTAAAAAAATATTATAAATTGAAAGATATAAGTAATTAAAAAATGAAACGCATGTACGTAAATGGACAAAAAATTCGGGACCGGCGATTTAAACTTTGCTTCCCTTTTTGTTACGTAGAAAAAAGAGGAAAAAAAGAAACCAAATTCGAGTGGTTGAAATGGACTCTAACCCCACATAATCCAAAATCCACCACTCCAAGCTCTGCTGTTCCAAAATGGTGTTCATCCTCCAGTCTCTCTCTCTACTCTCAAAATCCAGAGACCTCCATTACCATCCCTATCCAATAAAAAAAAACCCAGAAAGAATCACAGGGTGAAAAAACGAAACAATGTTAATATCACCATCAATTCCTCACATTCAATCTCCATTCCTTGGTTGCCCTCTCAGACTCTCTTCTTACAAGTTTCCCCTTAATCACCCCTCACGAGTATCTTATCGACGCATCAAAGCTCTTGATCTTGATCAAAACACGGTTATTTCTCTATACCCATGTTGTTTTTAAGTGCTTTTTTTTTTAATTATATGGATTTCATTACTAATGGGAAACAACAAAATTGGCAGATAATAGCGGTATCAGTTGGGGTTGTGAGCATTGGTATAGGGATTGGAATTCCCTTTTTTTATGAATCCCAAATTGACAGTGCTGTAAGTGTTATTACCTTCCACTTCGTTCATAACCTTTTCTTTTTTTGTTAATTTTCATCGAGTTTGATGTACCACAGAGCAGGGATGGAGCCCGGCCCAGTAGGGGCGGTCGCCCCTACAAGAAAAAAAACCTCTAATATTATATAGATTTTTTTTCCCTATGATATAGGCACGCCCTGCAAAGTATTTTGGGAAAAAAATTCGCCTCAAGTCCTAGCTCCGTCCCTGCCATAGAGGTTTCTACGCACACATGTGCACATTTCAATGTAGATGCACAGTGTGTTTGAATTATTTTCCAGCTGATAGCGAAATTGAAAATGCTGCAGGCTAAGAGAGAGAACACTCAGCCATGTTTCCCTTGCAATGGCTCTGGCGCTCGTATGTGACTCTTCATCTCTCATGCGTTTGTTTTATATTTTACTAGTGTTTTTTTTAATATTTGTATTACAAGCGGTAGGAAAATACAAGTATCTAAATTACATAAGTTGGCATCGGTAGGAAGAAATAATCAATCTTTTGGCGAGGATTGACCCCCTAACCTCCCATTTAGAGGTGTACATGGGTGGCCAACTGAGCTAACCTAACCCCAGTTGGTTTTTCTATATCTTGGTTGTGTCAACATTATTTTAGCACGCGTAAGTTTGGTTTTACTGCGACCGAATTGAACATAATTGATCAGAGGCAACCTGCGTTTCCTAAGCCTTAATGCCATCTCTATCGGGCTAGTTCACACAGGTTTTGCCCCGACTTTAATTGGCTTCCACCTATTGGACAGTGGGATTGATTGTCGGATTATTTGGTCCATTGGCTAGATACTGAGTTATCAAAACCTTTACGCCAAATGGTTGGCATTGTTGTCATGTTTCAGCACAACCTTCAATGTCTGTGTTTTTGGTGTTTCGGGAATTAAGAGCACTCTTTTAGACTTCTAGTTATGTTGTTGAACTCTCTAACTCTATATCATGCCTATGATTTAATTATATCAGTTGCTCAATCTCACTAGACTTGAGCAGTTCTTGTAATAGACTTATGGTTGATGATTAATGTTTGCACATTCTTTTTTTTTTTTTTTGAATTTCTTTGGTAATCCAAATATTATTGAATAAACAAACAAGTGCAAAGAACAAGGAAGGCATAACTTCATTACAAGAGAAAAAACAACAAAACAAAAGCTACAAGCTAGGAACAACAGCAGGAGTCCTAGGAGCAATTTGTCAAGAATGGCAGGATAGGCCAATTTTTATGGAGAATATACTGGGAGGTACTTTATTAGGGGGCAAGGCAAACAAGATATTGCTTGTGTCAGGAAGGAAGAATTTCTTTATGCTCAAATCTCCACTTTCAACAGGGTTTGGGAGACGTAATAGGAAAGGCAATTCTGACAATGGGAACATCAGGTTGGGGGAAGGGAAGGGGAAATGAACCGAAGGTTGATTGAAAAAAAAAAAAAAAAAAAAAACGAAAACGTAAAACAGCCAAACAACAATCACCCAATCGATCTCAACCACACCCGGCATCATCAATAGAGGATCACGTCATGCCACCGCCGCAACCCACCATCAACAACAAAGAGACACGCCATGCCACCGCCTTGTCCCTGGACAATAAGGCCGAAGTCGAAACAGATCACAAAAAATCCTGAACATCAAAGCCGGTGGTGACCAAAGTCACCTTCGTCAAATGAGGACCTAGCCGAAAACACCCCAAACACCACCCCTCCACTGCTCCAAAACCCCCCACCTCCACCAATGTTGTTGTTGAGGCAAATGCAGCTTCAATGCTGGTGTTTGAAGCTATGTAAATTGTATAACATCTCGAGTCTATCCAACTTATGGTGTACCTTAATGCACACATGAGATCCCCTTCAAGATTAGGGTGTCATTTGCGTTGTTTTTTCGAGTTGTCCCCATGGCTGGTGGCATAACTTTGGTTCTTGAAATCTTGTCTTCCAGAGAAGTGCCGATTTTGCCTGGGAAGTGGAAGTGTGACAGTGGAGCTTGGTGGGAATGAAAGAGAAGTCTCGCGATGCATAAATTGTGACGGTGCTGGTTCTTTGACGTGCACCACATGTCAAGGCAGTGGTATTCAACCTCGATACCTTGATCGTAGGTATGAAACTTGAAGTCTTGGAATTTAATCAATAACACCATTGAGAATCTGTCGAGCACATATGATTTACTCTCTGCCACATTCATTTGGATTCAAGCTCTCTCAATTAATCACTAACTAAGATATTGAAATTTGAGTATCAGTGGCGATTGCTGCAAAATAACGCATACAAGAAGCGTGATTGTGTTTCTGGCACGATCACAAAACATTGGTTCCAAACTTTTGAACTTTGTTTCAGGATCATGCCAAATTTCCCATAAGTGCTTAGTTTCTTTTCTTTTTTTGTTTGTTGGTTCGGAGTAGTTTGATGCAAGAATTTGTTTACGTTGAACAGAGAATTCAAAGACGATGACTAAGTTTTCGAAGACCTTCTGTGAGAGATTCTGGATTGCAGTTGACGGCTAATTCAATTCATTTGTTTCGCGCACCGAGGAATCAACACAACTTCTTGAAAAACACTCTTCTGTAGCATATACTACTTTTCATTGCTTTCCCTTTGTGGATGATAAAGTTGTTTTTCATACCTTCGTCTGATGTATGATTCTGCTAACAAGTAATACAAGGCTCCTCTCTTTTGGCTACAATTTTTTGTCGATCTTTATGTCCGAGAGCGATTGTTATAAGAGAGGGAACACAATAGACTACCCGAAAAACGTGAAAATTTTGGGTACGGACAGGGTATATACACGTGGTGCCTGACACCTCATTCGAGCCGTTGCCGGGTACCACGCGTATATACAATCTCCGTACCCAAAATTTTCTCACCAAAAACACTCGCAATCTAATTGGATTATTTTTTAGCCCTTGGTGAGAAACAAATGAGAGCAAATTTGCACTCGAAACAAACGAGTGCAAATTTGCACTGGAAACAGATGTGACAAAATATAAGAGTTCTATTTTTCCCATTTCTCATATTTTCTCACCTTTCTCATGTGATTTGTAGTAGACCCCACCTGAGGGGCTTCTCCTTGTTTTCATTTCCTGGATGATCCAATTTCTTTTTCAATACTGCTATTCAAGACCAATCGAGAAATATTTCAAAGTCTCATCGAAACTATCAATTAAGAGAATTATGTCCATGAAATACCAATTTATACACTTACGGCTTCAAAAATATTTGTGACATTGGATCAAAAAATCAATCAATCAATCAATCACCCTATAGAAATGTAGTGGGCGCTCCCAAAACTCTTCAAACCCCAAATCCTATTTTTCTAGAATTTTGTCTTTTTTATTTTTTGAAATTGAGAGAGAAGGGAGGTGGGTGGATGAGAGTGGAGAGGGAGAGAGGTGGTGGGGTGGAGGGAAGGGATTTTTTTTTTGGTGTGGGTGGATTTGGGAGGGCGGCCAAGGAACCCGGGAAGGGATTTTTTTTTCAAGTGGGATAGTGTTCGGTTTTGTTTTGTTTGTAGCAGCCAACGACCTCTTCTATCGTTTGTATACGTATTTGAAGCGCCAAAGAGGTGGGACGACGAGTAAGTGGTGACGTCAAAGGAAGGAGAGAGATTGCCTTCAAACAGCATTTGAAAAAGGGAAGTAAGAAATTGTTTTTCTTTTCGTTTTTTTTACACTTTTTAGGTGGTTTTTGTCCACTTTTGGAGCTTAGAAAAAAAAAGAAATGTACTATTAATGTCACCCTTATCTTACTAAAAAATCGAGGCAGGGCATTTTTGACTTTTGGACCTTACACTCTAAAAGAAATGTACTATTAATGTCACCCCTTATCAAGTTATAAAAAGTTGGCTAAATGCATTTTTGGGTCCCTTTTATAGACCTTAGCCCAATTCTCCGTTGTTTATATTGTCATGTTTTTTTTTTTTTTTCCTTTCTTTTCTAAATTATAGATTCATAGCCCATTTGATACACGAGGTTGTTAGAAACACACAAACGTGATATTTTTTTTTTTTAATAACTAGCGTTGTGCACACGAGGATGGAGGCAGGGCATTTTTGTCCACTTTTGGACCTTACACTCTAAAAAAAAACATCAAAAATTATAGATTAAAAAAATTAATTTGATAAATGCATTTTTGGGTTTTTATAACTTAGCACAAACTCCGTTGTTTATATTGTTTTTTTTTAATTTTCTAAATGAAGGCGATTCATCATTCCATTTGATACACGAGGTTGTTAAAAAAACATCAATTGAAATTTTTTTTTTCGAAGGCCCGCTACTTTACGCCACATATATCCGTATGCCTTGGTTGTTGTTAAACAAAAACATGATATTTTTTTTTTTTAATAAGGCACGCGTTTCTGCACATATATTCGTATGCCTTGTTGTTTTTAAGTTAGAAAAAAACATCAATTGAAATTTTTTTCCGTCGAACAGGCCCGCTACTTTCTGCCACATATATCCGTATGCCTTGTTGTTTTTAAGATGTAAAAATTGTGATGGCGAAGATCGTCGACAGCAGGGTTCGAACCTGCGCGGGCGAAGCCCAACAGATTTCAAGTCTGTCTCCTTAACCACTCGGACATATCGACGCTTGGTGTCAACCGTTCATCTTTTACTTTTATATAAACTAAGATAAGAAAACGGACAGTTTGATACGGGCCAAACAGAAGGGTTTAGTTGATCTTCGGAGGGACTGAAAAAGTACCAATCGCGTTGTTATTGGAGACCCAATTTTGGGGTCCGATCACGAGTGATCTGAACCGTTAATTATTCTTAAAACATTTTGCTGAAGGGATTTTTAAAAAATAATTCAGCTCAATCGGATCCGTTGTAATCCCCGAATCCCGTTTTATATTTTTTATTATTATTATTATTCCCACCGTTATATACCAAATTATATTTTTAGGGTTTGAGGGTGGTGTTCCACTTCGTTTTAAAAAAAATTGATTTTTCACCGATTCCGATCGAGATTTGGGGTTTGGAAAAAATTTTTGTTAGTGGGACCCTCGGAAAAAATGTGTACAAACAAACAAAACACATCAGCCACCATTCACTCTCACAGTCTCACGTCTGTCTACCTCCTAATCTCCTCCTCTATCCTTTCGATCTTCATTCTCAGGTCCCATTGTTCGGCCCCGACTCACCAATCAGGTTTTATCCTAAGAAAACCGTACTGTTCATCTTTTCCCAAATAGGGTTTAACGTTCAACAATCACCAGGTTCCAAAGCCAAACAAAGGAGTTGATCTTCGTCACGAGAAGAAAGAGCTAAAGAGAGAGAGAGAGAGAGAGAGAGTTTTAAGGTTTTTGTTGGGTTTTCCAGAAAGAGTTGGGATGTTGGAGGGAGGGAGATTGGACTGGGGCTGGGTTTCAGAAAGATGGGATCACCTTGACTGGGAGGTCTTGAAGATATCACCTTGAGAGGTCTTGAAGCAGTGAAGGCATGCGATAAAGTGTACATAGAGTCCTACACTTCTCTCCTCTCTTTTGGCATCTCTTCTGATGGTCTCTCCAATCTGGTGTGTACCCACATTCGAATCCCCTTCTGTTCTACTGCTCAACAATTTGCAAGAGAAAAATCAAAGAGAACAAATGGGTATTGGTTTTTGATCAATTTGTATTGTGTTTTCAATTTCTTGTTCAGGAAAAACTGTATGGAAAGCCGGTAGTGCTGGCAGATAGAGAAACTGTGGAGGAAAAAGCAGATGCTATATTGTCAGAAGCTCAAAAGTCTGATGTTGCTTTCCTGGTTGTTGGAGATCCTTTTGGGTATTGAACTATCCTTATGTCGTTTTTGTAATTGGGTCTTGCTGGTGGGCGGGGATAATATACACACAATGAAAAAAAGTTAAGATACCAATATAGTTTTTTCAGATATCAATGCATCTTTTACATATTATAAGTAGGTGAATTGTGATAATTTTTTGTTTTGGATACATGAAGGAAACTAAGCTTTTGCTTTTTAGACTAATTTCAAGTTTTCATATGATCAGATGCTTATAAGAATGGGTGCTTTATTATCGTTCTTTCAGTGTTGCACTGGTAGTTAAGTCTCAGACATGACAAATAATAGCAGAAGGAACCAAGAAAGGAAAAGGAAATATTGCCCGAGGACTTGAAATTCTACACATCTTTGCTATTTTCCTCCACAAGGGGGTTTGTTATTGATTTCACTAACTTCAAACCTCTCCCTTGTATTCTGTTTTGTATTGTTAAACATAGAGCTACAACACATACTGATCTTGTTGTCCGAGCAAAGAAACTAGGGGTGGATGTCAAGGTGGTACATAATGCATCAGTGATGAATGCAGTTGGAGTTTGTGGTCTACAACTCTACCGATATGGCGAAACAGTTTCCATACCATTCTTTACGGAAACATGGAGGCCCAGCAGTTTTTATGAGAAGATACAAAGAAATCGCGTGCTTGGATTACACACGCTTTGTTTATTAGGTAAATATAGTGTTATTATATGATACAGGGATATTATGTGTTAGTATGTTAGTGTGGTAAATGCCCCTTGTCCCTTTCACAAAGATAACATGTGGCGCTTCAATGATTAACCATTATGTTTGTGAAGGTTCTTGCTGGCTTGCTGCTATAACTAAATTCCTAATATGGTGGCTTTTCCTAATCCAACATATAGATGCCATTGGTGGTTGCACGAATCATTACCATCCCCTACTTTTTGTGTTCCTTCTTTGTACACATTTCTCTTGATATATTGGGAGAAAACTTGGATAGCTGGACAATTTATTGTTAAAGTTAGGAAGAATGAGTTTCTGCTTATCTTATTAGTTGTACGATGCATTTACATTCAGCTATGGTAACTTCAGATGCTTGAAGTTGGGATATATCTCTGTAGTTATAAGGGCTGTGTTCGTTTGGTAGTTTAGTTTAGTTTTGATGATGTCAAATGGTGTAATGAGTGGAGAGAGATAGAGAGAGAAATGAAGGTAATGATGATGTCATCAAAACCAAAACTAAACTAAAACTCTAAACCGAACAGGGCCAAGGTTGTTGACATTTGGATCCAATTTTGTCGTTAACTTAGCTGTTTAAAACAAGAAGATTTCATGTCTTTATTTGGTTACTGCCATAACTATAAGGACTTTTATAGTTCTTTCTAATTTTCGTTTGTCAGGAAAAGATAGTGAGAATGATTTCATCATTAGGTCTTTGCTGATTTTCCAATAAGTCACTTCTTTTTCTAGATGTTTTGTGCCAATGTATAACTCTTCCAAATATCTTGAACACAGATATACGTGTGAAGGAGCCTTCGCTGGAATCTTTATGCAGGTCAGAGCTCAGATAGATCGTATGCATTCTATTAGTATTTGCTTTCTACCTTATTGCCACATCCTCGTTGTATATTGTCATGCATTGTCATATGGTTTCTCTATGAGCACTTAGACTAATTTAGAACTGGTCTGCCTCTGTCCGTATAATATCTCCAGAGGAAAAAAGCAGTATGAGCCACCAAGGTACATGACGATAGGAACTGCAATTGAGCAGCTCTTGGAGGTGGAACAAATGCGTGGAGAGTCTGGTAGGTCCACTCTATTTCCAACTCTTGTTTAACATTTTCCTTTGCTCAATGTTATCTTAGGATCTCTTTCTTCATCTTCTTCTAATTCCTGGTACTTACTGGTACATTTGTTGCTCAATTGTTCAGTTCATTTGGGAAGATTCAATCATTTTAATGGAGGAAATTAGCCTTATTGATTAAGTTTGATTTTTTCCATTGCTGTAAACTTTGGTTGCTTATGAGCTACTGATCTATTGAATTCCCTGACTTGCTGGTATGCTGGTTGGTTGGGCTATATTTTCACGCAATCTCTTACTTCACTGAATTTTCTCTCTCTCTCTCTCTCTCTCTCTCTCTCTCACACACACACACACACACACACACACACACACACAGATTTTTATTCTCAATTTGATTGTGTCGATCTACTTTATCATAATAGTATCATGATAGTGAGCAAAATGTGAGACTACCCATTACAATGTGCTACATAAGTAGAAAATACAGGATCTTTGGAGTATTATAGTCTAGCAAGACATTGAGTCAACCGTATTTGAGTAGATTGCCAAGAACATCTGATTAACTCAAGTATATCTCTAGTCTTATTTCCATAGTACCCAAAAAAAAAAAAAAAAAATTTACTCCACCTTGTTGTCATATGTATCCGTGCCAATGTTTATGATCGCACTTTTGGTTGATTTCCTTTTCTTTCCAGTGGATTCATTTGCTGCGTATTCTCAATTTCTCGCCTCAGATTAGATTTGTTTATTATGAGTGAGGGACTTGTCCTCATTTTGAATGGGAAGACAAGCAGAAAGGACACTGAAGTAGAACAGAAAAAAAAAAAAAAAAAATGACGAGTAATGCTCTGTGAGTGGGTAGACAAGCAGAGAGGACAACTGAAGTTGAAGGCTTTTAACACAAAAAAAAAAAAAAAACAAGAATAATGCTCGTCTTACGAGTTTCAAAAATGCTAGCATTGTTGTACTAGTTTGGGTGTGTTCAAAGATATTGCTTTGTTTAGGTTGTTTAGTAGTCTGCAGAAGTCAAGAGTTAATAAGATGAATCTGTTCTGTTGTACTTAAAAATTGTCTTCCTGATTTGCAGCATACAATGAAGACACTCATTGTGTTGGTTTTGCCCGGTTGGGAAGTGAAGATCAGATGGTAGTTGCTGGATCAATGAAGGCAATTGCTCACGGTTGATTTTGGGGCACCTTTACATTGCCTTGTTATAGTAGGCGAAACTCATCCGGTGGAAGAAGAAATGCTGGATTTTTATAAACTGGGAGATGGAAACTAGGACATTATTTGCTGTCCGACATGGATTAACTTTTTAATTTATTGTTGTATTGTTTTCCCGCGGTGAAAATTGATTCCTTTTCTGCATATGTATGAATGATCAGTTTTTGGTACTTGAAGTCGATTCTTCATCAATAGTCGACCCTTTCTTTGGATCTTGTAAAGATTGAACTTAAAATACAATCCGGTCCGTCCCCGCCCATTCGGGTTGGAGTTTCGGGATTTTTTTGGGGATCGGATCGGATTTGGAGGGAAAAAGAAAAATTGGAGATTGGGTTGGAGGCGGGTTCTACATACCCGGCCCGTTCCATTACACTTATAATATGATATTCACATTTGGACCCCTACAATTATAGTTAATTACTAGGATTTCCCCACTATAGATAGTAGTTTATACATAGTACGTAATACACTTCATTCTTCACATTCTCAAAATAATCAAGGAGCGCCGCCCCACTCTAGAGGTATTTTTTTCTGGATTTTTTTTTAATCTTTTTTTTTTGGTTTGGTTCGGATCGGGGTGGGGAACCCCAATCCCAGGGTGGAAATGATTCCTTGTTCGGAGAACAGGACGGGAATGGAGGTCGATATGGGGTTCGGAGATTGGAGGCGGGAATGGTCAAATCCGTCTCCGATCCACCCGTTGCCATCCCTAATTGATGTCCTTTGAGATGATAATTTTCAGGCAATTATAATCGGGCAGCAAATTCCCACTCCCCCAAATTCACACCCTTTCCAATCGAAAATCAAACCTACCATAAACTTGTACATCCGTACATGTATAAATCCACTCAAGCGATGAATCAGAACGAATAACTCCACTGCTTCAACGTGCTGCTGTACACTTGAAAATGTCAAAAGAAAAGGAAGGCAAACAAAATAACAATCTCAGTCGAAGTTACAAGACTTCTGGCAAGGGGCCCCCTATCTTAGTTCCAAAAAATTGTATGATCATGCACAAATTCGAGTAATTGGCAATCTGCTGCTGTGAACTCTATCCTCTAGATCAGCAATTAACCAAAACAAGTTGAGACAAATTTACAAGAAACCAAAAAACAATATTTAGTACTAAACGGACGGATTATCTTTACACTATGAAGTAAGCTGAAGGTGTCATTAGCTTCAGTTAGAGATGACGGCAGTACCACATTTCCCCTGCAACCATGTCAACCTAATCTTGTTGCTTTTTAGAGAAATGAATGTTTCTCTTAGGTTACGGTCCTCAAAGAGGTCCAAGGCAGCGAAATAGAGGTGGCTATCGATACCTTCCATCATTTCAATCTCATCCAAGACTTTCACACAATTAGATATCGTAAATAAATCATCTTGCTTAGGTATTGCAGCTGCCCTCAACTTTGAAGCTGCAACCATCTCTAACATAGCTTCTGCCATGGCCTCGTTCCGTTCTTGGTCCCTCTTGGTATGTCCTGAAACGGGGCCTGCCTCATCAGAAAGCTTCCTTTTTCTCTCTCCTACATTCTTGCTTGATTTTTGCGCTGGAGGGGCATTCCCTTGCGTGAATTTTGAGGATGATGGCGTTTTAGCAAGTGGGGTTCCACTATCTGGACATGACATCAACTTCTCAGGATCGTCTATCCCAATAGACTTGTCAAATTCTTCATAGTGACTTGATTGAGCATATTTTCCATCAGCTCCTGTGTCTGCGAATATTGTGCATAGTTGCTCGTAGATGGGACATTCCTTGATTTTGGTTGTCTCCGGCGTAATTTGCGCTGCTTGATCCTACAAAATTCAAATTCATCAGAAAATCACATGAATTTAAGTTGGCAAAGAATAAACTTGTGAAAGGAAATATACCCCAATGTCTTCCCAAAGGTCAAACGCCATAGAACAAGGATCGTCCATAACAAAGTCGTTTTGATCAAAAGTAGACTTCACGTTATAGTAACGGGTCCGTAAAACATCCAGATGCTTCCTCAATTGGTTATTATTGAAGTTCAGATCTGTTTGCTTATTGAATTCGTCACGGATAAGGTTCCATGTTTTCTTGTCAAAGACATTGTTTGGTCTATTCCCCAGTTGGATTTGCTCAACCACCAAGTCTGCGAATATCTTATCAAGGGATGCAGTCCATCTGGTCCTTAAACGTTCTTGCTTGGGTTGGCGTTCACTGGCTTCACCATCCATCTACAGCAAAAAAATCAGTTAAATAAGAGGGGAAACAATTTTGAAAAAAAAGTCACAAATCTATTTAAAGACAAAATGGTTTTCTATTCCAAAGCAAGAAGTACAAATGACTAGAAACAAAATGTAGTATTTCGTAATGAAATAATTTTCAAGAGTTCTGATTGCCAGCAGCAAGAATTTCACATATTTAAGTTTTATATAGCCATGCAATGTTTTATATCATCACACCAGATGTATCCAATGATCACTGTTCATGCACATTTTAACGTAAGGAGGAGATGTTTGTTAAAATACCTAAAGCAGGAGTACATGACTGCCGCTCACTAAACCTTGTTTGGAGTTCAATCTTGAAATATGATCTTTGGCTCTTTGCCTTTTCCCAGTGTTGGAGTTTGGGTTAAGCTAGTTGAGTGAAAAGTAAAAATAACATAGATCCGCTACAGACTATAGTACGGTACGAGCTCTTTATCACCAATAGAACATCTACGTCGAAAGATCTATAAAATATTGTCCTCCAAAGTTGAAGCAGCCAAAAAAACAGAGCTTTTATACAGCTATGATCATTAGTTAACACCCCATACACATGGATTAATGACCAATTACAAGAGAAACTGACACACAAATCTTATTCCTAGGGGCTGGGCCAAATTAGGTGTGTTGGTATCTTACCAACGTGGTGCATTTTTTATTAGAAAATCGAGAGGTGGGGAGGTAGGTTAAGTATTTGCGAGTAGCAGTAGTAGGAGTGTCTCCGAACCTCTCTCAATGCATTTCTTTCCCTATTGTACTGATTTCATCTTTGGCTCCCTTGGAATTAATGAAATCTTTCTTCGCTTTTCAAAAAAAAAAACAAATCTTATTCATAGGAAATGCATAGCTTCTCCATCAAGAAGCATGTCAAGGATTATGTTTTATTTTCTGATCAGTAATAGCAGCATGTCAATTGCTTTCTGGGTTTGCAATAAGTAAAAAATAATATTTCAGTTTTGTGACAAGTAGTTGAAGCCAGGGAATGAGAAAATCACTTCGTATGGCTCCAAGAGTGTCCTAAAACATTGTTTTCACAAACTTATTGAGAGAAGACACAAATGGGGAAGGGTCTCCAAATAAGAAAGTCATAAAACGATACCAAACCATTTAAATGTTGGGATATACAGGTCCAACACAGTCACTGGTACAAAAATTGGAAACAATACAGAAAATGAACCATGAAACGTGGTCCAACTAAATGTTACGGCCTTACGGGTATAGGGAAATGCTACGTGATACAAAGTTGAACAAGATAAATTTTGCAAAGTTGTTGAGTTTGAGTCTTGAGATAAAAGACAGCGAATCTAAATTCTTTCTTTCATTTGGCAAATGTATTGCCATGTGTAATGCAGGATTCCCTGGCAATTTCTAGGCTAACGAAATGTATATAGACACAGAATTCTTTACTTTAACTACTGGAATTGTGAAGGATTCAGCATATATCCATACAAATCTAGTGCATGGAAACACATAGCAAGTCAGGGACTTAGCTACCATTCAAGAAAAAACATTTAAGCTCCAGCAGTTTAGGAAAAGGCGACTAGTGATTTGGAACATATCAACACTCAACAGTACAAACTGGGTTTCTAGTCCCATAAACTGATACTGTTATAGATATGCTATAATCCCACCTCAAAAAGTAGAAGGCAGAGGACAAAGTTTTACATTCGAAATTTAACGGGCTTAAATTATTTTCATTTTTTCGGAACCTTAAAATGGTCTACTTCGTTTTATTTTTAAGAACAGATACTTTAGAGAGGGGTTACAGTCGTTGGAGTCGAAAGACGAACAATTCGAGTAATATCGTGCACAACTTGTGACATTTTCAGCAGAAGCTATTCCATAGAATAACAGATTTGCCCAATGGACTGTAATTTTAGTTCAACCATCCAAATATCTACAAATAATTTTAAGGTTCCAATCACGGTAACGATCAGCAACAACAAAATTAAGCATTTTACGCGCATAAAAATTTGCGTATAATCGAACTACTTGTTACTACAAAACAATAAGTATCATAATCAGTGCCGGCGCTTGACCAAAACCTAGAAAAACTACCGCTTCAGGGCCCCCCAAAAACGTTATAAAAGAAGAACATTCAATTTACCCAAGAACCCATAACGAGAACAACAAGCATTTCGAAAATTCAGTAAGAAAAAGAAATCAGAGAGAGAGGGGTACCTGTACTAGTCGCCAGAGCAGCCAATCGTCGCCGGAGCTTTGTTGCTCAATTAAACGTTAAGATTTTAGGGTGGTTCCGATTTTGATCGATTTTAGCAATTTAGGGCTGACAAATTTACGTACAGTACTTAATTGTTCACAATTTTATCCTGCAAGTTTTGAAAATACAGAATTTACCCCAAAGCACTTTTGATTAGAGAACACCCAAAAACTCCAAAGTCCAAATATTACTTGCTGGGCCCAGGTGTAGAAGACATGTCCCAGCAATGTCTCCGAGTTTCCTGACCAGCTTGCACACGCGCTGATAAAATTTTGGATGACCAATCGTCTATTAACGAGGGGTCTATTGAAACCGAAGCTAAGTTTCGTAAAAATTGCCCCATGAAGGTTTCAAGTTAGAAACCTAATAATTAGTAAATCTCTAATTTCTAAGCCTTAACCACCGAGTCAATCTCTTGAGGGTTCCCAACTAGTGGCGGAACCAAGATTTTTATTTAAGGATGCCAAATTTTAAAAGATCACGTATGAGAAATGTATGGCAATGCAACATAAAAATTTGGCATGAAATTTTTGAATAGTTTCATTTACAATTGTTTTAGCAAAAGTATATTCCTTAATTTTATTTTGAAGATAAAGAAAAATGACCAACTTGTTGGAGCAATACTCAAGTCACAACTTAATATAGGTTTTCCTTCTATGTTAGATTGGGCTTGATGCTTCTAGAGGTATGTTTCTATTGTGGTAATGGCAAGACAGGGATGCCTTGGCACCCCCACCCTAACCTATAGTTCCCTAACTGTCCCCACAATGTCATATAACACCTGTCAAGCTATTCCTTATCCAATTTTTTATTCAAATTTAAATAAAATTTTCAATTGATGTGATATACTTCAATCGACAAACTCAAATCTAAACTTAAATATGAGCAAATAGTTTGTTAATGGAATAGTTATAAATTTGAAATGGAAAAAATGACTTTGTAAAAGCTGAGTAATAATTTGAGACGTCCTTAAAAAAAAATTGAGTCGTCCTTCATTGTCGGAAAAAAATTGAGTAAAAGTCAATTTGATATAAAAATTGAGTGATGGACTGAGTTTAAAAAAGTTTTACTTGTAATTAAAAAATTTGGGAGTCCATTTAGAACCCAATTCAACACTTAAAACTGCATGTAATTAATTGATAAGTCATTAACTAGGTTTTTATAGACACCCCAATTATTTCGTTTATCTTTAAATTCTAAGCTAGACACCCCAATTATTTCGTTTATCTTTAAATTCTAAGCAGGAGTCCTGATGTCTCTAGTGATGAAAATTTTAACGACGCCAAGAAATTTATTTTATTTGATTAATGCTTTGATTTATTCTGATTTATTATTTTCAAAATCCAGTAATCAAAATCCAAATCACCTTTGCATGCCCAATAAACATTTCCAAAATTCATATTTCCAAGCCCAACTATCAAGCCCAAGAAAAACCTCATTCATAGCGCACAAAGCCCAAAAACAAGCTCAAAATAACTCAGAAACTACTTTACAGCTGCAAAGTGTAAAAGCCATCGACATTATAGCTGCACAAGTATGAGCCCTCTCATGTATTAGATTAATTTTTTATTTCATTTTTCCCTCTCCTGTATTTGATAAAATCACTTTAAAAACTATTTTTAAAATCCCATAAATTATGAGTAGAGGCTAATCATTTCGATTAAGCAGAATGGGTGCAATTTTTAATAAACTTTTTCATCACGTAACTTAGCTCCCAAACCAAGATTATCTCTAGTAATGACGAACCGATTATCCAAATGAATGTACCTTAAATTCGATTGCTTAGTTAACCTTAAAATCAAGTAGCGACTTAAAAGAACGCGTTCTCTAGTAATTTCATGGTTTTTCACGGAGGACTTAGGTGCCCGCAGTTTTACAACCACATTTCATCATACCTAATATTTTAAGTGCATCTTAAAATATAGGCATAAAAAAATATAAAAATTAAGTAATCTGGTACCTATTTAATTTTGACTGAATTTATTAATACTTGTATATTGTATATCGCCTATTCCTTTTACCACTATTACTCTCTACAACCACCATCGCCGCCGCCGCCAACATTACACCACCCCGTTGCCACGATGTAACCTCTATCACCACTACTCTATCATTGCCAGTTCCATCAGCACCCGATTGAAGACATGACTACGACCCCACACCAATGCCGCCATCACTACCATAATCACTCCACCATCGTTACAAATACTACCACCACCATTCCAGTGCCATGACCACTGCCATAACACCCATCACCGTCATCTCTCCAATACCACCACCTCCACTCCAACCACAATTATCTCTCTGTTACGATCCACCACTAATTTCACCTTACTTCTTCGGTACAATTATTACACCACCCCTTGCTACTATCACCACAGTGGCGGCTACATGAATTTTTAATAGGGTGTTCAAGAATTATCTTAATTTTACTAGCTCCATTAACTAGTTATATACACAAAAATTGATATACTAGTGTCAATTGTGCAATTTTATAATTGTTCTCAACGAATATTTATATACACAAAAATTGATATTTGGAACCAATCGAATAACATATATCTCCATAACTAAGAGCATATCTCACAATTGATGGTTCAGATTCACGAATGTATTTTAATCGCTAAAAGCATGTTATTACCGCAAAGCAAATGCAGCTGAAAACTACAGGATTCAGAAAAAAGGAAGAAAGTAACGGAAGGATATTGGATCGTGACTCATGTTGCGAATTCACGATGGATTGTTTTACACGTTACCAGGGTTTAATGGAATCTCTAAAATTTGAAGTTTCCAATATTACCCTTGCATCACCATTAGCAGCTCATGCAGATTTAAATTGTAGGTGAGAAGATAAATGTTTTGGATGAATGGTCTCCATCACAACCAATTCGTCGGTGGAACGGTTAAGTTGTCTGGTTCACTCAAACACAACACTAGTTAAGCAATCCACCAGGGGTGCTCAGCGAATTAATCGATCTGTCTAAACCGACCAAACCAAACCGTCTGCGAACTCACCCGATGTATGTTACGGATATCGGATGCGGATTACAATATTCTAGTTTTGACGGATTTGGTTCGGGTTTGATCCGTCCGATTTGCCTAATAGCCCTTCTCCACTCCCCTTATCTGTCCGATCCGCCCAATCCCCAACCGTACCTCACTCATGGACGAATGCAAATAGAGAAACGACAATCCGTAGATCCGTTTGGGAACCGACTCGATCTACCCAAAACCGATCCGTGGACAGGCCTACACACCACACTCCTCAATCAAATGAACGTTCCTTGATGAAATTTCTCCAATTATTTTTTGAAGACCACCGTATGAAAAATTTAGTTACTTTTTGGCACCGTTATGTGGTGCCTTAATCCAACTGTTTTGACAAGCGTAGGTTTCACATAACTGAAAGAACAATTTTACATAAAATTAGTTTGATTAAATAGCGATTATTTTATAAAACAATATAAATAGAAAAGATATAGTGGTGACAGACCTATATAATTTGAGAATAAATTGTGTATTTTCATATAATAATAGCATCTATTTAGAACGTTAGAGGTGGTCATGGATGCTTCACTTATCTAACACTTTAATTTGAACCATCCATTATTTGAATTAATCTCAACCCTGCATTGTCAAAATGGACGATTGGATGGAGCACTGGCCACTAGACCACCCCCTCTTGTGTCAAGATTCTGGTCTCCCCGCACGAATCTCCCAATTGACTGCTGCTCTTACACAATCATTGGTTCTCACTAAAAACGACACAAAACCAACCAAAATCCCAAAACCCATAAAATCCAACCAAAGCCGACATAAAATTCTCAAAAAAAAGAAAAAAAAAGGGCATTACCGTCATTTCAACCCAGAAGTACGGTCGTCGGTGGTGTTTTTTCACCTTTCTCTATTCTCCACCACATTCAAAGAGAAACAACCATCCATTCCTCTGCTTCAAATCAAAACAGAGGCCAATCCCAGTTCGCATTGGCCATACTTTTCCAATCTGCCTTCCAAATTTACCCCTCTCTGTTTCGAAATTCCGATTAATTTCTGCTGGAATTTGGGTTAAATCTGAAATGGGGGAGCGTTCGAGGAGGAAAGGGTGTTGTGGGTGGTTTCTTGTTCTGTTAGTTCTAGTTGTCATTGGCCTGGCTGTTTTCATAACTGTGAGAAAGAGGACCCAGAAATCTGAGCCTGAATTGGGCCCTGTTCCTGGTCCTCCTGGTGCAGTTCAGAAGAAATATGGTGATGCTCTGAAAATCGCAATGCAGTTCTTTGACGTGCAGAAATGTATAATTTTCTCATCCCCTTCAATTTCCCATTTTTTTGTTTTAAGTTTCCAATGGATTTTGCGTCGTGGGGTTTGTTAAATTCTTGATCATTGCTACTCCATCCGTCCCAAATTGCTCCTCCTGTTTCACGAATACAACTTTTTATGAATAGACCAAAAAACGGAAGAACTACCAACTTTTCTTTGTTAACTTTTAAAAATGACCATTGAGACAGCCAAAAAAAGAAAGGAGGAGCAATGTTTTCTGACGGAGGAGGAGAATTATTTTCTTTTTCCTCTCTTTCAATTTCACTTGTTGATTTGGAAATTCTCTGCTTTTTCTTTTTATGAGAATGTAGATTAAGGGGGGTGAATCTATTGGTTTTTTGGTTTTGATTTCTGAGCTGTGTTTGGCTCTTCTTCTTCTTCATATGTTGGCTTATTGTGCTAAAAGTAATTTGAAAAAAGTTTAAGAAAAAAAAAAAAAAAAAAATTTGTGAGGCCCTGTTTTATGGTGATTGCTCTGTTTTCTAGTCATTATCTATCTTTTTTCTAACTCTCTTCTTCTTATCATAATATTATTGAGGTTTTTTGCTGAAACTTTAGTCAGACATCGGTATAACACCATAAGGTGTTTGTCACGATGACAGAACCAACAATAAGGCTCCACGATGATCATGGACGGATCTAGGAATTCATCACAGTGGGGGCACCAATTTCTACTAAACTTAAGCATGAATTTAAAGCCTAGCACAATAATACAAAACTAGTTTTCACCTTATGCAATAAGACTTACAATATATATACTTCTAAAGGTTTCTATACATAAGAAAAAAAAAACATAAGCACAATAAACAAAATATCCTCACATGTCAAAAATGTACTCCATATCAAGTTGATTGTGAAGCCCCATAAGCCCAACCGGAGAAAATTCTTTAGAATAAAACTTGGCAAGACGAAACAACTTTTTCTTGTCAAAACTAGAAACAAGTTGCGTAGATTCAAACATGCCACACAAAGTAACAACTCATTATTTGCCTCAGTAAAACGAGAATTTAATTCTTAAAGTTGCATGTCAATAACAATATAGAATACCTCCACTCGGTAATAATGTCAATATCAGTGAAGGCGAAGATGGTAGCGCTACTCCAGATTGTTTGATATGTAGATGTGCTACATGTGCAAATATAGCAGCATCTTCTTTTTGTTAACTTAAAAAAAAAAAAAAAAACCCTGAAGTTGAGTGGGGGCACATGCCCCCAGGCCCCTGTGTCAATTCGTCCCTGTGACGATGATAGATCCAAAGGTAAGCTACAAGTGACATAACTCAAAAGCGCCTGCAAGTAAGTAGGGATGTTAGGCAACATACTCATGCATTGGTTAGATATGCGCATGAGTTTTTTTTTTTTTTTAATAACCGGATGTTCGGGTGAGCTTTTGTTTTTGTTTTTTTTTTTTTTTTACCTAAACGGAATTTGTTTATGGTTTGAAATGTTATTATGTGTGTTCTTTTTCAGCTGGTAAGTTGGTAGATAACAAGATATCATGGAGAGGGGATTCAGCACTTAAAGATGGTAGTGAAGCAAAGTTGGATCTTTCAAAAGGAATGTACGATGCTGGGGACCATATTAAGTTTGGATTTCCAATGGCTTTCACAGCCACAGTGTTGTCATGGGCAATCCTTGAGTATGGGGATCAGATGCAAACTGTTGATCAGTTAGAACCTGCTCAAGACTCTCTTAAGTGGATCACTGATTACCTTATTGAAGCTCATCCTTCAGAAAATGTGCTCTATATTCAGGTCACTTTAATCTCTATTTCTATGAACAATTCTTATGTATTAGTAAACCTAGATGTGTGCTCCTTGATGATCTTTTTTATTTAGTTTACTATCGCTACGTGAGAGATATGGATACGGACACGAGACACAGATGCCATGCAGACACGTTTTTTTTTTCTTTCCAAAAAGTGGTACAAAGCTATGTAGACGATAAATTATATTTTTGTATGACTGGCACGTGTCGGACACAGCAACATAAGGCTGGTTGATGTTTATGTGCTTCGTAGTTCGCGACAAGTCACGTCGCTGTATTCTAAAGCTTCCAACTTTGAAATATCTACTAATGGATATTTTCGCGCTAGGCCTCTAATGGATTGTACCCAGTGCTCCCTGTTTGATAGAATTTCCATTTTCCACCAATGGATATTTCCGGGCTAGGGCTCTAAATTCAATTGTAACCACTTTGAAATCTTATTCAGGTGGGTGACCCTGAAGTAGACCACGGATGTTGGGAAAGACCAGAGGCCATGACCGAAAAAAGGCCTCTCATACAAGTAAACACTTCTTTTCCCGGAACTGAAGTTGCTGCTGAAACTGCAGCAGCAATGGCATCAGCATCCCTGGTTTTCAAGTCCTCCGACGCCACCTATTCAAGCACCCTTCTCAAGCATGCCAAGCAACTGTTTTCTTTTGCCGACAAGAACCAAGGTTCTTACAGTGAGAGCATTCCTGAGGTCCAAACATATTACAATTCAACAGGTTATGGAGATGAGCTCTTGTGGGCTGCTAGCTGGCTCTATCATGCTACCGGGGATAAATCATATTTTGAGTATGTGACCGGTGACAATGGGAATGATTTTGCTAATTTTGGAAGTCCAACTTGGTTTAGTTGGGATAACAAGCTTGCGGGTACTCAGGTACATGTTGATTTCATTTTAAGATGGTTTTTCAAGGCTACTCTATGTATAAAGGCTATAATTTGGAGCATTTTTACATGTACCTGTGTAACAAGCTTCCATGTAACTCATTGACATTAGGAATCATGGTTGTCCAAGAAAAGTATGTTCGCTGAAGTTGTCCAATTTACAACGTATTAGGCTCCGTTTGGATAGATGCTGATATCAAATGAGGGGGGTTTATTTGCAATTTTAACGAAAATATAAGAGGTTAAGCGATAGCCTATAGGTGGCTTGTGAAACTATAGTATAAGATGGAATTAAGGGTGGAAGAGATGTCTGCTATAGGAATTCCTGTGAAATATCAATGTTAACATGAAGGATTTTGAAAAAACTTCCATTAATGAGGTTGTTATTTCAAATTCTATCAAATCTAAATTTCGGCCTCTTCCACTCATCAAATTCCATCATCGAAATCCACATAAATGCAAAAGGAACTCTAGCGTTTCATTTCTAAAAGCAATTTCCAATATCCAGTTCTGTGATCTTGAATTGGCATATTAATAGTTTCGGACTAAGTAAACAAGTATGCAACTTTCATGCAGGTCTTGTTGTCCAGAGTGAGTTTTTTCGGTGCAAAAGACACCTCCAACTCAGAAAGCCTCCAAAAGTACAGAAAAACTGCTGAGGCCGTCATGTGTGGTCTCCTGCCAAAATCTCCATCAGCCACGAAAAGCAGAACAGATAGTAAGTTTTTTACCCTAATGCTACTCAAGTCTAAGTAATTGCGCTCAATTTTCTTCTTTTCTCCTTGATCTTTGCGTTATTTTGAAAAGTCTGTAAAGGAAGAAACAGAACGCAAACACAAACAGGCAACAAATGCAAATGGAGAAACTTAAACCAATACCTCTCGGGACCCTGACTCTAGTACCATTTTAAGTTACCAACCATCCAAAAACTGAAGTTGCTAGGAAATAAGCCCAACAACGTATATCAAGCTTAAATTGTAACTAAACTGCATCGTTAAATTCATGGAATGTTAAGGACTCATCATCATAATCTGTTGATATGGCCTCCTATGTTGACATTTAGTTACATTACTTAGTTTTATTCATAGAATCTTCACGTCTCACCATTACGACATTTTGATGCAGATGGTCTGATATGGGTCAGTGAATGGAATGCATTACAGCATCCGGTGGCTTCTTCATTCTTAGCTGTAATTTACAGTGATTATATGCTTACTTCCCGTACTGCAACACTATCGTGCAGTGGACATTCCTTTGGACCATCAGATCTTCGAAAATTTGCCCTTTCACAGGTATGCTTTGCATCTTCATTTTCCCCGTTTTTGGATCCTGGATTCGTGTAGGGTAAATGAAAGGAAAGGGATTCGTAAATATGCATTTTCCCCGTCTTTTTGCTTTGCATTACCTTTCTCTTCGTAAATACCCCACAAAATCCAAGATCCAATACAGCCTTTAAATGTTCTGCAAGACATGGATTAGGGAATGTAAATGTACCCTTTTAACATTGCACTATCTTTTTCTAGGCCGATTATGTCTTGGGCAATAATCCGATGAAGATGAGTTTTCTTGTGGGGTATGGGGATAAATATCCGGAATATGTACATCATAGGGGAGCCTCAATTCCAGAAGATGCAACCACAGGTTGTAAAACCGGTTGGAAGTGGCTCGACTCAACTGACCCCAATCCGAACGTTGCAACCGGAGCTGTTGTGGGTGGCCCTTTTCTAAACGAGACATATGTTGATTCGCGCAACAATTCAATGCAGGGGGAACCGACCACGTATAACAGTGCTGTTATGGTTGGCCTTCTTTCTGGTTTGATCACCACCTCCTCCGTGGTTCAGTCTTTCACCTAAGGGGGCCTAAAAAAAACGCGGTTGATTGTATTGTATATGCAGTTGTATACGTCGTCCCTTCTTGTTGGAGCGCGTGTTGAAATGGTTTGATTGACACAGGGAATCGGTAAAATTGTATCACCATGGATTGTTGTATCTGTTTGATAAAATCCAATTCTCATTCTTTTGTATAAGTGATGATGTTGTAAGTAATGTCTAATCAGCAAACCTTTCAGTTTGTGCAATGCAGAGAAAACCACAATCATTCGCAAGGATAAATCATAGACCAAACCGTCGAAGGATTGACAGAAAAGATGTGCGCGCGTAAGGTGATTTATAGGGAAATTTTCCAAAACATTCAAATTTTAAAAGGACTTTTTGTTGAATGCACGTGAACGGGTGTAAAGGCTCTGCCCCGCATTGGTTGGATATGGAATCAAGAACGAGTATATTGTTACACCGTAACATAGAGTGAATCTAGTAAAGCCTAAGGTGTAATGCTTGTGTTTTTTTCTGTGAGAGCGCGAAAGTGTGTATGGGCGGTATGAGGCACGCCTTGCGCTTGCCTGCCTTCTGCTCCAATCGGATCAGCTGCGATCCAACAGCTGCCAAATCATAAACCGAAAAGGAGTTCGCCAACACTGTAGACCTTTAATATCTCATAAAAGAGTGATTGACATCACCAAATATGGAGCTTTGCTCCGGTTTTCATTGGCTCCTCGAAAATGGATGGTGGGACTTAGCCCTCAGAATTAATCGAGGTGAGCGTAAGTTGGCCCAAAAATCTGAATTGTAAAAGGGAAAAAAAGTGCACCATGTTAAACGAAGTCACTTTTTTTTACTTTCTTACGATATTAAGATAATATATGTGAGGTGGGGTAAGAAAAAGTTAGTACACATGTTGCATAATTAGATGAAGTGAAGATGAGTCCCACAGAGGTCAAAAAAACTAAAACATGAGCCCCACATGGACGATATCAAGATCAGGTTAAGCCAAAATTGGAAAAACACAACGGACGGTTGTCAAAAGCATTACCAAGAAAACACAAACTAAACAACATGCTTGGCTTTCCCCCCACCTCTTTTTGGTTCCAAATAGACTTCTAAAAGGCATGCGCAATACCCACCTCAACACATGCGCCACTTACTCGTACACAATCCCTATTCCTTATCTGCACGGACTGAGCCCTGTTTCTTCTTTTTGTATAAACAGGTGTCCGTGTTAGTTTATGTGCATCTCGAAACTAATACTGGAAAACCAATTTCACCGTCCACTAGTGGGGTCTTATTTAAGCCAAAGCATGATTCTATATGAATTGGGGTACGGGGACCCTGTAGTGAGGGGCTCATTACAGGGTTGTAGTAAGCTCATCCGGTCGTCCATCTCGGTAATGAACGCTTGGATTTTAATCCAAACAATCAATGGCTCAGATAATTTGGAGTTTGGATTAAATCTGAGTCTTCGGTGCCGAGATGGACGGCCGGATGGGGCTCATTACAACCCTGTAGTGAGTTACACCCCTGCTTCCGTATGAATTGCCTCTTAAAAAGTTGATAGCACACGAGAGATTTCGAATTGAAGAACTTAGGAGAAAGCAAACCCGAGATTTGACCACTAGGCCAACCCCTTGAGGTGGCTCCGTTCCAACTTTTTTGATCTAGTCCCCTCTGGTTTTACATTCTTGTAAACTTTTATTGGATTAAAATTGATCGTCACCGTTCATTGTAGACCTCGTCATGTCAAGGAGATCATCAATGCCAAAATCAGTTTGATCAAACATCATTTGCAACACGAACAAGTCACTTTTATGCTAGCAAAAGAAAGATAAGCAGTTGGAATTTCAACCCAAATTTGGCCCCTCATATAGTCATATGTCATATCTAGTACACATTGTCCCTATGCCCTTATCTACAAAGCCTTACAAAACCTTATAATGCCAGAGGAGGGAGGGCCACTCACCCTCCACTTTCTCCCTCAATTCTTTTGGCAGGTGACACCTGTCTACGACTGTAAGGTCTCCTATGGAGTAGTCAATGGCAGGCATCTTTCTGCAATTTAATTAATCAAACCCCATTAGTGAAACTTAGGTAAGGCCATAGGCCAATAGGCCTAGACCCACCTCAGCTCCGGTCAAGGCATGAGATTTAGGAGTTTACTTTCTTTTTATAAGGTCTCAAATTCGAAACCTTCCCGTGCTATTGACTACTTTAAAGCCCGTTCGTTTATACAGAGTTTAGCTTTAGGCTCATTGCAAGTGAGCGGTGAAATTCGACTCCCAAAATTAATTAAGGTGCGAGTAAGCTGACTCGAACACCTCAGTTATTAAAAAAACAAAAGAAGGCCTAGACCCACCTCCATCCTTATCTCTCAGTCTATCTTGTTTGATCAGTTTTGGAATTGAACAGTTGCCTTTTGCTTTCGAACCGACATTCTATTTTCTCTATTATAATTGTTGTAATCAATACCAGGGACTCCTACAAGGTAGGTGGTTAACCTGCATTAGTCAAAGTACTTTTTTGAATTACTCCTACTTTATATATGAATGAAATTTCTTTTTAATGTCAAAAACAAATGAAAAAGAAAAAGTCATTGTCCTCCGGTTCATGGTCGATACTCAACCGTCACATGTCTATCGAGCTCCTCTATAACTTTATACGCCTTCTTCAACAATTACCGAAAGCCTACGCAATTTTGAATTCTTTGTCTTTCGATGGAGATAGTAGTATGTCAGCCGATACAAAATATCCTTTCACAGAAACATATATATTTCTTATACATGAACCAAATAGATCGAGTCGAATACTTGTACATTGATTTCATACCAACATTAATGTAAGAAAAATACTATGTGAACAAGAAACCTGACATATGAGGGAAAAAATGAAATCACTAAGCCCTGTTTATGCAGGTCAGCTAGCTTCTGCTTCAAAATTCAGATGAAAAAAGGAACGGATTTTTCACATATTTTTGCCGGAATCAGTATCCAAGTCACATTGTACGCATCTCAATTAATTTATGATACGACGGAGTTGACGAACTTCAGTGGCGCAAGGGTTCTTTAGTCCACAGTGGAAGTAATTGCGGTGGAGCTCTCATCTACGCGGTTGTATGTATTCTTTGATCAGAAACATTAGACAATTCGAGTATTGAGTCATCAACGGTTGAATTAGGTCAACGGGCTATGTCTGACTTGGTGGTATAACCAAGTTGTTGCTCCATCTCCCAGGTAAGCTTTGATGCGTGCTTCGGTACGTACTCCTACATACAAGTAAAATTGACAAAATAGACGGTTCAGATTATTTCATCACATCTAGGACGCGATTTTGATGGCACGTGTAGGGATGTGAATGGTGTACCTCAAGCTTGGAGATGAGTTCTTGGGCAGTTTGGGCAGAAACGATGATGTGTCGGGCAGCCGGGGCGATGAAGCCTTCATCGACGGCCGTGTCTATGAATGACAACAGTGAGTTGTAGTAGCCATCAACGTTCAACAAACCCACCTACACAAAATTCATAAATTCGCAAACCCTAAAAATCTTCAATGGTTTTTAACCAAAATTGAAGCAAAAAAAAAAAATTTCAATAAAATAATTTGTTACCGGTTTATCATGGATTCCAAGTTGAGCCCAAGTGATGACTTCCAAGAGCTCTTCCAATGTGCCATATCCACCTATGTAGATGAAATTATGTGCACAAAATCAGCATTCAAAAAACTACATACACCACTTGAATCATGTTTGTTTTGATATTGTGTACAAAAAGCCAATACCCTCTACCCTAAAGCGCGATCCGATTTAGGTCTTTTACAATGAATTTGAGCCCTATATTTAAATGAGTGATTTTTGACAAGATAAATCTTATACTACTCTAACCTTTGGAAGAGAGAACGAGAATAGTGAAGCTTAAATCCGCTACCTTGTGAACCGAGCAAAGAGTAGCGAACTAACAAGCACTAAATTTTATATGTTCGTGTATTTTTTTGATAGATTACGTTTCTCTATCAATACAACTTAAATTTTAGATGTTTAGGTGATTTTTGGATAGATTATGCGTCTCCAACAATACAATTGATCCTAAATCCTTACACAAAACACGTTTTCTCCTTCCTAAGTTAGGCTCGAAAATTGATTAGTAAATTGCCTAAGACGGAGGAGGACAATTTTTTTTTAAGAGAGATTCTCGTGCATGACGCATATTTTAAGTAAAAAGAATATTGGTAGCATCACTTAGCCATCTACAGGAGATTCCACCGCACCTAATCGCTATTGCCGTTCTAGACTTCTATTATTGTTGTTCTAGACTTCTATTAACAAAAATAGTTATAGATTTTGAGATTCTAATCTATTTAGGTTGTTTTATGCTCAAAGAGAAAGAAAGAGGGAGGGAGGGAATACCTGGCAAGGCTATGAAAGCATCAGCTTGGCGAGCCATTTCTGCCTTTCTTTGGTGCATTCCAGCCACAGGTCTCACTTCTCCAACAGTTTCACCAGTTATCTAAAACATAAAAAAAAAAACTCCATAAATACTTAGAAAATAAGAAAAACAATAAGAGAATATACTGTATTTTAGCAATTTCAACTTATAATATTTCCGACGTACCCAAAAAAAAAAATCAACTTATGTAATACTAGATGGGAAATTAGAAATTTTGAGGGAGCAAATACAATCAATTTAGTACCTCTCTTGGCATAAGAGTTCTGGGAATCACCCTGCCAAAGAAAATCCAATAAAGGAAAAAATGAGTACAAGAGTGAAGAAGGAGAGATTGAAATTTGAAAGGGGAAAGGATTTTATGAAACAGTGACTCCCCACGTCATCTGGTGTCACCTAACCATTCATGTTCGGTTGCGTGTGCTCCAAATGGAATCCAAGGCCGAGCTGATTGACCACTCGACACTTATTGACCACTCGACGTTGCAGCTCGACTTCAGAGCTGGGGGCACGAAAACGAACATGAATGGATCGGTGACACCATGTTTCATAAAACAAAGGCAAGTGGGGTACCCTAACACGTGGCGGCCACCATCATAGACAGCTTGGGAGACCAAACCCATCAAGCCGATGCTTCCTCCTCCATATACCAAGTCTATCTTCCTCTCCACCTGCCCCAAATTTATTAGTATTTACAATATGCTCCCAATAAAATATAACACTCTTGACAATTGCCAAAAATAAAACTACACAACACGATAATCTTGCTTATCAATAAACAATTTGCACCATCAACATCATATTTTTTAATACACTTCAACACCATTTGATCCAAAACCAAAAGAAACACCAAGAACAGAGTCCTTTCGTTCCCCTGTTTTTCAACTCTGCTACATAGGTTGATCATCATCATAAAACAATTTTTTTTCCTACTGAAATAACGTGTGGCTGACCCATTAAGCTATATTTATTTCAGTGTTCTAAAAAAACCCATTTTTTTTCTTCCGAAGTCTCAAAAAATATAGGGCCGGAAGTGCTCTTTGACCGGTACGAGCATCAGATTGTACTATATGATGAAGGGGTTGTATAGCCAGTATTCAATTAAAATTGTTACATACAAATATGAGTATAGATTTATAATCTCGCAAAATATGAAATATATGGTTTTATTCACCTCAGCAGTAATATTACTTCGATGGAATTACGTATCTTATCTTATAAATACAAACTATTAGTACCGTCAAACAAACAAGACCTCTAATTAGTATGGTTGGAGGATTAGAGAAATGGTACCAGTTCGTTTCCTAGCTGAATAGCAGCGAGCTTGTAGCTTGGACTTTTGCCTGGGCTGCTGCCGCAGAATACACAAACCCTCTTGAATCTTGATTTCAACGGCTGAGATTGGTGGTGGCTTTCCATAAGAATGAAAATGGGTT
This sequence comes from Vaccinium myrtillus, assembly GCA_016920895.1. NCBI lineage: Eukaryota > Viridiplantae > Streptophyta > Magnoliopsida > Ericales > Ericaceae > Vaccinium > Vaccinium myrtillus. Next base: position 33,056,046 of record CM029276.1, on the reverse strand, counting down.
TTTTTTCCTCCTGTTGTAATTTGTTTGGATTGTGAGGAGAGAGAGAGAGAGAGATTGGGTTGGTTGTGAGATTGTGGGTATAATGTAGGTGTGCGAAGAGAAAGGAGACAAAAGACAAAAGAGAGGGAATTGGGAAGGTCTAGGGGGAGAATTGTTGTCAATTGATGCACTTTTTATATAGGTATCCAACCAAATTCCTCCCTCACGTGGGAATAAATATTTACTATTTAGGGCCCGTTACTCGGATGAGGGGATGGTATAGTGTGAAAAATGCACTGCACCGTATAGTGAATCATTCGATCGTCAATTTCTATAATGTATGGTTCAAATTTAATTGACCAATGAATTTAATCCGATCGTCTATTGTTTGGATTAAATCCAAGCTGTTCATTGCCGAAATAGACGGCTGGATGTGATACACAATACTTAGTAGTGCGTTTTACGCACCACATGTCCCCTGGTCCTCCTCGTTTCTCTCATAGACTTTTTTTTTTTTTTTTTATTTTCTCCACTTTTTGCTCAAAAGTTTCGAAGTCTCTCCTCATATAAAAAGCTCCACAAGTCAAAAAAAAAACTGCTATAATAAGATAAACAATTTTATTTTTGTCTACAACTTAAAAGACAAAAAAGCTAAAACAAATACACCCTTAGTGTTTTCGGACATCTTAGTCACGTGGTGACTTTAGGTCCATCTATCAACGCAAAATCAAATCTTTTGTTCCAAAAATCCTCTATTCCTCTGTTCTAGTGCATTTCAGGCCATTGGATCACATAAAAAAATTTAAACAAAAATCAATACACATACAATCCAATGATCCAAAACATTTCGGCACAGAGGAACACTATTTTTCTGGAACAGGGGATCTCAAACGCTATCACCGCACACAAGCGTGGCGCTCGAGAGAAAATGATTTGAACTAACACGACTGAGCACAAACTTGAACGTAGATAACGTTTACAATCGTAGAATGTGGATGCAAAAACATAAGAGCATTTCCTCCAACAAAACCCTCAAATATCAAATTCAAGAAAATCTATGCTAAAGCATATCCGTCAAACACCAAAAAGTTTGAAGCCAATCCTCAAATTACCTTTCTCTCTCTTCAAAGTTGGGGGAATGTTATCTCTCAAATATCAAAATATTATCATTCTATTGCCTACTTTACCATTGCACCTCTTTTGCAATTTTACTACCACATTTTCTGCAACAACTTGGACCATTAATTCTATTTTAATAGCCTTTTGTTGCATTTTATCCTCTCTTTTTTGCTGCAAAAGTTAATCACCCTTGAAATATGCCCAAAAAAAAAACCTTTTGTGATTTTACTTTACTTGCCTTTTGTGAAATATGCACTCCTAACTTATTTTCACAACAAAACACAATCTTATCAACTTGTCTTTTTCTTTTATCAACCTCATGTGGTGGAATGTAAGAGAGGTACCATTTTACATTTAGAATGATAAAACTAAAGATATATGAAAAACAATGAATTACTAAGATTCTTCTAATTTGAAGAATCTAATTATGGAGTGCACTACATAAAACGACCTTTCAAATTTTGAGGTGTGGTAGCAAAGTGCAGTTTTGAATATAACTTTTGAAGTATCTAGTTAGAGATGCTCTTAAGTGAAACAATACTAAAAATGAAGCTCGGGACTCGTATCTTTTAAAGTTATTGATCATAAGTGCCGAAATGTGTATATTTAGGCCTCTAAACTATACTTGTTAATAAAATTTATTGGACATGTGATGCTTGTTTAGTTTCTTTTCTGTTTTCAAGTCCTTCGTGCTCATTGTAAGATTTTGGATAAAAAAAAAAGGATGATGAAAGTTAAAAAAGCTTTAATGGATCAAAAAAAGGGTTTCAAAGGTATAAAAATTACTTGAGACACTCCACCCCAAAATTATCTCCTCATTTACTAAGGCACTCCAAACAGAAAAATGAACCAAAACCAAACATAAACATTAGGTTCTAAACATTAACATTACGTTCCAAACATTAAACATCCACAACATAAACATTAAGTTCTGAACATTAAACATGCATCACTTCACGCCACTTTGCACAAAAAAAAAAAAAAAACTAAACATTGCTAGAATTCTCCAAAATAAAGAACAATTGAAAATGTTAACCAAAATCTTCAATCGGATATCATTAAGTGCCTGATCGAATGATCTTTATATTTTCGTACTCATTATCTACCATTTTTCCCTCAAAATCTTCATAACGGCAGTCAATCTACATTTTAAAACTCATAGTGAGACAAACAAAACACATCACCAAAGTTAGAGAACTCTTGAGAGTAAAAGTAACATAACTCTCAAGACACTTTGCATGGACAAAAAGATGGTTTACAATGATATCCGATTGAGCTGATTTTGAGACAATAACATAAAGATTACCAAGGGAACATTACATATGGAAGTAGGCAATTCAGTAATGTGCAGTAAAAGGAGTTGAGCAACTATCTGCTTTTTTCTGATTAAAAAAAAATTAATTTGCTTTTTGGAGTGCCTGAAGTAAAGGAGAAGAGTAAAAGTTTTTTGGAGTGCTTGAAGTAAATCATGGAACTTGCAAAAGGGTAATTTTGGAAAACTACTATAGCTTGGAGCCCCTGCATCAAAATTGAGAGTGCGAATATCAGTTTCCAAAAAAAAAAAATGAAAGTTAAAAAAAAACTGGGATCAAAGTGTAAAGGGTTTCAAAGTTGAAAGGATGATTTATTATTACATGAAGTTCAAAGAGGTCCCTATGCAATCGATACATTAAAGTTAAAACCCTCACTATATATAAAACAGTTGATGAGACGACTGGACTTGGGGAGGATCTTTTGAACGTGATTAGTGATTAACTTCTAGACGAGGAGGAGCTTTTGAACGTGATTAATTACTGATTATCTTCTTTGTTTTTATATTGATTTTGGATTTCGATTATCATAATAATTGTATGATCGTGAGACTTTTTATGAAGCACGGTTATTGTTTCAATCTTGCTTTATGTGTTTGTCTTATGTGATTGCAAATACATGGGTCATACAATAGTTTTCTTTATGAATGAAATTGAGAATTGAGATAATCTATACTTAGCGAAGACACGCCTAGATTAATTAGTTACACAATCGAAGATGATTCATGCCTATCGAAGATAGGTTATTGCCTGATTCTCAATTACATGAATTCTCTTGGGAATGTAGATAGGGCTTGAAGCTTTTGGCAAATCATTATCGTTTTGGTAATTGGTTTTCTAAATTGGTATAATTCATTGGACCTTTAATTCTTTTGTTGCATTTTATCCTCTCTTTTTGTTGCAAAAATTAATTACCCATGAATATGCAAAAAAAAAAAAGCCTTTTGTTATTTTACCCGTCTTGCCTTTAAATATGTGCTCGTAACTCATTTTCACGACAAAACACAATCTTATTAACTTCTCTTTTTCTTTTATTAACTTGATGTGATTAAAAATACATGGGGAGTTATGGTGGAATGTATGTACCATTTTACATTTAGAACAATAAAACTAAAAATATATGAAAATGATAAAATATTAAAATTTGAAGAACCTATTGGAGTGCACCATTTAAAATGACCCTTCAAATTTTGAGGTATGGTAGCAAAGTATAGTTTTGAAGATAACTTTTGAAGTATCTGTTAGAGATGCTCTTAAGTGAAACAGTACTAAAAATGAAGCTCGGGAGTCGTATATTTTAAAGTTATTGATAAGTGCCGAAATATGCATATTTAGACCCTCTAAACTATACTTGTTAATGAAATTTGTTGGACATGTGATGTTTTTTTAGTTTCTTTTCTGTTTTCAGGTCCTTCATGCTCAAAGTTCGAAGGGTTTCAAAGTTGAAAGGACGATTTATTATTACATGGAGTTCAAAGGGGTCCTTGTGCAATTTATACATTAAAGTTAAAACCCTCCCTGTATAGAACAGATGATGAGACGACTGCCTTGGGGAGTTTTTGAACTGATTAATTAGCTTCTAGACGAGGAGGAGCTTTTAAAAGTGATTACCGATTAGCTTCTAGACAACGAGGAGGAGCTTTTGAACTTTATTACTGATTAGCTTCTAGACGAGGAACTGGACTACAGACGGGGCAGCGCATGGAGACTCGGGGGTGTTCCGCTAAGGGTGTTTTCAGAATAAACTGACTTTTCACGGTTTTTTATATGATGTATTGTGAGAGAATGACATGTCTCGATTTTTGGAAAAAAATTTTTTTTGTTAGTGAAACTCCCCCTAATCAACGTCTTCTACTTTTCTTTATCTCTTGAGTAACTAATCATCTTCTTTAGTTTTATATTGATTTTGGATTTTGATTATCATAACAATTGTATGACCGTGAGACTATTTATGAAGCGTTGTTATTAATCCAATCTTGTTTTATGTGTTTTTTTGAAAAGAGTCACTTCCATTGATCTAAAAGCCCGAAGGCAGTACATATTTCATCACAAGATACAAGATTGAACAAAAACTATCAAAAATTTAGACGTGAGCACATACACTAGTAGGTTCAGTGGCACCTTTGTTAAAGGCAGGCCAACAACTTGGTTGCTGGGCTAAGAACCGGTCATCGATCTGGTAGTAGAGAGATAACACTAAGCACAAGATGAAACCTCGGAGTACAAAAGCCAACTTCAAACCAGAAAACCAATAACTAATGGGTGCTTTTTAAGCACAAGATGAACTCCATGCCTAGGTTAGTAGTACAAAGTTGACAAACGCAACCATGGCGATCAAAGGAGAGCACCGCACAATCTAAACTAAGTAAGTCCAAACATCAAAGCAAAGCTAAAAACCGAAGTGGTTTTAAAAAACCAAAAAGTGGTTTTTTCACTTTTGTCCTTATTAATTTTTTTTTTTGGGTGCTTTTTCATCGATTTTGGCGAGTGCGAATCTAACAAGTATAAAATTATTCAAAAAATTAACTCCATGCCAAAATAGGTGGATTAGTATTTTGACTTTATTCAAAAAATTGAGTTTCGACATCCCACGCAACCATGGCGATCAAAGGAAGCACACCACACAATCTAAACTATTGGATTAAATCCAAACATCAAAGCAAATACTAAAACAAACGAAAACAAAAAAAACGAACTGATCAAAGCTGATACAACTAAGTTAACCCGAGAAAACCATTGTTGAGTCACACCGAGTCGCCCGAGTTACACCAAGTGAAGACGAGTCGCAGCTCAGGAGACAAACCAAACTCTAGACTCCGTAGCTGCCGTCTTCGGAATCAGGAGCCTTTATTCGTCGGAGGTGGCTCAGGTCGCCCTAGCATCAGCACAGAAAGCCTTTTACCCGAGAAAATTCAGGGAAAAAGATCAAAATCGATTTGAACCAAATAGGTAGGGAAAAAGAGACGTCGGTAGAAAGTGGCAGCTGCTGAATCAGCGGTGGGTGGTAGGGGGGGAAATGTGGGTGGAAAGGTGAGGTGGAAAGGTAGGAAGGCGGCGAGGATGAAGATATTCCATGTTGTGGGGCAAAAAATGGCGAGGTGAAATGAGGTAGGCAAGCAACATGGAAAGGATGAGGATATTCCAGGAGGGTCAAAATGCAAAACACACACACACACACAACACAAAAAAACCAAGAGAGGGAGAAGAAGGGGGTGGTCGGGGGACAGCGGGGGGCGGTGGGGTTTTAGTTTTAGGGATAAAACCCTAGGAGATAAAACCCTAGGAGATACTCTCTATTGAAAAGAGGGAAACTCTAAAAAAGAGAGAGTGTATTTGTTTTATGTGTTTGTTTTTTGTGATTGCAAATACATGGGTCATACAATAGTTTTCTTTATGTATTTAAATTGAGAATTGAGATAATCTATACTTAGGGAAGACACGCCTAGATTAATTAGTTATAGAATCGAAGACGATCCATGCCTATCGAAGATAGGTTATGCCTGATTCTTAATTAAATGAATTCTCTTGGCGATGTCGCTAGGGCTTGAAGCTTTTGGCGAATCATTATCGTTTTGGTAGTTGATTTTCTAAACTGGTATACTTGTTTGGTTATGAAGTTAGGGTAGATTCGAAACCCTAGACCTTTTCCATATTATTTGCCTCGCCATCTTTTTATCTTTTAATCACTTGCATTAATTTAGAATAAGCAAAACTCTAATTACTTTTTCTTGAATTAAATTAACAATCGATTTATAAAATAACACAACTTAGCCTCTTGATCCATGTGGTACAATACCTGAATTTAACCATTATTCTATTTGAATTGAGGTTTAACTAGTCTTAATTATTTATTTTTGGTGTAAATTAAAAACAACCTACCAGTTATTCTTGACTCACAAGCAAAAAGTATACACAAACTTTGGAGAGCGAAATCTTTTTTTACTACAAACTGTGTTGTAACTGCAAGTCTGCAATCAACAACAATGTCGAACTGTTTTTCCACCATCTTTCCTATAACTAATTGGTGTTAGGGAGGGTTTTAATTAGGTCTTTTATGACATTCGACATTGCACCCGCAAGTCTGTTTTTAGAGCTATCGTGGGGAGTAGCATTGTGTAACCAAACTCATGAGCGCAGTGGCGGAACCAGGATTTGGATGTGGGAGTGGCACCGTTCAATGGAAATCTAGTTTCATACTGTGGGGAAAATTTGAAGGAGAAAATTAAGTGTAAAGTCATGTAATTAGGCTTTGTCGTGGGCATGGTTTGTGAAAAAGAAATAAAGGCTTCAACTCTCTTATGGTATTAAAATATGAACATTACAGTATTAATTTTTCTTGATCCGAACCGACCATTCCATGAAATTTCAATTTTTACAGTAGTTGTACAAAGTATTAGTAGTTTTTTTGGCATACCGCAAATACCTAGTGGAACCACGTTAGTCTATGAAAAAAATTACGTGTTCTACGTGGCTCCGCTTGTTCCTCTAGTTCCAATTTTTTTTTTTTTATTTTGTTAAGTTTTCAACAAACCAAACGACAATCCCCTCTTATGTTTCGCCCCAAAATGGAAGCACTCTAGGCCCAATAATCCCCCCTCACGATGATGCTCCTACTATTCGAACCCATCATTTTTTTTTTTTTTTTTTTTGATCAAGAACCCATCATTTATTGACTTTAATATCATTTGTCAAACCGCTTTTCAACCATCCATACTGAAACAAATTGTTGTTAAGAGAGGGTTCAACTAAGCCTTTTATTGCTATCCTCATTGATGTACTAAGGGAAATTTCAACCCCAACCTCGTAATAGGCAAATTAAAGACAAAGAAAAGAAATGGAAAACAGTGAAATAAAATGGAAAAACCAAAAAATGGTAACATCACATTCAAAGGAATTTGAAATCTCATGAGCAATGCGACATGGACCTACTTTATTGACGATGTATCAATGCTGGACGGTGGTACAAGATGTGCTCCCCGGCCCCGCTTCCGCTTGATTTAGGGATGACAATTTTCCTCTCGCATCCTCACCTTTGACATTTCGTCCTGAGCTTAGCACGTATTCCTCAAACCGATAAAGCAAACGGGGTGGGGACAGCGTAATATATACTTCTCTTATCTGTTATTATTCGACCCGTCCCGAATTATACTCGCAAATATTTTTGTATCTATGTAGATTCTATATATTTAGATATAATGAAATTAAAATACTAAATGATAAATTAAAATTTAGTTTCTCTCCTCTTCATTTCTTATTTTTTATCATTCACAATTCAATAATCTTGTTTGTTCAGCCAAATCTCTCTCAAGAAAACAAATTTAATGCAAATTACAACACAGAACGGAAACCTGAGATCCCACACCTTCTTGATATTTTTGTCTCTAGCACAGATGGATGATATTTTTAAAATCATGGAAAGCTTCCTTGGCAATATCCTATCTCAATTTTGAGTTCCCAACCTTTTTATTTATTATTATACTTTGACTGCTTTTATCTTTTATTCGAACAAAAGTTTCCACTAGGGAAAAAACGGAGAAACAACTTTTTACTGCAACATCAACTCATTTTTGTCCAAATTGGTTTAATAAATTACTCGAGCAGTTTAATGTTTAAAATATTTTTTAGAGTCATTGAAAAAAATCAGTTCAATTGAATATCTGTAAGAGAGCTTAATAAAATTATTGAATTTTTGGTTCTTGAATTGCAAGGAACGAAAATCGAATGGATTGATCAAGTTGATACCGATATTCGATTGAGTTGATTTATTATAGGAATTAAAAAAATACTTTGAATAAATTAATGGCTTGAATCATGTTGGGGGTCTGATCCCCCTTTTAAGGCGGCACCCACTTGTATATTGGGTTCAGGTGATGTGGTGTAGACTTCGTGAATACTTTCTAATTGATTGGGCCTACGTTCACATGGGAAGAACCTCAGGCGAATTAGACTCCCAACATGTGATATCAGAGCCGATGCCTGACGATCTTTGGGCAAGCTCTCCTGGAGCATCAATGTTGGCGAGCTTGCTCAAAAAACTCATCGTAGCGGATCCTAGTGACTCTCGATGGAGCAAGGTCCATGCGGCATGGTGGAGTGCAGCAAGGTGTCTCCGGATGGAGTAAGGTGGATTGCTCGGTTGAGTTGATACGCTAAACTCCGAGGTTAAAATTGATTTTGGAGAGTAAAAGATCATGGATTAAGGGGGAGCTAGGCCCGATGATGGTTCACACATGAGGGGGAGATCGTTATGAACATGTGTGAAATGTTGTCTTTCACATTGGATAAAATAAAAAAAGTGTTGAACCTCAATGTACAATTGAATTGAGTGACTCATCACTTACAAAGTTTAATCTTTGGATATGGATCATTCAATATATGTTGGGTCTAATCGAGGGGGTGTGGATTCAGTGAATACCCCCAACGGATTGGAGCTATGCGCATGAGAAGAACCTCGTGTGAATCAAACTTACCACACGCCTTCGTTTACTAACCACGGGCTTTCTTTTATCGTTAAGATCCAAAAGCGGCCAGTTGGGCAAAGTTGTTAGACTGGTCCATAAGAGCTGAAGCAAGAAAAACGACAGAAAGAACAAGAACATTTTTATGCGATGAGGTTGAACCAATCCTTCATGGAGCGGCCTATTATAGACCGATGCGAACATCACGAACTGTGGCGTACCAAAAGTAGCCACCACTCCTACCTGTCTCCGAACAAATTATTTATGTGGGAACCATCAGGGTCCCACCCAATCCTATGGGCTGCATAGAGGACATGTATATGTGATTCTGTGTCCCTATCTATCTATCTATCTACATTCTACACTAAGCACCTGTACCACACACACACACATACTCTTTCTTTCTTTTTTTTGGAAAAAAATGGAAAATCAATACAAAAATTTCACCTTAGCACTAATATCCATCTCCACTCTCTGTTGGTTTTACCACTTAAAAAAAATACTGTATATAAACTTTTAGACCTTCCCTCGCTTTCCCCTTTCGTTCAAACTTTCCGTCTTAATAAAATTTTCAAACACGACATGATATATGTGTCATCGAGTCATAAGCATAACTCGTACGTGCACATCTTACCTATAGCCTATTATTATTGAAAAGACCTCCATTACAAAATTGAATATTTGAATCCCGAAGTAACTTACACTGAAAAGAGGGCTTGAGGCTGTGGCTGAAGACTGAATAATTTATCAAACGCTTAAGTATTTATAAATGAGCTTTAATTTTTTGTCATCTAATAATTAGAATTACACGCAGACTAAAATATATATATTTTAGAATGCATTTATAAGGAAGACGAATGTACAAATTATTTTATAAGCACATAATATAAAGAAATTCCATATGACCGAATAATAATTATACTGGTGGACTTGGAGTTAAAATTGTATGAGGCAGGGTGCACGTAGATGATTCTCAACTGTTTTTGTCTCCCATATATATGCAAAAATAACTATACTTACAACTACATCCGTATATATCTATACTCAAGTCTTCGTTTTATTGACACCCTTACATGTTTGCAAACGTCCGAAATTAGGTTTTATCGAAAAATGCTCGGATGAAGCCCTTCCCGGTATTTTTTTGCCCATTTCCATTAATGGAACCTTAAAAACATGTTTTAAAAACATCCAACAGTTCGGATCCATTCAAAAACGACCGGGAACTCAAAATTTTACTGGGATTAGGGCCCACTTTGATAGCTGTGTCTTTTGCCGATAAATGGATAATTATTTGTATATCTATATACTCAATCCTCTTCATTTTTAATTGACAACCAATGCTACATGTTTGCAAACGTTTAATGTACTTGAGTCTTGTAAACATCGTGTATGATTTAAGTGTATCGAACAGTTCTGGACACATTTATCTCGGAATATCTTTTGTACGTAGCAATGGACATTCCACAATTCATTTCATTAATGGACCTTTACCAAGTCCGAGACAAATAGAGTCCGACGCTTGGAGGAATTCAAAAAGCGACCGCTTAGGACTCCCAAAAATTTTACTGTAATTTTTTTATAAATTAGGGCCCACTTTGATAGCTGATAGTTATCTCACTTTTGCATATAAATGTATTTAATTATTTGTTTTATGATGACTCTAGCTTGGGAATAGCCTAGCAGGAGAAGACTTCTTGTTCTTTGTCACATCGAGGTTCGAATCCAGCGGATCTGCCTAATCATGATCAATCGATTTATTAATATATTACATCCGGTGACATTTGATTGTGATTGGAATTTTTAATAATAGCATTGGTGAAAGAATCAAATTTTTTATTTTAAAAGAATCAAGTTAGTGTTTTGGCACTTTATTCAAAAAAAATAAAAAAAAGTTAGTTTGTGAATTATTGATTTGTCTCAATAATAGGAATCTAAAGAGTACTAAATTATTAACCAAACTAAAATTTTTTTTGGATTCCTTTCGTCGAGACGAGCTGATAATCCACAAAAAAATAATCGATGCAAAACACCTAGAGCTCAAGATTGTGCCCATATTTTATGGATTAAGAGCTCGATATCAATTCGTTATCTAAATATATAACCGAGATTGGATATTTTAAGCCTCAAAAAAAAATTCAAACGAAGTGTGAATACGTTACTGCCAGACTCGTTCAACTTTCTTTTTTTTTTGGTAAGTATTCAAATTAACTATCGTTTTCCCTTGCCAGTTATTCTTGGGGCCACCTTATCCTACGTGTAAGCATATGAAACGGTTGTGGGAGAGGCTATTGGCCGGGATTATCATTATCAAAAAAAAAAAAATTTGCGTCATAAACTAATCAAACTTTAACAAATATTTAAACTCATCAAGATTTCAGATTAAAAAAAAAAAAAAAAACATTCGATTGGCTCTTTTATTGGCCTATCTTTGAACCCGTTGGACATGGGTTGGTGGTTGCCTCGTGTTCTACGCAAATCTTACTTAACTTAAAGTGTTATTAAATTATATATAAGAGGGGATTAAGCAATACTTAAATTAACAGTAATTCTCTCATTTACCTAAAAAATCTGATTAGCAGTCTGTGGCTTCAAGTCATGCACATGAGAATGACCAATATTATATCAATTTTCAACCAATGAAATGACTTGCCGACTAAAAATTAGGGGGGACATTATATTTAAAAAAACATAAATGTCTTTGCCACAAAAAGAGGGCTTTCACTTTCCATAACTTTTTGACTAATCATGTATTTAATTTTCAAATCACAAACCCCATTTTCTTTAATGATGATTAAGAGGATCTTGAGATTGTGGTTGAGAAATGAACACATCTCCAATGGGGCTTTGGTGTTTTGGAAGGTAGAACAAGGAATTACCTAAGTAGGATTATTGATCATGTGGGTTGTTAGGGGATGACTGATTAGGGAGGCAGTGCTGGTGAGGTTAGGGGGAAGTTATTGACAAAGTTTTGTTTGGAACATGCATGACCTTTTGGAGTCTAAATCTTGTGCATGTCTTCGATCTCCTTTTGGTTGGATGGTTATTTTGTATTTTTTCCAAAAGCTATACTAACAAAATTTTGTCAATCGCCGAATAGTATGACCTAGGTAAACAGAAGCCACACGTACTATGCTGAGTTCTAAATTTATACAAGTAACTAGAAGCTAAGCACACATATATATATATATATTTCTGAATACGTGGATTAATGTGGTAGTGGAGTAGTTGGCTCGATTAATTTTACCACTTTTGCCCTAGTGGAACCGCCGATGCCAAGTTGTAAGTGGTGCATTAGCTAAGTTGGGTGAGGGCATTATTCGAAAGAAAAAGTAAACACAAACTTGGAAGGAAAAAAAAAAAAAAAAGGGACACCAAAAGGAATAGCCCATTTAGTTATTAGAATAGAAGTAGCCTTAATTTAAAGTACTAACTCATGAATGCTATATTAATGCTGTCAGAATGTAAAAATGGAGGGAGAGATTCGAAAGCTAATTGCTTGCTACATATTCAAAAATTAGGGTCTAAGTGGAGTCTATTTTAGAATGTATAATTAGCCTCATTTCTCATAAAATCAACGTGCTAAAATGCAAATTTCATAAAATCTAATGGCAAACCCAGCCTTAAAAGATTCGTTTGTTTGACGGGACTGAGAGTGAATGAATATATAATTTTACCAGTTTTCTAATCCAACCAAGCTAACAGTGATGAGATTCATAATACTACACCCGTCACGATATTACATATTCACGTTTTGTAGATTATATGTCCAACGTTCATTCTGGTAAAAAATTTAACCACACACACTAAATATATGATTCCGTTGGATAAATAGTTCAATCTGATGCCCATCTCCGATCAAATAAACAGGTACTACGAGAATTAACATGATTGATTCTTGTTTCAGAGGGTTAACACATTTGAGATAAATTTTATAGGAGGTGTGACTTTGCAACAGGGTGACATCAATATGGCAAGAGCATGATACCAATTCATGTTGCACAAGATGATTTGTTAATTGGATGGAAGTCTTTGCAATATTCTTTCTTATAATTAAGATTTAAGATAATATATGTACAGTCTCGTTTGGCTCACGGAAGCAGTTTCTTATCACATATGGTAGGAAGGAAACATGAATGATTAATTGGTTACAGACTCTTGAATAACATACTATAATGTATATATAGATACATTTAGTTATATATATATGCATGCATAACGCATACCCATAGAGTAAAGATATATGTAGATATCAAAACATATATACGTATGTCATCTATTTCTACATTTGCAAGTTTCATCATGGATGATGACATGATGAGCATATCAAAACATGATTGAAATTAACATACCATTGGCAAGTGGTGGCTAGTTTATGCATGCGGTAGAACTCTTGGATGCCACACACTGTATTCTGAGACTGAGTCTCATTCCCCCCTCCCCAAGATAATAGATTAGGAATTGCGAATGACAAAAAAAAAAAAAAATTGACATTCCATTGATGCCTTAAACTAATGATAAATAGCGGTGGTAAATTGAACACCCAAGAGAAAAAACAAATTAGAATACATGTGATATTTTTTGTTTTTATTGTTGTTGAGCCCTTCTTGAACACCTAACACAAAATTATTTGAACACTCTACCCCAAAATGTTTGACCACTCAACCCTAAAATATTTGAACACCCTAAGAAAAAAATGAGTCCACAAATCAACCTAATATATATAAACAACCCAATTAGCCCATAACAAAATCAAAATAGAAAAGAGAAGACAAAGGAAAAGGAAAATTTAAAAGAGAACAAAACGAGGATCAAATGTTAACTTGATTTTGAGGTTTTCGTCGACGATTAATACTCGGCATGATTCAAGAGGATGAACAATCAACAGATCGCAAAGCTCAAGCTCATTCTACTAAGAAACTGATGCTATCTTTTAAATTTGCCTTTAGCTTACACTTAGTAAAAATTGTCAAGGGGGATCACAAATGAGTTGTCCATTGCACTACAAAAGAAGACAAAAAAATGTTATGTCACTTGTTGAAATCTCTAAGCAACGATTGCAAATGATAAGAGATGATGGGTGAAATTCTTTATTGACCGAGGTGACTCGTTGAGCTATTTTGTACAATCTTAGACATGCAACTTTAAAAGCTAAACAATCGTTTCACGGAGTTGCTACTTTGTATGGCTTGCTACCTTGAATCCTAGAAATTCATTTTCTGCTTTTGATACGAAAAAGTTGAACTCTACCCTTCTGACTTTTCTGAGGTGGACTTAATGGCATTGGACTTCAAAATTTCATTGTAGACGGGAGATCCAATGAAAAAATTTCAGAGCTCAATGGGATCGGTAATCTTGCTGCAAAGTTAGCGGAGACAGATAAGCATGCTATATATCGATCAGTCAATTTGCTTGTGACATTGGTATTTACATTCTTGTTGCCACTGCAACAGTTGAAAAAAGTTTTTCAGCAACGAAGTACCCAAAGAGCAATCTGCGCGATCGATAGGAGATCAGTGGATGAATGAATGTTTGTTTGGTTATTTATATTGAGAATGTTTTATCTCATATCGTTGATAACGAGACTATTATGATATGAAAACTTGTCGAGGGCAACTGTATTAATATTCTATATATTTTGTTGTTTTCGGGTGGGATTGTTGATATCTAAGTTGTGGTTTCGAGAGTAGTAGAGATTTTCAAATACCCTTCCTAAAATTCCTAGAGCCGCCATTAGGATATATATTGTAGTAAGATACGTTAAAAAGAGTAAGGAGTTAATGACCTAGTTATAGGGTTATGGTGTAGTACATAAATTTCAGGATCCTAAACCATATAATATTGTTAATAGGGTGTAGTACAAAAATTTATGATATCATGAGTGGCATATTGAATATCTTAAGACTTTCGCAAAAATATTTTTCGGCGTAAGATAAATTTAAAGATATGAATAAGTTTTACCTCAACAACGTAAGCTTTTGTTGACATAAAAATACAGTTGGGATTGTGGATGATGTGCCGAAGTTCCTGCACTTAGAAGAAGATTTCGGGCGCATAAAAACACTTCCAAAACAGTGAGATGCATGTTCGGACACCACATGTGCGATACCCAATTTGCACCCAAAATCTTCACCTTAGTCAGCCTAACCAGCTGCCTTCGTTTTGACGAAATCATCTGGTCAAGCAAGAAAAGACCGCCTTCAGCCTTCGAGATGCGGCAAGGCTCCACCAATTTAATAGTGTATCCCCTTTTTTGAAAAAATCCCGGTTTTCGTTTTTTTGGAAAAAAAAATCTCCAATTCAAAAGTATTCAAATCCTAAGATACACATTGCGAATTTTAAGATATTGAGAATACTGTTGATACATCAAATTATGGGAAGCGGGGGCCCTATACCTCACTACAAGGACTCCGTACCCCAAATTGTGAGTCATGGATGACTTCAAAACCCATTGTATGGTGCTACGTTATCAGACGAAGACCAATTGTAGACAACATTTTTAGATATTTCCACCAATGTTTATTCGATTGGATCCGTAACATAACTAAATAAAAATGAGACCCATTGCGGTTTTGTTTGACAATCTGAGCATTTTATTTTTTAGACGTAGATGTGTAAAAATCATTCATGGAAAAAATCAGTATGGTCTGAAATCCAAAAGCAACAATTTCGGGCCTCCAAAATTGGGGCCCATTTCAATGTAAGGTAACCATGCATAAAAAACCCTTTTTAAAAAAGCACACAATTTATTTTTGGCCTCCAAAATATTATGTCTTTTGGGGCCCATTTCAATGTAAGGTAACCATGCATAAAATATAGTATGTTCCTACTTTAAGCTTTGGTTTAGTGGTTGCTATTCGAAGATCCCAAGCTATATGCTCACGCCTTACAGATTTTAAAATTGCATCAGACCCCCATTGGTTTGTTGTGTTACCATTTTTTGCACAAATTATGCCATCATGGTTAAAATATGAAGCAAACTACTCGTATCATATTTTCTTCAAAAACTTTTGCAATCATATATTTTAACGTTTATAGTAACTTACAATTAAGCCCTTTTAGTTTGAACTTTTGTACGTATTTTTTTTTTATACTTTCTTAGTTTTTTTAAAGATTTGTATTGAGAGTTCACTTTGGCCCCCAAGCTATTTGGGCCGGCACTGTGACAAGGACTTGCTCAAATTTGTTTTAAGAGCGGTGGACGATTAGACTCTAAGAGTTCATTCCTCGTAAGGAAAATATAGTTCGTTTCAAACAGCTACCGATGTAGCATAAATTTGATTTTTTTGCGTGGATGATGTACACATTGAGACATACGAGGATCGACCGTCAAATGATCATGTTCTCATTTTACTGTCTCACGAAAAATCACATGAGATTGCATCGTGAGATAATTAACAATCAATTCAATTCAACATCACTCTATGCCATATTGCCATGTCTTTATTTCTATCTAGTTAATAAAGAAAGCAATCTCAACCACCTGGTGCACTATTTTGCTGTTCTTTCACAGGCTGTCGATTGAGAGTCCTTTCATTCTCCATTGACACCTTAACTATGACAAAGATCAGGCTCAAACCATCAATTTCCATCCTGAATTATGGGCTTTCTATGGCTGCATGAACTGTCCCAAATCAAAAACCCAAAACGTTCGAAAATTCATTCGTTAAACCGAGATGTTCGTTGAATGGCTGAGATAGAGAGAGGGATTACCATTTAAAATCCCTGAATTTCTAGAACACAGTGGAAATAGCACCTGGCTTAAAGTTTTTGACCTTTGCATTATCAAATTAAGGGTAAGAATACAACCTTTTCTTTTCTCTAATTGACTAAACAACTAACATAAAAACAACAAAGGTAACATGATGGTAAAAGCTATTGGACACTAATGTACAACAATTCCATATGAATTATTGCCACTAACGGCTGTACCTGGGAGGTGGTGGATTTCTGCTTGCTCCCTGATCTAATGCTGAAAACTGAGCATCTACCTGTTGAGGATGAATATACCCGTCTCTCCCACTGCTCGGGTTCACCCGAGGGACCCAAGTAGCACTAGCACGGTAACTATGATAATTGGGAGCTCCATACTGTTGGTAGCTCCCACAGTTGTTGTATCCACCCTGTTGGTGAAATTGGGCTCTATTTGGAATGGGAGTATGGACCCCACGAAGAGCCGGGCCTTGTCCAGGATAACTGTTTCCATCGTATTGTTGAAATCGCTGTGAATATCCACCTTGTTCTTGAAACTGGGGCCTACTCGGCACGGGATGTTGGACTCCAACATGCGGAGGGCCTTGCCTGGGGTACCTGTTTCTACCATATTGTTGGAATCCTGGTGAATAATCTCTATTTTGGTCAGTAGGTCTACGATTGTTCTTTTCGTGCCAAGAATGGTAGCCACTGTATTCATCATGAGAAACTAAGGAAGCACGCGGACGGTGGTAAGTCTGGTCGACCTGATTTCGGACTGGAGAGGGATTTGGTGGCCAGTGGTGACCATTGGAAGTTTGAGGATGATAGCCGGTCCTTGGTGGCACCACCCTGTTGCGTTCGTTATCATGGTATCTGTTATTTTGATGGGAGGATAAAGGTGGGCCACGGGGCTGATTGCTAAAACCGTTCCGATCGGTCCTCAATTGTAAGCTATTTACTACAAGTCGACGTGAAGCCTCACCAAGCTGCCGACCTGAAATAGTTCCATTGGGGAGGTGCCTGAAAGCAAAGAAACAAACGAAAACAGCAAGATTTAATAGCATAACAAGCCACAATGTCAGTAACAAAGGAAAAGATAGCTTACTAGAATCGGGCACTAAAATTATAAAGGCAAAGTTTGGTTACCTTCCATTTTCCCACGGCCTCTTTCCAGAATCCTCATGCCATAAAGGAGGCCCAGCTTTTGGATCCCCCATCGTAACAGTCTAGAAAAAAATGAGAGAAAGAGTTTATTCAGCTCAAGGTAGAACCACATACTAATGATGTACGGCCACACAATACCATTCCAATAGAACCCATATAATAGCTTAGAGTACACAAATTTACAAACCCACCCACCACAATGCCCGGAAACATGTGGGAACAAATGCGGGACAGTTCAAAGGTTCCCAGCAGCTCATGTGTTTCTACTGATGGGAACATCATAAGAACGTCCCTTTGTTTTGTCAAGTGTCAACAGCCAAAAGCTTTTATCATGATTCACAAGAACCAACTCCAACATGCTAATGTAACATCCGGCGCCCCAGTCATAGCAGGCTACTATACTATGTATTACAGTAATGAATATGCCCATAAAAATGACTATGGATGATAGAAGAGGAAAGAAGTTGATCAGCAAACAACGATAGAGTTATTATTTTGAACACAACTCCTAGTTCATATTAAATGGCTTAAACTATTTGGCCAATCTGCCAAGCTAGAGTATGCACAAAATGTGAAAGCATTTGGCAGATGGTGCTATTTGCTTCCTCCCGCTACGTAGGTTAAGATGGCCGAATCACGAAAACTGTCTCCCCCATCCCTACTTCCATTTCAAACATACCATTAGTTCTTATCTCATACTACAGCTCTAATATCGAACATTAGTGGGCATTTTTGTTCCTCTATACATTGGTTGACTACGCGTGATTTATAATGTGTGTGGTATCTTCTATTGATCAAACAATGTTACAGAAAATAAAAAGTCGACAGGCATAAGGGTTTTCAAAAGGGTACACTGCAAAAGCAAAAACTTATGCATCTACCCAATAGCTGCCCTATATAGGGTATATGTGCCAATGGAACTGAAAGGAATCTTGATGAAAGGAACATTATAACATACCTTCTCTGGATATATAACTCCTGCTGGTGGACAAGCAATGTGTTTGTGAGCATCTGGATGTCTGTAAACAGCAGTTCTGGAATGGCAAAGGGGAAAGTGAAGTCAATACAACATCTCTTGGATACGTGCTAAATTCAAGGAACCAATACAAGATCATATTGATAACATGTTAGCTTACATGACTTGATTGTTCATAACATCTTCCATTCCACCAACAGGTGACCTGAAAATTGTGGGGCAAGGATCTCCAGCACAAAGGGATATATAACCGTTCATCCCATCACTGCACGCACCGCAAAATAAAATCAGAAAATAGTATTTAGGATGCATAGGCTTCCACATGAAAATGATTTAGGTGGCTACCCAAGAGAAAATACTTTCTAAGCAGAAGTGAGCAATAACGTTATGAGCTGGTTTGGGTATTATAGTATACAACTTCAATATGTTTTGTTCTCTCATGGAATACTGGATTTGAAGCAATATGAATCGCCGCTTGATTATCACAATACATAGGAATAGGTAACTCCACATCAAAACCTAACTCCTTGAGTAAAGCTCTCAACCACACAATCTCACAAGATGTGTGTGCCATGGCTCGATACTCTGCTTCTGCGCTAGACCTTGCGACCACCGTTTGTTTCTTGCTTTTCCATGTGACTAAATTGCCTCCAACAAAAGTACAGTACCCAGTAGTGGACCGTCTATCAGATGGTGATCCTGCCCAATCAGCGTCAGTAAATGCTTCAACACGCAAATGACCATTAGTCCGATAAAACAAACCACGTCCAGGATGAGCCTTAAGATATTTCACAATACGAAGACAAGCTTCCCAATGTGGAAGACGAGGAGCTGACATAAACTGACTCACCATACTTACAGCGAAAGAGATATCAGGACGTGTATTGGTAAGGTAATTCAACTTACCAACTAAGCGACGATACCGGTCTGGATGAGGAAATATCTCCCCCTGATCAACACAAAGTTTCACATTAGGATCCAGTGGGGTCTCCACAGGTTTTGCTCCCAATAAACCTGTCTCCTTTAGAATATCCAATGCATACTTCCGTTGGGACAAACTAATTCCATCCTTGGATCTTGCTACCTCAATACCCAAAAAATACCGTAGCTTACCCAAATCTTTAGTATGGGCATCATTTGTAAAAGCTGCTTCAACTCATCAATACCTTTCGATCATCTCGTAATAATGATATCATCGACATACACAATCAATACGATTTTCCCACGCTCCGATCAAGAGAGAAAACGAGTGATCCGAATGGGATCGACGCATACCAAAGCTGCAGACAACATCACTAAACCGACCAAACCAAGCTCGGGGATTGCTTGAGACCATATAAAGCTTTGCGAAGACGACAAACCCGAGAACGCTCCCCCGAGCAACAAACCCGGAGGTTGCTCCATATAGACCTCCTCATGGATCACCATGTAAGAAGGCATTCTTGACATCCAATTGAAATAAAGGCCAACCTAGATTAGCAAAGCAAGAGAAATAAGAATCCGAAAGAGTTGATCTTGGGGCGGGAAAAAGTCTCTGCATAATCAACCCCATATGTCTGCGTATAGCCTTTGGCCACAAGGCGGGCCTTATACCGCTCAATAGTCCCATCCGGATGATACTTGACAGTGAATACCCAACGACAGCCAACAGTAGTTTTACCAGCAGGAAGAGAAACCAACTCCCAAGTGCCATTATGATGAAGAGAAGACATCTCATCCTCCATTGCTTTCCGCCACTCAGACACAGATAAGGCCTCCTGAACAGTGTTAGGAACAAAAACGGAAGAAACCGAAGTAGTAAAAGCACGAAGGGATGGTGACAGATGGTTATATGAAACAAACTGAGCAATAGGATGTATAGTGCACGACCGAATACCTTTACGATGGGCGATAGGACGATCAAGATCATCTGGATCCCGCAACGGAGGAGAAGACGGAGCGGTGGGCGAAGGTGGGCCTGTTTGCTCAGATGGCTCAGGTTGAGATGGCACTGGTGGCTCAGGCTGAGATGACACTAGTTGAGATGGTACTGGTGGAACTTTAGGACGACGAACATATACCTGCAAAGGTTTTGGTGGAGGAAGACCAGTATCTGACGGGACAGCTATAGGAAACACAGATTCAGATGCAAACCGATCATTTGGATTAGCAGGCTCTGAATAAAACGGGAGTGACTCATTAAATGTGACATCAGCACACACAAAATGACGACGTAAAGATGGAGAATAACACTTATACCCTTTCTGAGTCCGTGAGTAACCAAGAAAAATGCACTTAATGGAACGAGGGTCAAGTTTGCTCTGGTCAGGATCCAGAGCATGAACATAACACGTGCACCCAAAAATCCGAAGGGGTAATGAATGAAGGGGACGACAGGGAAACAATACCTCATGGGGTATTTGACCTTTAAGAACAGTAGAGGGCATACGATTAATCAAATAACAAGCAGTAAGAACTGCATCACTCCAATAAGACTTAGGAACTTGCATTTGAAATAACATTGCACGCATAACTTCTGATAAATGTCGAATCTTGCGTTCGGCAACTCCATTTTGTTGTGGAGTCCGAGCACAAGAGGACTGGTGGATAATACCGTGATCATCAAAGAACTGAGAAAGAGTATTTTTAAAATATTCACGGGCATTATCAGAACGAAATATGCGAATGCAAGTATCAAACTGGGTTTTAATTTCCATATAAAATGATGTAAAAATGGAAGATAATTCGGACCTTTTTTTCATGAGATAAAGGTAGGTAACGCGAGAAAAATCATCAACAAAAAAATATAATACGAAAGCCAAAAATATTAGGAACATGCATTGGACCCCAAATATCATAATGAACTAACTCAAAAGGACGTGACGCACGATTCTCAACCCTAGGATAAAATGACACTCTATGATGTTTGCTAAACTCACAGACTTCACAAGGCAAAGCATCCACACGGCTACATGAGGGTACTAGCTTTTTAAGGTTCTCAGTGATGGATGACCAAGACGACAATGATGTTGATATGGTGACACGATGGTCGAAGAAAGCAATGAGCTAGGGTGAACATCATCGGTAAAGTAATCTGAGGCCACCACGTTCAACACCGCCACCAATCTTCCTCCCCGTCTTGAGATCCTGAAAAACACACAACCATTAGGGAAGAATGTGACTGAGCAATTCAAAGACTTGGTAAGTTTACTAACAGACATAAGATTTAATGGAAAACGAGGAACTTGCAGTACGGAGTCCAAAGTAAGAGAGGAAGTAACATGAACAAAACCCAAACCAGTAACATTGGTAGTAGAACCATCAACTAAGATAACACGAGATGGTTTACCAAGAGACTGACGACCGGAGAGAATGGAAGGAGTACCAGTCATATGATCAGATGCACCAGAATCAATAACCCAATGATTAGAAGAATGAGAAGACGCTATGCAAGCAATGGAGGAACCTGTCTGAGATAACGTAGCAATGGAAGAATTTGTCTGAAGTGACAGTAGGCGTTGGTACTGTTGATACTCCTTTGCTGAGATAGTCACCCTACTGTTGGCAGAAGAATGAGTAAACTGCCTAGCATCCTCATATATAGCAACCGGTTGAGCCTGGGGAAAACCATGAAGATCATAACAATACTTAACTATATGATTTGTACCCCCACAATAGGTACACTGTCGAGTACCATAATCAGAACTGTCACGACGAGAACTACCTCCCCCTGACATGCGACCACGACCATGGCTGGATGAAGGACCAGCAAAACGACCATAACTAGAAATAGATTTGGAACCAGTACCGGGGTCCATCATAAACACACTGAATAGCCAAGATAGAACTAGATAGATCAACAATCAACCAACCATACAGTAACGGAACAACCGAACAATCGACGGAACAACTATTAGGTCTCAACCACAACCACCATAAACTGAAAATCAGCCATAGAGTCTGCAGCTAACAAATCACCGAAACAAACAAATATCATAAAAGAGGAAAGCCCAATAATGTCAACAGTACCAAGTCAGGGCCAACCAATCAGAACCTCCAATCAATCAACAAACTACTCAACTTCGTCTCTTGACCACTGTATGAACTCAACAACCACCAACCACTAACCACCAATGAACAGATCAATGACTCAACAACTTCCACCAAACTGCTGAGCAAAACATGCCCCAAACTACTACCGATACTATTGATTAGCATACACCAACAACCCAAGCACTTTTTTTTTTTTTTCCACCAACCACAACTGATGGAGAACACCAATCAATGAGCGAAATAGGCATTAATAAACTGAGATGAAGATCGATACCTCATAAAACAGCGAAGAAATCACGAGATTAAGAGATGTATACTCAACCAGCCCGACTACCAATCCAGAGTTTGGACAAAATTGAACAGAAACTGGGCAGCGTAACCACTTATCTGACAGCTGACGGGAACTTCCGAGTACCAACACGAACTGAAACAGCAACTTCGACTACTATTAAGAGACTTCGAAATCTATCCAGTGTATACTAGTGTATATACGAACTGATTAAGAAACCAACAATGTCGGATTTGGGCTTTGAAGATACATAAGGGTTGATTTCGAACTGGGTTATGAGTTTCGAACTTGGAGATGGGTTATGGGTTGATTTCGAACTGGGTTAAGGGTTGATTTATGGTTCTGAAGATGGTACGAGGATCGATTAAGGGTTTTCTGGGTTGTATGAGGATCGATTGGTGTAGGATAGGGTTTCGGGATTGATAGGGTTTCGATTGGAGGGTCGATTTTGGGTTTATTTGGGACTGCTACAGTACACGCGAGCACTGTTCACGATTGCTACAGTGCATGCGAGCACTGTTCACGGCTGCTACAGTGGTGGGTGACGTGTTAGGGTTAGATGGATCTAAGATGGATTCGTATCACGCTCTGATACCATGTTGTTTGAGAGAGAGAGAGAGAAGTGTAGGGTGTTAATTAACCCTAACACGCGAGAATATTATTTATATAGTTAAGCAACACGTTACACAACTTAGATAAGCAATGTGGGACAATACGCACTATTCTAACAAAGATCAGGATTCGACATGACGAAATCGAATGAAATATAGGCCGAGGAATGACTTCGGGAGACACACGAGGAATAGAGAAATATATAAAACAAAAATAGTCATCCTACTAGGCAAAACAGCACTTGCCAGAGCTGGGGGTGGAGCCTTTTCTTTCCATAATGCTAAGTGTATTCGAGACTAGTTTGAGAATTTACTAATATGCTCGCCAAAGCTACTTCATAGTAGAAACTAATTTCATCAATAATATCCTGTTAACATCACTAATTGTTCACATGATCGGAGAGAAAAGCAGTCATTATGACATCATTGGCATGAACTAGCGAACCACAAACCTGGCCCTTGGATCAAGTTGCTCCTTGATTTCAGCTCGTTCCTCATTTGTCAACAGCTTGCAACGGTCATTCAGAGACATTATGTAAGGAGATAAAGGTTGAGACAATGCCACGTAAAGCATGTCAAACATCATGCTATTTCTTCGCACTTCTTCCTCCTGTAGAGAAAAATCGTGCTTAATAAGCAAAATTATCAAGCAAAAGCAATTGGTACGAGCACATATAAGCAGCTGACTTTAACCGTACCGTCAAAGTATGTTCAACTTTTGCAACCTCTGCAAGTAGACGGGCTTCATCAATGAAAGGTAACTTGGCCACGCCCTTTACAACAATGAAAAGACAGGCAAAATGTCAAAGTATAAGAAACAAACAGTAATCTCCCAAAAGCAATAATTTTCACAAGCAAAAGCAAGATGATAGAATGAAAACAAACCTGCCAAGCATACCGCTTTCCATTCATGTCGACTTCAAAATCTAATAAACATCATGGAAGTAAATAGCAATTGTATCATTTTTCTACTCAACTACAAAAATCCGTTCCATCAGGCAATATCCTTAGTAAATCTTACCAGTTGGATAAAAATCTATAATAGGTGAATTTGGATCAGTCATCAATCTCCTATAATGCTCTGGAAGAGCATGAGCGCTGCAAAAAATCCAGTTAGAACTATAACGAGAGAAACTTCCAGCAGAACTAAAAGAAGAAAAAAGAGTGGCCAGTGGAACCTTGCAGCGGGGAAAACCCCCAACAGCTGATTGAATGGCTTGAATGGGGAACCCAGTTCAAAGCTTATGCTGAGCTCGCCCAGATCCTTGAGATCTGATGCAAATGGTGCATAATGATAAGGATAAAACCTGCCAAAAAAACGATTAAAAGCTACACCCTTTTTCCTTTTCTTTTTTGCGAAGATGCAAAAGTACGAAAAAAATTATCATGGAGAGCGAGAATGTGCGGGTACTAATACCCAAAGGAAATCTAAGCTACCGAAACGATGCGCCCTCACCATTGAGGGTGAAAGGAATAAAACAGGAAGGAAAAAGGAAAAAAACTACAAAGAAACAAACATCCAATCTCATGAAGTAGCCACCCTATTCCACCAGAAAGAACATTCAACTTAATATATAGCCTGAACTCATGCAATTGTAGACAGTGGGTGCACATCTATCTGAATCATAAGTGTCATTTACATGCAATCCAATGAACGAAAAAAACAAGAAGCTAATAAGAGATAAGAGGAACGAGTCGAGCCCAGGGACTGATATTTGGCACTTCACCCAATTAGATGCGTCAATGCATAATATCTGTCAAAACAAACGTATCTCAGACCGATGAAGTACAAAGAATCACCTAGGTTAATATGTCAATTTTTCATGCAGCCACAGTGATGTACAGAGATCGTGATACATAAGTACATGGAATTAGAGGTAGGGGAAGCAGGAGTGACAATGACAAGTTAAAAGAAAAAATATTGTCCAGAATAGAGGGGGAAAATTACCATTGCCAGGAACAAACCCCTTCATAGTAATAGTGCATCACCCAACACAGACCTTCGGTATACCGCAAAACCTACGAAGGGAACGATGGGAACTTCTATTAGCCCCTTTAATACAAAGAACATAACTTTGACTAGCTTCACATAGATGAACTTGAATAAGAGCTGCACAAGTACATAACAAAGAGACACTACAAACAAATTGCATAATCTGCTGAGGCGTGTGGAACTGAAGTGCAATGTTGGTTCCATCTAAGTACAGTTATACAGAAGACGACGTGCCTGGGGCGCGGATGGCTATGTCCAAAACATAAATATTACGTCGAACCCTAAGTCACATAGTTTGTGAGAGTGTGAGTGCACGAGTGCGAGAGTGGGAGCACGAAAGCGTCATTTCTTAGAAGACTTGGAATTGAGAGCGTCCTTGAGCGTTTATATATAATAACATAAATCTTTATTTTAGTAAATTTGTTAGTGATATAAATGTCTTTTTTTCATTTGTTTTATTATGCTCTGTAAAGAAAATATACTCCTATATTTTAATAGATGTATGCATAGTCCTGTCATGAGCATCAAAACTTGGGAGACTTGAGTTGGATGTGAGAATTGAAGGCTTTGGATGTGGATTTCACTCTCTCCCTTTTACGATTAAGTGTTCTACACATGCACCAATGCCGCGTGATGTCTTCAGATACACTGGTACCAAGGTAGGCTTGTGTCAGTTCACGTGCTTGGCTCAGACATTGGACCTATTCATGTCTATTAACTGTGGGAGTGCATGGAATCAGAAAAATCCGCTGGAGCATGATCTCAATCTGCAAACTATACAAAATCAATTTGCAAACTAACCTCAATTTTGCACTGGATTCGAGAATCCGCACACCAGATTGCAGTCCGCCACCCAATATAGGCGAACTGTGTGACTAAGGTTGAGCCATATTTTCAGACAAAATAATCATTTGATGCTTCCAAAAAAAAGTAGTAAAAAACCAACAAAAAAAAGAGGACATTTTTCTTCTTTTTCATCTCCATCGTCGCTCATCTTGCTTCGTCCACCTCCAAAACACTGCCCAAAATTCGCCGGGATACACAGTTTCCTGATGAGAATCAGGATGAGGCAATGGCGGTTGGAGCGAAAAAAAGGTAAGAGAGGAGGTTCAACAGAATATAAGGAAAGCTTGGGCACACCAAATTTGAGCTATTTGAACACAACTGAAGGGTCATTCTCCTAGTGTTCTATCGCCATAATCTTGTCCAATTATGCATCGGTTGTTGACTTACCCAGTTCTTTAACCACTTCAAATCATATTGACTCGCCAAATGATGATCCAGAACAAAATAGTTTCTTAAATGGAAGGAAATATTCTCAGATTTTCACAACTCGAGCATATATAGAGAAAAGAAAGTGAGACCCACTTTCTAGTTTCTAGAGAGTGAGAAGAGAGAATTAGCATAACATGTTGCAACATGTTGGGAACAAAATGAGAGAAAGAGGTTCAGAAAGAGAAAGGAAATTGGAAGTTGTATTGAGAACGAGAAATCAGTGAAGACGTATTTCCAAGATGGTTATACCGTTATAATACTCACAAAGTGGGATAATGTTTGGAATCTTTGGATATATAAGATTGTTTTATATATAACGGTTTAGTTCAGAAAAGAGGATAAAGCGGCATAGGAAAGTGTCTGACTGACTTTTAGTCCACAAAGCATAAGGGGGTTACGTGGCTATTCCAAACGGTAGGGAGGATAATATGCAAAAGGCTCAAACCATGAGGGGATAAAGTGAATGCATGTACATATACTAACTTAAACAACTTCAATATGAGGAGGCAGACGCCCATAGATATGATGGGAGGAACCCTCTACAGGGTAATAAGGTGACTAAAAGAGGAAGCCTTCAACCAGCCACTTCATCTTCCATTAAATGTTTCAATGATTTAAGGACCAAGGATGAAAGAGTCCCTTGCAGCCTCGCAAACTAAAACATAATGAGGCATCATGTAGCTGAGGTGGTCGAAATATTGCACTTCCTAGGATTTAGGACCACTACTTCAAGCCACCATGCACTAGGCCTACTGAGGAAAGCTCTTTCAAAGGTCCCGCTCAGCTTTAAGGTGAAAGTGATGCTAGATTTGTATTACAGTACACAAAAATAACCAACCAAAGTAATGAAGGCTCCTAAGTAGGTGGTGTAGGGAAATATAAACGTCAAACTGAGTTGACACCAATCCATTAATCTAACTCGAGTAAAAAAAAAGCCATCAGCAAGCCCAATGACAACCATATCCATCAACATTTCTGACAGAATGCATCAAAAATATCGATTGAAATTTATTGTCCTCCTTGAAGGGGAATGGAATCAAGGGCAAAGAGTCCATCAGGAAGCAAGTTCCTTTACAAATTGAACTCAAAGGCATTAAGTTTGAAAAACTTACAACATCTTTGCGCATCCGTTCAAGTTCCTCAGGAAATTTTGCACTAAACTTTTCTTCATAGTACCTCTCTTTCCAGCCTGGGTCTCCCAATTTGATCTGAAGACAAAAAACGTTAAGATGATTCATTTGAAGCTACAGGAAATATAAACATCTTTTATTCATTCATCACAAATAATCTGCAAAGCAAAAGAACCAAAATAAATAGGGAAACAAAGATATGGAACCAATCAACAAGGATCTTGTTGATCAAACCTTGTCCTCATCTGGATTTTTGGAACTGAATACATCAGACTTCTCGCGAAGCAACTCCTTTAGCTTCGTTTTCAATTCTTCTTTGTTTTCATGTATCTGAGAACCAAAAAAGAGAATGAAAACTAGTAAGAAGCATGTCAACTAGGAATTCCAAACATAGTGACAATAAGAAGGGCGGTGGCTTTCTGTTATTTTGTCACACACATGGTCAACAGTAAAGACCAGGTGACAAACATACACTATTAAGTAGTCTCACACACTCAAAGCATAGCCCACAGACAATAAATACCAAAGAAGGGATAATGAATTTGAGTTGTACTGAAGGGCCTCTCCTAAAGCAGAAAAACGTACTTCTATTTCAAGACTATTCTCCGCCTCCACAACAGCAGCACCCACAGTAGCTCCAGATGACAAGCGTGCGCTTTTTCTAGCCCGGAAATAGATTTGTTCATCACCAGATGTCTCGGGCTTCTTATTACGAATGTCGAGGACCGATATATCCATAGTGACCTGCCCAAGTAAGTTTTCATTTCTAACAGCCGACGTGCTTGCTGCACCATCACTGAATCCCTTCTGTTGATATGGTGAAGGTGATGAAGCTGAAGCAAGACGAGAACCATGATAACGAGCAACAGGTACGATAGACTCGGGTTTAACTTGAGGCTCTGTATCATCTCCTCTTTTTGTTTGCGCCTTTTCCCGCTTGATTCTTTCAGCTTGCTTCTGAACATTGAAAGTAACACACAGATATCACCTTGTGGGCTTGTTGCAGGAGGGTGTTGAACACACGTTATACAGTCCCTACTTATGTCTCAAGAGGAAGACATGGTATATTTACTTGCAACTATCATGCAGTTTTTGTTTGTCTTTTTTGTTTTTTTTTTTTTTTTTCATTTATCACAAACTATCATGCAGTTGTCTGCACTAAATATTTACAAAAAATAACTCGAAGACCTATCAAGACTATGACATAAAACTTGTTTAGAACATACAGACTTAAAGAGTCAAACAACTTCCGAGTTCAGAGTTAGTGGAAGAAAAAAACATAGTATCCCTTAGAGTACTATTTAAATCAAAGCAACCACCCCAGATCCGTTCATAGACTTTTGAACAGGAAGAAATAATTCCCGACTTGAAATACAAGTATAGTACCGCATTTTATAAGATCGAGTATAGATCCCAATCCCATTATCCCACGAAAGTTAGCAGGTAACTCAGATGTCAGACAGCATTGAAATAACCATGATAAAGGAACTTACCCACAAATTTAACAGGATATGCATGAACTAACCACCAAATGTAACAGAGCTGGGTATACACAAAATAGATTTCCATTACCTATTAAGGATATTTCCAAACAGTAGAGAAGATCAAGGTATGTGCCTCCAAAACATGAATTAAGAAGTTAAATAACTATCACACAGAGACACAA
This sequence comes from Vaccinium myrtillus, assembly GCA_016920895.1. Lineage (NCBI taxonomy): Eukaryota > Viridiplantae > Streptophyta > Magnoliopsida > Ericales > Ericaceae > Vaccinium > Vaccinium myrtillus. The sequence goes on along the minus strand of CM029276.1, from coordinate 33,026,352 downwards.
TGTCACAATCATGTACGTTGTCCACCATAGAAAGATGATCATGACTTAGTAACTGTAACTGTACAAGTAGGTGTCAAAGGGAAGGACTAAACCTTTTTTATGTCAAATACACTGGGATACAACAAAATATTTAACCATTCCCTTCCATTGGCTAGCGTAAATATAGACCAATTCATCCATAATATTACATTTGATGCAGAATCCTGCAATAGGCTTGAAAAGTTAATCTGCTTACTCAGTGAGTGCCAGATAACAATGCTGGACACATATACACACGTTTACTCAAGTGTCAGAAATGGGTGCTTCATATATGTCAAAGAGTCCGGGTAACAAAGATGTAAATCGAGCAGAAGAAGATGATCATGTGAGTGGAAGAATAATACTAACCTGATGCAGCCGAGCTCTTTTCTGGAATATCTCATCCTCATATGATCCCACAACCTGAATGAAGTGCTCCACCCTGCTCAGATTAGGCTGCGAAATAATGAGAGGGATTAAGAACAATCTGTTAAATGTGTATACAAGCAAAGCTAAGAACTCATTCGTCATTACACAATTCGACCACAGAAAATCAACTGGATACCTTGCTCGCATCAGTCAAATACCCACCCAATGCTCTAAATTCCTTCTTATACACAGCCAACAGCAAGTTAATCGCACCCTAAAGAAACCAACAAGAAGAGAGAATTTAGAGATCAAAAAAACATTGCACGTGCATTTCTTCCTCATTAAGTCATTTCTAAGTATGAGAAAAGAAGTTATGAATGGCAAACTTGGTTCACAGTTAAAGGCACTGAGAAATGTTTCCGCTGTCTATGGAATTGCTGGCATATCCATCCTCATACTAATGTCATGTGGTACCAGTCAATATTGGTCTGAGATTTTTTCAACACATTTATCGCCATATGTAATACATTAACCGAGATAACATATATCTCCATAAAATACGAACCCATTTGTAATGATAGTAACCGTAATGCACATCTTCAGATTTTTATCAACTGCGTTCGTACGAGGCACATACATCCAATTTAAAAATGTAAGATGCTGCATTACATGATGTTCCCAAACCTATATTGATTCTGACCACAAGTTCAATATATATTCAAATGATATTGACAATCTTTTGCCCTCTCAGTAATGAAATTACTTCATTTGCACGTTGCCCCAAAGCCAATATTATATAGTTTGTCTACTTTAATGCGAGATTATCCAGAACAAACTTCAAATTCCACACTCCTATCTTTCAAATATTCCACACTTTTATCTATTATATACATTTCCTACTTCTATACTTAATATTCTTTAATTCATTACCATGAAAATAAGAAACAACATCTATTTTCCTACATTGCTTTTCCTTTAAACTTTATGATTTAGTAGTTAGTTACATAAGATCAAATCGAAATCTCAATATGTAAAAAAGAAACTTCTCCTTTAAATACTATACACGCATGAGTACCTGAGTGGAAACTATCAATACATAGATGAGCCTACAATTAAAGGTCTGAAGCCTTCATCCATTTTTTCTTTTTTTCTTCTTTCTTTCTTGGTTTCAAAAGAAGCGTCAACCTACTTAAATTCTGTTCAACCGAATCATTGGGTAAGAAGTCACCTATTCAACAAAGTTGGCTGTATTCTATAGTACAGAAAGTACAAGGTGGATAGCTCTACTTTTGAACTTCACGATGAAATGTAAAACATTCCACAGAGTAAGGAACCGGAGAGAAAAAAAAAACTATGAAACCTACCTCACGAATCTCTAGTGTGGGCATATGAGGTAAAAAGTCATTGCCAACAAAGAAACACATGAAGATGAAGTCATCAACAATGCACTCGAGATCAATCTCAAAAGGAGGATTTGGTATTCTCATTTCAGATTCCAAATACTCCCTCAGCGTCCAAATGTTGAGAAACTGCAAATCACAAACAACTCAGGGAAACAAGGACCAAAAATAGCCAATTGAAAGAGGTAATTGTTAAGTTACTACTTGTCCCAAAAGCTTACGCAGTTACGAAATGGGCTCAACAATGTATATTAAGCTATCTAACACCCTCCCTTACGTGCAATTCCATCTTGCACGTGGAGATGCAAATTTTCAAAGAGAAAACAGAACGAAATACGAAGGGGAGAAACATAATACAAACAGAGAACAAATGCAAACAGAGAGACTTGAACTCAAGACCTCTCGCAACCAGAGCTCTGATATACCAGTTGTCCTAAAAGCTTATGCTCTTAGGATATGGGCTCAACAATTTATATTAAGTTATCTAACAGTAATTACCCTATGAGTTACTTCATTGACTGGTAAAGTAAAACGAACCTGGTAAGGCTTTTTGGCCACAACATCAGAATCACCTCTCTCATCAAACTCCCCTGCCTTTCTCTTTGCCTTTCCTTCGCAGTCTGCTGCCAAATGACCCATTTGACCACATAGGAAACACTTGTCTTGTTGTCCAGGCGTGAAGACAACCTGACAAGTTTGGGAATACACCCATGTCACTCATTATTAAAAGTAAAGAGATAGCTAATAACTGTTATAGACTGAATCTAGCACTTATGAGTCAATCCCAATAAAAGAAGATATGTAAAGGAGTGAGAAAATCATAGCAAAGAGCATACTTCAAGCATTTCCCCTCCCTATGCTTCTAAGAAAACAAAGCATTACCTTTGTTCTAACTCATAACACTGCATGCAAATCTCAATCAAATTATTACTTTTAAAGGACAATGGAATTTCTAAAGCAACTAATCACTCACCTCCCTGAGTATTGAAAAATGGACTTCATGAGTAGCTAAAGCCAACATGATTAGATCTGCGTCCTGTCGTCCATCACCAGTTAAAATCCGGCCAACAGATAACTTATTAGTTGTCAGGAGATTGTAGAACAGCAATAACAATATAAGTAATGAGCAGGGTATGCTGGAAGAAAATTCATACCAAGCCGTTCAAACAATGGCGTGTATTTGGATCATGACCAGGAAGATTCCTTTGAAGTCGAATATATGACATTATTTTGTGTTCTCCTTCACCAGGAACATTTGCATCAGAAAGGATAACCTTCAAAAAGAATTGATTAATGAGCATAAACTAGACCACTCAGCCTTCACCACAATACCCCACGAGGACACGTACATCACTATGATGGAAAGATAAACCAACTACAATAGGTGGGACCTTGACATGAATAATACCTTAATAGATTTCCATCCAGGATCATTGTTAAGTCGGAGATGGATATAGTATTGCAAAGCTATGGACAAGACACCCATAAATTCAGTTCCAGGAGTGATCACATTAGAATCGAAAACTTGTGATTCCTGTTTCGCAGGGAGCTTTCTGCCTTCCCTCTCAAACTCCTCACGCAACTTTTCTTCTTCAGCTGCCTACAAAAGAAGTGGTCACCGACCGAATCACCACACCAGAAGTTTTAGACGTCACATAGTTTCTGCATTAAAAAGACACATACCGCATCTGCTGCATCTTTAGCAGCTCTAAAACGCCTAGAGCGCTGTTGATTCATTTTTGCTCTCGGGGCTACACCATCTGCCACACATTTTTTCATAATTATTATTTAAAAACTTAATGTGAAATTTTATCAACTCTGCTTACACGGGAGAAAAATGCCTGTCAACCTTATTACCCACCAATAGCCATGTATAGTAGCTTCCGGGGACGAACCATTATGAAAAGTCTGTCTATATAGTCAAACATGCACTGGAACACCTCATCAAAAGTGGTAGGAGAAGGCTACATGGAACAAACAAAAAATATCTCAAGATTCGAGCCATATTTGTCTAAGTTATAAAGCAGCAAGGAACAAACTGACGAAGAGGTCACATGTTCCAACACCCAGGAAATAAAAAAGGATAAATAAATCTTTCGAAAACCAGTAAAAAGGTATTACTATTCTCTAAAACATAATTGCTCATGGAAAGTTAAAATGACAATGCAAGCCATATCAACTCGTCAATAAACAGTATTACATATCCCATAGAGGAAGATATTGGTTCCTTTTAATCTACAAAGTAAAAACATGTATTCCCCGGCGAAAGACTCAGAGAAATGACACAAGCACATAGCCCATTTGCCTTACAATTGCGCATGATGATAAATAACTTAAATTGTAGAGCCTTCGCAATAATAGCTCAACCAAAAATACCGTACATTACTCTCCTTGGAATAACACTCGCACCAAAAGACATTATCCACTCAAATTACACCGATGCCTTATTTTAAGTGAAGAAAGGAAAAAAATTGCAATCATTCCACTACTTCTACAATTAGATTCATCACCCTGCTTTATGATTCTCGACCTCAAATTTCCTCTACTTACACTATACTCAATTTAAAAAAAAATTCCTCCCTTTATAAATGAAAAGTGCCTTCGAATGAAAAGAAAGTGTGTGATGAGAAAGAGAAAAGGAAAGGGGCCAATCAAAAAAATCCTCTTTGTACCTTTCTTGCCATTTCTCAATAAATCACTTGCTAATACTTTCCTTTCTTTTATCAGCAAAAGGAGCTGTAAGTAAGGAAAAAACAACACCTTCATGATCCTAATGCCTAAACCAAACCAAACAGAGCCTTAAGTCCTAATCAATAAGATTTGGCTGCATGAATCAGCTTTTTTCATTGAGTTCTGTCGATTCAAGAAACCTAGATTGTTTTGAACTAGTGCCTCTAATGTCAATTATGGTCTATCCCTCCCCTTCGCATTACTAGCAACCATATCACTCATCCTAACTACCACATCGACCAATCTCCAATACACATGTACAAAGCACCTTTATCTATTTTCTCGCATTTTATCTTCTATCGATGTCAACCTACCATTCCATGAATGTTTTCGCTCCTATTTCTGTCCGGTCTTGGTTGACAATAATACTAAAAGACCTCAGCACTCGACTAAAAGTTTGTCAAAGAAACAACTGACAATAATACTAATAGACTTTGGTTCAAACACATTCGTGCATTAGGCATACTGTACAAAACACCAAAAAGCCTTGTTGAATTCCCTGCTTGAACTACCTCTTCATACATTACAACATATTTAACACAAGGAACTGTTTATTGAACTTTTTAATTTCACTAAGAGCATCTCCGGCCCTTACTCTTTCAATTGACTCTCCATACTTTGACTCAAACTCGTACAAGATTGAGTTTTACTCAAATTTTCCACCAAATCAAGGGAGACCCAAATTTTTTACTCGGATTGTTTTGCTGTCCGCAATTCACAACAATGCCACTACTCAAATTTGTGCTTACATTTGGATTTGTCCAATGGAGTGCTTCAACTCAAATTCAAAATTTGAGCGGGCTGCCATGTTCGAACTAAATGCAAAATAATTTTTTTTTAAAAAAAAGACAAAATCTTCAGAAGAAAGACAAGTAAGAACATAAAAATTTTAGACATACACGGTCCTCCGGGTGAAAACAGGGGTGAATAATCCCGTTCATGTCGAGATAAAGGTTGTCGAATTCGATACTGTTCGGATTCGGTTTACTTGTGTCGACGGGAATCTTGACGCCGTCGATTACAACAGGTTCCTCCTCGATTACATCCACCACTACTAACGGATACTTCTCCGCCAACCACCGGTAAAATGCTGGCACTCCCATTGCAAAAGCTTCAACTTTCAAGTCTTCCTCACTTAGATGCTTCACCAATTCAAACAAACAATAGGGATGAGTAATATAAACAGACGTATAGAGCGAGAAAGATTGGAGTGTGGATAAACGATGATCCAAACCCTAACGGAAACTGGTGGAGAGAGAGGGAATATGCGAATATATAATTGAAAACGCGCGCTGGATTTCGTGTGTGAAAGATCGGAAGAAATCAGATTCAGCGGCGGGGAAATGGAGCGGGAAACGAGGAAATGGGACGGAGATGCCCCTCGGTGGTATCGAAGGGGACGGGTTAGAAGGTGGAGATATTTGGGGTGAGATGGGGGTGTTTATGTCTTTTACAAAGAAGACGAAATTCGGTGTCGGTTTTGGCATTTGATTTGATTTGTTTATTGTTTTCTTCGGGTCTTGGGTTCTCCCATTTCTACGAAAAGAAAAACATTGGGCCTATCAGGCCTACCATGGACCTCTAGGGGTGTAAATAACTTCAAGGCTTGGGCTAACCCAAGTGAGAGAGAAATAGTAGTAGTAGTAGAAGAAGAACGTGAAATAAAGGGAAAACTACAATAGGATTCGGGGAGTAATTTCACTACACTCCTGTAGTGAGCAATCACAGCTATCCGTTCAGCAATCTAACGGTCTCATTGATTGCTGAACAAATGACTGTAATTGCTCACTACGGGACTGTAGTGAGCTTACTTATTACAAGCCCCCGAATCCAACTACAGTAACCCCATTCAACGACGAGTCCAATAACGTAAACTAGTGAGCCTCTTCTACCTTACAATCAAATATTGCAAAAAGGGGACACTTAGATGATGTTAACACGGCAATTGGATTGAATTTTGCGACCTTATATGTTATCGAATGTTAGCATACCTATCTCCCTTGTTGTCTCTATTCAAATAATTAATCTTTGTGTAGCTAATAACAAAGCAACAATTTCTCTTTATCCTCCTCTGCCAGTTGTCATATTCCCCTTCTCCCTTGATATAACTTCTTCCTCTCAATACAATAACTCAAACTACACCACCAGTTTACCTTTGATTTTATGTACTCAATCATTTTCATTTTTTTACTTGCCTAAATCTTAGAAACACTAATCTACATATGAAAGTAATATTAACAAAAAAGGAAGTTGAAAGTTGTCTAGTGGTTAAAGAATCCCAAGCTTTTGATTGAGATAAATTGAATGAAATTGATTGTTGCCTAATAATTTTCTAAAACATGGACCGATGATCCATTTTGCAGTTAGTTTTGTGGCGACTCATCCGTGTTTTACAAATTGAATCGCAAGGGATGCGTTTGAGTGACACAAGATTGGCTGTGATTGTTGGTAATGGAAATGATGGAACGATATGCGATGATACACCATATGTTGATACCATTCAATTATTGAGGGGGGAAATGTGTTAGTTGAGCATGAAAAGGCATTACTACCACAAGAATTCATTTATCATAACATGTTGTGTAAGGTGTTACAAGCCATTTGGATGAGGAGATTCCGTGAGAAAACAAAGGAAAGGGTTATGATTTATAACCAAATCACTCATTTGGATAGAGTATTTTTTATGAGAATTGGAGATAAAAGTATAAGAATGAAACGTTTTGATTGGGCCTTCCCCTTTCGCACCCAATCTCACAAAAAATGGGGAGATTTGGTGAGAAAGGACTCTCCTTTCTAATCTCTCCCTTTCTCACTATCAAAGGAGTTGTTACTGTCGAAAGGTGTTAAATGCCAAAACCAAATGAATCAGGGGTTATGTGTTTTTCCCTTTCAACATCTGGGTGTGCAAGCGCGGCGGTTCCAAACGATAGGGGGCCTCTCGAATGGGGGTCATACATCAAGGGGGTTTATCATAATTCACCCATGAACAATACAGAGAAAGAAAAACGCCCACTACTCACAGAAGCTGGACCAAAACTTGTGGTAGCCTTTGCATTTCGCGGCATCTTCCCTTTCCGGCTTTCCCTTTCCGGCTTTCCCTTTCGCTTACCCTTAACCCCCCGAAACAATGTACACCAAAACCAGAGTTGGTTTTCCAGTCCCCCAATCTACGCCAATCTATCTGTTTCCCTCCATAAACAACACTCACCCATTATCACTTCCATCCCTCAATCATGTCTCTCACAATTAGACTCCACATCTCTACTGCCAATCTCAACTCCAAAACACCAATCAACAGGAAAAAGTTAAAAAATCAACAATACAATAGCAGATTCCTATTAAAACCCAATTTGTATTCAAACCCATTGATGACCCAATCCATAACTTCCAAAAAAATGTCTTCTTTGGTGGTCAAGAGTTCTTCTCTGATTGAACCAGATGGTGGGTCCCTTGTTGATCTCGTGGTGGTTGAAGACAAAAGAGGTTTCAAGATTCAGGAGGCTGAATCAATGCCTAAGGTGAACCTAACCAAGATTGATCTTGAGTGGGTTCACGTGCTTAGCGAGGGTTGGGCTAGCCCACTTAAGGGGTTCATGAGAGAGGATGAGTATTTGCAGAGTTTGCACTTCAATTTTTTTAGAATGGGAGATGGGTCTATTGTTAACATGTCGTTGCCTATTGTTTTAGCTATTGATGATGAGGATAAAGAGAGAATTGGGGGGTCTCCTGATGTTGCGCTGGTTGGGCCTGGTGGTGATTTGGTTGGTATTCTTAGAAGGTTAGTGTTCTCCACTGAAATTTTTTATAAGCAATTGGCTTTATGCATCATTAGCTTGTTCTTATAAGTAGATGACATTATGGAGTTTGTTAGCTAATATGTGAATTGCCCAGATTGATGTGGAAGAGATATATGATAGAACTCTATTGTTGTTGCTATCGGAATGATAGATTGCTTAAGTAATTATATGTAATTCAATTCAATCTGCACATAAATTGCTTGACATTGATAACAGAATGAAGTTTGTTAGAAAATCTTGCGATCGCCTAGATGGTGGAGCGAGACTCGGGCTTCCTTCTTGACAGATCAGTTTTTAAGTTTAATGATTTTCTTTGTTCGAAGCTCCAATTAACATTTTTGGTTTCTTGCTTTTCTTTGAAACTGAATTTTTTTTTTGGTTTCTTGATGTGCATTGCTTAAATTGGATACAAAAACATTGTTTGTTGTCGCCACCTTAACACTGGAGAGCCGAGTAACTCTTCAAGTCTGACTATTAGGTATAAAAGCCACCTTAACTATTAAAATATGAACAGGTTGTACCCAGTGTTTTCATAAGTGATTGTGTTAGTATGCTATTAGGTACTTTTAGGAGACCATATTTCTTGCTCCCCCACGCCCAAATCCTGGAAGTCGAAAATCATGTTTGTATTCATTTAGGGCCTTACAGTTCTCATGTTAATGGGGCTGGTATTTAGGATGACTTAACTGCTTCTTTTATATTTTATTCTAACAAGTTAAGTTGTGAATTTCTGAGTTGATACACTTCATGTAAGTTACACGCCTAACTTGAATTTTGCCGTGCTTGCTATTGAGTTACTGAAGCTCTAGAACATATACTGACTCCACAGTTGTTCTGCAGCATTGAAATATACAAGCACCACAAAGAAGAAAGAATAGCAAGAACTTGGGGAACAACTGTTCCAGGGTTACCTTACGTGGAGGAAGTAATCACTCCAGCTGGTAATTGGCTAATTGGTGGCGATTTGGAAGTGTTACAGCATATCAAATATAATGATGGTCTTGACAATTACAGACTCTCTCCCCAACAACTCCGGAAAGAATTTGACAAGCGTCAGGCCGATGCCGTTTTTGCTTTTCAGCTAAGGAATCCTGTGCACAACGGGCATGCTTTGTTAATGAATGATACACGTAGGAGACTTTTGGAAATGGGGTATAAGAATCCAATTCTATTGCTTCATCCTTTGGGAGGTTTTACGAAGGCTGATGATGTGCCATTGGATGTTCGTATGGAACAACATAGCAAGGTTAGTGTTGCCAATTTTGTACAAATAGCTGGCACTATTGGGTCTTTTACGGGGTAATGGGACAACAATGCTCAATGCCACAGTGGAAGTAAACTTCTGGTTCTAGATACATAGCATATGGGGATTCTGGACTCCTAACACTTGAAATCATTTTGACTAACGTTAAATTCTCCGAGTCTTTTCTTAACTTGTAATGGGAACCACTTTTTACTTTTATTGTCACTTTGCTTGCCTCTCTTTTATGGGGTAATGGAACAACAATGCTTGACGCCACAAGGAGAGTAAACTTCTTGTTCTAGATGCATTTCCAGGGATTCAGGACTCCTAACACGTAAAATCATTTTGAATATAGTTAAATTCTCTGAGTCTTTTCTTAACCTGTAATAGGAACAACGTTTTAACTTTTATTATTACTTTGCTTGCTTCTCCCTTTATGGCATGGAAGAATTGCTTTGATATTGTCCAAAGTGCAGACTTAATAGACAAGGATTTTGTTAATGCTTAGGTTCTTGAAGATGGAGTACTTGACCCCGAGACTACTATAGTGGCCATATTCCCATCACCCATGCATTATGCTGGTCCCACTGAAGTGCAATGGCATGCCAAGGCTCGGATTAATGCAGGTGCAAATTTCTACATTGTGGGTCGTGATCCTGCTGGCATGGGTCACCCTATTGAGAAGAGAGATTTATATGATCCTGACCATGGGAAGAAGGTGCTAAGCATGGCTCCTGGCTTGGAAAAGCTGAACATCTTGCCGTTCAGGGTAGGTTTTTACATTGTTTATGGGAAAAATGTCTGACCCTCCTGTACCGTCTCTACCATCTGTTGTCCGTTGACAACAATTGTATGTATTGCTATCCCCTGTCAACACCATGTGCATTCTATAGTTAAATTAAGCTCTGATTGACGAAACTTTTGAGTCATCTTCATGGTGGCTATCAACTGTTTCTAGTGCAGGCTCGGCATTTTTTATCCTTGAAAAAAAACAGCAAGTGACTTTCCATTAATGTTTTTAAAATTCTAGATAGGCATTACGATCATCCTAACAGTTCTTGATGATATGGCTTTGCCACTCAAGCAATGATTGAACTGCTGTTTTTGATGAATTTTGTGATGTAAGTGGATATGAGCTAAAAAGTGGTCAACAAACTTCAATTGAGTCATGGAAAGTTGTCACAAATCCGCGAATTTTGAAAATGCTTGTGATAGATTTGTTGTAATACTTTTCCCTATTGCAGATAGCATGACATAGTAGGTTTTTCTCCATGGTAGTTGTGATTGCTTGTGGAATGCTCAATTTCTTATGATAAGCATGTTTGTTATGTTCTCATTGGGAATGGTTGTGTACCATTTTGGGTTTGCGTAAATTAGGAGGCATTTTTGGTTATTTTTGAACAGCAAATTCTTAAGCTTTTGGTTTTGTCATTTGTGGGTAGGAAAATTGTTTCAAACTTTGAACCTTTGCATAATAAGATGAAGAAGTCTTTGAACATGCTTCATGGCTTTATCTGTTATATTCAAGGGAAAAATATGCAAGGTTATGTTTTCAATTTCATGTCTGAAGATGAGCCAGAGTCTTGTTTTTCGTTCCAAATTTCAATAGCTGTAGAATTTTTCACTTTGTTTGATATCATTATGTGACCATGAATACATTTTAGAACATTTAACTGCTTGGTGGTGTCCGAATGGTTAAGGCTCTGGTCAATTAGTAAAATTCTCTCTCCTCTGTCTTAGACTTCAAGAAACTACAAGCTTTTTTGTCCTTGTGATATATTCGTCTTATTTGGAACTTTTGATACTTCTCTTCTATTGATCTGGCTTGAGAGTTGTGGCTTTTAAAGTTTATTTTATCGTTTTGGCGTGTTACCAAATTGTTCCATCTTTATTACATCTTGCAGGTGGCAGCATATGACACAGTTGGAAAGAAAATGGCATTCTTTGATCCTTCGCGTTCTAAAGATTTTCTCTTCATCTCTGGAACCAAGGTAGGAAATAAATTTGCTAAGAGTTTGCTGTTGTCAATTTGAAGCTCTTAAACTTGTAAAATTTACATCCTAGTATGTATCCCTCCGTCCCATTTTGTTTGTCAATTGTTACTTTTGTCTCTTTTGTTTCAATTGTCTATATCTTTCAATCTATAATATTTTTCATTATTTCGAAAACTTGGTATTATAGAAAAAGTTGAAATCTATCAAATAAGATCCGTATTGCATATTTTTTAAGATCCACATTGAAAGATATATGCAATAGACATAAAAGTGACAAAAGGAATAATTGAAAAACAAAATGGGACGGTGGGAGTATCTTTTTCTACTTGTTTAGAGGCTAGGTTTTCTTTTGCCAGGAGTTACCTTCAGTCTGCATGCTGCGCTTATGTGTAGTTTTGCACATATTCGTTGTAAGAATGTCCAGTTAGTCGTAAGAATACAGATTATGCAGAAACTAATTAGGTTCAATAGATCTTAAGCAATCAGTAGAGAGACTCTTCTGTGAATGTTTGAGAATATGGCTTATCTTATTATCTAAGAGGCGCCCCCTTCCAACTGAAGGAGTTTTTACTGAAGGGTTTTGTATCCTAGCTGAAGGAAGTAGCATTTTTCAGTCCTTTTCCCTGAGACCCATAGGATTTATATTCATTTTTCCTAAACCCAAACTGAACCAAGCCTTGAGTCCCAATTGAGCTCTGTCTAGGGCATTGTGTTCTGTGATATTTGGGGACTGCCCTAGCATTTATTTTCTCTGTCTGAGATGATTCATTTGGAAGGAAAAGTTTTACTCGTATTGTTTAATGGGAAATGACCACAAGTATGGAAACAGCTCAACTTTTCCGAAGGGCTTGGTGTTGAATATAGAAGATATATGTTTCTGTTGATTAGTCTCCATACTAACAATCTAACCCATGTTGCTGCTGCTGCAGATGCGGACTTATGCAAGAACTGGAGAGAATCCTCCTGATGGTTTTATGTGCCCTGGAGGGTGGGAAGTCCTGGTCAAATATTATGAGAGCCTCCAAACTGAAGAAACGACGCAGAAAGCAGCTGTTGCATCCACATAGAGATTCAATTTTTTGCAGTTACGTGGAAATAATTACTACATCAGAGTTGTTTCTAGGAGTAGAAAAGGGAAATGATAACGGAGTTTTTTGGGTGCATGTTCAGAATAACTCTGCACCTAATAGAGTGAAACTTGGCTCGGGCAGTTTTAGTAGTATCATGTCTGTTTCTTTTCTTTTGCTCCTGGTGGTTGGAGTCCACTGCTGAACCCTTTTTTTTTTTTTTTTTTGTAACGCTTGTTGCACAAAGATTTATTGGTTATTCATATGTCTAAAGAAATTTTGCATTAGAACCCATGTCAAGTTGCTGTAGGGTTACTCGTCTTGAAACTTCCATGTTTTAATTGGTCTTCATCTTTTTCTTCCAGATTTAATGGCACCTCTTGCTCTTCTCTATAGATAATTGATTGGTCTAATTCCTGATTGTTACATTTGGTATGATTTTTCTATCATAAGGTTCAGATTAAATTCGTGTCAATGCCTTCCAAACGTGCCAATAAAGTTACACACTACACAAATGAAATGGACTGAATGTTAGTTTTTCCAGTCATGTTGGTATAAATTTGGAGTGAATCTGAAACTCGGGTATTGGCACTGTTAAATGGTGGTAATTACATGTTCCAGTCAATCTTCTTCCATTCAAGATGGGAAAAAGTGCAAGTTACTGTCCTCAAATCCTTTGCTTACAAGATATTCACAATGAAGCATGACAGAAGCGAAGTTACATGTTTGGTTTTCTAATTTTCTTGCTTGGCAACATTTTGACATTGAAGGAACAATGAAGGCTCTGCTTACTACAGAAACAAAATGATCGAATGAATATAGATATTTGGTTATAACAGACTATGGAAATAAAAACCCTGGAAAATCTATTTGCATGCCCTTGTTAATTGGTGAACTAACACTCTTTTACCTGCAGATACACTCTTTACAGAAGAGCAAGTTAGTTTTGCATGTCATGATGCATAAATTTGAAGTTTTTATAGCAAAGGAGGCTTGATGGAATGGTTTTGGCCTCACATTTGTACATCAGGTATGACACTTATTTAAGCCTAGCTCGTCAAATTTTGTTTATGTGAAGCTCTTCTTGGTAAGATTTTGTGCTGATGAGGTGCTGTTAAATGACATCGTGAGTGGTCGATAGCTGCTTTGCAACTCTGCTTGTTAGAGTCTTTAGCCCGAACAAAAGAGGAGAATCATGCCTTAGATAGCTGGCAACCAAAACATAGAAAGACCCCATTTTGATCCTTTATGACATGAATTTGATGGAGAAAACTATTCTTGTAGCCCAACTGGGACTTGAGTCTTGAGGCAAGGCAAGGCTTGGCTTGGATTGGTTTGATTTGGTTGATAGTTGCCATCTATACAAGGCTGAAGGCATGCTCCGTGTCAAAGGCCTTAGAAGTTAGAGGAATTGTGCAGTTTGAGGGTACTACATCTCTTAATGCAACAGATCAACACTTGACTGACTGGTCTTGTAGACTTGCTTGGTTACTGCCTCATGGGCTTAGCCCGTTTAATGCTTACCGGGTTGCATTTCGAACCAGTTCTAGCCTCGTTCTGTTACAACTCTAGGGTCCTTAAAATCAACTGTTGATATTTTAAACTACCTTGGCCTGAAATGCTTTAGCGATTTCGGTAAATGTTGTTCACTTGACTCCTTGTTAATTTCCTTTTCTATCTAGTGAATTTATTATGTTAGTCCTATTCATGAAGCCATAATTGTTTTGGTACGTTACAGCTTTTGGTGGTATGGAAGTTGCTTGGATGCTCACTATAGCATTTAGCATAGTCGGTGATTTAGTACAATTTTGTGGAAATTCAAGTACAGCCTGGTGGCTGGTGGTGGAGGGATAATTTTTCCTGATAAGGACATTACATTTCTGAATACTTTAGATCTAGCTCTAAGTTAATTTTTCTTGACACTGCAAGACCATAAGTAAAATTTCTTGTTTGCTTTCTTAGGGTAATAATAGGAGTAATTGGTGACTGCTTGAAGCTAAGAGCAAGTCACCCATTGATGTCAAAATGACTTTGCAAATATATTTTTGGGCTTGTTTTAGTCTCAAAAAGGTGAAAAATAACAACGTTGATGGCCCGATAATTGGTGCCATTAGCAGTGTCTCAAACCCAGACATGTTGGCTTACTTGATGTGGCAGATTTGGTAGATGCCTAAGTTGATGTCAAATTGGACACCAAAGATGACCTGGTAATTTTGGCTCACCAGTGGATAAGGAATTCACCAAATTTTTTTTCCAAATGATGGTTTTGACAATCAATATAGGAACGGGTGGACTTGCTCTGAGGGGGGAAAAGTTCCTTCTTCGAAACTTCTTCGAATAACAGTTGAGATGCACTTCAAATTAGGTAGGTGTGTAAACAATTTCTTATGGTTTAACTATAAGGTTTTTGGTTGGGTAAAGTAAGAGGAATTCAATTGTAGCCTAAAATTGTTGGCATTAGGTTCTGGAGTTGCAGTACAATGTACTGCATTTTATTTACATCCACTCGCCTTTTTTTTTTTTTTTTGCCTTTTACGAGTTGACAAGTCTTCATCTGTCTACAGATCAGGTACATGGTAGTCCTCCTATGTCCCCATACACAAAATCAGCCACCCTGTCTAGGACCCTCACATTTGAAAATTGTTCCACTGTGTTGGGTTCAATATAAGATCATAACACATTAAATCAGGGGTGTCCAGGCCAGCTTACGCGTCCCTCCCTGATCCGGTCAAAGGCATACCATCTACTTTGGGACTATGGAATTTACTAGAAATTTCTTTCTTGTAAGAATTGAATCATAATCAATTGTGTGGAAAGCATACACACTAACCAACCGGACTAACCCTTTAGGCTACACTAAATAAGTCTAGGCAAAATGAAATTCTCTCATAGTATTTGACAAGTACATGTGATCATGGCTGTGGTTCAGGTACATCCGTAAGTCCTTGGTGTACCGTATTCCAAGGGGGGTGAGCTGTGATGGGGTCCATTTATTTAATATTTCCTGTCTTAGTCTACTCCATGCAACCCTTTACATAATTTTTTTCAATTTGTCGCAAATTTGTTCTCAATAGGCCTGAAATGCATTGACAGTACATTTGCATGTGAGCTTTTCTTTCTGGTGATCTCTTTAAAGCAGACAAAGGGCCCAATAGTTTTCCTTTTGGCAAATTAGCAATTTCTTCATGTCCTACCCACAGTCCTTAGGTGATTAAGGATTTGAATTGCCTATTTAACATTTCCATAGTCGGTTCCTATCCCATTTCATTGACCTGCATTAAGTTCATCTGATCATCACTATCTTCTTTTTGTATCATCAGGGCCCCCCCTTTCTTTGAACGAATATGAACATCAAATTGGACTATATTTCAAATGTGATAAAATAATAAGCGTTTGGTGAAAAATATTTATGACCCGGATTAAGCATGCTTTGGATATATTATGTATAAAATTTACTAAAATTTCGTTCGACATTGATGATCACTACCAAATGCTCTACCACCCTTATTCTTATGTACTTACTACCTATAAATCCTGCTTTAAGATTTGAAATGATGCATGTGTATAAATGGTGGTACAAAGAGTATATCACATAAGATTTTTGATGGGTACTTGACAGTTTTGGAAAATATATGTGTCTAATTTAGCAGAGCAGTTGGGTTGACATAAACTGAAAATTCCAGGGTTGGGGGGGCAAGGGTAACATGGCCTTCATGTGACTCAACAGATAAACTTTTACTACCTTAGGAATTTTTTTCTTTTGTTGATTAGCTATGCTTGCCATTGCCTTTCTGTGAGAATGGAGGACCCACTTTTCTATTTTCCTCTGTTTTTATCCTCCACTCAACAACCAATTTCCTTCACAGAACATGGGGGGGCTTCTCATGACTCATGAGGGCTATGCCATGGCCCAGTCATATTTCAGTCTCAACTTCAAATCTTGATTAAGGCATATTGAGCTTTTATGGATTAATGATTTGGCTTCTAACCAAGAGAGGGAGAGAGACGCTTAGTTACGTAAACGCGATATTTTTTGGAAGAAATCTGGATGATTTAGTTATGTTGACCCTTGAGCTAAATCAAGTGACTTGTAAGCATGCCGTAGCCACTGCACGAGGCTTGTGTCTATGACAATGATCGAAGAGAGGTGGCACGATTGGAGTCGTATCTATACTTTTCGGTGGAGAGGTTGATTTCTGTGACTCGACCAGCTATAGCAGTTGTCATTGCACTACGTCAAAACCTCTACGACTATGTTTGGATCATGAATAGAAAGATTGATTTAAGCAAATGAGAATGACAGACAAATCCCAGGATAAATTTAATCTTTTCACTCCATAAGTTTAAGCAATTTTTTTTTATCAAATAATGAAATCTAGATATTTAGTTTTGTTGACTCTTGAGCTGAGTCAAGTGAATTGTAGGCTCTCTCTTACGTATACGTTAAGTTGTGTGCAGTACGTGAGGCTTCTGTTTATTACATGATCCGAGAGAGGTGGTAAAAATGCAGTCTTGACCAAATACTTGAGGTAGAAAACACTTGTCGTGGGGCGATACAACACGACACGACTAGACTCGAGGCCTCTAAGGTTGTCGTCCTAGGTGGCTTGGACACCATGACTCAAGGCTTCTGAGCCTGTGTTCGGATCATGGATTTTTTTACTGTATTAGATTGCTGACTGCCAACTCATCTAAAAACTTAAGCTGTTAGAGAGAAACGCAACTTTATTACTTATGTTCTCCACACGGCCCCTCACGTGTAGCCAGACTCCTCCATAAGCGGGCTAAACACGTGTAAATCTTAATCATTAGGTAGGCAGTAAGGTTCGAACACATGATCTATTGCCTGCTCTGATAACATATTACTAGATTATTAACCCTCAACTCATCTAAAAGCTTAAGCTGTTACAAAGATGAACAACTTTATTATTCATACTCTTAACATACTTATTGAATTGATGAAGGGAATCAAAGAATGAATTTAGGCTTTTTACTTCATATTTTTTTCTTTCAGGCCAAAAATTCTTGGATAAAATCTTGATCCAAATGAACAACCTATATGTGTGCAGTGATATGTGCTAGAGGGTATTAAATGCTGAGATGAGAAAAATGGATAGTGACCAATGAGAACAGAATGTCCGGACATATCCGTATCAAAAGTATCTTTTTGAGTAATTTTCTGGCAGAAGGCTGCTTAATCTGGGCCTTAGAACATGGGGTACTGGGGGTGGTAGCTGTTCCTTATCAGAGCCAGGCTAGGACACCCTCCTGATTTAGATTTGAAGTTATATCTGTTATTTAGGGTTGATAGTTAGAGGACCACAGATGGAAGAAAGACCATTGTATTAAATGTTGTGTAGATCTACACAAATTCAAATTAAGCACTTGTGTCATCTTTCTTAGAGCATCTCCAACCACATTCTTCAATTTGAAGAATTAAAATAATGTTTTTTTATTAAAAATGTGACTTTGAAGAATGCCACTATTCACTCTAACTCCAACCCAATTCTTTATTTTTCCCTCTATTTCACTCCAAAGCTTTCCCTCTAGAAAAATTTAAATTTTATGCTACAAATTTTTGTTTTCGGGATATATTGGATATTGGTCTCATTTTAAAGGTATTTTTAATATCTTTTTATTGGTACCATTTTTATGAATATTTGATCAAGAATTTAAAAGATAAGCACATTTAGATAAAATGAGTAGTGCAAAACTCATTTGAAGAATGTTCTTCATTTTTGAAGTGGTTCTTCATATATGAAGAATCAAAATTGATTCTCCAAAATGAAGGAGGGAAATGAAGATTGGTTGGAGCCCCTTCATTCTTCAAAATGAAGAAATGAAGGTATGGTTGGAGATGCTCTTACTAACATTAACCTGGTCTCGTGGTCAAGATGGCCGGGACTTAGGACCGGTTTGCTCATTCCTAAGTTTCTGGTTCGAAGACTATTGCTATCAATTTTATGGGGCCAACCTGTAGTAGCCTAGTGGACGGTGGGACGGTGAATTAAAACCACTCGTCTCATCTTTCTTGCTAAAAAAAAATTAACTAGGTCTAGTGGTCAAGGGGGCCGAGGACATAAGGATTTGCTTTCATTAACTTTTTTGGATTCAATTAAAACTCTCTAGTGAATGGTGGAATTGGTCTTCTGGGATTAGTCATTGTGTACGTAAACTTATCCGAGCACCCAGAATTGTAAACAATGCATGAACTTGGTACTGGATTAGCGATTTTCTTTTTGTATTTTCAAAGGGATATGAATGTGAGTAGGAAAACGGCTAAGGGCATCCTCATCAGACTCAACAAAAAAAACACCAAATTCAACCACAAAAACACATTTTACAATTTAGCAAATCATTTTATCAAAAACTCAAAAAATCAGACTCTCTATCCAAACTTTACTATATTAAACTATTCCCCCTCAAATCTATTAAAAAAAAATTCGCCTAAAATTTTGTGGTTCATGCGCTAAAATTTTGTGGTCCGTGCGCTAAATTTTTATGGTCCGTGCGTTTAAAGTCTCTGCCCCTGGGCCCCCCTCCCTCTTGCCCAACAAAGGCTAGCCACGTGTTAACCCCGCCCCCCTCCCTCCCTCTCTCTTCTGCCCATTCTGACGCATGCGGGAAAAAAAAAAAAAAAAGAGGCTAACCCATGAACAGTGATGTTACCCAAATACCGAGTTACTGTAGCAAAAATATAACTTTGGCAAATTAGCCAAATATTTGTTGTGGCTGATTTTGGAGTGTTTTTTCCACTTGGACTCAACAAAATAACCATTTGGCCAAAATACAAAGGCTGATGGGGATGCTCTAAATAGTTGGGTAAATATTTGTTTTTCTTTTTAATAAACTGCATGTATAGAATTTAGAAAGATGTCCACAATACCCCTTATTTTTGTTTTTCTACTCACTTTTGTTTCCACATTTTCGTTTTGGGTTTGTTGTCAGGTTTGGGACAGTGATGAGAATGGGAGTGAGAAAAACTTGGGTGCAAGGGGAGTAGCACGTGGCGCCTTACGTGATACCCGCAACGTCCCATCACAGTCATCCAAAAGTGTTTTGTCAAAAGTGTTTTAAGACGGTCTAGATTTTATATCAACTCTTACTGATAAGAGTTTATTTAAAATCCGGACTGTCCAAAAGTAGCTAGGTACGTGGTACTCAGCCGGCACCTAAGTTTTTCTGCAATGGGAGTAGAATAGTTGGTGCCTTTAATATTACTGTGAAATTGGTTTTGGTCTAAACAACTCCTGAATTTTCCTCCCCAAAGGAAAAAAAGAAAAAAGAAATCCTGAATGTTGTTACCCAATTGGTAAAAATGAGTTTTACTTTTGTTCTTTCCTTGTGCTTGCTAGTACTTGAAACAGCTTTTGCAAATAAAACGAAAGGAAGGGTGTTTGAATGATAGCTGTAAAAATGAAAAAAATGTACTGTATAAATGATTGCACGAAAATAAGTAAGTTAGCAAAATCGAAGCTTAGGAAATAACAAAAGCAGGATAAAATATTTCTAAACATGTTTACTGCAGAAGAATCAAAAAGAAAAGGAAAAAAAAAAAGGGACTTTATTAGTAATAAATATCTAGAGAGATTTGTTGAGGTACAAATAAACCCAAAATAAAATTATTAGGGTTCCTAAATTATAATTCAAGGTCGATTTTACGGTTTTTAAATGAAGGCCTTTTACATATCGTATCGGCTACTACGTAATGTAATTTTGAACTTTTGATAATGCTATTTACGATATCGCTATTTAACCAACACCCTAGATTTTATAGACTCTTTAAGGTTGGTATAGATGACATTACAGTTGGGTATAGCCTTATTCAAAGGGGTTGGTGTGATGGTCAAGGTCTTCGGAATCTCATACGTGTTGTCAACTTTTGTATGGTTGATATAAAATATGGGTCTTTCTATTGTCAGTCCACTGGGCTGACAATAAGCACAAGAGAAGAGACAAACACACACACTCCAATGTACTTTTTTTTAAAATATATATTTAATATATCTTCACACATTTTTATATACTTTTCACATATAACAATACACTTTAATACACCTTAACGACGGGCCACTGGGCTCATTTTAACAAATTTCATAAAACATTGTCTCGATTTTAATTAAGCTCTTGTTAGTGAACGATGTGATTAATCCCTAGACAATTAGTCCCCGTTTCTCTTATCAACTTTTTGCTCAAAAAGTTCCAAAAGTCTCTTCCCATACAAAAAAAAAAGTCTCAAAAGCTCAAAAAGCCACAATAAGGGAAATAAATTAACTTTTGTTTACAACCTAAAGAGAAAAGTTACGAGAAACACCCAAGTTGTGCGTAAATTGTGGCATGTTAATCTCAGGAGAGGGAGAGGGAGAGGAATACCTTGTCTTGTGAAGGATGATGAAAAATCTCAAAAACCCTAGTTATAATATACTTGTTGAGACAGAGATGAAAATGAGAATAGAGATGAGAAAGCGAGGGAAACCGAGAGAGATATGCGCCGAAGATGAGAAGGGAAGGAAAGAGAGAAGAAATCAATGAGGTTATGCTACAGTAATTCGCTTGCATGGGAAGAGAGAAGAAATCGATGAGAGGCGATTCTACAGTAATTTGCCAGCCCCAGTGAGTTGCTGTAGCAACCTAGAAATTGTGGACTGAGATGTTGAGAATGTTGGGTCTGTAATTTTGAGTCTGGGCTAGCCATTTTGACTAAAGTTAGGGCTTGTTTGACAACTTACTTTTCACGTTTTCATTTTTGCATTTTTGAGTTTTGGTTGTTTGGCTGGAAAACACAAAACTCTTTCTATCAAAATATGTTCTGATTTTTGTGATTTGGAGAGCAGAAGTACAAAGTAGGGTAGGAAGAGTTTTTTGATTTTTTTTAATTTTTTCCATTTTGGTTAACAAAAAGACCTACAGAATATATTTTGCCAGTCTCTCTCAAACACTACTACTGTTGCAAAATACATTATGTATCTTTCTTTAAAACACTTTATTATATTCAAAATAAATTCTAACCATAATTTAAAAAGTTAAAAAACCAAAAAATTAAAAAAGAAAAGCAGAAAATTAGCCTTCAAACACTCTTCATTTAAGGTTTGTTGAGGAAGTTGGTAAAAGTCAATACAAACAAAAACAGTTGGGTACAACCAACACCAATGATACTTTATGCACGGTAGTATGTACTAGCTAGAATTCATAAAGGGTGACTGAGAAAGTTGAAAAAAGAAAGAAATCATTTATTATTGCAGAACTGAGATGTATGTACCCAAAAGCACTGCATGTCTTAGCAGAGAGGCACATGGTGACCAAAACCCATATAGCTCAGCAAAAAGCTTGGTGAAAGTTTTCTTCACTCTGCAGTTATTTGTCAGTGAATTCTGAACCAGTCACATTCAAAAAATTACCAAGAAACATCCCAAAAACATCATATCATTGTAGTGGCTAGTGGGTTAACCATCTCTTTTTTGGTGAAAAAAAATGGGCTGCAGCTAGAGTACTGCATGCTCCATCTTTATCGGAAAGTATTGTCCCGTTACATCACACCTATGTTGGAATTGATGCTAGAGTCTAACCACGTATGTGTAGGTGGTTTTAGCAATAAGTTTCGCCGTAATAAGGAACTATGAAAACTCAAACCTGTGTTTTGTCTAACCAAGTCCGAGTTTTCACCCGTGAACCAACTCCTTGTTGGTATCGAGGTTACTCCACACCAAGTATTTACGCACGTCTCAAGAAAAAACAGAGTTATGAATCTCACACTAATGTTCTGCAGCGAAAAATGTAAGACATCACGTGACGGTGCCTCAGAGACACTGAATAACCTCTTATCCTTCCCCATGCTATTCTTCGTATAGTTGGAACAAGGTGATATCTGTTATTATTACTAATGGATGGGGTACGAGATGTACTTCTTAAGTTGTAGGAATTTATTGCATACATTTTTTAATTCATAACTTTCATATGGAAATTCTTAACATGTACACATAAATTCATGACATGAACTATGAATTCATTACTACTCCCTCCATGCATCCCAGGTGTGTGAAAGATGGAGTATTTACATTGAAAAATACACCCAAAGAACAGATTATAGCAATAATAACAAAAAAAAAAAATTAGGGTGGAGATTTAAGCGTCTTACAAGAAGCATAAATCTCTCGTATGACACCCAATGAAGGCTTTAGGCCCGTCAGAGTTTATCTCGTGAATTTCGTAGCTACGGCGTGGATGGTCTGCTTGCCTAGATTGACAAATTGATAAATAGTTGAGGTGTCCGTAAGTAGAAAATTATTCATTGGCCCAAGGTTCTTTTCATTGCACATTGGTGTGGGGGCCAATACAAAGTCGGTAGGCCTCGTCCTAATATGTGGTGAAAAAGGAATTTGGAGCACTACCCAACGTCCATAAATTGACCCGGACACTCTTACTGCTAAACTAGAAAAAGAAGAAGAAGACTACGACGACGACGTAGAAATAATTCATGCCAAATTATAAACAAGTGGCTAGTGGGAATTTCATGAGAACTTGGAAGGTGAAACAAGAAATTTGAAAAAAAATAAAAATTAATGGTCAAAGACCCACCCCAAAGGAGGAGGACAAAACAGAGTGGGAAGTTTCTGGGCAATTGAAGCTCTAGTACCCAGAAAAATCTCAAACCCAATCTCAAAAAGTCAACCCAAAGAAAATTGTATGACTAATTTGAGGAAGGAAATTAGTGTCCTTTTCATTTCTAATGTTCGTCGAAGAAGGAAATGTCACATTTAGAAGGAAACCAAATGGGGGTTGAATTCAATTCAATTTAACGTGAACGTCCCGTTTGGATGGATGAATAGCGAAGTTTCCAATTGATGTGGTTTCAATTATTCTTCGTCAAGATTCCGGACTTTATGTGATAGTTACGGGATATGGCTGGTTCGTTGTAATCTCTTTGTTTATTGTATTGAGATTTGAGACTATTCTTGCTATTCATTATGTAAGCTTTTCATATATTCAGCCGCGGAGCCAAGATATTAGTCTGGGGGTTGATTTAATGAACAAAATTTTCTAACCGTTTTTGCTTAATAAACAAATTGTTTTTGTGTTTACAGTTCGTCACATATATAAAAAAATGTAGGACTTATATATGAAATGAAGATATCAACGCTGCCGCGTTAACAAAGTGAGACCTTATACGCTAACTATCACATATCTAACTTTCGTCTGTTTTGATGTAAAATACTTTTACGTGAAAATATTTAACACCATTACATCCGTCCCTTTTAAATGTCCCATTTGGGAAATGTGTATTCTCTTGGACGTTACAAAATGTATTTACGTAGTTTTTTTAAAAAAATTAAAAAATATAAAGAAAAATTTACATTTTTGAAATATGAAAAACGCATGTATTTTTATAGTGGACACTTAAAAGGGGACGAATGGAATATCATTTAAATTTACATTTTTGAAATATGAAAAACGCATGTATTTTTATAGTGGACACTTAAAAAGGGGATGAATGGAATATCATTTACGGTATTTGGTTTCGTATGGGTAAACAATCGCATTTAGGAGGGAAAAAATCCCAATTGACAGTAAGCATTCCCGAAGACCTCTGTTTAGGTTGGTTCCTCACCTTTTCTGCCTCTAAAGTCTAATATGGGCCGTTTGATGTCTGGATGGACGGTTCAGATTTGATCACGCTGCGTACACCAATAAACGGATACGATACAAATGGGCGGAGATCAAATCTGGACCGTCCATCTGGACATCAAACGGCGCCCATAGTGCACGGCACCCCGGATTCTGTTTATGTTGGTTCCTTACCTTTTCTGTCTCTAAAGTCTAATCTACATTTCTCTCTCATCAAACAGTGGAGGAATATGCTTTGAATTTTTGTCATTTGGTAGACAAGTTTCCGAGGCAGTTGTCGTGGAACTTACGGCGAAAAGAATTGCAAGGACGATTGTTGCCGTAATCGGGGGTGTTCCACTAACTCAGTTTTTTGAAAAAATTGGTTTTTCACGGTTTTTTATGTGATGTGTTATAAGAGAATGACCTGTCTCGGTGTTTGAAAAAAACAGTTTTTTGTTAGTGGAACACCCCCATGGGGATTTGGTGCATAACATTTTATACGTAAAACACCGGAAATTCGGAAAATATTTTCACCCCAAACAAACACAACCCTAATTTAAGATCTATGAAATGACCAATTGACCATAACCTTTCTAATGTAAGAAGTAGGGATGAAATGACAATGTCAATGCCGCACAGTAGTGGAATTAGAATTTAAACTGGGAGGTGATATTCAAAATAATTAATATTATAATTCATCCGTCCCCCCAAAAAAGATTAATCATATATATAATAACCCAAAAAATATATGTATTGATGGGAGGTTGAAACCTGGATGGTTGGTGCCACCGAACCCCTTAATAGTTCCGCCCTTGATGTCGCATAAAACTACGCATATCATATCAAAATGCAACCACTGTAACAGTATTGTAAGTAAGTTAAAAGAACTACTCTCTCCGTCCCAATTTTTTGGTCTCCTTTGAGTATTCTAATTTATTAGGGGAACATTATCGTTACAATTATTATTTTTTTCCTCATTTTACCCTTCAAAACATCGTCTACTTACTTTCAAAAAGTAATAGTAAAAAAATAAACTCATCACTTTTTACTTACTTATTACTTTTCAATTGAGACAATCTTTTTAGAACAACAAAAAGTGCTATTTTAGACCAAAAATTATGGACTGAGAGAGTATATTTTTATTTGCTAACTCATGTGTCCGGATAAACTTACATACGAGTAAAAATAATTATTGTACAGAGAGAGGGACCAGCATGTCCTAAGGAAGGGCAACAAGGGGGAAATAGCCCCATGGACTTTGGCTCCCACCATGTCCTTTTGAGTTCCATAGGCACACACTCCCCAAAAACACCCGTGGTCTGGTGGTCTCACCCCCTTCAGCCCCCACCACAAACCCCACAGGCCACATGACATCCCCTCTCTCTCTCTCTCCAAAGTCCTGCTTCAAATACAACTAAGGCACCTGTAGCGCCCTCTTTGCGCCACACAGTTTAGCATTCATTTTTGTTGTCCATCTCAATAATTAATAATTCGGATTTTAAACAAATTCTTCCAAGGAAGAGACTACTTTTCTCTGAAAGAGTCTTTTTAAAATCCAGAGATTTTGGGTTGCTGTTATGCAGGGGCTGCACAGCAGCTCTCGTGCACCATCCGGGCCATCCATTGCTTGGATAAACGACTCAGAGATTTCATTTTGCACGCAGAACGGTTCGGATGTAAAGGTGCCAAGGTGGAATCTGGGCCGTTCATTCGAGCAACAGACGGCTCAGATGGTGCACAACACTTTCTGCGCATCGGCTGCACAGCAGCAATCTCATGTCTAAAATCTGGACTATTAAAAACACTTTTAAACAGTTAAAATAAGGGCACTACTCTGTGCAGGGAGAACGGGGCGTCGCAAGCGAGAAGATTTTGGGTGCAAATACGGTATCGGTGACGTGGTACACGTGCGGCACATCCAGCCCGTCCAAATATGCAACCAACAGTCCGGATTAAAATTAATGCACTTTTTCTTTGTCTTTTTTTTTTAAATCCAGCCGACATTTTAATCTAGACCATCGGTTGCATTTTTAAATAGCCCCGGATGTACCACACAGGTAACATGTGGTACCCTCTCCGGACCCAAAATTTTCTCGCTGCAAGCACCCCGATTTCTTTAAATACCCCTTTCCATCCCCTCATTCCCACCACACCACAAGCCCCCCTACTCCTCTCTCTCTTCTCTCACTCTCTCTCTCTCTCTCTTCTCTCACTCTCTCTCTCTCTCTCTCATCTTCATCCAAAAGATTCTACCTGAGGAAGATCGAAATGGGCATCAAGAAATCAAACAAACAGTCACAAACAACAATGCTGAAACAAATCGTCAAAAGATGCTCAAGTTTGGGGAAGAAACAAGGCTATGACATGGAGGGTCACCCTCTAGACGTGCCAAAAGGGCATTTCGTGGTATACGTAGGGGAAAACAGGAGCAGGCACATTGTTCCCATCTCGTTCTTGACTCGGCCCGAGTTCCAGAGTCTACTCACACGAGCCGAGGAAGAGTTCGGGTTCGATCACGACATGGGTTTGACACTCCCTTGTGAAGAAGTCGTTTTTGAGTCCTTAACTTCAATGCTTCTTAATTAGGTGAGATCGAAGAAAATCTTAAGGGCTTGTTTGGTTGGAAGAGAATTGGAAGAAGATTAGGGTCTCATGAAGCTGCTTCATTTGCTTCTGAGCCTTTTTTTTTTCTCCTATTTAATTTTTGGGTCTAACCCACCTGCACAAAAGCCCAAGAATAGCTTCTGGGTCTGGATATGTAATTAAATCCGGTGGCGTTTGGTTGTGCCCCGGGAGAGAAGTAATATTATTAATGATAATTGGCTCTCGTAGTTTACATTTGAGAAGGAATAACAATAGAATTTTTTACTAACAGAGTTTATCGAATTTCGGCTCCGAAGATCACTGTCTTGTTGTCTTCGTTGAACAACTAAGGTTTTAAATAGCGGTATTGTGACAAGTAACGATAACCCAGTAACAATTTTGGTCGCAGTGTGATCAGAATATCAAACGATATACGTATTGGAAATCGGTTATAGTGGTCTATAGTTTTTTAAAAACCATTTTGACAAAAAAAAACACCCTGTAAAGTTCTTGAATCACCCACAACTACGAATCTGCCATAGCGACCGTAAATGGACGGTAAATCATGAAGAAATCGATAAGTAACAGGAACTGACCGATACAATCTCATTTTGACAAAAAAAAAACAACCACCAGTACAGTTCTTAACCATAACTAGGATTCTGCTGTGGCGACCGTAAATGGACCATAAATCATGAAAAAATAATTGATAAGTAACGGGAACTAGCCGATACAATTTGATTTGTTTATCTAAACATATTGGAAGGTGCAACATATCGCCGAAAACAGCTAATACTTGAAACCTTGCAATCAACACCGTTTGTGAATCTTAGGTTAGTGCGCAGTTGAGCACCGTAACTGAATTAACAAACACAAAACTTCCATATTTCACAGCTATGAGCTTGATGAGATGTTTTGATCCTCCATCTGCGGTACCATTGTGTTGTGGGGCCAATTAGAAATCTTTGAAAATCCTCTGCCGTAGATTAGGGTCCAGATGATCATATGGTTTACTGAAATCTATGTGCTGCCCACCCCCATGTTAAATGGTCCTGATTTTTCAGGCCCACTTGACTGTTTGGCAGTGAATTACTCCAATCTTTATCTTTTTACTGTTTGGTCACAGGTATTAAAATCATGGCCAAGAATCTAGTATCATCCTAGTTTAACCCTATCCCTGCCTTTTCCATTGCAGGGTGGTCCAACATATACCATATATAAGATCCTAGTAAATCCATTTGATCAGTGGGCATGTGCAGACATTGTTAAATTACATTTACCACCCCTGCTCTTTTGTTAATTTTACTTTCCACCAATTGCTTCCTATTGGTGGAACCGGGGGTCCTGTAGCGGCCTGTCTGTGCTACACGGTGTAGCGCTCATCCGAGATGTTCATATTTGCAATCGATGGTTCAGATTCGTAGAAGCACTCTTATCGGTAAATATTAACTAACATATATGAACTATTGATTGCTGAGATGGATGACTGGAATGGGAACGCTATATCATGTAGCATGTGTTAGAGTTCTACAGCCTACAGGGACCCCGATTTTCCCTTTTACACGTGTTGGACAGCTAGTTAACCTTTTGTGCTTTTAGTAGAGTGTCAAACATTGCTCCTTCATTGAATGTCCCACAGACAAAAGGGCCACATTGAAACTTAATGCAAAGAAAAGAAGGTTGGGTTACACAATTGATCACAATGAAGTGTCAAATTGAGATTTGTTTAAAGTTTATGGGGCAAAGTTTATTTCACTATTGTCACTATTTTGATTCGAGTTTTGACTTGAGCAATGCTATAATGCCACGTAGAAGTATGCATTACATTTTCCACACCATCTTGCACTAGATGAAAACTTTGGATCCTTCGTTCGTATTCTCTATCCAGACCCTGAGAAAATTCTGGGTACGGAGAGTGTATATACACGTGATGTATAACACCGTCCACCTCAACCTCTTCACGTTTTTGTTTATGAAGAACGATATGCATATACCTATGCATTCGTTTGCCTTTCTTGTATGCTTCTAGAATTCGTCATTTGAATATTTTCCCGCCCAATTAATTGATACAAATTTTTTTTTTCTTGTTATGGAATTATGTTTTCTTTCCAAACAATTGTGGGGGGCTAAGGGAGATATAAAGGTTAGGACACGTCTACGGCGAGGACGAAGAATAATGGATTAAGGAAGGGCTAACGACTCTCACGGTGGAGATTTACGGATCAAGACTCAAGAGAGAGAGAGGAGATGTTTTTGTTACGATCGAATCCCCTCCACGGTGGATAGGGGATTGGGTTTAGCATTGTCTTTTGAGCCTTTCTAAAGATGAACGTGTGTTGTGTATTGGGCACCACCATGACAGATAACTCGGACGGAGGATCCACACTCCACAGCCCTTGATGAACTATAAATTGAGTGTCAAATTATGAAATGTTCAGTAATCTTTTCAATATTGCATATGCTATTGTGTACGTGCAACTTTTTCGGGTATTTGAGATTTTCGAGTTCATAGGTTTTGCATATTTTCTTCAACGACCCACCTCGAATACTGCAGACCTAGACCCTGTTATACTTTAGGGTAAAAATATTTCCAAGTATCATTTCTTCATTCCTCTGTTTTCTTAACTCACGTGTCTGTGTCCGTGTCCGGGTCAACTAACGCGTACCTCAACTAATCTAAGAGACTCAATCCCACCACCCATTTCAAGGAGCTCAATTAAAGTTGGAGCAAAACTTCGTATGATTGGACTGGCTCTAAAGAGATTGATAGCACCTCGAATTCGAAAGTAAAACCTTAACAAAAAGAGAAATTCCCAAGTCTCAGGTCTTCGTCCACCGAGCCAACCCTCGGGGCCGGGTTGTATCATTTCCTTCTTCAAGCAACACATTATATTTTTTGAATAAAATACCATTGTCATTAATTAGGCTATAAAATTAGGCCTCCCAAAGTCAGAAAAAGGGACCACACTTCATTAAATGGAGACAAAGTTCACATGTGGAATAGCATTAAGAGATTAATAATACAAAACGTTGGTTAGAGTTGGGTTTGGTTTCTCAATTATGTTACGTTATATTCTTCCCCATGTCATTTCAGTGTTTCTAAAGGAAGTAATATAATTTGATGCATTCAACATCTAATTTAATATCCATTCATGTTCTATCTTTCTAATTCTCCCTCTAATCATACGTGATTATATTAACCAAGTTAGGATAGCTTAGGTGAACGATGTTTGATAAAATTTAACACTACGGGACGGTATGTGTATGAATTGAGAAGGTGAGAGGATTGACTCAGACGAATACTGGACCACTCGAGTGAGGTGAGGTCGCAGAAAATCTAGCTCTGACACAATGTGAGACTTCTTGGAATTACGTAACTAACTTAAAACCAATTGCCAACAAGTAGAGTAGCCTCTAGGTTGTATTTACTAAGTGTGAATTACGTGACTAATGCGAGATAAACTCTGGAGTAACATTTTTCTTACATCAATTTTTCACTAGATCTAGAAAGAAGAGTTGGGATCTCCTTTTTAGTCTTCTTTTAATTGATTTCTTAGATTAAATTACCATCCTCTAATTTTATCTCTGCAATAAACAGTGGCACGTGCCACATGCCCACGTCCCCTTAAGAGCTTCCTCTCTGAATACATATTCGTGGTGGAAAAGGCCCCTAGAGCACCACATCGCGGTGCTCCAGGAGTAAGTAGCAATTTTCGAGGAAATTGGAAAGGAACATGGCAAAAGAAAATCAAGCGGGAGAATAGTTAGGTTTTCTGGTTGGATTGTTAAAAATGAGAAGAGAAAATACAAGTATGTGTCAGATTAATACCCTTTTTAAGTTTAAGGGAAATGTTAACGGGTGCCATAGTGCACCCGTTAAAAGTACAAAAAAGTACAATTTAAAACTACACTTGTACTTTAAAGTACATCTTTAAGTGTACTTTTTATACCATTAATGGGTGCACTATGGCACCCGTTAGCACGACCCTTAAGTTAATAATTTGGTTACTCGTAACGAGGAATATATCTGAGAAAAATCAATTTGGCAGGCATAAGCCCAGTCAAAAAGTAGTTCATGGGCTAACCTTAGATGGAACCCGAATCGAATGATGAAAATAGATCAAATGATAGTGGGCTGGGCCTGGGACAGATACATTCTTTTTTGGGTGCACGAAATGAACTAGTGTATGTATCGTACTCCGTCACCTCTACTAAAAAATATTGCACCGTCACAACACACCACTATCTATAGGAGATCCCACCATACCTATATCGAGACCAAAGCTAAGATCCCACCGTGTGTTGTTAGTTGTAGGGGATTTGGGGGACAGGGTTGTAGTGAGGCTAATCCGGCCGTCCATCTAGACACCGACGGCTCGGATTTAATCCAAACTCCAAATGATCCAAGCCGTTCATTGTTTGGATTAAAATCTGAGCGTTCATTGTCGAGATGGATGGCCTCACTACAACTCTGTAGTGAGGCCCTTACTACAGGGACCCCAGGGCTATGCGGACTTGAACCTAGACTTTGTCCAACAAATCGAAAGCTTTCAACTACTAAACCAGTTCCAACCAAAGTAGTATTTTTGCTCAAGTGTAATATCATTAAGCACTTATCAGTATCCAAATATTTTGATATCACATAAATGTATGTAGATCACAATTTTAAAAACATGAATGGGTTCGAATCATGATAATAATATCTCAATTTCTAAAGCCCAATTATGTGACGTTACACTTAACTTTCCTCTTCACACTCTTACACACAACATATAAAAATAACATCAAACCCTAGCTCTGCAACTATAGTGTAGTGTGTATGAGTCCCTCCAGCCTCCACCTATGTGACCGTGTGTAAATTGTTTGTGTCCATAGCATTGTTGTTTCCCGACACCCTACTCTTCAGCTAACAGAGTACTAGTATTCCTTGAAAAACAACCAGAAGCTTAACATAGTATATTTATACTTGTAATAAGTTCAGAAAAGAACCATGTCATGTTTAGTCAAACAAGTAAACCACCACTGCAGAAATATGTACAGAACTTTCATACAAAAACTACAACAAAGTGGAGTCCCAGAGAGGTCTATGGATGGTGAGCTTTTCAGGATTTGAACCTCTTGAGAGCCATGCAAGAGCATTCGAGATCGATTTTAGTCCCCAGTGTCTGAAATGCAAAAAGTTTCTTCGGAACCTAGTGGCTTGCTGTAGATGGGCCTCAAATTCGTGTAAGTTTAGGTCTCGTGTACTTGAAAATGCAACCCAGTTTGCGAACAACCTTCCTGAAAAACAAAAGAACAGGTCAAGTTCCATGTGTTCAAGACCAGTAGCAACAGTATTTCACAATTTTTTAAACTTTGGCATGACTTCACTTCTTTCAACCCTTTTTTTTGGCTTGTACTTGGTGAACTTTTTCCAGATTCTGAGCAGAATTGTTACCTTTATGATTCATCGGAAAACAAAAAATGGACCATGTTCGGAAAAAGTTTATAAAAGACAAAAATGAGCTGAAAATTTCAACATAGCTTTGTATTTAGTGCAATTTTTAAAAATCGTTCCTTATTTTTTTACATTTTATTTATCTTGTCTAGGAGAATCTGAAAAAGCAACCAAAAAAAAAAAGAAGCAAAATTGAGAATTTGAAATAATAAAGGGGAAGAAAGCGAAATAAAAGTTAGGCCAAATACCTATGAAAGAAGTTGTTAAGCCTGCGAGATGCAAGCTAATAGCCATCTTTCCCTTTCGAGGAAAAGAATCTGGTAAACCCACGTGCATGTTTTTCTGGAGTGGGATTAGAAGAGGAAGAAGATGATGATGATCCCGATTTGGTCGACCGATGTTTTGGATGCTTTGAATGGCCTGGTGATCTCAAAATATTTCCTTCGGTGTCAGAGGGGCTCATCGGAGAGTTGTAAAGGTGCGATGGGGACTCGCCACCTACTCTGTGCAGTTCCATCTCAGCCTGATTGAGATCTCGCGAGTTAATATCACTGGTAGTTGGTTCTTCTTCTTCTTCTCTAGTTTCGTTGTCCTCCTTCTGGCGGTAAGGTGATGGCGAAGACTCTGTCTGAGGTTGCAAAATGTTCAACTGCTTTCCAAGAAGAAATATGGTTTCTTGGCACTCTGCTAGCTTCTCTGCAGCAGCAGCTAGATTCTTCTCCTGCAAATGACAACAAAGTGGTCCTTAGTCTTTTTTTTCTTCATCATTTACATATCAAAAAGTCAATAATATTTTATCCATCAACCAACTGAGTGAAAACTGGGAATCTACGGTCCCCAAGTTGAAGTTTCACTTCATCCTAGCTATACCTCATTGGTGGGGATTCTTCCATCAGATAACATAAATTAACCATTCGTGTTGTATAACAATGATGCAACAGCTAGTATAGCTAGAAAGTGGAACTAGCAATATGGTAACTGAAAAGCCCAATTGTAGTGCTTCGGATAAGGAAACTGTGTGGTACTGAAAGAGAATTGAAGAGAAGGCAACAAAAGCTGCTAAAAGCATGTAAGAACATCGTAACCGAATAAATACTAATATGGTACAAACATAGCTCTTGACTAGGACACTGTAGAAATACAAAAACTTGCGAAAATATTTAGATGTAAACCAAGACATCTAAAAAATGTTAGATGCCAGACATGAATTCTCAATTTGGCAGAGTATATTGATAAGGTCCATATGCAAATAAAAGGCAGATAATTTTTCCAACTACAACTCGGATATCAACTACTGAGTCATTCCACCAAGTTCTAGTTTTTCCAGTAATGCCATGGGGCTCTCATGGCATGCACTTTAAAATGCTGCACTACTTACAATGTTGTCAATTAGAGGTACTTTCATTACTTACCTAACAACATTGGAACAATTAAAGGAATGTGGAAAGAACATTGGCAAATAAATTTCCAGAAAAGATTGTGACTTGCAAGGATATTCATCTTAGATTTTAGATTTATAAAAAGCTTAAAGTATGACTATTCAAATTTTGTAGCTTCAACACATAAAGCGGGAGAAGAGTGAAACCCGAGCTTGATTATAGTAAACACAAAATGGTTATAACTCCTCACCTGGTTATTGTTGACGTCACCAGCCACTGAAGAGCTTTCATTCCTTCAACAAGAAAAAGGAAAGAAAAAAACATGCAGGAATCAGAGGTACATCAAAATCTGCGTCATGTATCATCAACCAAGTAGCAAGATCGATACACTAGCATACATAGTTTACAGAATTTATGAAACAAACCATTAATTAAGGACACAAATCTTCTAAGAACAATGAAACTTAAAACTACGTTACCCAAAAGATTAGTGCTTTTGATACTTACGTAATACGTAGATTCAAGAAGCGCAATCAGAACTCAGTCCCAAACGAAGCTAATGCCATCATCCAGAACTCAGTCCCAAACGAAGCTAATGCCTCATCTGGATGATGGATTTCACGAGGGAAAAGACACAAAAATGCAATTGAAATCATCACCCCTTTTCAGTTTACCAGGTAGGATGATACAGAATAGAAAATGTGACAGTCGTTTCTATGAAATTTAGAAATACTACTTCTCCTTCTATTTCTCGTGAATTCCTATCATTCATCAAAAATTGACTTTTGAGAAGGATGAAGAACAAGAAGGAAAACTTGATTTCATTGTGAGTCTTTATTCCTTTCCCGTTTCCCTTACCAATAGGGAGTACCAAAGAAGCTCATGGGAGATGCAAAATAGTGGTAACATAAATAGTGGTAATAAAAAGGAAAAAAACGTTCAACTTTTTGGGGTAAGGAGGATTGAGGACCAGTGGGGGATATACATTTGAATGCTCAATATGCTCTTTTCTAGGCTAGGATGTGATATAACACAGAGTGAAGCAGATTTGACGTAACTAATACCAATCTTTAACTTGAATCAGCAACTATCGCTCAAACAAATGTATCCATAAACATCTATCAATTTGAACAAATGGTCAATAAATTCCTAGCCATAAAAGAAAAAGTTAGGTGCTAACCTTTGCAGTTTCTCTTGGAGATCCTTGCACTTAGCCAGAGCATCCTGATGATTCCTCCTTTCCTCTTTAAGCTCATTATCTGAGCTTTCTAATTTAGCTCGAAGGAGATTCACTTCAGTTTGTAACTCCTCCGTGCGTGCTTCAAGAGACTTGTATGACTCAGTCATACATTTCAGTTGTGTCTCAGCAAAGCCGTTCAACTTTTGAGCAGATGTTAATTGTGACTTAACTTCTGCTAGAAGCTTTTCCGTCTCCTGCAGCTGAGTTTTGGTGCCTTCCAGATTTTCAGTGCATCTAGCCATATCCAAAACCATGTTTTCCTTTTCTAGTTTCATTTGTTCAAACTCCTCAATTGAGCATTTCCATGATGTACCATTTGATTCGAAGGAAGGGATGAAAGTGCTTTCATGGGGAATGTCAGGATCAGAAGTGGTATCAGAAAAGCTAGCACAACCATTTGGGTATGTGTCTCTAGATGTATCCTGAACCAACTTATTCTCAGGTAAGGCAACCTTGTCGATGCAATCAGAACCATTGGTTTCTGCTCCATTACTCTTGAAGCCCAGGACATTAAAGTGAAGTTCACTGGCTTTATTCAGAACATGAGAAAGATCAACGATATAATCAAACAAACTTAATTGGCTGTGCATAACCTTATCAAAGGTGGCATATAACACCTGAACTTTTTGGCTCAAACCACTCCCATCAGGAGATGAGCCCTGGACAGCCATAGCTTCTTTATCCAAAACCAATACAAAGTACTGAATCTGAGATAAAGCATCCGCCAATTCTTGGCTAACCGTTTGCACTGTTTCTCCATTTGGCTTACTTTCTTTGGACAAACAGCCTTCCTTCTCCGAAGTTGCTTCAGCCCCCTCATGAGAATCCGTGGGGTGCTGATGTAGGCTATCATGTGTTTCCTGCACAACACTTTTGATATCTTCCAAAATCTTTTCCACGTCAGAATCCTTAGACATGGATTCAGTCAATGAAGATATTCTTGATAGGAGCTTCATCAGGAGCAGTGAATCAGTAACAGATTGTGGATCTAGTACGTGTGGACTAGCTTTAACTTCCTTCGAACTATCTTGGGTCGCAATTTCAGAACTGTGATTTGTTGAAACATCTGAACCAGATATGCCTCCATTTGTGTTATTTGATAGATATGCCAATTTCTCCATCTCCAGGAAGTCATCCATAAGCTCCAGGTGATTTCCATTTTCAGAACTGTTAGGTTTCTCAACATTCTTTTCCTTCTTGGAATGCGAGAGATCAGAGATCATTGTTGTTGCCCAAGAACCAGCACAACTTCTCGCATCATCATTTCCGTCTTCAGACATGGAAGTCAAACTAGGTGGACTGTCAGCATTTTGAACAAAGGAACCTTCAGCTGTGATCTGAACATTAGATTTTGTGGGACTTTGATTATTAGCTTGAAGTTGTGATTCTAAGCTTTGAAGTTTGCTAACTGTTTTAGCACAAATATTCCTAGATGCTTGCAACTCGCTATTACGCTTTGCCAAAGCTTCTTTCAACATCTTTGTTTCTTCTTCCATCGCAAACAGCCGTTCTGTGAGAAACTCATTCTCTTTATGGAATTTTTGTACACTGTCAAAACAAAATTCAGGCAATTGGGATGCGTGTGGACTAGGAGGTCTTGAAGGAGACCTCCTTACTCTTGGAGATTCTCCATAATCCCTTCCCAAGTTCTCAACTTCCAACTTCATTTGGGCAAGTGCTGCGGGCCCAGGCAACTTCTTTCTAACAAGACCTCGCAGTCTTTGGCACTCCGCTTCTAACTTAGCAATTTTCTTGACTCCTTCCAAATGCTGCTTGTTGGCTACTTCAGCAGATCTTGCGCTCATGTTCTTTTCCTCGTTGCGGATTTCCAGCTCTTTCGTAACTACGTGGACTTCGTACTTGAGTGAATTTATTTCTCTTTCACGTGATTCAATAGTGATCTTCAATGATTCGATATCTGCCTCCGCTTGGGATTTTTCTTCGCTTATCTTAATCAGCATGTTGGAACGCTCCTGCAATGACCTTGAAAGTGCTGCATTTTCTGCTGCAGACCGGCGGAGCTCTTGCTCCAAGTTAGCTATCTTGGATTCGAGTTCAAGCTTTATTTTATCACACTGTTTTGTTTTGGTAAGAACGACTTCATGCAGTTTCTGTTCATGTTCTTCCTTCAAGTTCCGTATCTGCCGCATGCACTCCTTTAGAGCACCGTCAAAGTGTTCAGCTCGATCTTCAGCGGTAAGCTTTAGAAGTGTAACGGATTCTAGATGGTTTTTCAGTGTCAAAGCTTCTGCCTCAGCCTTCTCCCAGCCTGCAGCATAAATATACTTGTTGCATTTCATGTCTAACAGGAAAAAAAAAATGAAAAAGAAAAGAAAAAAAAGGTCCATGGGAGAGGTGCATCAAATCAAGTCCACGACCTAAATTTTGATCAAGTTATACACCCTCTTAAGTATCCAATATCACACCTGAGACAGCGTCTTCAGCAACTTTCGCATGCTGTTTCACTAATTTGTCCTTGTTAGCCATCTCCGTATGGGCTTCAGATATCTCTGCATGGACTTCAGATATCTCCGTATGAGCTTCAGATAGCTTTTCATTCAATACTTCAATTTCATCCTCTAAATTCTTCACTTTGTCCTCATATGTCTTCACTTGATCCTCCAACCCACTTAGATGCGTATATGACTCCACAGATATTTGAACATATTTTGGTTTTTGGTACTTATCCTGCTGCCGGATAGGAGAAAATTAAAAATGAGACAACATATGATAGCTAAAAAGAAGAACAATAATAACAACTCCATGAGAAAGCAAAAGAATATACAAGTTCCATTAAATCCAGTTTCAAGAGTGAATCTTAAATGAGCATACACTGCAGTAGAGCAAAATACACAATTTTGCTGAAATATATTGATCAGGAAAAGAGGGTGCATATTGCATAAGCTTTGTAAAATTTCCCATCAATCTGAGGCTGCGTAAACTTTGTAAAATTTTGTAAATTTCCCATCAAATCTGTCTTTCTACTATGCGAATTGCAAATTCCATTCATTCCTCTGAATTAAAGTTGCATTGTTGAAGTATCTTCCAAACCCAATCACACTTAAATTTATGAATAAGAACCATTTGAAAGCTGTCTGAAGCTTTCGGCATCAGTGGCAAGGCAAAACACATTGAGTTAGATTTATTACACGGCAAATGATATTAAACTTTTATACATCTGAAAATGATGGTCATTAGATTAAGGAGAATGTAGAAATCTATAAAATATATATATATATATATAAATAAATAAATAAAAATAGTGTGCAACTGGCTCAATGGTCAAAAGATTCAACAAGAAGCTCTCACAGCTCATCAATTTTACCACTCAAATCAATTTCAAAACTAAACGGGACCAATTTAGTAAACTTGAATTGCTAGGCTATTCAACAAATCAGAAGGACATCAGTAGGAACCAGGGAGGAGAACAAGAATAGAGGTCGATGCGATCCTCAGAAAGAAACGGTCAAACCAGCTGGAGTACTTTTCTTTAAACAGAACTTTTCTTTGAACAAATACTCAAATCCAAAACAGAATATAGAAAATAAATTATATCAGGATGTTAATGTGGTATAGGATATACCTGATCACCCTGATAACCAACTGAAGCACCAGCAGATTCCAAAGTAGCAAGCGCTTTCTCAGTTTTATCCTTGTCAGATGATTTCTTCTTCCAGGGCCAACTCCGCCTATCCATCTCAGACTGGATGGTTCACAGATATGCAGATTATTAGTCCATTAATTGTCAATATGTTTGAAGCAATTGATATAATCTCTTCTTAGGTTTTCCTTTTCTTTTCTGTTCCTGTATTTTCCTTGGCAAGTTAACCATTAGCAATTTAGCATCACTAGAAACAATGTTCAGCCCAAATTTACAATGTGGAGAACCCCGTTGTCCAAATTCCACCACTACCCCCCAAAAGTGTATGGAATTTAATCAAAGTTCATCAGTACAGGAAACTGTCTAAGCATTCCAAACACATTATTTTGTGCTTCTCCGAACAATTCACCAAACTTACTCATTTTAATCGTGCATTTTAAATAATTGGAAAGATGCAGTTTCTAAGAGTTATTTACGTGATACCAGGGCACAGATACTGACAAGATTAATGGGGTCACTGTGCATCCCCATTTTCAAACTTCTATGTTCTGAATACAGACGGATAAGAGAAATAGTTGAGCTAGGACCAAATCACATTCACACTCAAATTAAATAGGAGTAGAAAATATCATTTCACTGTGAAGACTGAAGAAGGAGAAAAAGAGAATATGGGGGTCTAAATCAATACGGTTTTATTGCTAAGTTTACAGGTATTATAGATCTAAATCTGCCAAATAACCTTGACTGCAAAAAAATCATTAATATCAGACGTGGTAACAAAGTATAGTAAACATCTATAAATACATCCATGTAAAAAGAGACAATAAGGATGCACAAAAAGTATCTAAAATAACAAAGAGAGCAGAAGAAGAAACGAACTGAAACATTAAAAATCAGAAAACCTAAAGGGATTTTATCTTTCATTGCGGCAATTTAGTTGACAAAAACAGAAAGATGAATCAATCAGTTATTGCAAAAGTAACAATTTTAAGCTTGCTCACTTTTTCTCTTCCTTCTCCATCATATACATGAATACTTTGTTCAAGGAAAGGATAATCCGTATCTTAGTTGAATAGCATGAAATTCAAAGACGTGGAGCAAAATTAGTATCTTCTCCACAGAAATGGCAAACATGAAAATTAACATAGCAATTCCATTTTATGGGCCTTTGTACGCAATCGTTGTTGCATCAAGAAAATCTCATTCACATCAGTAGACATTCCTATTGCCCAGATTGAAGGGTGTTAAAAAATTGGCCTATTTCGGACATCATAAAATACAAACCCGTGTAACCTAAGACTACCGCAATTAGTTGGCTTAATTGAGGTTAGGCTTTCCAACTCTTATTTCAAACAAAATATAACCGCAAAAATAATGCAACAAAATTCCATTTTCTCACGCAAAATTGTGTTAGAACGAACTTACAATATTTATCAAAAAATAATTATAATATAGAGACCTGGACTGCAGATTCTGCTGCTTACTGAAAGTTGGATTAATTTTGAGCAAATCAACCAGTCAATTACTCAAATGATCAAGCTCAAACAAACAGCACAAGTGACCAAAATCGTATGCCTCAAATCTGAATTGGTCAAAATCTAATAGACCTTGGAACAAGCATAAAAAGCCGATGATATGCTTAAATCTGGATGCCTTATTTTTGTTTCCACATGCTTCAATCAATGCACATTGGATCAAAAAGTTTTCGCCTCATCGGCGCTAATAGATATCACAAAACAGTATATCATCGAATCGGAAAAAATCTCATACCAGTAATGGAAGCTGGAGACTCAACAGTTGTCTATAGTCCTAAAATTGGAAGATTCACACAATTCAAATCAAGCAAAATGAAATGGCAGCTTTGTTTCCACCGAAAAAAGCACCAAATCAGCTGATGGATGTTCAATTTTTTCACAAAACAAAGAACAAACACTGAACGACACAAAAACAGCAGCTACCACAGTTCAAAACAGAATGCGTAAAAATCGCCTCATTTTTTGCTGTAAAATCACAGCCTCACAGGTCAAAATCAACAGTAAAAAAGAAGAATCTCATCCAATAATGGAAGAAAGCACACCGACAAAATCAGAAAGAAAGCAAAAAACTCCAAAATGAGGAAGAGGAACAAAAAACAGAAACGAGCAAAGTGCGGAAAACAAAAGCCGTAGTTTCAGTGATGCGAGGATTGAGTAGAAAACGAAGAATCCAAAGACGAGAAAGGTCAGCAACCGACTTATTTACCTCTACTAGTAATGCAGCTTAATGAGTAGGTCCAATTAGTAACAGAAGAGGATTTGAAATGCTCGGTTGCAGAGAGAGAGAGAGAGAGAGAGAGAGAGAGAGAGAGATCTACTCGGGCCTTGCGGAGAGAGAGAGAGAGAGAGAGAGAGAGAGAGAGAGAGAGAGAGAGAGTAAATGTAGTGAGAGAAGAAGGCGGGGGAGGAGGTGGTGGTGGTTGTAGGGGAGGAGGTGGAGGTGGGTGGGGCTGGAAATATTCGGCGTTTGGTGTTTAAAAGGCAAGGAGTTGGAAAGCTCCAAAACAATCAGACTTTTTAAAGTATTTTGAATTTTTTCGAAGCAAACAAAAAATACTAGTCTTAAATAAATAGACAAATATTTTTAATTTGGGAATAACATCTTAAATAAATAGATAAATATTTTTAAATTTGGGAATAACCAAGGATTTCATGTAGTTCACTTACAGTAGTTATTTTGGTTCATTTTTGTCTTTTCTTACTTTGGAAGTATGTCTGATTGTTTAGATGTTTTTTCATCTTCGCAAAAGTATTGTAAAAATTATGATAAATAAACTTACTTGAAGAAAAACAATAAGAGACAATTTGTTAGTTTTTTAAATTTTTTCCCAAGTTTAAATTATATGACGGCGGCATTGGTCCTCAGAATTAATTGAGGTGCTCGTAAAATAACGCATACACTTAAGTCATCCTTTTTTTTCTTTCTAACTACCGCGGTCGATAAAAGACACATAATGCCAAACAAGTTAGGACTCACAGTGCATTTCACGGGCATCAATACACCTTTGCAAGCTATTAACTCCCTTCATCCTTGTTTAAGCGTGTATCTTAATAATTTCAATTTATTTCAGAGATATCATCATTACATTTTTCTCATCAACTTTTACTCAAACCTCTTATTTGGGGATGGTGGGAGTACAATTTTTCTGATATCTATGCACCTGTTGCAAATTATCCATCGTGTGGACGGTTTTCAGTATTTTCCTTCCGTAATTTTCCAAGTTCTTTCTTCGAGACGAATATATATTTTTCAAAAAATTTACACATAATTATGAAATAGAAAGACTAAAATGAATACTACGACTAAGTCACTTTCTACTGCAGTATTTTTGAACTACAAATTGTCGAATCAGTTAATGTATAGAAAATAATAACTTAATGATTTGACAATTCGTAGTCTAAAATAACAAGAATATCGAAAATACCATAAAAACTCATCCTAAATCAGACGAAGAAGTTGCTTATTTTAGGAGGAGCGGTTAGAACACTGGCGGCTCCACCCTATGGGGTGGATGGTCACATGACCACCCTAAAAAAAAAATTGTACTAATAATACATGTAAAAATTTGTACAAATTTTAGGTTAGTTCATGTTTTGAACACCCAGCCGAAATATGAATGAACACCCAGTGCAAAATTAAATGAACACCCACCAACAAATCAGTCAGTCTACTTTGAACAACCTAAATTATATTCCATTATAGCCCAATCATAAGTGGCACCACATATAAGAAAATGTGGTCAATTGAACACGTTTTTTTATTTTGTTGTTATATTGCATCTAGTAATTTTATCTAATATTTTGTTTGAACACTTAGTCCTATACTATAAACAAAACACACTGCAATTCAAGTGATTTACAATTGAATACTTAATATACCATTTCAAAACAAGATAGACATCTTAATGACAAAAAAATGGAGAGGAAAAAATATCTATTGGTATCGTTATGGTGTAGTTATTCTTAGAGCAGACAATCCAAAAATAAAAAACATATGTTTAAAAAGATCCGTGCAAACTTATTCGCTACATAATTTCCTAAAAAAAAATAAGCATATTTATGCTCCTGTTTGATTTTGCTTTGGTAAAAATATATAAAAAAAAAAACTGAAAACAACTACAACATTTTACATGTGTTTGTATTTTTGAGGTTGCATTATACACACTAGTATCTGAAATTTTGTGAAAATACGACTAATTGGTTAAGCTAGTAGAGTTA
Source organism: Vaccinium myrtillus (assembly GCA_016920895.1). Lineage (NCBI taxonomy): Eukaryota > Viridiplantae > Streptophyta > Magnoliopsida > Ericales > Ericaceae > Vaccinium > Vaccinium myrtillus. Next base: position 32,983,637 of record CM029276.1, on the reverse strand, counting down.
AATGTAATTTCTGAACACCCTGTTAAAAATTCCTGGAGCCGCCACTGGGTTAGAAGCATGCCATGGGACACATACATTTAATTAAGAGGATAATGATAATGAGAGTGACGGATTTAGCCCTAACTAATCACATAATTTGACGTTGAGAAACAGCCCCCTCGCTTATTCCAGAAGGAACCGCTGAGCTGTATCCGATGTTACGGAATACTAACGTACCACGACTTTGGAGTTTGGACCCACCGTCGCTCGCTCCTACAGCTCATAGGTTCAAAATACTTCCAATACATTGGTGAATCAGGGCCGTTCATTGCTGCCCACTGAAGTTAACGGACGGTTCCAAAATCCATTGGGTTTGATCTTCAGGAGTGGCCCCACACACACCAGAATTTCCGATGCATTTTTTGGTTTTTTAAAAACCGTATTTTGATTTATTTAATTAGAGTTGGGGGGATTACTTATTTTTACAATTATTTATGATACACCCAATGCTATGTCATATGGTTTTGTTTAAAGGGTGCAAAATCCGATGAACTGTCTCCTCTGTTCTACCATCTGTGGACAACTATAGCTGTGATTTTTTTTACCATTTCTATGTTCAGGGGAGAGATAATTGTCCTTACCTGGCTATCATATGATAACTTTTTTTTTTTTTTTTTTTACGGTCGGATATGCGGGTCAATTTATGCGTATGAGGGGTGCAAACGAGCCGAGCCGAGCTTTGTAGTGTTCGAGCTCGGCTCGTTAAGTAAACGAGCTGAAAAATCGAGCTCGAGCTCGGCTCGGTCATAAACGAGCCGAGCCCTTATCGAGCCGAGCCAGGGTAATTTACTTAACGAGCCTCCTTAAACGAGTCGAGCCTATGTAATCGAGCCGAGCCGAGCTTTAGCAAGCTCGTTAACTAAACGAGCCTGAAAATCGAGCTCGAGCTCGGCTCGTTTACTTATCGAACCGAGCCGAGCCGAGCCACGAGTTTACAGCCCTTGTAAGCGTATCTTAACTAGTTCTGAGGTCCCGAAATTGACAACTAAATAAATCCGATATTCGATACAAGGTTTCAAATGTTGGACCTCTATGAGATTCGAAACGTAATACCCCACGGAGGACAAACACTTATTATTTCCTCGTGCTTACTCGGCCATATATACTCCTTGTGGTAGAGAAAAGTTTAAGTAATTGTTTGTATCGAATTGTTTTCAGATTTTGGTTTCTTTCCATTAATGCTGTGTATCTTTAGAATTTTTTGTTGGACGAGAATAATAGTAACAAAATGTACAGCTTGATAAGCCGTATACTCCCCCATCACATAAAGTTGGTCCCTTACGGGATTACGTGTAATTTTTAAACATAAAAATAATGTATTTACTAAAATAATGCTTCAATTTTTTTTCGCTGGTCAAAAAATCTTATTGAAAATTATCAAATTAGATCCATATCGTATAAAAGAATATTTCGGTAAGTACATTATTTTTAAACTTGAAAATTGCACTTAATTTCATAGAGGACTAACTTTACGGAACAAAGGGTTTAGTTTTATTTTAAATTGAATGTAAGAGAAGTAAAATGTTGTTGTATTGTATGCCACACACGTTGATAGATATATAATTGGGTGATATGTAATCTAAAATATGAACGGTCCCAATGCCAAAATTGTCCATTGCTCAGGGGTGGCATTCATTGCTGATGCTGGCTGATCACGGTCGTCCATGATTGGTCATGGATGGCTCAGATCACATCTTATTCGAACAAATCTAAACTGTCCGTTGATGAACAAATCTGAGCCGTACCGTGATTGGCCCATCCATGCTGTCCCCGAAGGGACAACACCATCCCCGTTCCTTTGTTTAGAAGCAAAAACAATACCAAAAAAAAAAAACCACTCGAATCTCTTTTGATTACATTCTACTACTATTCAACTTCTTGAAATTATTCGTGCTCATAATTGTGTCAAGTTTGGCACAACTTGTGTGATTTAAAAGCATTAATGTCAATTTTGTTAAGGTGCCGTGCATCAAACACTCCGTGTTAAGTGTCGTTGTGCAAACCTAAGGCTTTGTTTGGAAGTTGGGGAAAGAAGTGGAAAATAAGAGAAATTATTTGGGAGGAAAATAAAGAGAAAAGTTGAGGATTTTTCTTTGTTTGGTTATCTAAAGAAAATGGAAGGAAAGTTATTGAAATGAATTTTCTCTTGTTTGGTTTCTAAAGGAAAATGAAAAGAAAATAGCACTAAAGGCTATTTTAACTAGCTTTTAAACTTAAATTTTATAGCTTATACACACACTAGAGAGCAGAAATCTACTAGCTACCCCAAAAATGGACATTTTAATCACAACGAAGGCATGTCAGCAAGTTTTTTTTTTCCTTTTTCTTTTTCTTCTCCATATCTGGAATTTTCCTCTCTTTTCCCTCCCATTCTCTCTCTTTTCCCTCCCCTTTTCTCTTTTATTTTTCCTCTCTCCCTACATCAACAACCAAACAGGGGAAGATAAATTTTTTTAATTTCCCTTGCCGTTGTTAATAGAATATTAGTGTACGCGTTGTATATTTTTCATTTCTTCATTTCCAAAATCTGAGTTTGAGAGTAATAGAGGTATGCGTAAGCGGATCTAAGTCTTCTAAACATCCGATCATAAAAAAACATATTTGTTATTCTCCGACGGCAAAATAGAATCTAATCCAATTTTTTAATCTTAGTAAGTACAATTATATCCAAATGAACATATATGAATAGTAATCCTATGGTTTTATACCCGTAAACTGTAAACTAGCCGAGCTAAGCCAAACTTTTTTGTGCTTGAGCTTGGCTCGTTTACTCATGAAAACTCGAGCTCAGCTCGGCTGTAAACGAGCCTAGCCTTTTACGAGCCAAGCTGAGTTGATTTACTAAACAAGCCTCCATAAAAATGAGTCCATCGAGTCTACACATATGAGCCGAGCCGAGTTTTGGAAGGTAAAGCTCAGCTCGTTTACTAAACAATCCCAAAACTCAAGCTTGATCTTGGCTTAACGAACCGAGCCTCGAATCGAGCGAAACTTAACGAACCGAGCCTCGAGCTGCTTGCGAGCAACTCGATTCATTTGCAACCCTAGTTACGGAGGAAAATAATGCTAGTGATCCTATTTTGGGCTGGAGCATTGGGGGAAGGGGAAAAGGAAATTAATTCATGCCATGAATTTATTTCGTTTTACTCGGGAACATCATAGTTACAGTAGGGGTGAAAATCGGTCGGTTCGATTCGGTTTTTGGGGTGTTCGGGACCGAACCGATCGGTTCGGGGTGATTTTGTTGGGAACCGATCCAGACGGAAAAAAACAATGGACCGATCGGCTCGGGGTGGTACGGTTTTTTTCGGTCTTTTCGGTCCGGCGTTAAGATTGAGATGGACAACTAGGATTTGTTATTTTTTGGGGGTCAAGATCGATTTTTTCGATTTTCAGTTCAAATAGGGGTGGTTTCGGGGGAATTCGGTCCAAATCGGCATGATTTTAGGGTATTTCGGTTCGGTTCGGTTTGACAAAAATTCCGGGAAATCGAAACCGAACCGAGATGTATTTCAGTTTTTTCGGTTCGGTTTTTTTCTCAGACTGGACCGACCGAACACCGAACCGAATTTTCGGTTTTTCAGTCGGTTCGGATCTCGTCAGTTTTTTTTTTCACCCCTAGTTTACAGCATTAGCCGCCGTTTAAACCTTGTCCCATCTATAAAACATACTCACATCAAGTTTTTCCATCTGATGGGTTGAGTGTTCGGGTCAGTTTGTATACAACTGTTTGGTAAATGAAAATGGACCATCAGCCTTAACTCTCATACTATAGTATTTTCATGTCCACGGGGGCGTTCTAAGAATCACACCTCTCTCTTAGCACAATTTTCAGTAAGTTTTTTCTTTAGTTATTAATGGTTGGGCACACTTTGTATGCAAGTGTAAATGTGTGGAGAGAAATGGGCGAAGTGGGTAGTTTTTATGGTATGAGAGTGGATGGTAGAGTTCGAATAACTAACTTGCCCAAACGTACGGTTAATTAGTTCATGTTATAGTGAAAACAATTGTATTTTGTTCACACCAATTGTGTTATCCCTGTATGAATTATTCTCGTCTCTCTATCTATCCTTCTCTTTACTCATTAACCTAAAAAAACCCCTCGAAGACACGAGAAAAGTGGTGTATTTCAAGCGCGCTCTCTAGTTGAGTTTTGGGTATATCCAAGGGGAATACATCTTTCTTGGTTGTCACGTACGAGATTGAGAGGGTAAATTCGTATCTTTCAACCCTAGACATGAGGAAAATATGTATTCCATCCATCAATAGCTAAACATTCTATTGGATTTGGATATAGTTGCAGTTCCCGGGAAGAGCAAAAGGGTTACTTGGGAAATAGTGAAAGATGCAGGGGGTAAGCTTTTTAAGAACTCACTTTTCCAATAAAGTCTTTTTCGCCTTTAATAATTCGATTTGTTTTGTTATCACGATGCATTCATGTACACTTTTTATAAGGTAATTAATTTTGATACTCATTTTTTTATTCACCACACTCTAGTATTTGTATTTTAGTATTTAAAGTACACATACCAGAAGTACTAAAAAATAAATATTAAAATGTGGTTATCAATATTTAGAGTGAAAAGTAATTTTCCTTCTTTTAATATGTATAAATATTCACTATTGTCTGTAATTACCGTATATTCGAAAAAATAAAATATTTGAAACTAATTTGATTGTAGGCTTAAGGAACTCTTAGACTCATTTTTTGCTACTGCTTGTAAAAGAAAATTACATCTCTCCTTCCTCAATTGCAATTTTGTTTTCTAATATTTGAAACTACTTTTACATTTCCCTTGAAAGAGCTCGTTGGAAAAAATGAATCTATGTAGCCGACTTCAATTGATTAGGACGTAAGACTTGATTTGATTTGATTTGGTTAAACAAACTTTACATTTATTTAAGGAAATTGATATTGACACTTCTATTTTTTTTATTGGCACTCCATTTTTTTGTCTTTATTTACAAAGTACAAGGGTAATTTTACCAAATAAAAAAAAAAGGTCGTGCCAATAGAAAAGATGGGAGTGGTAAATATCACTTCCATTATTCAAAACCAAAGTTTTTAACAAAGAAAATATAATAGGGACACAAATACTATTATAGGTATTTATAATCAACATTTACGTTTTGAAGGGGACCAATGTTCCATGAGCACCGAATAATTGCCCATCAAATTAAACCGAACCGCGTTAACGGTCTGACATAAATAGCCCATCAAAAGCAGCCTTTTGAGTCCGAAAGACACATGGAGACCAGGATAAAAAAAAAGGAGACTTTTCTTACGAATTGTCGGAATCAGCTTACGCATCTATCAGAACCCTTCTATACGCACTGATGGTGGTGCACCGATCGGTGTCGGGGTCCCACTTGTGGATTCCAAACGGAAAATTCGAACCGTTAGATCATCTTACAATCGTTTTCCGAGGGGCCCTACACGAGACCCGACGCCGATCGGTGCACCACCATCGGTCCCTTTATGTTTCCTGCATCTATCAACTACGTAATTTCTTCATCGATCCGGCCAACTGGGGGTTATTCTTGCCAAGCCTAAGGAATTCACAAAGAATTGATTTTTTGCGGTTTAACTTCAAGAATAAAACCTTGATCAATTGTGTCATGTATAAGAAACAAATTCATCAATTAACCGGACAAATTGTTAAGGCTAGGAATGAATGAAAGAGAGAGAGAGATTGGAGCTAGAGAGAGAGAGAGAGGGGTGAATGGTGGGGCTGTGGAGATAGAAGATGATGCCACGCACCCACCCACCCAACCCACACGTTTCAGCAGTTGCATGCTTTTTTACTGCTTTACTATTTTATGCGGGGAAGTGGGGGCCACGTACGCTCTCTTGTTTGTCGTCTTCAACTGAAAGCGAACCCAGCGAGCGTTACATGTAGAATTGGAAAGGAAAGCGATCGGCTTTCCAACTTTAACCTCCCCGGCTTTGTAGCTCCTAATCACCGGTAACCGAAATTGTCGGCGGAAAAACCAAATACTACTCACAAAATTTCTAAAATCAGCTGTCGAATCGGCTGTCGTTAAAATTTTAAAATTATATTAAAAGGCATGAAAAATATATTAAAATATGTGAAAGTATATTTAAAAAATATATTGGAGTTTTTTTTTGGCTGATTGTCAGCTCAGTTAGCTACTAAGAGTCACGTTCGAAACTTTTCAGAGTCAGTTCGTACAAGACTTTAAATTCAGATTTAAATTAACTCGTTGGCGAATGGTAGAGCGGATCTCAAATGAACTAATTGATGCGTGTACCAATGCGAAGTCGAGGAAAAAAAGAAGAAGAGAGAAAAATGTATTTAGAAAATTAAGTTTCAACGGTCTGAAAAAAGTTTCAACAGCATGCTACATCTAGAGAAAATGTATTTAGAAAATTAAGTGTCAACAATTTGAAATTTGTGGTTTAGATTCACTCTCATCAGTCGCTTAGACAAGTAAATCTCAACCACTGATTTTAAATTATGAGCACTTTTCTGAATAAATTTTATAACTAGTTAGCATTTTTTCATTTCTTCAAACACCTTTCACGTCCTACGTATAGTTAGGTAGGCATAGGCACTTTAGGGGTGAGTCTGGGTATATTTTCATCTTTGCTTAACTTCACCTGTCGCTATCGTGCAAGCGAGCAAAGTCTCAAATTCGCTGCATGCCGTTGAACGACCCTTGTCTGCAATGGAAGTCACGAATAGGTTAAGGAACCGGGGAGCGGGGTGCCTACAGTGAAGCTTTGGTAGCGGCTTGGCAGCACCTTTAAACCATGCCGTTTTGGCCCCAGGCCATGTTAGGCAACCTTTAGTTCTTCTTCTTCTTCTCTCTCTCTCTCTCTCTCTCTCTCTCTCTCTCTAGTACGAATGATCCGAATCGGTCAATAATTTTAAAATATATTTTTGAGTAACTCGTAAAAATTCAGCTCAATCAAGTAATTATAAATAACTGATCCAATCTTTGAATTGTTCACTCAGAATTTACAATCCGAAAAGACTGAATGAATCTTGAAAAATTGTTAGACAATTGCGTGTTCAATATCCTTGTGATCTGAATTGATGATATTGTAGACATTGTTAAGAAAAACATCCATTACTTTTCGAGATTTTTTCGCAACTTTTGAAAGACCTAATGGATCAAATTGGGTGCAAAAATATATTAAAAATATTATAAACGAAAATATATCGTTTATTTATCAAAATTATGTCACGAATTCGAAAATGAACAAACAAATTAAATGGGTGGGGTGAGTAATAATTTTTTGTTCAAAAGTTGAAAATGCCTTTTTTGTCTAGGAGTTGAGAAGTGTAGATAGCTTCATTTGTCAATTCTACAAGAAGTACACAATGAATAAGATATGTATGACTTTATCGCAAAATTATTGAACTGCTCAATATTGGGTGAAATGTATGTAGTATAGCTGAATATTTTCTTTTTATTTGTCTTTCTTTTTATCCGTTTTGCAAAAAATAAATAAATAAATAAATAATTGGGCTCCGACATGTGAACCATCTTTCTTCAATTCAAAATCATTTTGTCATGAGCTATGCCAACTGCCAAGTGCATGCTATATCAAATTGAGTTGATTTTTTGTACACTTGTAGTACTCGACGAGGCCTACATGATGGACGTCTCCGATCATCGGACCGACACCGGCGCGGCCGCGCCGGGTGCCGCACAGCACCTCCCCTCTGTCCGTTAATGCTACAAATAAGAAAGTCTTCTCTTTTTATAACTTACTATAATTAGCCAATCAAAACCCAATTATTATTTAGAGAATGAGAGAGTTTAATTAACTACCACCTTAAAACTAAACTGGATTGCTTAGACATACAAGTTTTAAGGATCTATCAATCAATTGATTGAATCCGGGGTACTGAGCACGGTGCCGCGTACCCCTTAGCCGTCTGATCGTGTTTTGGACGGCCCAAATATGCTTAGATTTTTTACCGGTATAAATAAAAATTGCTGAACGCGTTCGGACCGTCCAAAATACGATCAGCCGACCAAGGAGTGCACCGCATGGTGCACAGCAACCCCGGGGGATCTGTAATTTGCATATAACTTGGCTAGATTTGAGCACCTTCAGCGCTTCAACCTTCAAAAAAAAAATATTATTGGTTCTGTGTTACATTTGACAGCTTCGGTTGGAGGTAGTATTTTTTTTTTTTATCTGCAAAAGAAATTTATTAATCTTTAAAAGATGATACAAAAATTAAACAGATGAAGGGCACGGCGACTGACGCCCTTAATCGGTGGAAGGTGATCTTAACACTTCTTTAAGTAGAGAAATGGATTTTAATAGATATGTTTCATGACAATGATTTATTTTATTTTATTTTTTGAACAGCTTCATGACAATGATATATATGATCGAGGATCCCCTTGTAATAAGGGACCCTTATTTAAGTTTCCATGCGGACTTAGGGGTATTTTCGACTTTTCGGACCAAATTTCGACGATCCGAACCGCTCAATGTTTTTAAAATGTGTTTTTAAGGGCCTCCGCAAAGGGCTTGATCCAAACAGGTTTTGAAAAAAAATATATATGTATAACTTTTATCAAAAATTGTTTGAATGAAGCCCTTCCCGGTTACTTTTTTTGATGATTCCTCACGAGTGCTGTTAAAAACACGTTTTAAAAACATTGAGCGGTTCGGATCGTCAAATTTTGGTCCCGAAAGTTCGAAAATACCCTAGGTCCGCATGGAAACTTAAATTAGGGTTCCTTATTAGAAGTTTATTGATATGATCGATATGTTTGATGACAGTGATATGTATGATCTTATCATACAGAGAAAACTTTATTTTTTTACTTGTTATCTTCATAACCAGAACCAAAAAAAAAAAAGTGAAAAATAACATGACGGAGATATTCATGAATATCGTTTTTAACACAGTAATGAAGCTGGTGCCCTGTCCCTGTTGTAATTCTTTGAAAAATGTCAAGGAAACTACTAAGAAATTACAGTAAATAATAGGATTTTTGTTTGCCTGACTCACCCAAATAAATTTAATTATTAAAATTCAACCTACTCAACAATAACATCCGCTACCAGATCTTGATTGACTATTATTCCTCCAAATATCAATTATTACTAATTATTCGAAAACTTTCACTCCTTCAATTCAATGCAACTGTTCCGTGAGGTTTGGTCTAAAAAGTTGGCTGGCTTATTTTTTCGTCTTTATTTGATTTTTTTTTCCGCAATTTTTAGGTTTGCATCAACTTTTTTGTGTATTATTGGTTCATCTAGGCGAGATGAATCAAAAAAGTAAAAAATTATGACCAAAGCTTAAATTTTTATGAATAAAGACAAAAAGAAGCCAAAAAGTTAGCTTTTTACACTTTTTTCGATCTTATTCAAAAAATTGAGGGTTCTAATCATAATCTCTTACATTTTTGGATTCCTCTCGTCGAGACGAACCAATAATACTAAAAAAATCGATGCAAAACTAACAAACGCAAAAAAAAAATCAAATAAAGACGAAAAAAAAGTTAAGCCAACTTATTTAGCCAAACCACTAAACTCTTAGTAATAATGGCAGTGGGAAGTTGGGAACACAATGGGTTTATCGGTTGAAACTAGCAGAACAGGTTGTAAGAGGCTTACATTTTCAAGTTCACAAATTCGACTGCCACGACAAATCGAAAACTCTTGACCTGATTGTTAATTGATGTATTCGGGATAAGTCAAGGTGCACATTAGTTGGCCGAGCACCAAATTCTTATTTTTAAACAATTGTGTTTAGGTAGAGATTGTTTAACCAAGCCTGTCAGCCCATATAAATAAAGAAATTGTAAATCATTAATTCCATCAAAACCAAGTAAATTGATACTTAAAAAAGACCCTACTCCCTGATGTTTACGTTATTGGCTGTCGTTATGCTAGGGATTATTATTATTATTTTAGCATATTTTTCAATGGTTTAGCTTGCCTTTCATGCAAATGTTTGTTTTTTCTTAAAAAATATATCGGAGTGTTTTTTTGGGGGGCCTTTTTTTTTTTTGACTGATTGTCAGCTCAGTAAACTACTATGAGTCACGTTCGAAACTTTTCAGAGTCAGTCCGTACAGCTTTAAATTCAGATTTAAATGAACTCGTTGGCAAATGGTAGAGCGGATCTCACAAGTTCTTGATGTGTGTACCAATGGGAAGTCGAGGAAAAAAGAAGAAGAGAGAAATGAATTTTAAAGGCTACTTGCTTGTCAAATGTGGTCAGAACAAATTTTCAACGGTCTGAAAAAAATTTCAACAGCATGCTACATCCACAGAAAATTTATTTAGAAAAGTGTTTAGAATTTAAAATCAGTGGTTCAGATTTACTCTCATTAGTCGCTTAGACAAGTGAATCTGAACCATTGTTTTAAAATTCGGAGTACTTTGTGGAAAAAGTTTATAAGTAGTTAGCATTTTCCTTTTTTCAAACACCTTTCATGTCCTACTTACAGTTAGGCAGGCATAGGCACTATAAGGGCGAGTCGAGTATATTTTCATTTTATATCTGCTTAATTTTACCTGTCCCTATCGTGTAAGTGAGCCAAGTCTAAAATTCGATTTCAAACTCAACTCAGTCATAGACGAGTCAAGTCCTTAACGAGCCAAGTCTAGTTCAATTACTTAATGAGCTCATAAAAACAAGCCGAATTTATAGTAATTTTTTTGTTCAAAAGTAATATTGACATCTGAAAATGCCCTTTTGTCTATAAGTAAAGAAGTGTAGATAGCTAGCTTCATTTGTCAATTCTACAAGAATTACACAATGAATAAGATATGTATGACTTTATGGCAAAATTATTGAACTGCTCAATATTGGCAAAATTAGCTGAATATCCATTTATTTTTTATTTGTCTTTTTTTAATCCCTTTTGCAAAAAATAAATAAATAATTGGGCATCGACGTGTGAACCATTTTTCTTCAATTCAAAATCATTTTGTCATGAGCTATGCCAACTGCCAGGTGCATGCTTTTATTTTTTGTAATGCTACAAATAAGAATGTCTTCTCTTTGTATAACTTACTATAATTAGCCAATCAAAACCCCAATTATTATTTAGTACTTGGAGAATGAGAGAGTTTAACTACCACCTTAAAACTAAACTGGATTGCTTAGACATACAGGTTTTAAGGACCTATCAATCAATTGATTATTGATTGATTCCGGGGGTGCTGTGCACAGTGCCGCGTACCACTCGGCCATCCAATCGTGTTTTGGACGATTCGGATGTGCTTTGATTTTTTATTGGTAAAAATAAATTAAATTAGATTCAAAATTATCGAACGCATTCGAGTCGTCCAAAACACGATCGGGTGATATGTAATTTGCATATAATTTGGCTCCTCATTTGGCGGCTAGATTTGAGCACTGCACTTCAACCTTCAAAAATAAAATATTATTGGTTTTCTGTTAAATTTGACAGCTTCGGTTAAGGTACTATATTTTTTTCGATCGGCAAAATAAATTTATTAATTTTTGAAGATGATATTACAAAAATTAAACGGATGAAGGGCACGGCGACTAACGCCCTTAATCAGTGGGAGGTGATCTTAGCAAATTCTTTTAAGTAGAGAAATGGATTTTAATAGATATGTTTCATGACAGTGATATATATGATTGATATGTGACAGTGATATATATGATATTTTATCATGTAGAGAAACTTTATAAACTTTATTTCACAACATTGGTTCAAAGTATCTCTTTAACAAAGAAAACTTCAAGGAAGATGCCACAATATTAACTCAAAACCCACTAGAAGGCATAACAAAAAATCATTACGACTCTTTTTTTGTTTTTCTTTTTGCAGTGTCTTCCATCATAACATAGACAATTAAAAGACGTAACATAAACCATTACAATGCATAACATAAACCATTAGAATGTATACGTAACATGTTACGATTTAGGCACACCATAAGGGGGGTAACATTGTTGCATTTTCCAAACTTCAATGTATGTCTTGTTTATTTTTATACTTTGTTAGCTTTTGGGTATTCGTGAATTTTTCAAGGTTTAGCTTGCCTTTCGCGTTTTATTTTTTTTTCTTTTAGGTGGGAAAAAAATGCATCCGATCACGTGGCAGAACACCAAATTCTTATAATAAAAAAAAATAGTGTTTAGGTAGAGATTGTTTAATCAAGCCTATCATGTAAATACATTGTAAATTATTAATTCCATCAAAACCAAGTAAATTGATACTTAAAAAAGACCCTACTCCCTGATGTTTACGTTATGGGCTGTCGTTATGCTAGGGCTTATTATTATTATTTTAGCATATTTTTCAATGGTTTAGCTTGCCTTTCATGCAAATGTTTGTATTTTTTTTTCTTTTAGGTGGGAAAAAAAATACATCCGATTATTTAGGATATAAAAAAGGGGAGGAGAATCAGGGGTGGTTCTTTGTTCACCGTCAACAATAAGGAAAAAAAACCCACTGCCAGCTAGAGTGATATGGCACCTCCCAATAAAATAACTATAAGTTTAGATGAGATGACTCGAGCTTATTTTATACAATTAAATTTATCCAAGTAATGTATTATATGTTGATTTGTAAGTAAACGCGTGGGAAACTAACTGTGGCTAGCGCAGTTGATCGGGACTCTTGCATTTCACTAGAAGATTAAAAACTCGAAATTTTTGCATCCGTGTGTGGATGTTTTTTTTGGTTGATTTCGACATATTTGACCTTACATATATCAAACACACTACCTTTAAGAAATAAGAACCCCATTAAAAGTCAAAAGTTTTTACGTGAATTTGAACAAAATTATTGGTCTCCCACGACTAGTCGAGGTACACGAAAGCTAGCCCGAACAATCAGTTTTTGGAATGGAAGTGTATTTTATACCAAAGAAGAACACGTGTTGAAGATTAATCATACATAAAAGGTCAAAAAATACATGTATTTGTGGAAGCTTGAGACTTGGCGGTGGCTCGTGACACCTAGCCCGAACAATCATTTTTTGTTTCCCTGTATAGTAGTAGAAATTATGTTGTGAGCTAGGTTCCCGGTTTAAACATTATGAAAATGAATTGGATATTGTTTGCAATTAATTGAGGTGCGCGCAAGTTGGCTCGAATATCTAATTATACAAAAAATATTGCTCCTAATCTGTTAGGGTTGGGGTCTCGATCGCGTGACAAAAAGAAAATAATTCCTACGGTACATCTCGACCCTAATCTCGTGGAAGACCCGTAATTAACTCTTAGATGGAATCAAAGTGAAGAACACATCAATCAACTTTTTTGTAAGTATCTAGCTAGTAAAACAAGACTCATCAATCGCCATGCATATAATCCAGAATAGTGCTATGGGTACACCACATATGGGTACCCCAATTGCACCACATCTCATCGGGGTCGTTCAAACGTTTTTTGGACGTTCCAGATTTAAAGTGCTTTATGACCGGTAAACACAATGGATTCATTAATCAACGGAAATTTAACAATGGATTCATACGTTAAGACAGTGGGAACTGGGAAGCCCTCTATAAATTTAGGATTGGATCTGTGTGTGAAGAAGACAAACAAAATTATAATCAATCAAGTGGTCAGTACGTGCAGATCAAATAAAAAAAAAAAAAAAAAAAAACAGTGGTCAGTGCGTATATTTGAAGCAACGGCACATTAACGTTGAGGAACACTCCCAAGGCATGTTCTAGGCTACATAATTCTTCCGTTGGATCCTCCGCTTTCGTTCTCAGTCTCAGCACACTTCTTTTTCAATTTTGAGCTCAAACAAAACGGATCGAAAGGTGAAGAACTATTCGCGCTTTTTAAATATTTTTTTGAAATCTCATATAAATCAATACATATAGTATTATGATAACGTTAGATAGATGTTCTTGTTCTTTATCGATTTCGTTCTTTAAAGAATCCATTCCAAAAATGCGCCCTCAAACTTGAAATCCTATATTTGTCCATATTTTGGGCCATTAAATATTCATCCAGGCATTAGTTTTAAGATCACTAATATCTGTACCCTAAATTGATTAATAATTGATAGGCATTGAAGAAATCCATAATGAAGAACACCCATCAATTGATCAAACAATGATCAACATCAAATGTATAGTAGAACACCCATCAAAGTTGACAATGCCTCATTTTCTGTTGACAACGATTGACAATAATTTAAAATTGACAACTGATTAAATAATTTAAAATTAAAGTTTTGGAGAATGCTTAAAGTTTTGGAGAATGCTTCAATTCGATACACATCCCCTTTTTTGAATACGATATACACCCCGTGATGTATCACTGAGAGGTGTAACATTTATCACTAAGATGGAGTCATTTTACCTCAATAGGCGTAACATCTATAAAGGCTGGATACCATATACACTCCTAACCATACAAAAACTCCATAACATTTACTAAATATAGGCGTAACATTTTCCAAAAATAGGGGGCAAGCATTCCCCTTGTTAGATTATCTCACATCGCCTATCACCAAGCTAATTGGCTAATAAATTCTAGAGGCTACTCCACCTACAATCAATTTGTTTTAGGTTGAATCGCGAAACAGGGGATGGTGTTGTTCCTTCGGGGACAACATGGGTGCTGGGCCGATCACAGCCATGATCGGCTCAGATCTGTTCTGTAGTGGACGGTTCAGATTTGTTTGGAAAAAATGTGATCTAAGCCGTCCATGGCTGACCACTGACGGCCTAGATTGGCCATCACCCACCGGGGTCCGTTGAAACCCTCCAAGAAATCTAACGTGGTATATATCAGAGCTAGGTTTGGGGTGGCCTCATCTCACGTGGTCGAGACTCCTTCACCCGAGTCAAATCTTCTGATCTCCTCAATTCGTACCTCCACGTGCATCTGAACTACACGTGAGAGGAGTATTTTAAGTTGTAACCCTCCAAGAAATCTAACACCCCTAAATTTTTTGCAAATCTAACACCCCTAAATTTTTTGCTACGGATAGACATAGTGGATATCAAAATGATGGCTAACATGGAAGTTATTAGTGTAGCTTCATTATTGTTTCAATTGTGGGAATTCTCAACTCTTGCTTTATGGGTACGAAAGCATATTATGGGATGAGAGACAGGGAGAGAGAATAGGGGAGCCCAAAATTATGGAGATTGGGACCCTCACTAAACACAAGACAGCTTTAGTCCACCTGCCCTTTTCTTTTTTTGTGCCCAAAGTGAATGAGTTTTTTTTTCTTTCTTTTCATTGGATTCGGATTTTTACCCTTTGCTATGTACTAACTTTCCCAACTCATATGCAACAACTCTATCATCACACTTTATTCCCCTCCACAATGGTGATCATCATCTCAATTTGGTTTGGCTTTCATGTCTTTGTCCTAAGTTGTACTTAGCATCACGTGGCTAATTAGTTTTGGCAAAGTTTTGGGACCATTCATCTATCATACTTTTTCATATTATTCGTCGATTACGGGTGTCGGGGCTTCAAAGGTTCAAACTGAGGTTAGGTACCGACGAGATCATTCACTGAACGTAACTATTCTTTAGTGGATCTGTGGATTGTAAATGATTAATTGATGGGGTGCCAAAGAATGAAACTGAAGTTAGGTACCGACGAGATCATTATTCGTTCACCGAACGTAACTGTTTCTCAGTGAATCTGTGGATTGTAAATGATTAATTGATGAAACTTAGCACTTTTATTTCTATTTCAATGCGATAATATTCTTTGTTATTCCAAAGTAAAGATAAATATTAAACTAGGGTGTTCAATTTGAAGAACAAGTGAGAATATAGCGTTTGAATTTCATTTGTATTTACTTTCCATTTCAATGCAATCTTCCATATTGAAAATTAACCGTGTGTATATATAAACTAGAGACTAGAGTGATGAAAGTGAAGGGCAAGCGACAATATTATTTAAAATAAAATTAAATTATATGGCCCATTTTGAAATCTATCGAAAATTACGAGAACTGGTAGGGTGTTTGGATTTTGAGTAGATAGAATGGTGAAGGGGCAAACATTTTTTATATAAAAGATCGGGTTCGTTCTATTCGTTGGCAGAATATAAAGTAGATTCATCGTCAATTAGCTGAGACTCCAATTGAAGCCGGAGCAAGTGCGCTAGTTACCCCTAGTTTGACTTCAATGTGTGAAGTAAAAGCTCTTTTAACTTGTACTCAAAATTGTTCCATCGAAGATTATATATACAAATCACATGTTATCTTTTTTTGAACGTGCAGATGTTTTGGCATTTTAAGGAATTGGAATATTGGGCCCAACGGAATCCAATCATTACATTTTGTCAATCTTAGCCGAGCAAAAAATTTAACAAGTTATTCGCATTCGACTTCGACTTCATCTTTAATCGGTAAGAACCCGTTCGAGATAATTTGTTACCTAACAAAAGCTTGAACATTTTATAAGCTCGTAAAACCGATGATTTGGTATTTGTTCATGGAAAAAAAATTGAACACGAGCTCGAACTCGCGTAGTACTACTAAAATGTAGCTGATCTACAACGAGTTGATGTGACAAAATCTGGTCACCGATGCAAAAGTTGGGCCCAATCTAGGCTAGCTCGTAGTCTCGTACTTACATTTCCAAGAGAGACAAGACAGGTCAAGTCTTGAATGCAACTATGAAACTTGTACTATTAATAAGACACAGAGTGCACTCATCTCATGGATTGAAACTCAAATGTTACAACCATTTAGGAAGGAAAATTCACCAAACTTGGGTGAAATTTTACGCTATTATGATGTTTTTCCGGTAGAAAACTTTTGACAATTCAAGTTTTTCTTTTTCGGTTGTCTGTTCTTTTTCTCAACTAAAGTCAATTGGATTAATCATAAAGCTAGCTTTTCAATAAATTCGAGCGAATTTTCTGGAAAATGATTTTGGCACTTTGAATATTGATAGTTACGTTCTAATATTTGTCTTTTAATGTTCACGTTGCGTGTGTTTCGAACACTGAAGACCAACATTACAGTGTGATTAACAAAAAAGTGGAATGTCAAAAAAAATAAAGTAAATGAGGTCGTACTGGAACACAAAGCGGATAGGACGTGTACGAAAGATATTACATTATCACTTATCAAGATAAAAGCAAAAAAATGATTAAAAACGACAATACGAATATTAACCATAAAAATAAAAATAAAATCGACTATATATTGAGATATTCCATCACAACCTTACTTTTTCTATGAAAAATGATTCTCGATGTTAGACTCGTGTCACAATACTGACTATGACGTGGTTAGGTTCTTCTCTTTGTGACTTGTCACGACCTCTATGAGTTTCGCGAACAACTATATATTTGCATTTACTCTAAAATGAGTCATAAAACATTGATCGATAACTAAACAAACTTGTAATCAAGCTGTTACTATAACTTCCAACACCATACCTTGTTTGGTTCGGTTTTGCAAACCCGGTTTTGAGAACCATTTTTAAAACTAAGTTTCAAAGTTGGTCTTCTACAAAGAGGCTCAAAAAATCTAGTGGAAGACCTTGGACCCACTTTATGATTTGGGTGGGGAAACCAAACAAGACTTGGTTCTCAAAACTGGGTTTTCAAAACCCAACCAAACAAGTTGATGGTTTTGGTATCTTCCTAATCCTATTGATCTTTAATGTGGACAAAAACTAGACCAGGTTGCAAAAGCTGGTCCAAACACGTATTATAAAAAAACAAAAAAAAATCTAAAATTGATCGATATCCGGATTACGACGTTTTAACGATGATTTGGTACTCAGTGGGTTTTATATTAGCATAATTAAAGAATGAACTACTTTTTAATTTAATTACTTCTGCCACTAGCTAGGTGACAACTATGCAAGGACTATATGGAAAGAGCCACAACTGACTGCTGGCCTGCTGCCATGGCCAGATCAGGCCACCAGAGATTAAAAATTGTTTTTTTCCTATTTTCTTTCACCAAACAAGCGTACAATCCAAAGTTCTAGCTCCTCACAACACACAGTCACACACCCAAAGAGGATCCGTTTTTGTTGGCTTGTGTTCGAAGTCACACAGTTTGTTAATGGGTTGTTATACATTCCTTTTCCTGCAATCTTCTTGTTCTTTTGCACTGCAGGGCTGCAGTCCTTGTACATGTAGCTAAGTGTTTCACATGTGCTCCACTAGCTAGGGAAAAAATTGGATCACATGAGGTTAACTTTAAAGCCACATGGTTACGTAGTTAAACATCCGCACTCTATTTTTTAAGTGATAAACATTGTCTGGGTCAGTTTACGTATACATATTGGCTAATTTTCTCGTTAGCTCGATTTTGGGTAGACCATCAATGTAGAAACTAGGGAAGGGGTTAAGTGATAGGGGGAGCAGGAGGGGTGGCGGCCGTCATTTGTCTTGCGGTGGAGCGTTGTCGAGCTTGTCTGAGGAATGAGAGCAAAGAGTAAGAACACGGAAGAAGAGAGAGAGAGAGATGAAAGGAGAAATGAACGATAAGGGATCGATCACAGTGAATTTTAGGATTGAGCGACAACAATGAATTCGCGTATTTTGTTAGGGGTATTTTAATTTCTCTTTTGAAAAATTAATAAATGTGCAGAGTTCCTTAAGTTGATATAGTTCTTATTACTTGTGGACTTTATTGGTGACGGCCCGACCCAATCGTTCCAATGCCAAACAAGCAAAATGACTTGGTAAGGCCTGAAGGGACTGAGTGAGTCTTGCTTCAATCATGGCCATTGGCCTAGCAGCAATTGTATGAATACGCATAAGGAAATGATTTTCGCACTCCCTTTTTATTCACTTATACGCTTCCTTTTTGTTTCTATCCATATAAAATTACCTCCCCTGACCCATTCACTCATTTTTCTCATATTAAGGGTACTTTCACAATTTCACATAGATAAAGACAATAAAAGAAGTGCAAGTTGATAAAAGGGGAGCGCAAAAATCATTCCAATATCACCTTCTTCTTTTTTTATAACCAGGTGTTCGGGTTTGCTTACGTGCATTTCGACTAATATTGTGGGAACTAATATTGTGGGACGAATCCGAACATCCACTAGGGGGAGACCCCATTTAAAGCAAGAAAGAAGTTCGGTATAGACTAGCTCCAAATGAATTGATACTCCCGGTTTTTTTCGGACAAAGGTGATTTGGGTTGACTGCTATAATTGTAGCCCATCATCCGATGGACGGGCCCCTTTTAATTCTGTATTTCTGCTGGAAGCACAAGCTGATGGCCCAACACATACTTATCATGAAGAGGCTGATGGCCCAACAAAAAGGCGCTGGCAAGAATTCGTAATAGGGCGCTGGAGATAACATCAAAATGTAGGCTGGGCCTATGAAATGTTCTGATGAACAGGCTTGGGATATCCAGCATGCTTAAGGGTAATTGACGGGCCACTCCATTTTTTTAAGACTATTTACCGACAACTCAGGAAAATTTTGAAAAAGCACGGAAAACTCACCCACATGGATACGGAAAGAAAGTCATGCAACAGACCCTTCGTTTTCAGTGGGCTATTCCGTCTCTCTCTCTACCCACCCCACCTAAATCCCAGGATACCTTATTAAATGCCTAAACCAAAACCCTAGGGTACCCTATGAAAGTGCCTAAAATCCTAGGAAAGTGCACCCTAAACCTAAATCTTAGGGTCCTTATTAAAGTGCCTAAACCTAAACTCTAGGGTACCCTATACCCTATAAAAATGCCTAAAATACTAGGGTATCCTGTGAAAGTGCCTAAACCACTAAAAACCATATAATAGGAAAGTGCACTCTAAGTGCCTAAGTCCCAAAAAAGAGTAATTGACCTTAATGGAGTTAGTGGTAATTAAAAAGAATGATTGGAGCTAGTGGTAATAAATATTTGTTTTTTTTACCAGCCCGTAATAAAACCCTTTAAAGAAGGTAACCTCTGAGGATCAAAGGAGGTTTCTCGGCCTAAAAAAGTGGTAGACCACGTTTGTACGTGGTCTGTTGTGCTCAATGGGGGTCACCACATACACAACTCACACAGAAATATTGACGAAAAACTATGTATTCGTATATATATTCATAACACATACAATACATGAAAAAAACCTTGTCCGGGAGCCACAAACCGGCATCAACACTCACCCACACCCTCTCCGACAGACCTTCCGAGGGAGAGCACGCTAGCTCCCTTCCGAAGGAGGGAGCCTCACGGCTCTCTCAACCCTCTCTCTCTGTCTCTCGCAATGCACACTCAGTCACTCACACAAGAAAACAAGGATAGTTATAATCCGTGAGTGCAAGAGCAAACCCTAATCCATCCCTCGGACCTTAGCCCAGTTGGCCCACACGGAGTGGATCCCAACATAGTCTTTTGTGAGATTTGGTATTGGGGGAGAAAAGAGTGACGGGTCGTGTCAGCATTTTTTCATACTAGTTTGGCTTTTTTTGGTACTAGTTGGGCCATTGTCACATACAGTTTTGCATGTTTGATGGTGGGGTTATAATCCGTCGTACATGGTACAAGGGAACATGTGGGTCTACATTTCTCTCAAGATTAGATAGTCTCATGGTTATCGAAAGTGGAACTAAAAGTTAGGAATGCACTAGAGGAGATTATTTGGCCACTTAATACCCTTTCTATGAAACTATCCAATGCCACTTGAGGGGGGTGGTATTAACTAATCCGGATAGTTGAGATTATCTCCGTCTTCATCCAACGGTAAAAATAATTATCGAGATTCTTCACGATTTAATTCCGTTATTGATACCACTCAAATTAAAAAGCACAACTAAACTTGTACTACTTACAATCCCGTCATTATCCCATTTACCTATATGTCCCCTTTATCACGATTAGTAGTCCAATCTTTCATGTCCCCTTTATCACGATCAGTAGTCCCATCTTTCTTATCCTTTATTACTAAATTAATCTAGTAATCAAATTAACATGCCCGAGCTGTACATGAAAAAAAACAACTCAATGACTCATAAACAAAATAATAAGTAAAATAAGGTAATAAGCAGGTGCTACCAAATGAGAACGGTGAACAATGCTACTATTACAATTCGAGTTGCAAGAGCTTCCTATTACCTACAGTATCTTCTGAAACAATCCATCACCATTCCTGGTAATTTAATTAGTATATAATCAGTTTATTGTGTTGTTATTTTAACCATTCCATGGAGAGAGAGAGAGAGAGAGAGAGAGAGAGAGAGAGAGAGAGACATTGGGCATCTTAGATAAGTTTTTTAATCTCTAGAAATTTGCAGTAGGAATTCGTAATCCCCTTCAGAGATCGGGGCGAGTGACCCAAGCTTTTACCTTGATAAGCTGATTTTTTGGGAGAGACTTGAGAAAGAGAGAGAAGAGAACCCCATTAATCCACCAAACAAGTTTATAACCTATCCAGAGTCCTAAGATTTGAAATCTTTTCTTTTTCTTTTTCTTTTTTTTTTTTTCTTTTTTTTACCAAAAAAGTTTGTACCTCTAGGAAAGTGCCAAAAAGTTTGTACTCTATGAAAGTGCCTTCCAGGAGATCTATGAAAGGCCTAAAACCCTAGGACCCTATGAAAGTGCCTAAAACACTAAAAAAACCCTATTTTGCACCCTAAAACCTAAATGATATCTTTGAAAGTACCAAAATTTAAAAAAAAAAAAAAATTATGCTTGGTTCGTAAAACTTTAAATGAAAAATAGCTAATTTCAATGTGTGAACAAGATTTTTTTCCCCAAAAAGAATGATATCTTTTATTTTATTGGGGATATACATTATGCATGGTTCGATAATGAAAAAGTAGCTAATTTTCAATGTGTGCGGAGAAGATGACAACTTATGACACTCTTTACAAAAATATCTTGTAACCTTTTTTTTGGGATAAGGATGGAGTCAAGAACCAAGTGGTATTGACCGCCACCACAATGATTTTAGAAAAATGTTAATATTATTATGTGAAAATAAAACGTATATTCTCTTATTGTACGGGCCGCTATCACTAGATTTTCCATTTTTTTTTATGGAAAGTCTTTAGTCCTCCGGTTTTGTTTTAATAGTCTAAAGCTAAATTTAATAGGCCAAGTGAAATATTATGAAACACAGAGTCTAAATTAAGAAAAATCTAACTTCAAATTTTGTCTTTTTCTTTTTGTATTAAAGTGTTAGATCAACACAAAGGGGAAAGAACCTAAAACATCAAATCAAAGAAAGGAAAGCATCATGTTAAGTGATGTCGGTTGTGATGCGAGTGATACAAAAATTGTTTTTGTTAATGTCAAAATTTTAATGCACAAGAGCTTAGTTTGTACCCTGCACATGGTACAAGCCATTTATGCACTGAAGTTTTGATATTAATAAAAACAGTTTTACCATTATCACTAGCCCAAAAAATACAGGACGTTACTTTTCTTATTGGTTGATTTTCATTGCCAACAACACTCTCTTAGAACAATAGAAAGTTTGTTCAGTCATAAACTCCATATTTCAAAATTACCAGAGAAATGTGTAAATTGGTTTAAACACCAAGTTATATGTAAAAAAATAATCCGGGGTGCTGTGTATAGCCATGCACTCGTGTCCGTTTGATCGTGTTTTGGACGGCCTAGATGTGCTTTGAATTTTTTTTTTTCTGGTAAATATAAATCAAACTTAAACCAAAATTGCCGAACACATTTGACTATCCAAAACACGATCGAACGGCTGAGGGATGCATCGTACGGTCCATAACACCTTGGTATTTCCCTATCCCAAAAAACAACCGAACAAAATAAAGATCACCGGTGGTACGAAAGAAATTGAACAATATCACAATTCAGAGGAATCAGGAGAAACAGAACATATGTGCTTTTTGAGTCCCAACTTGATTCTTTCACATGTGTTGCTTTCATTAATCATAGGCTCATAACTCATAACATGCATGATTCTCCATTAGGGATGGCAATCTCAACCGCATCAATGGGTACCCAAACCATAACCGGTTTTTTTTCTCGAACCATAACCGAAATATTCTCTGTGGGTGCGGGTATGGTATGGGATGTGAGATAACCGAACGGGTTTGATTCGGTTTTAGTTTTAGCTGATAACTGGACTGTTCCCCAAACATATGTGCTTTTTGAGTCCCCACTTGATCCTTTCACATGTGTTGCTTTCATTAATCATAGGCTCATAACATGCATGATTCTCCATCACGATCATTCAAAAAAACGAAAGAAGAGAAATATTAATCCCGAGGAATTTTAGTCGAGTAGTAGTATCTGTGAGGTCATATGTATCATTCTCACGGAGTTCAAACATTTTAAGATTGAGTTTTAGTTTTCCTAAAAACAAAGCCTTTAAGCACACCCCCGATTTTCCTTTGCTAAAAGAAGGTGATTTTAGCAAAATGAGTATGCATGTAAGAGAAAATAGTCTTTTACCAACTTAGCTTTTAACTAATGGGAAACAAAAGTAATTTTAACAATCAACTCAACCAAACTTTTATCGGATTTTCCATTTTAGCAAATGGGAAACAAAGTCCAAACCTTAGGGCCACTGAGATTTCTTTGGTCATTAACTTCAAGGCCCCAAAATTAGTTGGGTCAGATCACGAAAAAAAAAAAATACTACTAGTATATTAAAATTTTCTAAAAATTCATAAATGAACCCCCTAAATTTTATGGTGACACCACTGGATGACTCGTAAAAGTTGCTTCTTTGTATGGCCTGTTTGAATCCTAATCACTCATTTTTGTTCTTTTGATAAGGAGCGGTTGATCCGTCTAGCTAAGTTGAGTTTTAAATGTGATTTTGTTGGAGCACGATTATTAGTTGCATTATTGTGATATTTTTCATTGATTTATGGTTGGTAAAAATATTTGAGGTTTATGAATGACCCCACCCCATGCTTCCAAACTCTTCGAGTTGCCACTGGGTGGGCTCAAGCTGATCCGAACATCCAATTATAAAAAAAAAAACGATTAAAATAAAAGTGTATACTTGAGAACATGTTCAACAAATCATGGACCATTATTGTTCAATTTCTCTTCTATATCCACTAATCAAATTCAATAAATCACCGAAAAGAAAAATCGATACGTTAAATGATTTTTTGTTCACTTCCTCTCCAGCGGTATATTACAAGAGTCTCTCTCTCTCTCTCTCTCTCCAATACGATTCAACCCGGGACGACTCGGAGGTCAACTCGGCCACCCATCTGTCAAACTCGGTGGTATAGCCAATAGTATCATCACCTATTTATTTATGTAGGATAAATATCAAAAAAAAAAAAAAAAGAACTACAACGAAACCCACTAATTGGTGAGTTAAACTCCCTCACATGAATTCAGTACACCTGACTCGGGTCACTCGGCCGAGTCAATTTAGCTCTTTACCCAAACAGGCTTATCAGAGACCCCAGAAAGTAGCGGTCGAGAATCGGGCAAGAACTCCAAATTGGATCGGGCACCGATACGACACTGTCTTTTTATATCCTCGAAATTAGTGAACCGGGACGATTTTCCTGTTTCGGACCGGCCCAAGTACCCTATCAGTTCTTCGAAGAAGGTTTCGTCGCAGGGGATGGCCAGTGGGCCTGAATTGACGAACCCGTACTCTTCTTGGGCTTGGTCCAACAGCTCTTCGAAGGCGGGGTGGTTCAGGTACGTCGTGCGCACCACAAATCTTTTACTACTGGCGCCCACGCAGACCGCCACGTGTCCAGACGGTACGGGGGACGGAGTACGGCGGGCGGCCGCTGTTGCCTTCTTCCGCCACCGCCGCAACATATGGCGGAGCCTTACAATGTGGCGGATCTTGTTGCTTGACAACATTTTTTTCTTTTTACGGAGAAAATAACAAAAAAATCCTACGCCAAACCCAGTAACGGAAAACGAAGTTACTGGGTTTGGTGGAGTCTCGGCTTGCTTCTCTTTGGGAGAAGAGAAAGTTGGAGTTTGAATGAAGAAAGTAGGGGAGCAAAATATAGGAAGGAGGAGAATTTATAGAATTTGGGGTAGTTGATTGGCCTTGGTTTTTACAGATAATTACAAATATGACATTCTTGTTCCTTCTGTATTTTTAAATGCATGTGCTTGGCTGGCTACATATTTATTTTTTGCCAGTGATGCAATTAACCAAAGTAAAAGAATTACTACAAAAAATGCTACTTACACAGATGGATATGCATAGATTCGGACACAGAGTATATTCGGAATTGTCCGGTGCGTGGGCTCCATATCAATTGCGTCCCGACCATTTTTGAAAAATAAAATAAATAACAATGTTAATTTGCTCAGCAACTGGCTTATTTTTTTAAGTTGTCTAGTTCTTGTGCGGAAAAGTTACTATTAGTTAACCCAAAAAAATCATAGTAGATGTCAAAGGCGAATCAAGAGGATCTTTTTTTGAGTCATGACTCTCATCCGATTTTGACTTGGCGATCGGTTTGGCTTTTAGAAGATGTTGAAGTACATATTCTTTCAAAAAGTACATTCTTAAATTGAATACGTACGCGCATATCAATAAAAAGACATCTCTTAATCTGAGAAATACGTGGCCTTTCATAATTTTTTCAACGATATGGAGTGATATAGCGTGGCATACAAAACAATGTACTATAGGGAGACAAAGAAAAGGATGATATGAAGACCTAGATGTTAGAAGAGTTATTTAAATATTTTTATGTCATAAAATAAGTCAAAAATCGTATTCATGGAATGCTTGTATAAATGTACTATAATACATCATATGATAAAATGAAAAGATGTTATTGTAATCCAAATGAGAGAATTTTGATACGGTGCATGCATCCATATACGAGATCATTACATGTACTCATCAAAATATTCTCAACTTCATAAATTGCATTCATAACATTAGGCTTATTTTGGCCTAAAAAGTTAAGCATGTTTTTTGCTTTTTTTAGTTTCAAAAAATCTTTTGTTTTGAGCTAATAAGTAACTCCTACGGCATTTTAGGCCAAAATAAGTCAAAAAAGCTTTTTGTTTTTCCCCCTAATAAGTCAAAAGACAAAAATCATGCTTAACTTTTTTGGCCAAAAGAAACCGTAAAGGGGTGTTCCCAGGGACGGATCTAGGAATTTCCCATAGCGGGGGCACTAATTTCTATTGAGCTTAAACACAATTTTGTTTTTTAATATTAGGGTACGGCGCGGGTACGACATTTTTTTTTTCATAAATATTTTTAGCATACTTCATTATTATTATTAGATGTAAAAGGTACTCCATATGTAAAAGAGAAACAAGAAAGGGGGCTCCTGAGTAATAAACTAAAAGATAAGGTGCGAAATTGTAATTTGGCTAACTATTTAAAACAAAATAAAGTAGAAGAAACAAGACAGGGGGCTCAGAGTAATAAACTAAAGCATAAGGAATGAAATTGTAATTTGGGTAATAAAACAAACGCAGAAGAACAGTTAGGTCATATCCAGATCCGTTTGCAAAAATGACACAGACACACCCACTCGGACACACTCTGTCACACCCCCTATCACATGTGGGGTGGGTCCCCTCACATGTAAGAGGGGGTGTGGCAGAGTGTGTCCGAGCGGGTGTGTATGTATCATTGTTCGTTTGTTTGTTCCCTTTCTCTTCACAAACGCCGACTGCGACGCCTGGAATTCCGACAACTGCTTCCTCTGCCTCTGGCGACTCCGGCAAATTTAATTCCTCTCTCTCGCTCTGCAAACGTACCCTCTGGTACGTATCCGGTACGCATATGGCGAGTTTTCCGGCGTACCGGTGCTTCATAGCTTCTCCTCCTTTCTCTCTGGATCTGAAAAGAGCGTGAGTTTGTTGGATCTAAACATGGTTTTAAAAAAAAACAGAAATTGAGGGGGGGCACGTGACCCCCCCATGCCCCTGTGTGCCTCCGTCCCTGGGTGTTCCACTAACAAAAAATATATTTTTTTCAAAAACCGAGACATGTCATTCTCTCACAATACATCAAATAAAAAACCGTGAAAAGTCAATTTATTCTAAAAATACGCTTACTGGAAAAAACCATGTGGAAATTCTCGCCTCAAAGGTTTCCAATACTCAACTTGGAACACTTTTTCAAACGTCTCTCTTGATGACTTCAAGTTTTTCCTTTTGCTAGAGAAACATTTGGTAAGTACGTGAATATTCAATTTTTTGGAAATCTAGGCCTAAACTGAATCGCACGATATATATATCTGTATAACATAACGTTTGTGTTCTAGCAATTCATCTATTACAAATCGATAGCTCAATTCATCGCATTGTAGCAAATCGGAAGGTTCCAAAAAAATATTGCAGTTATTTCCGAATTAAGTTTCAAGGAAAAACTAGTTATAGTTAAAAAGTTAAGTGGCAAATTAGATTATAAATGTTATTTATAGTAAATTTTACAAATACTGTCAACGGTAAAGTAGTGCTACAATACATGTCGAGACATCCCGTTTCCGAAATAGTTTAATGCACGTAGATCCTACTCGATGCACCTGAGATCTACATACATCAAAGGGATCTAGAGTTCTAGACGTTTATATGCTCTGATATGTGTGGCTGTCTAAGTTGGTGTAGGTTTGAAAGATTTATACTGTACTCCCTCCGTTCCAAAAAAGATGTCCAAAAATACTATTCACACCTCTCAAAAAACTATATATATATATATATATACAATCCCCTTCATATGAGGACTCCCTCATTTTCGGCAAATTGAGGACCTTTAATCGCAGCCCTTGGATGAGATCCAAGGGCTCAGATTTTAAAGAGCCATTCGCGGGTCAAAACCCGGGTAAAATGAGGATCACGGGTCAAAACAAAATCGGGTCATAACTTCCTTTCCCCAAATCTCACGACCATTTCAGACGAAAATTTTCAGAGCTCTGGAGACGAACGATTCACGCGAGCAAGAAGAAGACGACCTAGGGCTTCGATCTCCACCAAGGTCGGTCTCTCTCTCTCTCTCTCTCTCTCTCTCTCTCTCTCTTGATCTCGACGGAGGGAGTATAAGAAATTTTGGGAGGTACACAATTGGTGGTACTTCCACAACAATGCTTAAGTGTAACTCGAGCTATACCATGATCGTGCAAAAATGCACGTCGATCATACTCTATGCAACTGAGTTCTACGTACATCAAACGACTCTCAACATGTTTATGATTGGATATGTGCGAACATCTGTGTCTAAAATATATTTCTTTTTTTAAGCTGGTGCCAGCTTGAAAGATGTACATCATACAACATATTTGGGAGGTGCACATTTCGTCCTTCCACAACAATAATGTTTTAATGTAGCTACCATGATTGTGCAAAGTAGAAAATACAAACCCATCTATCTAACACGTTTTTTTTCTTTCTATAATAATAATGGCATAACATGTAACTAAAGTACACCTTTTCTTATCTCAACACGATGGCTGTTATTGAAACCTTTTTTATCAACTAGCGTTGTGTCCGTTCGATATACGATTATCGAAAAAAATGTCAATGTGATTTTTTATCCCGTGCATCGAACGGGTACAACGCTAGTTTTTTCTATAATAATGGCATAGCATGTAACTGAAGTGCACCTTTTCGTATGTCACAAATTGACAGTCTCTGTCAAAAGCTAACAAGAACATCCTACCAAAATTCTATTCCCTGTAGTAAACAAAACGTCCGTAGTACTCTAAAATAAATCGTCCTGAAATGGAACAAGCAAATACCGTACTGCTTAACTGGAATTAAAAGGACGTGGACCGAATCAAGTGTCATGGTAGTTAGTGGTGGAGCTAAAACAAAATTGAGGAAAAGATTGTTGGTTACAAGAATCAAACTCAACGAGGACGATATCTTATTGTATGGGGAAGTCTGAATATAGGGCGGAGTCAGGATTTTGGTCTGTGAGGTTCAAAATGTAATTAGGGTCTTCGACAAAATTTCTTCGTACGTATATGGTAAGACAAAAAATCTAGTTATTTATGATACTAATTGTGAATCATAGATTGACAATATATGAAATAAATGGAAACAGGGGTGCTGCTTTTCTCCCCTGCTTTTTGCCCAAAATGACGTCGTTTTGTTTATTTTCTTGGAACACCTCCAAAGCTTCCAAGGGCCCTGTTTGGAGAGTTAATTTTGGAGTTCAATTTTAGGGGATCTAGGCTCTTTTGGGTAGGGTATAGTTGGTTTAGGCACTTCTGGTTTAGGCATTGGGTTTAGGGTTTAGGCACTTTGCGAGATTAACTCTCTAAATAGGACCCTTGGAAGCTTTGGAGGTACCAAGAAAATGAGCAAAACGACATCGTTTTGGGAGAAAAGCAGCACCCCTGGATCCGAAATAAATAAGCATACAGTTGAGCGAAATTTCATATAGTTTATAATGACGACATTTCTCCTGCATACTCAAGCTAGCTGTCATTGATTTGGTTATCTATCATAACTTCTGAGAGTAAAAAGCCACTTTTAATTAGTGATTATTATAAGGGGAATTAAGGATTCTTTTAGCTCAAAAAATTCGAAAGGTCCAAACCCATGTGGACATGGAAAAAGAGTTTGGCGCAGTCTATCAATAGAGTTAGTTGAGATGCCTATTTAAGATGATTTTCCACTTTTAACATAATAAAATGGACCTCTTCACAATACCCACCATTTTTTAATTTCTCCATATCTAAATATAACCCATGTGCAATGATGCCCCATCTGTCTTCCCACCTTTTATATCCAAACAAACAGCCAAAAAGTCTCGGCCTCTTTAGGTCTATGGGAATTTGTACATTTTAAGAGACCGAACGTCCTATTTGGTACACCTTATTATAGTCCAACAAAAAAAGGCTTTACCTTTCATCTTCGCTTTAAGTTCCCGAAAGTTAAAGCTGACTCTGCTTATAATATGCTCTCATTGGACTTTGAAAGAATCTCGAAAATTGTAATCTTGGGACATCATCCAATGATTGAAAAATAGGTACATAGAAATTTAGGTCTAGAGGATTTGCTGATGGCAATTTGCACCTCTCCTCCTCATTGAGCTGCTAACCACCCAAATCTCAGTTGTTATGGTTTGGAACTAAATACTCTTATTTAGTTCTACAATTATGGGTTAAAAAATTGAGATGCGTGGCTAGGACTGCCAACGAATCGAGTTGCTCGCAACCAGCTAGAGATTCGGCTCGGCTAGTAATCGAGCCATGGCCAAGTTCGAGTTTTAGGCTTGTGTAACAAATGAGTTGAGCTCAACACTTAAAAACTCGACTCAGTTAAAAAAAAACTAGGCTCGTTTGCCAAGCTTGAACTCAACTTTTAAGCTCGTTAATTAGTTAACGAGCTGAGCTAGAACACTTCAAAGCTCGGCTCGATTTGTTTGCACCCCTCGCGTGACGCTTTGGAGAATATAGTGAGTTTTAAATGTAGTACAGTAGTTATTTGATTATGCTTTTTGGAGTTAGTAATAAAAACCCAAGAGAAAATCGAGGTAGTTGACCCAACAGTTGCGTAATTATATGTATTTGTAGTGAAGTTGTGGGTTCAATTCTTTAGAACAAAAAGAAGCAAGAGGGGCATATGGGATCGGTCAAGGGCCCAGGTGCATGTTTAGATAGGGAGGATCGATGCATGCATCCCCCCATCCTTTCCTTTTAGTCTACCACATACATTAATTTCTATTTAGTACCCCACTTGTTAGGATTTAAGGATCACGCCATTTATTTCCATTGTTCAATGTTTTTCAAAATTTCTAGCTGCCTTATCAATTCCTCTGCATCACGACACAAAGTAACAACCGATGATTAATATATATCTCTCGTCTTAGTTGAAGTGATTAGGAGACAAAATGATCAAGAAAATGACCCCCTGGCCTTTTTTTGTGATGGGGACAATAATTGTGGTTAGGGGGTTGGGGAATATTGATCAGTACTGTATTAATTAGTGTTAAACATTCACAAATATCCGTACATTTTAGTCGCAACAAAAGATTGAATATGAATATATGATTGACATCACTTGTGAGTTAGTATTTGAGTTGATTTCAATTTACAAGCTTAACTAACATTATTCGGTGCTCCCGAAGCACAGTTTGACTCTGGTGCTTCAAGACAAACCACACATTTTTGTGGGTTCACGACTAAGTATATGGATATATAGTATTGGAAAGATGTGGAGCACCACTTGATTGTTCTCCGAGAGCACTAAATAATAAGACTATGTGGTGCGGGAATAATCCGGAGCACCACATGGCTGTTCTCCGATACTACCAAATACCTCAAGGCAAAGCCCCGTTCGGCATGCAAGTTTTTCTCCCTGACAGAGGGAAGATATGGGCTTTGACAGTTTTATTAGGTGCTGAGGAACAGAATGGAAGCATGTTACAAGGCCTGGTTATGAGGGAAGCTTTTGTCAGAACCTTGGATGTGTTCTTGTGATTATGAGGCATGGTACAATCCATGAAAAAAAAAAAACATGAAAATGCACATGAAAGTGCGTCCGAGGGTGAGATTCACCCGATACATTATTTAAACAGTGTACCGGGTGGATCTCACCTGTCGGATGCACTTTCATATGCATTTTCATGTTTTCTTTTCATGAACCAAACACTTTCCCTGTGATTATGATAACCGAAAATGCACATGGCAGGTACATGTAACTCAGAATCTCTCACACATAATCTCATACATACATAAAATACAATCTATTACTAATAAGTAGAGGCATATGGGGTGCTCCTGAGAGAAACCCCATACCTAGAAAATGATCAAGATTTCCCCAAAATTATGATTGTGATTCTCATAAACTACCCACCTACATGATAAACGCAGTTTCAATTCAATCATCAAGCACATGTTGAAGACGGAAATGTAACCAAAATTATCCTCATACAACCACTTAAGATCATTAAAGTACAACAAAATCAAGAAGATTTGCGGTGACCTATCCGGATAGATTTCTGACATCTGTTCCAATCATCAGGGGTCCCACCCAAATACAATTTCTGCACTATCAACATTTGATAGAGCTAGAACATCCACCAATAAGATTGGGTGGTACCCGTACCCATTTACAAGAATAATTACCTTAACCAACCAGGGACGGAGCCAAGATTTTTTAGGGGGCTATATCTGTGGGGGAGGAGCGGGGCTATATAATTCGATGATATATATATATATGGAAAACAGTTGTGGGTCGTTGGATCCTATGCCCTTCACGCGATCCAACGGCTAACAACTGTTTTCCCGCACTTTTTTTTGTGAGGAAGCCCTCATAGGAAACTTCTTGTATATATATATATATATATATATATATATATATATATATTTCTGAATATAATAGTAGGGCTTTTTTTGAGGGACGACCACCCCTGCTAGCCCCCCAGCTCCATCCTTGAAACAAACCATTAAGTGTGCTGCCTTCCAAATGGGGGCCTTAAAAGCCCCTGGGCGCTATCCGGGTATGTTTTTCCAGAAATATTGGGACGTGGTGGGCGATGATACATGCAAGGCAGTCTCAAGCTTTTTTCGTAGGGGCCATCTCTTAAAAGAGCCTAATAAGACCAATATTGTTTTGATCCCCAAGGTGGCTAATCCAGAGAGCTTATCTCAATTCCGGCCTATTAGTCTTTGCAATTTCAGTATGAAGATTATCTGCAAGGTGTTAGCTAATCGGCTCAAGCTAATTTTTGGCAAGATTGTCTCTCCTAATCAATTAGCTTTTGTGCCTGGAAGAATGATCCAAGACAACATTATTGTGGCTAATGAAGCCTTTCACTTTTTAAAGACTCATATGAGAGGGAAAAGGCAAGCCTTGGCGGTTAAGTTGGACTTTAATAAAGCTTATGACAGGGTCCAGTGGGACTTTCTGAGGGAGGTAATGCTTAAGATGGGATTTCATCAGGATTGGGTGCACCTTGTTATGCAGGTAGTTACCACTGTTTCCTATTCCGTCACTGTGAATGGGGAGAGGAGATTTTCTTTCATGCCAGAGAGATGTTTGAGACAAGGGGATCCCCTATCTCCTTACTTGTTTCTCCTTGTTATTGATGTTCTCTCCAAGCTTATTTATAAGGGCATAGATTCTCATATGTTTTCTGGCATTAAGATTAGAAGAACTTGTCCTTTTCTCTCTCACTTATTTTTTGCAGATGATGCACTCTTGTTTGTAGAACCCACTGCTGCAGGTGTACAGAATTTGATGAAAGCTATTAGTAATGTTTTTGAGGAAGCATCCGGCCAACTCATTAATTTCGACAAGTCAGCCCTGAAATTCTCAGCCAACACCCCGCTTGAGAAGAGAAGAGCTATCATGGACCAACTTAAGATGGAGGAGATGAAGGCAGATGCTAAATATCTGGGCATACCATCTTATTGGGGCAAGTCTAAGGTGGAAGCTTGTACCTATCTGATTGAGAGAGCTATTAAGAAGATGCAAGGATGGAAAACAAAGGATTTGTCATTTGGAGGGAGAGAAATTTTGATCAAGTCAGTGGTACAGGCTATCCCTAGTTATGTTATGTCTTGTTTTCTCTTACCCATCCAGTTTAGTAACAAACTCAATTCACATATTAGAAGGTTTTGGTGGTCTGGTGACCCTAAAGATTCAAAGATTCACTGGCTCAAAGGGGAGGAAATCTGCAAGCCTAAGTGGCAAGGGGGTATGGGGTTTAGGGACCTTAGAGACTTCAATATGGCCCTGTTGGCTAAGCAAGGTTGGAGAATCATTAACAATCCAGATGCCTATTGGGTTAGGATGCTTAAAGGGATTTATTTCCCTAGAACTAACTTTTTGGATGCAACCAGGGGAGCTAGACCTTCTTGGGTATGGAGCAGTGTGGGGGTGCTCTTCACCGGACTGGCCTCTTTGCCCCTTTGGGACTGAACTGACTGAAGAGGAGCTGGTCTGGACCTTGCTTGGTACCTAGAGGCTCGTCGGAGAGGGGGAGCTGAGCTGTGGGGGTACGCCGGAACGGTACTTGCACAAGGGAGCAACCACGTTAGCGCCTAGCCCAGACGGTGGTGGTCCGGGAAGGCACTCCGATGGCTAAGTCAGCGACTGAGAGAGAAGTATAGTGGAGAACTTAGAGAGAAAGTGCAGTTTTAGAGCACAAACGTAGAGAGAGAGAGTTGTGTGTCGAGCCTCCTTGTGCAAATGGGATAAGAGCCATATTTATAGGCGAGGGAGCGCGTGTTCGGCACGCCCCTCGGGGGCCTCACGCGCCCCGTCCCCGATATCGCATTGAATGCCCTGATCGACGTATACCACTCGAGTGGCGCCTCGGCGGCTGTGTGCTCAGGGGCGTCACGTGCTTATGTCCTTGTCAACAAGATCTCCCGCCCCCTGCAGGAGTAGGTCTGCAGGGTTGGTGGATTGCCATGATGAAGTTCACGTGGAGTGGTTGAGCTCATTAATGTGCCACTCAGGCTGTCAGGAGGTGCCTCGATCGAGCCCCCCCTGCCACCTGACGCGACCCGCCCGGCCCCGAGGTCGATTGAATCGGTCCGGGTACCCTCGGGGGCCGAACCGCGGAGGCACCTCTGGCCGCTCCCGGCGCGGCCTCCCGAGGCGTGATCTTTGCCGTGCCTGTCCTCGCCGGGGGAATCCTTTGTGGACCCCAGTCCCCTCGGAGGAAAGCAGCCGAGGGCAAAAAGGCCCACCCCGAGCCCCCGGCCGCTACAAGCAGTTTGTGTCAGGGGAAGGATTTCCTCATAAAAGGGCTCAGATGGCAAATCCAGTCAGGAAAGAATGTTAGATTTTGGTCTGATAGGTGGATTCCTACTCTCAAAGATTTCAGAATTCAATCTCCTAGGAGGGATAATGAAGAACTAACTCTTATGGCTTCATTTAAAAATTTTGTCTAATAGAAATAATTAAGATGTATCAAATAAGATCTATATTTGTCTATTTAAATGTTAATATACACTAGAATATAAACAATTTTTTGTGACGTCTGAAATAGTGAAAGCATACAAAAAAATTGCAAGTGACATGACATGGCCCCCGTTAGAATTATTTTATAGGTCCAAATTCATGCAGTAAATGAAAAGAAAAGGATCAAAAAAAATATTACCACCAATTAGAACTCGTATTTTTACGGTAACAATAAAATGCTGTTAAAAAATGTGATTCAACATCTAATGATCGATAAATATTTTCACTATCTGATAGAGATAAATATTCTTGGCACGAGTCATTTACCGGTCATTTCACTAGCTGATAGAGATAAATATTTTTAAAAATGACAACTAAAGAGCAATTGTACAACATAGTTTGCCGTCTACTTATCTACACAATGACATACTCTCTCCGTCCCTTTTTAAGTGATCCACTTGGGAAAGGTGTATTTTTACGGACATTTAAAAATGTACTTACGTATAACGTTTTTAAATTTTTTTTAGCACCAAATTAAAGTACTTAATGAACACTTTAATTTGGTACAGTATAAAACAAATTAAAAAGTTACTCCTATATGCTAAATGGGGCTCGTGCCTATCAGAATTGTTTTGTACGTATCTATTTACAACGTCAATATGTGTGTATATGATTTTCGGGAAAAAATAATTCAGAATAATAAAATTCATTAGTTCTTTTATAGGTCATATATTATTGCGTTGGTTGCATTGGAACCAACAAATTGAAAATATATGGCAAGGATTTGGTGAAGATTTTGCAGGCAGACAAGATCAATTTTCATTTCGTTTCGGGTATAGGATCCCAACTATAATTGGGGCACTGAATAAGTTTTTTTTTACATGGCCTGGACATCTGATTATATATATATATATCACCGGTGATCCTGTCAAGGATCCCGGATTGAAGCTTTTTCGGTGTTTTGAGGCTTTTAAAAATTGTTTTTGCAAAATCCGATCCGTCCAATGTGTTTAAAAGGTGTTTTCCAAGGTTCAAGCGGGAAATCTTCAAAAAAAAATACCGGAAAGGGCTTCATCCAAGCATTTTTTCACAAAAACTGTATATATACAGTTTTATGAAAAAATGCTTGGATCAAGCCCTTTCCGGTATTTTTTTTGAAGATTTCCCGCATGGACCTTGGAAAACACCTTTTGAACACATTGGACGGTTCGGATCGTGAAAATTTGATCCGGAACTATGAATCCCGGATCCGGGAGCCCGGACTAGATAAGGACTCATATATATATATATATATATATATATATACCCAGAGCTTCACATCCGGACCCCCGGATTGAAGCTCTTGGGGTATTTTTTTTGTGTTGCCAATTGTTTAGGGAAAATCCGATCCGTCCAATGTGTTCAGAAGATGTTTTCCAAGGTCCACGCGAGAAATCTTCAAAAAAAAAATACCGGGAAGGGCTTGATCCAAGCAATTTTTCGCAAAACTATATATTCACATGTTCACATGCCCTTTAAAAGACGGTCATTTCAAATAGTGAATTACCTATTTTGGTGATTCGATACAGTAAATGTGGTAAATCAATAAACCATGTTCACTTCCATATTGGGTGATTTGATACAATAAAAAATGGTTTACTGGTTTACCACTTCGACACTTCGGTGATTTGACAAAGTAAACATGATAAATCAACACATGATTTAACCATGTTTTTCTTGTGGTTTTATGGTGCATTAATCAACCATATTTTTCATGGTTTTTGGCTTGGGTTGGGGTTTTGTGGTGCGTTAATTTACCATATATTTCATGATTTTTAAAGATTTTTTTTGTGGTGCATTAATCTATACCTATCATGGAAAAAAAAACATGGTGAATTACTACAAAAGTGCATGAAAATCAATATCTCATGACTAGTATTTTTAAGACAAAATATCATGATTATTTATTTTTAATTTTTTTTAGGTGAGAAGATTAGGAGAGAGAGAATTATAAGATTAGGGGGAGAGAGAGAGAGAGAGAGAGAGATATATTAGGAAAATTGGGAGACAGAAATATTAGAGAAATTAGGAGAGAGAAAGGGTATTTTGGGGTTTATTTGAATGTTAGGATGGAATCATAAGTATTCAAATCTCATAGGATGGAATCATAATGATATTTTTCGTACAGGACCCCTAATTAACTCTCTCTTATTACTAATATCCCGAAGAACAGTGATAGTACTAGTCGACTGTGTATAAGTTGGTCAAAATGACAGCTAAAGAAAAGGAGTTTCTACAATATATTCAATGTCTGTTTTTCTTTTGTCATTGATGTCTATATAATTCTAGGCCTCGTTTGATTCGAGGACTAAAACAGGTGGGATTAATAGTTCTGGGATTGATAGTCCTGGACGATAGGTCCTGGGACTAATTTAGTACTGAATCTCACCCAATCCCCTATTTGATTCATGCAGGATTAACATTGGGATATCCCATCTTTTGCTCAATCCCATGTTTGGTTCCGTAAACTACATTCAGGATTAATTTCAAGACTCTCTCCCTCTCTCTTTCTCTCTCTCTCTCCCCAACAGATTAATTGAAAACATTGTTATATTCAAATTAGGGATGAAAATTTGTTGCAGGAGTACTACATTTCAAGTGCGTAATATAGAAACTTTGCAGCAGGAGTACCATTTTATCTTTTTTTGCTTTTCATTTCTCTCAAGTGTAAGATGAAGAACTCAAGAAGGAAATCATTACCAGGATCGATTTCAGAAAAAAAAAATATGGTGTGGAGAGGGGCGGAGAGGAGGTATGGTGTGGAGAGGGGCATAGAGGTGGCCTGGTATGGATAGGGACGGAGGAAAACGAACGAAGAAGAAGAACAGAAATGTCAATGGCATTTTTGAAATTACTGCATTTGGTCCTTCCGTGTTTTTTTAGTCCGGGATACAATAGTCCCACACCCCCCATGGTATTACACAATACCATACGTATTGGACTAAAATTGTGCTGGGATTGTTAATCCCATGCGATTTTTCAGGAATCAAACAAGGGACTACGCGGGATTGGATACAAATAGTCCAATCCCAGGTACTTAATACCCGAATCAAACGAGGCCCTATAGTATTAATTTCCGTGAAAGTGTATTGTTTTAGATGTAGCGATTCGATCATCTTCAATTTTTATTATTATTACCTCGAGGAACAGATATAGTACTAGTCGATCGCGTATAAGTTGGTCAGCTAAAAAAATGGAGTTTTCTACAAATATCTGTTTTTCTTTTGGCATTGACGTCTGTGTAATCTTATATTAATTTTCGTGAAAGTGTATTGTTATCTGTGAGATGTCTATTGAAATTCTAACTCGTTTGTCTTTATTGTTCATATTACCCTCCGCCTAGTGGGCAGAGGTTGCAAGACTCTTTATATTATTGTGTTTGTTTCTATTGGAAGGACAAATTCAAAATGGGTTGAAAATACATGGCAAGGATTTGATGAAAATAATATTGCTTCTTGTACCCCTTAAATCTAGGCCATCTAAAACACATTTGGACGACTGAGATCGGTAGGCTGTAGGCAGGCCTGCCATCCCTAAGGACAGCAGTCAGCAGAGTCCCCGGATCCGTCAGAAGGCTATACATGGCATCAATTTTCATTTCGCATCGGGCATGAGATCCCAACTAATATATTTTTTTTATTAAAGAGCGAAGGAGTTTTCTACGTTGATTAATATAATCCAATGTCTATTTTTTTTTTTTGGCCCAATGATCAATGACAGATTTTTAATCAAACAATACCATTTTTTTTAGCTCATTAAAACGTTGAATTCACTCATTTGTAATAAAGTAGTAGTAACGAAATTTTGCTCCAGGTTAATTAATGATCGATGGACAAATATGGAATATTCCCACATATTATCAACTCAAATGTATAACTTAATACACACACTTACTTATAAGTATCTGATGCATGCCATTCATTCACTTTTACAATAATTAACGAACCTTTTAACACAAAATTGAGTACCAAATTTTCACCCATGCCAATTTTCAAGAACTGAAATTACTCCCAAACGGTCACAATTCTGTCAATTCAATAATGCAAAAAAAAAAAATTAAATGTTAAAACCTCCCAAGCACCCCCTAAGTTTTAAAGAATTCCGCAAAAATATATCGCACCCTTTTCAAAATCAACTTATAGCTCATCTGGTTGCACTCCTTGCCTGTGATTCGACTCTATGGAGCGACATCGAACCACTTTAGTTGTTTAACCCACTAACTAATTTCTTCAGTAACCCGGCTGATGTATATCGTATGACCAAAAAAAAAATCCGCAAAAATATAAGTTTGTTGGTTTGGCCAACTCATTAAAGTGACTATTTCCCCCTAAAATCCTGTAATATTCTGTAGGTAGGAGTAATAAAAAGGGAGTGGGAGGACACAGTACAGGTAGAAGTGCAATAACGCGTACCACACACATGGGATGATCAAACACAGTCGGTTATATACTAAAGGACAATGTTACCCGTACCGAACCAAATGCACAGATAATGTACAGATCGTGCACGAGGAGTCGAGGACCCATTTTTGGGTCACACACGAGTGATCCGAACCGTGATTGAAATAGTGGGACTTTGGTTCGAGCACTTCTAACCGTCCGATTGAGCTGAAATTTTGTGGGGGCCCTCGGAAAATAGTTCTAAGAATAATGAACGGTTTGGATCACTTGTGTGGGACCCAAAAGTGGGTCCCCGTGCACCCTATGTACATTTTCGGTACATTTGGTTCTGTACCATTATCTTTATCATATACTAAAGTAACAAAAGGTGGTTTGTATCTATAAATAGCATGTCTATTAAGGAAATGGAATCCTCTCTGGTTCAACTTTGTTTTGGGCCGGAGGAGACAGTCCTCATCTATACCGTCTATTTGCTGCAATCAATAGTCTTACCAGTCAGAGTTGATTAGCAAACTCGAACTATTGAGTTTACCAATATATGGTATAGACGAGGAATGTCTTGTTCAGCCTAAATGTTGGATTGGAAAGGATCCCGACCCTTTTATGTATTTGAATTTTTCTGGCCTGTTTTTATTTATTTGAATCTTCTGGCCAATAGCTTTTGTCTTTTACCAATTTTAAATGGTTTTTTCATTGCACGCTCTAACCAAAAAAGCTAGTACTGTTTTTCTCCTTGTAGTCTTGTTCCAGCTTTTCAGAATGGAGATAGGGCGGTGGAGTCGAATATATATGCTTCTGATCAAAACCAGTCCTCGCATTGTACTAAGCTTTTTTATAATGCAGGTGCCCGGCTCAACTTATACGCACGTTGACTAATCCCGATAGTCCAATTCCACCGCCCACTTACAAGAGGCTCTATTAAAATTAGATAACACGAGACCTCTTTAAGCGGTGCTTTAATTGTACCCCGCTAGTGGACCGTTGAGATTTGTGAGTTTGACAGTATGCTTTATCAAAACACCTGTTACAAATGATATGCCAACAGATTTTTCTGTTTACTTTAATCTATGTTTGGTTGCTTGATTGATCATTCCCAAGAAATTGAGACCTGTTCTTGGAACAGTAGCCCCATAGCCAAAATAGCACTGCTACATACACAGAAAAAAGATGCCCAGAAGCTACCTAGAAAGCTCTAATGAGTGGCTCAGATTCATTTGAGCCACTCATTGGAGCTTTTTGGGTAATTTCTGGGTATCTTTTTTGTGCACTTGGCATTTTTCCATCCAAAATCAGTCCTGGTAGGGTACAACACTTTTGTGTACCCCAAATGTATACAGCTTTCATGGGACTAATTTTGATACTCACACAAATTATTGGAGCCGCTCAATATTCGTAAAACACTTTTTTAAGGTTCACTGTAAAAAATTAGCTCATTTTAACATTAAGGACTCGATCGATTTTACGGGGTCCCACGAAAGCGGTGTACATTTAGTGTGCACAAAAGTATTGTACCCATAGGATTTTCCTACCCAAAATATCTGTGGGCGTTCATGAAGCTGCTGCCGCCCAACAGATTTTGATCACCACTCCATTGCATTATCCATCAAAGCATGAACAAAAGTATTGTTCCCATAGGATTTTCCTACCCAAAATATCTGTGGGAGTATTTGAGTTGATTTCAATTTACAAGCATAACTAACATTATTCGGTGCTCCCGAAGCACAGTTTGACTGTGGTGCTTCAAGACAAACCACACATTTTTGTGGGTTCACGACTAAGTATATAGACTCCACATAAATATGTAGTATTGGAAAGATGTGGAGCACCGCTTGATTGTTCTCCGAGAGCACTAAATAATAAGACTATGTGGTGCGGGAATAATTCGGAGCACCACATGGTTGTTCTCCGATACTACCAAAT
Organism: Vaccinium myrtillus; assembly: GCA_016920895.1. Lineage (NCBI taxonomy): Eukaryota > Viridiplantae > Streptophyta > Magnoliopsida > Ericales > Ericaceae > Vaccinium > Vaccinium myrtillus. Next base: position 32,942,535 of record CM029276.1, on the reverse strand, counting down.
ACCTCAAGGCAAAGCCCTGTCAAGGAGAAAAACTTGCATGCTGATAGGATACCGCACGTGGTAGCCGTCCAATTATGTTTTGGACGGCCCAAATTTGAGAGTGTTAATTTGCCCCCAATTCAATTACTGTTGGAACGGCGATAGTGTCCTTGGCGTACTCAAGGTTGTAAAACTCGCTAGGTGCTCCCAGGGCGGCCGGGCACCTTCTAGCTTTCAGGGCCGAGTACTCGGCGCCTAGTCGGGAAACTAGTCGGTCTATTTGGGCGACTAGTCGGGCTAGTTGGCGAGGGGCCTTCTGCCGTTGTAATGGCGAAGTATAAAAGGGTTGCTGCTTTGAGAAGATGTGTACTCTCTCTCTCTCTCTCTCTCTCTCTCTCTCTCTCTCTCTCTCTCTCTCTCTCTCTCTCTCTCTCACTCACCAGTGGTTTTCTATACGTGACCTCTCTCTTGGTGTTGCGTTCCTCTCAATCGGCATAGGTTCCATACAGAAAAGCTCTTCCTCTGCCATCATCTCTAGGGCTTCTCCATCCATAACCACCATAACACCGCCTCTCGATTAGTATCAATGGTTCGGGGTAAGATCGACAATCATCAGGCTTGTGTTGTAGTTTTCGTTTTTCTTGATTTCTAATGTACCCACACTTTCAAAAATCAATATAATAGGGAAATAGTCCTATTACGATTTAATAAAATTTCTTTGCCTAGCAAAATATATACATATATATATAATAGGGAAATAGTCCTATTACGATTTCAATGGTGGAGCTACAGAACAAGAACGATTAAGGCAACGGATTCTTTAGACAGGTAGTAGTTAGGGAAATTCGATTGATTGCCTCGTAATTCCCAGCAGAGTTTAGGACAAATGCAGCAATCTCGCGGACTTCCAAACAGCCAAAAGATATCTCCTCCTTGTTTGCCTGTAAAAAGATCAGAAGTGTGTTATTTCTTGAAAAGCAGAAAAGCAATCAGAGTACAGAAGACAATAGCATCGCAAAGGTCATGAAAATCAAATTCTTATCTGTAGGAGTTCATTAAGAAGAAGAAACATTCAGACCATTCTGCTCTAACATAAGCTATTAAGCTTCCATTGGCAGATGAAAAACGTCCCTTACTAGGACTTCCGATTCTAAATTTCTTTAGGCTGCGTTTGGATCACAGATTAGTGGAGGGCTATATCAGCAGAAAGGAAAATGGTAGGAAACAAAAGAATGAATTGCCTTTCACTTCAAAATTTCATTCCAACTTTTCTTTTCCCTCCATAATCCCACCACAAATCATTAAATCCAAACTGAGCCTTAGAAGGAACTTTATTGGAAGTTCAGCACCTATGCCCTATTTTTATGTTTCTTCTACTGAATATAGTTGCTTCCTGGGTCAGTGAACCCGTCACACAAGTACTCAATTAGCTACCAGCCTGGCAGCTAACAGCCAACTAAGTCAAGTCATCAAATCAATATGGAACTATTTTTCACACTTTCCAAAAAAGTGTTCCATAAATCAAGTTCAAGTTTAATAACCAATTATGTATTGGGATGTGCATCATCAATAGACAGGTGTTCCCAATATGTGTGTCAGCCACAAATTTGGTTAAGATGTCAAATTGGCCTAAAAGCTTACCTGCTTCTCAAGCTGATGTTTCATGTACAGAGCATTGAACAACTCTTTCTTTTCTTCCACTTCCTTTTTAAGTTGCTCATTTGCAGCTCCAAGCTCTGGATACCTGTCAAGCAGCTCTTCCCGGTGCCTTGACAAGACTCCGACTTTGTCAGCAAGTACCCGGATGCATTCTCGAAACTCGGTATTACCTTCATTATCATTGGTGGATCTGAAATTCACAATGGAAGTAATTTGCTCCTTAGAGATTCACAATTTATTATGGAAAATGCTAAAATCAGCCCACTGGGCTATCATTGAGGTTTAAAAAGTGTATTTGAATGTTTGAAAAATGTATCAAAGTGTGTGAAAGTGTATTAAAAAGTGTAAAAAGTACACTGGGATATGTGTTATCTTTGTCTTTTTACGTGGGCTGACAATAGAAGGACCGATTTATTATTGAGGTAAAAAGCATTACAGAGTCCAATAGACTTCATGCCACCTTTGCATGTCTGATAACAAAGCATATTGTCTGCATAAAAGTTCACAATGAAGAGACCTTGAAGAGCAGTTCCCAATCACAATGGATGAGGCAATAGTTCTCGTTGTTGCTCTCTAAGCAATATTTTCCGTACTGGACAAATTACAATGCCAGTACTTGGGGAAAATGCTTGTTAAGTCGAGTACACTTGAGAAATCAAAATGAAAAGAAGGTACGATCACACATTGATACATTTGAAGAGAAGAGAACAGAAGAAGATACCATGAAAAGAAGTAAAGGTACGACATCACACATTGATCCATTTGAAGAAAAGAGAACAGAAGAAGATACCATGAAATAAGAAAATGTAATTAGTCCTCCCAAATTGGTTGGGAACTAGAGCCTCACTCGGTATATTAACACTCACCAAGGGCTACATGGTACCTTCTTAGGTATACCTTTTAAGGCCAACTGTTTAGGCTAAAAGGGGGTCCATAGTCAGCCAGGTGGGGTCGTTACAGGTGGGGTCGTTACAGAAAAGATGCGACGTCTTGTCAGTAGATCAATGGAAATGATCCGGAAACTTATATTTACTATAAAATAGCACCTACGACGAATCCCTAATGATGTTAACTTTTCGAAGTGGTTTCTTCACAATGAGTGAACATTGTACTAAGACATCATTTACAAGAATAATAGTTAAAAAAATGTGAATATCTAACCCTGGCCCAGTGTCCCTGAAAGTAGAATAAGAATAATTCTACTACCTACAGTGGACAAACCCAAGTCCATGGTGGTATCATATTTGATAGGCATTTATATTCTGATTGACTTTTTCTATATTTAACTGTTGAATGAGCAGCGAAAAGTATGATAATTATGTCATTCATAAAATGCTAATATGGTGAACAATGGGGGATATGCTAGGTAATGCAAATAAATATATCAGTGACTTACTTAGCCAAAGACTGAGCTAGAGCACGCAAGGACTCAGGAAACCCAGCCACACTGCCTGAAGAAACACAGCTCTTTAGTCTTTCAAAAAGGCTATGCATCTTTACAGCAGAGGTACGTAATGCCCTATACTCTGACGCCCTGCGATCAGCTGCACAAAGATGGGTTTGGGCTTCTTCTCTGGCTTCATGCAGACAATTCTCTAAGTCAGCACAATTCATCTGCAGTATGAAATCAAGTTATCTGCTGCATCAGACAGATAATTCTGCTAAGTAGAAAGCATTGATTTACAAATATTGGTAAGTCTAAACTACATACAACAAACTTGACATCCTCGACCAAGCTTCAAGTATTCAAATCTATGCTACGGAGTCTATTGGCCATTCATATCTGGAGAATAGACTAAGCTCCCCCCATCTTTATGCCAAACTTAAGTACCTATGACATGCAATCCAATCCTTCTGTTTCTGTCAGTTTAGGGGAAATCCCTAATTTGACATGCAATGAATTAGAGGCACACGAAACCTCATCAGAATTGTACCCAGAATTGAGGTAGCAGTGGGCATCCTCCTCTCTTATACATACTCAAAAAGAAGCAATGTTAGCCCAGATCAGACAAACTCCACAAAGTAAACAAAATGGAGTCCATATGTTGCAGCCACCGTTCTCCTCCACCGGCTTGTGACACTTTGGACAAGGTTTAGTATCTACAGTAACCCAATTAACTGTATCCGACGCATCACAACACTTTTTGGTTGTCCACAGCTCCCACATCAAACACAAACAAGGTGAATGTGCATCAGCTAAGCAGCTAAAACAGAACTGCAAATCACAAGAACATTCAACCTCACAAAATTCATCATCTTCAACATGAATTGCATTACCACAATGATGAGCACTCGGGAACCATTTTATTATCCTCGATATACGACTCGAGAAGAAAACAATCAAATTTTTTAGCTAAATCAGGATGCCTCTTCCTAACAAGATTTGTGATAATAGCTTCATCGCAGATAGCTTTACATTCGTGAGCCATGCACCTAATACACTTACTCTGACCCTCATTTAGCTTCGCAATAAAATGCTCCATCCAACCCAAAAGCAAGAACCCAAATATACGCGTGTGCGCTCCCGCGTGTGTGTCAGAGTTCGTTCACTTTGCAGTGCTTTAAACCCCAACATGATTTACATGTTTCAAATTGATGTTTTCCCAAGTAGTTACATAGCTGAACAACCTCGTAGTAAATAATAAATTTTACAACAAATCAAACTCAAAAAGAAAAGTAGTTCCAAAATGTCAGGAAGGTAGAACAGTAGCAGGAGCATCAATACAATAACTGGATCCTTTTTCCTCGCATTGAACACTGAAGATTAAAATCAGTCATCTAAATCTGCGAGTTAGCTAACTACTATGAGGCAATAAAGTGAGCCCTAGGCTAGTCTGTGATTTCTCGAACTTCCTTAGATAACAACTATGAGGCAATAAGTTAGCTAGCCAAAGCTTGCAGTCGTTGCAAAAGTCGCCTCCACACTCCATTTTTGTCACTGCAGTACCACGTACATCCTCAATGCAAATATTGCATGTCACCGTATCAAATGGAAATGAATCAAGATCATGTTATTCCACTACAGTCGCACCAGCTTCATCAGACAAGAAAGGTCTTCCCTTTTCCACGAGGACGGCAAAACAACTTCTCCACATCCCAGCGGGTAATGGATGAGTAGAGTCCTTGCGTAAAATTCTTTAGAGACAGCAACGCCATTACTCTACGCAAATCTTCCCTCTAGAGAATTCACAATGAATAAAATTTTTAGACTTTCAAGAATATGTAGATATGTTCACACAGAGTCCGCAACACAAAAGGTATTTTACCTGTGCAGCTAAACGAAACTCCTTTGTGATTAATGCAAAAGTTAAAAGTACGTATAGTTAATGTTGCAGAAACATAACTTTCATACAAAGCTACTATACAGAATGATACAGCAGCAACAAATGAATAAATGAGTCATTTTGTAATTATTTTGAGTGCACTCACACACATACATGACTTGCATATCCCGCAAGTTCAGTTTTTATCTTTTGTTCACACTATTAGAGCTGTATAGCCAGTCATTCAAATTGGAGATGCTGCCAAAAATTCTGTTGAGATCCTAATACCCAATAAAGCTCGTGAGTATAACTACTATAGTGGTAACCATGTTCCAATGCCACAAAACAAGGAAAATAAAACAGCAAAGAGAGTCAACTGTTTCTCCTTTCCCAATATGATGTTTGAGCAAGACTGGTACATCTTATGGGGTAACATATACATAACTAAGGAAAATAAAACAGCATTAATGGATAACTTTAAGACCTTAGCAATCTAAGTTAGTTCGCAGAAGACACTTCCAAAAAGAGGAAAACGTCCCTTGCCATGAGAGAAAGAGCAGTATCAATTAGGGTATCAACACTTTGTCCGGTATGAGATCAATAAAGCAAGTAATGGAGGAGTAAACTTCGTATATGACATACCTCGTCTCAATGTGTAATCAATGATCTGAAGTTCTCCAAATGTATCCTTTTTGCTCTTTATCACCCTTGCTTCACTATCTCTGATTCCTAGAACCTGGTGGCCGAAAGGTAAAAACTTCAACTCTCTACAACTCAGGCACTAATTCCAATGAATCAGCATTCAAATGAAGCATAGAGGGAGACAAAGATAAGCTGCACATAATATTTGGATGTATCAAGGATCAATACCGTTCTGCATATGAAAAATGAATTGCTATCATTTCCGTTTGTATTCAAGTGAAAGAAGTCCTTAAAGGGTCAAAGAAAACTGCAATGAAATAGAAAATGGTAATAGCTTAACCACGAAAAGAAGTTTACCTCTGATTTTGCATCAAGAAATTTCAAAGTTCCTCAATAAATTCATTAATCATCATAAACACCGCATATTTAACACCACACTTGCCAAATTTGCAACTTCAACTCAATTCCATAACCAGAAATATAACTCCTTACACCATCATATGTAGTTGTACTAAAATGAAGCAAAATCAACTGCTTGCCCCCAACTCTGTGCTCTCCTCTACCCATTAAAATTCTTCGTTTTCCTCTCCTCCCCAATTTCCCTTCTTTTCTTCCGCCTTTTATACTGCCTCCATCTCCTGCGTTGCAAGCAAAAGCACTCCTATTTCTTCCTCCTCACAATTGAATGCTCCGGGGTGAGTGCCCCAATTTTAGGCTTTTAACCCCACCTTTTAGTTTCTTAAGACATGTTCGGGATGGAAAAAACACCTCAAAATATACTGTTGAAACCTGTTTTCTCTTTACCATCCTAGTTTCTTTTTCATCCCTAGATACACTGATGTCTACATACAAGGCACCTTGACCACCCTAACAACCTTGCAAGCCTGACATGTACATCTTCCCCATGTTAAACCATTGTCTTTACTACTTTCACTATTTTTGTTTTGTCTTATTTCAAATACAAGTCCCGTAAAAAAACATGGAAGGCCAATATCATTTAATTTATGTAATTTTGTACATAATGATGCCACTGAGTATGTAATCACAAAGTGAAATAAAGGAAAGTACGACAACGAGATGGAGAAAATATACCTTAACCAAGAAACCATTGCCATGTAGCAAAAGGCCCAATGCAATACGAAAACAAAGATCGTGATCAGAGCACTGAATAAGCCGTAAAACCAATATTAAACTTTCTACAAAGTTTTATGAGGAATCAAATAGATTTACGGAAAGGAAAATCTGACAGCAAAGACATATTTTATATACTGTAGCTATAACATGCAGCAAATGGCTCGACGCAACACGGAAATGGAAAAGGTATAAGCTTAATGCAATTAGAAGAAATGTTCTACCACCATTTGATACAAGTATACAACAAGAAGCCCAAAATTGACTCATTATTTGCCAACCTGACAAAATTGACATCCTTGTTAGTTCTTTACATTCATGTCTACGGGATTATTTGGGTTGGGGAGTAGTGTATACGTAGATGAACATCGTGTAGTTCGTTTGCTGACAATCTTAACAGAAGATACTAATATGAAGGGGAAAAAGACCATATTTGGACTGAGGAATTGATAAAAGAAGCAACCGTAGCTATCTTAATAGGCAGCTTAGCATAAATTGTGCATATCAAGATTATTCAGTAGAAGATTGGGTTCATACCAAAATCATGAACTGGGGAGACTGTAACCATTGAGAATTTGAGACCACCTTCGGCGATTGAACAATCACCATTGACGATGGGTTTCCTTCATTTGTGTTTCTTTGTGAACTGAGACACAAGCCCCCCATTTCTCGACCAAACGAGCTTCAAATGAGCGGCAGTCGACGTCGTTTTGATTTACCGGTCGACCGCTGTCGGAGGTGATTCCGGTCGGACGGGAAAGGTACAGGGTAAATGGGAAAGGGAGAGAGTTTCACCGTCGACGACCTCGTTATAAGGGAAACGGAAGATTACGTGAAACCGGTTTTATGGTTTTGATTCAGTATAGCGAGACCTATTTTAAGAAACATAAATTCATTCAGATCAAGTACTAATCGGAATCTAATTAATGTGAATTTTTTACAAGATTTGTATTTTTTTGCGTTCTACCTTATGAATGTATCAGATTATTAAAATATTGCTGATATAGATAGAAAACGTACTTAAAGTCTCCTAAGAATTGTTGATATTGAAGGAGATATCCAAAACCATTTTAAGAAATAGAAATTCATTTAGATTAAGTACTAATATGTACTTAATTTACGAGATATTTGTACATCATATGTGTTATAGTAATTTCTACAAGAAGAATGTCTCGGATCGTTAAATGATGGTTGATAGAGTTAGAAATTGTCCTTGTAAATGTTAGTGTCAAACGTAGTCGTTTTGGGACATGACATAGGTTGACATAGGTTCAACCTATGTCATGACGTGGAAATTAATTTTACAGGAAAATTAATTCCTATTCATTCTCGCCAAAAGCGTGAATAGTGAGTGGGTTATCGGAAATTGAGAGAGAGGGCGGGAGGGAGGGAGGGAGGGAGGGAGGGAAAGAAGGGGAGTAGATGAGACGGCGCCAGGGGCGGCAGACGTCGGAGGGTCGGCCTACTAAGGAGAGGATGAGATTGGGAAGGCCTGGTATCAACGGCTGGTGGTGGTTTGACTCCATTCTCCCTCCTCAACATGTCTGCTTCTCACTCAACCTTGTGGCGGCAGATGTTTACTTGGGAATTGCTTCCAGGTAAACTATTTTGTTTGAAAAATGTACGTTCCTGTTTAGTTATCTTCATCGATTGCCCTTTGTTCTTTCGAGGGACGGGAAGTTCGCAACTATTATGTCTTGTAAATAGTAGAAGAATTTCGTATAGCTAACTTGTACAAGCAGCACCTAGCTACCATTGTCATATTTGAGAGGTACCTTACTACACAATGTAATTAAGGTGACCCATTTCGGTTATCTATTGGTAAATGATTTGTCTCTCGGCTCTAATGTCCAAAATAATACGCAAAAAGGACGGTGAGATTGGTCCCAGGATTAGTTGAGGTGCGCGTAAGCTAGCCCAGATACTTGATTAATCAAAAACAGAAATGTCCAAAATAATAAATAATTGTGTCCAGAATGACATTTCGGATTGTGGTCTTCAATGACAATTGCTCATCCATTATTACCTTCTTTGTGTACCAGGCTAGGATATACCGGTTTTTGGAGAGGACAAAGAAAAAGAACACATTGAATAAAAATCCTGAAGAAGAATCTGATCCTGTTGTTAAAGGTGAACAAAAATTAAGGAAATAGGTTAACGTCTTGATGAAAAAACAAAAAGTGAAGCAAGTCAGGGCAATTGTGAAAGAACGTGACGATCTTAAACCTTGGGGCCAAGATGCTCAAGTCAAGGTTTGTTCAATTTATAGCTGAAATGTAATTCCAGGTTGTCATTGTTAGTTGTCACTGTTAAGTACTACCAATGGTAATAGTCAGGTTGTTTTATCCCAGTTACTGTGCGTTCCAGGTTGGTTGCCGTTTGATTCAGTTGTTGATGGAATCCGCCTACATACAACCTCCAGTCAAGCAATTAGAGATGGTCCACCTGATATACGGCCTGCGTTTATCCACTTACTGAAAACTCTCACAAAGGAAACACAGTGAGTAAATCTCTCTCTCTCTCTCTTCGATAAGGATATGTTTATGTTTGCTGTTTGAACAGGACATTTAGCAGGAGATATGGAGTTATTGAGTGTGACCCTTTAGTTCGCAAAGGCCTTGAAAGAAATGTGAGTATCTCATGTAGTTCTTGCAGTACATCAATTATCCTGATGGCTAGTACTAGCTCATTTTCCTGCGCTTAAAAAAATGTCATATTTTTTAGGACGCAACAGTTATTTCATCAAATATTTTTCCTGCCTTATGCACATGGTGATTCCATACATGCCAATGTTGGGACCTCCAGTAAACTGGACAGGGTATGGTATTCTGTACTTTCTCTTGGATGTTGTAATTTGTTTCCACCATATATATTTGGTTTTTGGTCTGGTTAAAAGACTGGGTATTGTCTTTTAGTGTTCTTTTTTCCTCCTGGATGATATAGAAAGTGTGAGCTTAAAAGAAAAATTATACATTTGAGCTATGAAGTGGCAGTACTTAATAAATGCAGCTGCTTAAGATGTTCAATGTACTGCCCAAGTATCTAAGGCGGAGACAAACCTCTCGCTCGCTCTTATCTGTACAGGAGTGTATGGTGAGACTGTTGTTGACTGTTCTTGATTTAATTTTCTTGATTTGAGTAGGTATGACAGAGGAGCATATATGTTCTTACCATCGTATATGATGTGCACTCATGGAGCAAAACAGCAACGTGATGCACTGAAAAGGACGCCAAAGAAGCAATTAGAATCTGTTTTTGAGGCTTGGGAACATTTGTTCTTCCATGTTTGTTGTAGTTGAGTACCGATGATGATAATTTTTCATGTCAAGTAGAATTAGGGAGCTAGTATAATCAGTTTGTCATGTCAAGATTTTGGAGTTGGATTTCTTAATTTTGTCTCACCAATGCCTTTTATTGTTGTCAGGCCCTTAATACCCTTGGCAATACCAAATGGAGAGTAAATAAAAGGGTTATTGGTGTCATAGACAGGATACGGGCGAGTGGGGGCACTCTTGCTGACTTGGCCAACCGAGAGGATGTAGGTTAACTTCATACACAAATACTTTTTTTTTCTTTTGCATTTTCAGGCTTGCTTTTACACTGCCTTTAATGATACAAACTAATGGGTAGAACTCACCCTTGAAAACCAGCTTACGAGTGTAGGGTGCTCAAGAGCTTATATACATAAGCCCAAGCCCATACTTGGTCGATGTGGGACATTAGGATCGTAACACCTTTGGGGAATTACTTAATTTCACTTGTTATGTGGTCCGTAGCAGTGGATATTGGTTTAACAGCAAATCTCTTTCAATTATTGCTTCATAGGTTCCTTTGCCAGAGGAACCAGGTACAGATGAATAGATGATGAAGCCGAAATAAAAAAATGGAAGTGGAAAGTTATAGCTGTGAAAAAAGTGAGTGGCGTTCACAGCGATGTGATATAGAACTAAAACTTGCTGTGAGTAGCTTCCAATTTGAATTCCTGTAGCACTAATCGGATGGCTTAGGTGTTTTGATAGAAGAAATTTTGGTACTTCTTAATTGTGTAGGTTGCGCAGAAGATGAAGGACAAGGATGGCTTCTTCTATCCACACAACCTTGATTTCCGCGGCCGTGCTTACCCCATGCACCCACATTTGAATCATCTTGTCTCTGATCTCTACTGAGGCATATTGGAGTATTCTGAGGGACGTCCTCTTGGAAAGACAGGATAACGTTGGCTCAAAATACATCTGGGAAATCTGTACGCTGGTGGTGTGGACAAGTTGTCATACGATGGTCGGATAGCATTTACTGAGATGCATGTGGATGATATCTTTGACTCTGCAGACCGGCCTCTGGAAGGGAAACATTGGTGGTTGGGTGCAAAGGATCCATTTCAATGCTTGGTGGCTTGTATTAATCTTGCTGAAGAATTAAGAATCCAGAGACCACTATCTCTCACATGCCTGTCCACCAGGTACTATAGAGTGATCAACAAATCTTGATCTGGAAATTGGGGAACTTATATGATGGAGTTGTATGTCAAATCATATATGATGGAGTTGTATGTCAGCTACATGTTGGAGAAAATATACAGAAGTTCCTTGATTGGATAAATTCTAAGAGACCTTTTCTTACTTGCATTGAGAATGGTCACGGAAGACGAGAAACATTATATATGTACGAAAGTGTATGCATATGTGTTACGTTACTCGGGTTGGGTGTCGGGCTTGGGTTTGTCTAAGGGTCGGACTCATCACCTCATCTATACTTTCCTTAGATGGAATGTAAATCTCCACTTGTCACTTATTCTGTAATGTTGCTCCTTTTGAAATCGTAAGACATTAAGCATAAGTTGGCAGGTGATTTCCACACCTTTTTTGATAAAAACACCTTTTTTTTTGTCTTTCAAGGGAATGCCCATCTGCGTGAAACTTGTCAACTGTTCATTCATTCGTGAATTGATTCACGACAACATGCTTCTCATAGAAAATGAAAAAAAGGAAACGAATTCACAGTGGTACGCACTCCAATTCTAAAGTGAGCGAAGAAATCACATAAAACTTTACACTGATATACTCACAGAATATTCTTATCCAATTGCGCCATTCAAATTTTCACTTTCTCATGAAGTGGTACACGAAATTTGTAATTAATGAGCGAGGGAAAAGAGAGACTTTCTGAAATTTAGAGATGACATCTAGCATTTTTCTTGCACAGGCAAATGGGCAAATATCTCACATTCACAAATCCTAACTTAATAAAGCAAAAATACTACTAATAGAAAAACATCTACTCTTTAAAGAATATGTAGGTTTCTATTCATATCGATTAGACATGCTTTCTACCATAGAATTATTGAACGAATGACAATATAAAGCGGATTTTCTTCCCGAATGCCAGCATAAATATATGCAACATGAAGAGCCAAGGAATGGAATCAACCTTTCAATCATATTCAGTAAAACCAGTAAAAAAAAATTCAAAAACTTACAAATTAACCCAAAATCCCTATGCAAAGTTGAGGAAACTAAATGAATAGGATTGACTGAAACCTGGGTAAATGGCAGCCTAGGCGTCAATCTTGACAGAGGTTACGCCTCTGCTTTGGTGCTCAAAAGTAGACATCTAAGAGAAATGCAACTTCCATTTCCATTCTCTTAACTTCAAAATCACTCCCACTCCATGGAGCATCCATTTCCAACAAAGGACGTACAAAACCTTTACAGATTTAAATTACAGAATCACCCCTCAACAGGAGGGCTATTTTCAAAACTCCTGGTCAAAAGCAGCACATCCTCAAAGTTGGCCAATACGCCTTGTAAATATGTAATCCTTTTACATATACATATGGAAATGGAACTATAAGCACATAAAGGTTGGTCTCGAAACTAAATCGGGATAAAGAGAGAGCTCCTTCCCCCACTTCCATAATTGGCAGCACTGCACAACTTCTAGATAAAGTATCAATCCCTTGTATGCTCTTTTCTGTTTTATTGATAGAGGTCAAATTAACTAAGGTCCCAGCAGAAAAGTTAATTTAGACAATATACATTCTACATGTTATCGGTAGTGGTCGCCAAAGCATAACCAAACAACCTCAGCAACATACAAGCACTGATCAAAAGAAGTTATTCTAAATGAGGAATATAACACTAGGAAGTTTGTGATGATGGAATTGTCACTGCCATTCAAGAATACTGTGTTTAGTAAAGATAGCAATTAGAGGGCACTATCTGTTACTCTTTGATCATAAGCAATTTGGTCCACATCATCAGAGCCATAGACTCTCTAGTAAGTGCATACAATGGGTCGGGATACAAAAGAAGCCGAGGAAGAAGTAATTTGAAAACATTCACCAAATCTAGGAGCAAATCTGCCCTTGATAACCAATCTCTGCTGTCCATCAAGATATACACTTGTTCCCATCTTAGCGAACAAGAAAGTCATGACTTGCTTTGGCTGCCTATGAATCCTGAAATGGAGAGAACAAATTGATTAAGAGTGAGGAAGCTCAATATATAGTATACTATATACATCTGCAAAGTGAGACCTCCCACACAAGCACAACAATTATGCAAGAGAGATCATCACCAAAAAAGAAACTGACAACAAGAATATCAGGAATGAATTTTTGGAAGACAAATAATGGAGCTCAACAAAATACAAAGTTGCACAAAATGACTTGAACAACCAAATTCCTAAAAAAATTCAAAGAAAAAAAAGGAGTCTCCAAAGCATAACATAAACTGCAACTTAGACTTTATCCGCAAAACCAAGTACTGTATAAATGCAAAAAGTAATAGCTAGTGTCTAACTTATTGTTATATTTAAGAAAGGAATTTGGAGATATGCTCTATCGAACCAGCATAAGAAATCAATGATTTCAGAGAATCTTCACTATGACACAGAGCAAATGTGCAAACCCTACAGATTTCATTTTCCTTCTAGAATTTGGTTTGTCTTTTGACAAATACAACAACGACAACAACAACATAACCCATCTAGTCCCCAATAATTGGGAGTATGGGCGGGGCATGATTGAAGACACACCTAGCCTTTGGCAATATGCACAAAGTGACTGCTCTCAAAATACCACTAAGATAGAGGTCCCCCCTATACCTCAAAGAACCGAGCAGCTATAGGGACGTTTCGATGCAGAACCAAACGGTCTTCCTTGTGCTTTCCCAAAGAACTTGTGGTGGCCTCATGACAGTTCTACACCTGTCTCTAGCAAGCTCTAGATTGTTCTCCCGGAGGATATGGACACTTTGCTTAGGAGCGGCACGCTCACGTGAAGCACAAACAATGTAGTAAATCACTGAGGGAGGAAAGAATAGTAAATCATAAGAAAATCAAACATACCTCTTATACTCACAATCTTGGTCACTTCCTTCCCATGGAAACTGTTGCAGCAAAAAGTGCCAATTTCTTATGGACTAAAGGAGATGATGTACTTTTGGGCTTAAGCTACGAGCTTCATACCTCTTACTTCTTCTTATTTTTCAAACCAATGAATGCATTTTCAACTCCCTCAACAACTGCAAAGGAAGAACAAAATAAGTTTCCGTACAAATTTGGGTAATAAGTTGATAACCATAGTTGTCAGAACCGCACGATTCACGATTCAAATAAAAACGATACGAATCTATAGGTGAATCAAGATATATCTAGAATCAGTAGTGAATCATACGATTCACGGTTTGATTCGCGATTCGATTTACGATTCATGCAAAAACGATACGAATCTATATGAGAATCAAGGTTTCCACAATTATTACATTCGACTAATGTGAAATCACTTTAGTGGTTTTACCTAAATTTTGCCATATTAACTAGTTTTGTACCTAAACCTTTATTGTTATTGGTTGTAAGGCTAATCTTTCATTTTTATAATGAATATTTATATTTATATGCATATATCCATTTTATTATAGTATTTAGTTTCATGTACAAATATCTACTCTTTCCTATTAGACCATGTAATCATCAGTTTATGTTAGAAAAAAAAACTTCAATACTGATTTAAGCTTGAATTTGTCAATTTTACAATGTATCTTTATTATGCAAGTGCATAGACACATTTTCCAAGTATTTTTGAAACTTAGACTGAATCATTACGATTCACGATTCGATTCGATTCACGATTCGGAAAAGGGTTATTCCGATTCTCGATTCGATTCGCGATTTGACAACTATGTTGATAACCCATAAAACATCTGCAAATACATTTATTTTGCAGATAGTGAAGGAACATGCATACAAACACAAATACAAACGTGAGAGGAGCCTAATTGGGGCACACATACCCTCAAACTTTCGTAATAAATTCTGTATGTTCTCAACTATCTCGTTGGAGGTATCATCCCCATCGTCCTGTATGACTTTCTAATATTCGGTTCCTTCTCAGTTCCCTAAAAATAAACTTGTTTGGAACTGTTTCTGGCTCTTAATTCTATATCTCAAAGAAAAACAGCAAAATAGTAATGATGAACTATTACAAAGACAAAAATTTATATTTAAGAAGTAGTTCACTTTTCTACAAACATCAAAAAGATGTTTAAATCCGCACGACACCAAAAAATGAAGGGGCAAAAAAGTGTATCCAAACTTCATTTTCTTTTCTTATCTTTTTGGTTTTTCTCCAATGAAATCAAGATCCGAACTTAGCACAACAAAGATATGGTTTTGAAACAGTGTTTCTTTTATAGGTAGGAGGGTGGACTGAGGTGTATAAAGGACTTACCTTCGCCACAGTAAGAGGAGCTGGGCATGAAGTTCCTCTGTTTCAGCCCAAGAGAGCTTTCATTCTTACAAGGAAAAGAGTTACCAAAATCTTCTTGACAAACTCCCTCAAGTGACCCTATAGATCTGAGCCTTTTCTTGATGTTTGAGCAATTCAAAGTACTAAATCCCCATCAAATTTGCGGGTCAAAGTGACTATAATAGGAAATATTCATCCAAATTGGTAATTTATCAACACAAGTGCACATTTCATTTCACAAGTACATGGAGGAAATTACATGAGTCAAGTGAAAATTTCATTTCACATTTCGGTTTTGTATATTTGTACGTTCCGATATGAATAATCCACTATTTTTCTGTTTTTCAACAAAGAGGTGAGATCCATTTCAATCTCTGTGTAGCCTGACTGCCTGTCTAACTGCCGGCTGATCAAAAAAAAAAAACTGACATACTCCAAGACTGTTTGGATAATGGGTTGAGATGGGATTCACCAAGAAAAGGATAAATGCTACACAGCCAACTGGGAAAAAATGCTCCTTCACTTCATGGTGGTGTTATTTCACACCAACAATTATCCAAAACACCCTAAGGAAGCCTGACTATGTTTTCCTCTATGTCAAGAAACACCATCATCATATCAGTCAAATCAAGAAACTTCCAATGAAGGAGATGCAGAGAATGTGTGTATCATAAGCTCTCTGTAGAAATAAATGAAAGGGTGTTAAACATACTCCATAGATTAACTAGGTTTTGCATGAGCAATGTTGTAGGCACTTAATAAGGTACAAAAGTGTATTACACTAAATGTACACATGTCACTACCATATTAATTCATGGAATACATGGATGGACTCATCCAGTAAAAGTGCCATATGCACATTTTGTACATTAGTTAGTACCTTATTTAGTGTCTCTGGACTTTTCCGTTTGGCATAGGAAACAATGTCAACAATGATCAACAATTATAAACAGATCACAAAGAATTAGGTTGACAAGATCATAATTGAGGGTTTAGTGTACAAACTAACACTTCTACCCGACTATTATTGTACAAGACTGGTGCATCAATAGATGCAGTGAACGCAGGATATATCATTTCAATCCCTCAGTGAGACCCGGTGGAATTCCTAAGCTCTGGGCAAGATCACTCATTCTTTCCTTCATGCCCTGAGAACATCAGAATGCCAGAACTAGCAGTTCAGCACACACACACAGAGATTTATACAGTTATACTAGAAGGGGTGCAATTCTCACCAGAACACTCTTCTCATGTGCATCTTTGACTTCTTTGTATGCCTCGGTTATCAGAAGTGAGAGTTTCTTCTGCATGGAGAACAGAAACTATGAAATGATAGCAACTTGCTCAATCAAATACTATGAAAGGCAACCTTGAGAAAAAATTATTTTAGCAACGGAAATAAGAAAGGGCAATATTTTAATTTCATCCAGTTTTCTGTTCGAAAATTGAACAGGGGGAAAACGATTCCAAACAGGAGCAGTCAAAAGATTTGATATGGCACTCGGCCCCATGTACTTCCACTGGAGAAAGGGTTGGCTCAAGCAGAATAAGAATATACTCACTTCTGGTCCTAACTCCATTGCAGCCTCAGTGATTTCAGTACGTATGGTTAGCTGGTTCCCTGATACTGTGGCCTAAAAGAACGGTAGAAAATACCATGAAAACCTTTAGCAATTACATCAGAAATAATCTTGCAACATATAGCCATATAGGTTCTGTTTCTCTTCAGAGTTTAAATCTTTCTTATGACATCCCCACGACAGGAAGTTAGTAAGCTTCGGACCAAAAGAAAAAAAAAGACAATAAGTAAGGTTTTCCCTGGAAACATGGAATGACAAGGCCAATGGCAAAATCAGTGTCCCACAATTACAACATGGCATAATAATTCACATTTTAAGTCAATAAAACTGCATCTCTGAAGCATTTGTAGTGACCTCAACATGGTGGCGAGCCTCTCTTCTTTTAACAGCTTCACTTCCTTTTCCTTTCCTTTTCTAATTTTTTTTTTTAAAATGGTTACATGTAAAGCCATATTGCCAATTCAAATTACAAGATAAATTGATGAACAACCACTTCGCATCGCTATTCAAGCCGTAAATTTTCTTGTGATACACAGTTCACCAATTTTGTTTTGGTGGGGTCTCTACATAAAGCCCAGATTCAAGTTCACCACTTTTGTTTTGGTGGGGGCTTTATGCGGTCTCTACATAAAGCCCAGATTCAAGTTCACCACTTTTGTTTTGGTGGGGTCTCTACATAAAGCCCAGATTCAAGTTAGGGTAACATAACCCACCCTAAAGTTGTGAAGTAACTTAGTTTTGGACTAGTAATCTTGAAACAACCAATAATTTCTGAAAAAAACTTCTTCAAACCATTTTGAAGGAAATGCCAAATACAAAATCCATTTCCTACAGAATTCTTCAATTTTTTGATCGTTTTCAATTCAATTCACAGCAGCTACCAATATCTACTAACAGAGCTTCCCCGTACAATGATTAGTTCAACTATAAACCTAACCATAAGATAACCCGGATCCAACATATTGATATCAGAAGTAAATTCAGTAATAAACCTACAAATATATTCTCAGAAACATTAATTGGTGATACAGCTGCAAATATTGTACCAGCTTGAGTAAACAAAACTTAATGGTTCCATTTTCAATATTGTAAGATACGGCTTCGTGTACTAGTAGGACTCCTATGCAGAAAAGAAATGAGGTGGGATAACTGGATAAGTATTGTTTTCCGAAAGAGACGATACGAACCTTAGGATAATTCAGGTTTTTAACAACTAAACCAAAATCACAGCATATAACCAATTCATCATTACCGATAGCAAAGGTGAATAAAACAGATACTAATACAAAGGGGAAAAAGACCATTATTTGGACCGAGGAATAGATAAAAGAAGCAACCATAGCTATCGGAATAGGCAGCTTAGCATAAATTGTGCACATGATTATTCAGTAGAAGATTGGGTTCATACCAAAATCATGAACTGGGGAGAGTGTAACCATTGAGAATTCGAGACCACCTTCGGCGATTAAACAGTCACCATTGACGATGGGTTTCTTTTATTTGTGTTTCTTTGTGAACTGAAACACAAGCCCGGAAACCCCCCATTTCTCGACCAAGTGAGCTTCGGATGAGCGGCAATCGACTTTGTTTCGATTGACCGGAGCTTCTAAGTTGCCGACCATCGTCGGATCGATTCTGACCGGACGAGAGAGGTACAGGGTAAAGGGGAGAAGTAGAGAGTTTCACCGTCGACAGACCTCGTTTGGGAAAGGCGGGATTATGTTGAAGCCGGTTAGTATTATGGTTTTGATTCAGTATAGCCAGACCTATTTTAAGAAACATAAATTCATCCCGATCAAGTACTAATCAATATCTAATTAATATGAAATTTTTACATGATTTGTATTTTTCTACGTTCTACAATATGAATGTATCAGATCATTAAAATATCAATGAGATAGATAGCAAACTTACTTAAAGTCCTCTGAGAGTTATTGATATGAAAGGGATATGTTTCAATGTATCCAAATCCATTTTAAGAAATAGAAATTCATATAGATTAAGTAGTAGTATGTACTTAATTTACGAGATATTTGTACATCATATGTCTTATAATAATTTCTACAAGAAGAATGTCTCGGATTGTTAAATAATGGTCGATAGAGTTAGAAATTGTCCTTGTAAATGTTAGTGTCAAACGTAGTCGTTTTGGGACATGACATAGGTTCATGACGTGGAAATTATTTTTACAGAAAAATCCTCCGTAATTCCATTTTCTTTCCCACGTCATTCTCGCGCCAAAAGCGTGAATAGTGAGAGTTATCGGTAAATTAAGAGAGAGGAAGGGGAGTTGATGAGGCGGCGCCAGGGGCGGCAGACGGCGGAGGGTCGGTGTTCTAAGGAGAGGATGAGATTGGGAAGGCCTGGTATCAACGGTTGGTGGTGGTTTGACTTCATTCTCTCTGCTCAACATGTCTGCTTCTCCTATCTATATTGTGTAACGGATTTCTCTTGTTTGTCTCGCGGATTTCCTCAAACCGTGAGTTGTTAAATCTCCCATTCAATTGTGAAAATTCCTAATTTGTTCTTCACCATTTTACCTATGTAGAAAGATGTGTATATCTCTCGTGTGTCTTTAAGTTTATGGGGATGGAAGACATTGCTGGAGGGCTATGGTCGATTTTGAAGTTTAAAACGTTCGTGAGTGAAAGCTTAACAGTAGAAAGAGTTGTATTAATTTCAATCCCTTTTGGGGCACTGAAATTTGAGTAACACTGTAAAAGCTTCATTTTTTTTTGATGTCCAATGGGGCAAATGCAAATGTAAGCCTGAGTTTGAGAAAGAGTTTCACTTGTGGTATAATTGAAAATGGAGAGATACAAAATAGTCTTCTAAAATTTGATTTAACGATTTCATTCCTTGGGGTAGGAAAGGTAGAGCTTTCTTTCTCTCCCGTGCATGAGATTTTCACTCACCTTCTTGATTAGTGAGTGGGCGGAGATTTGTACCATCCCCATGAGTGAGGTGGGGGAATCAGATCTTGGTAATTAGCTTTGCCCTTGGTAGTGTGTTCTTTTTTGTGTCTGATGTCTCATAGAGCTGGTCTAAGAATATGACTAATAGGATAGTAATAATCTTTATGAGTCTGCCGTTTTCCCTCCTTTTTTTTTCTTCCTTCTTCCTTCTTCCTTCTTCCTTCTTCTTCATCTTTTGTCGTTAGCTGGCGTTGCGGATTGTCTCAGACAGCTATTAAGTGTTCAATGAAGTCTTACAGGCTAGCAGAGCTTTCTCAGGCTCAAGTTAATAGCCTCAAGGCTCGTCCTCGTATTGATTTCTCATTCATTTTCAATCTGGTAAAAGGAAGTTCAGAATATGGTTCTTTGTTTTCAGTTTTGATCTTTCTGAACTGATCTATTAAGGATTTGCTGGACTTTGGTGTTGGTACTGTATCAGTTAACCCCATTGCTAATGCTGTCCAGTGTAGAGCGGTGCTGCTGTGAAAGAGTTGTTGCTTACTTGTTTCTTATTCTATTATAGGGACTTCTCTTCTTGGTCTTCATAAGTCGTTCGGAAGTGGCTTGTTTGTTCGAAAACTCGTACTCTTCTGGTAGTGGTAAACCCTATTCACCTCTTCTTTGTCGACAAGCAAGGAGATGATTTCCGTATGATCACCCTATATGGGCAGATCTTTCCTCTTCTTCTCCTTATTTTCCGGTAAAGCGTCGTCCTTCAATTACTGTTGGAACGGCGATAGAGTGTCCTTGGCGTACTCAAGGTTCTAAAACTCGCTAGGTGCTCCCACGGCGGTCGGGCACCTTCTAGCTTCCAGGGCCGAGTACTCGGCGCCTAGTCGGGCAACTAGTCGGTCTATTTGGGTGACTAGTCGGGCTAGTTGGCGAGGGGCCTTCTAGCGCCTAGACGGCGAGTACTCTGCCTTCCAGACCTTCTTTTAGAACACTGGGGGTACCGTTGTAATGGCGAAGTATAAAAGGGTTGCTGCTTTAAGAAGATGTGTACTCTCTCTCTCTCTCTCTCTCTCACCAGTGGTTTTATACATGACCTCTCTCTTGGTGTTGCGTTCCTCTCAATCGGCATAGGTTCCATACAGAAAAGCTCTTCCTCTGCCATCATCTCTAGGGCTTCTCCATCCATAACCACCATAACACCGCCTCTCGATTAGTATCAATGGTTCGGGGTAAGATCAACCATCATTAGGCTTGTGTTGTAGTTTTCGTTTTTCTTGATTTCTGATGTACCCACAATTTCAAAAATCAATATAATAGGGAAATAGTCCTGTTACGATTTAATAAAATTTCTTTGCCTAGCAAAAAAAAAAAAATATATATATATATATAGGATAATGATCTAATAAGGGATCCCTTAACCAAATTTGGTGCGGACCTCACCTTTCCGAGCCAAATTTTGACGATCCGAACCGCTCAATGTTTTTAAAATGCCCACGGAAAATCTTCAAAAAAATACCCAAAGGGCTTGATCCAAACAGTTTTGGTAAATAAATATAGGGAAACTGTTTGGTCCTATTTTTTTTTTTTTTGAAGATTTTCCGATTTGCATTTTAAAAAATTTCTTTGATCCTAGAAAGTTGAAAAAAAAATTTTGTATGAGGGATCCCTTAGGCGAGTAACCGATATAGGATATATATATATATAATAGGGAAATAGTCCTATTACGATTTCTACGAGATCTATGTTTTTCCCTCTCTCCCATCTCCTTGATTTTATAGTTTTTCTTTGTTTTGGTAAGACCTAGAGATCGAAATATTGAACTGTAGATTTCTACTTTGGATGCCTGGCTTGGTCAGTATTCGTGTGACTTGGTTGTGTTGGTGCTTTTTCATTTTTTTTTTTTGGGTGTGTTTGCAGATTTTACCCACAATAACCTCAAAGGCTAATAAAATAGTTGTGAGGTTTCACGTGTAGTGGTTGGGCGTGGTGCAGAACACGAAATCAGGTTACTCTCTTCTTCTTCATAAGTGCATGATGTTGAACTTAATATGCTTTCACTCTTAGGAGTTGACTCATGATGAATGTCAAGACCTTTTCCTATTCTCCTGTTTGTTGCTTAGCAATCTGAGTCATTTGGATTCTTATATGAGTAGCTGTGATAATGTTTTCGGTGGCTATGAATATGGTTTCATTTGTTGCCGGACAAGGTTTTCAGGGATTAGTTTGGATAGATGGGACTTCATAAAATATGTGGGGGATTGTTGTATTTTTAGCATAAAAAATAATTATTTCAAAACATTTTGTCTTAGGGGGAGTTCTTGAATGGATTATATGATTTTATTATCTTTGATTTTATCATCATCTTTTATGAATAGATTTTATCACACTAGATTTTATCAACTATTTTTGAAACTCATAGTGGTCCACAACTATTTTATCACCTAGATTTTATCTATTGGGAAAACAAGGTGATTTTATCACCCCTCCATAAAACACCAACTAAAATCAACTTTCCTATTTTATCTCATAAAATCCATTCAAGAACTCCCCCTTAATTTTATGGGCCTTACATTTTATTTGGGCTTTGGCTTAATTGTGCTCTTAAAATTTGGCCCAAGTATAAGTGGATTTTGTTTTACTCTAGCCCACTAAAAAATGCTTTAGCCCAAAAACAATTGTTTGTTGTTAACAGTTTGTAGCCGTTGGGCATTTGCCCGTTGGGATTTACCGTTGCAATTTTGCCCATTGAAGGCCAGTCGGTTGCTAGCTGTTATTGGTTGAACAAGTCCAAACTTTTTTCCTTATATATAGTCCATCCTTCCAGCAAAGACAACTTCACTTTTGATCACTTAGTTTCACCAGAAAAAAAACAGTCAACTACAAGAGGAAAAAATCATCTTCCTTTGTTGATTTTTCTTTGAGAATTGTTCTTGCTTTTAACAACAAAAGGAGGAACCATCAAAGAGGGGTTGTTCAAATCCTCTTTCAATTTGTGCGAGTTAGAAGGAGAAGACTATAGTTGAATCCTGGGAGGTTGCGTGCCGTGAAGCCCTACGCACCGAGTCATCGGCTTCGAGGGGGTGCGAATCAACCTTTAAGGACAATGCCATTGGCGTGCCTCTATAGTTTGGTGAGATTGTTCTTTGCTTTGATTTATTTTTATTTGATTTGCTAGAAATTGTGCATTATACAACTAAATTTTTCCCACAAAATAGTCTTCTCAATTTTGATTAACGATTTCATTCCTTGCGGTAAAGGTAGAGCTTTCTTTCTCTCCCGTTCATGAGATTTTCACTCACTCTCTTGATTAGTAAGCAAGCAGAGGTTTGTACTATCCCCACGAGTGAGGTGAGGGAATCGGGTCTTGGTAATTAGCTTTACTCTTGGTAGTGTGTTCTATTTTGGGTTTGATGTCTCATAGAGCTGGTCTTCAGCCACAAAAAGAATGTTCACACAATTTCTGATATGTAAGGCTGAAACCATAATGGTTGAGTGGGTTTTGGAGATGTATAGAAGATTAAGAATATGACTAAAAGGATAGTAACATTTATCATTTTCCCTCTTTTTTTTTTTCTTCTTCATCTTTTGTCGCTGGCTGTCATTGACGGATTGTCTCATATAGCTATTAAGTGTTCAATGAAGTCTAACAGGCTAGCGGAGCTTACTCAGGCTCAAGTTAATAGCCTCAAGGCTCGTCCTCGTATTGATTTCTCATTCATTTTCAATCTGGTGAGGAAGTTCATTTTCAATCTGGCGAGGAAGTTCAATCTTGGCATGTCTTACTTCGAGTCAGAGTATATGCAAGTTGGCATGGGATATCTTAATTATAAGATATTAATCGAGTTGTAAGGAGTGTGTGTCTATTGTAAGTTCTTTATGGTTTTGTTGGATATGAAAGCATTGAAATAGATACTCTTGGACTTGGTACATATCCTGAGATAACTTTGCTACTGTTACTTATCCTTCTTTTCATTGAAACACTTGCACTCATCGTTAGGTATAGTATGAAGAGTTGAGTGCTTGGCAGCTTGAGCAATCTTGTAGAAAGGAAAAAGATTTCTAGGGCAAGATGAGCAAAGTTGCAGCCCAAGTGAAGTTTGAACTGCGATTGCTTGTATTGTTTTCAGTTTATATGAAATTGAAATAAGCGATATCTCGAGTAGCATTTTTCCTCGCCAAGTTGTTCAGAAAGACTAGGAAATGATAACAAACTGGTAGTAAACCAAGGGAGATTATATATCAATTATGATTTGCATTCTTGGATATTTGGATTCTGTGATGCTATTTTTTAAATATTAAACTTATCCGTCTTGGTAGCAAGTTTCAGTGAGCTTATTTTCCTCCATGGGGGAATTGGCAATGCCAGTGGAACGGGGGAAAATCAAATGGATACATCATCTGACTAGATAAAGGTTGGGGAGGGATATAAATTTACCTTCAGTTTGATCTAAGTGGTCTAATCACTAATGTTCTAAATTATGATTACTTTGGTTGCACACTTCTAAAGTCAATGCTAATGGATTCATAACGACATGCTCTCTCAAATGCATCATACCCACTTAATTGCTCACCATTCCTCTTCGGAGATGTAAAAAGAGTGATGCAATTAAGTTGTGAACTTGGTTTATAGTAGATAAGAAGGGTATGCAAAACTTATTTGATGCACGAGAATAATATATTTTTATTTGGTTATCTTTTTATTGCATTTATTTCTTTTCTAGAACTGAAGTGTATCTATAGTTGAACAAAACATAGGAGAACTTCATTTTTTATTGCAACAAATTCATCATATTGTGTTTTCACTGATGGATATATTTTCGAATTCTGTTCTTAGTTCTACCACCATCTCATATGCCATAACTTCTCTTGGTGAACTAAACCCTATCAGTAGAAGATCACCTTAGATTCTACAGATACTACTGCATGTAATATCATTTCGAGTCTTAGGGTGTTAAATAATATGCCTCTCTGGTCCTAGAAGTTATGAATAGCACCAAAACACAAGTAGGAACAATATCTCCTTCAAGCAAAAACAGCGTTTCAATTGAATCATGAACCGTAGTTTCCAGAAAGGGTGGTTCTATTTACAACCCATTTTCCCATGCAAAATAAATGCCAAAACTTTCCTCGCGAAAAGACCATTTAGCCCCTCAAATTACTTCATACCAACCCACCCCACTTTTTCCCAATTGCTAATTCCAACCCAGTGCATCTTCTTCCTCCATCAGCTCCATCGTTTTCTCACTCCTCCCTCCCACGTCAAAAAAATCCCTCCTCCTCCAACCATTAACCCCCATTGTCCTCTCCTGCCCCTCATTTCTCCTCTCTTTCAATGGAGAACCTTGTTGAATCAATGGAGAGATCTTCTCCCTCCCTAGATTTGGGAGAAGAGCTCCAAAGAGTATTTGAGCAATTTACAACTCCAAATCCACCATGGATGCACAAATACATACCAAGAGTAACCTGGACATGAAGATTTTCGAGCAAAAAATGACCCAAGAGTAACCCATTGCTTTTTCGATTTCTCAGTCGTTGTTCGTTCGAAACGGTACACACAGTCCCGAAAATCGCAATACATTTCGGTAGTTAATACCCGAAATTTACCTATAAAACCGGGAGTTTATATCCGAAATTGGTGATGGTAGTTAATATCCGCAATATTGGCCATAATTCAGTAGTTTGTATTCGAATTATGTGTTTAGTTTCGGGAGTAAATATCCGAAATGTGCCAAAACCAGACGAGTAAAATAGCGGCGATTTCTTCGACTGGTTCGACGGAGAAGGCGATGGCCGAGGTCAAACGGAGGGAGGAGGGAAGAGGGAAGAGAAAAGGGTTTTGAGTGGGTTTTGAGTGTCGAAATTTGGGAGGAAAACAACAATGGGTAATTTGGGAAATGTGCCGGGTTATATGAAGCAAAAATAAAGATTTGCCACATCAGCAAGGTTGTATTTAGCAAAAGGGTTGTATGGAGTCAAAAAAGGGTTGTAAATAGAATCTTCCTTCCAGAAAATAAGTCCAAGAACATTAAAGAAACCAACGTAACCTATTCAGGGTACTTACAAGCCCGACACAAAACTGAGTTTTGGCACATGTAAAATGTAGGAGAAGGATAATTCTTCTATTTGTTATTTATGTGTCCTCGCTTACTCATAACTGCTTTGAATTTTCCAAGCTCCATTGTGTGTGAAGCTTGGAGATGTTGGTGTTAGTGGGTATCCAGGTTTGGAATATTTCAGGCTCTTATAAATAATTGATAACTGTCTATATTCACCAACACCTTTTTGCCTCAGATCTAGAAGAAAGAAAAATGGGTCATCATCCTTGTGTCTCCTTTAGACACATTTCTTGGGGTAAGAAAAGTGGACTCTTTGCATGCTTAAGATTGTGTTTGGATATTTCTCAGAATGGATGGATTTGCCGAGGAAAAGAAAAGTGAAGGGAAGGGAAGACAAACAAATTTAACTTCAAGAATCTGTTCGCTTATCCATCATAAATACAAAATGCACACAAAGCCTAAGGGAACTCCAGATAAAGAAAAGAAAAAAAAATAGCTTTCAACCACATGTACGGAGCACTTACAACTACTTGCAAATGATTCAAATAATTTCCGAACTTGGTTGATAGATGAGAATGGTATACAGCGCTTATTTGGTGCGATTTGGTGGTCTTTTTAAAGATAAAGCACATTTTCATCTCATTCCATTAACACATGCTTCCATCTGGAGAGTCAATTTCTAAAGATCAAATCTATTAAGATTGCAGTAAATTGGTTATATTGTGTGCCCTGAGCTCCTACAGATTCAGTTCATGCTGTGGGAGGGAAATCCTCAAATCAGTTCAATTTTTCATGGAAGTCTACAACGAATGCCTTGCAACTTTAGTTTTAGACAAAAAGTCGCTTTCTAGATGTTGAGTGTGTGTCGTTAGTTCGACGGAGCATGTGGAAGCATGTGATAGCGAGAGAAAGAGAGAGAGTTTCTTTTCCAAGTATCTTAACGTGGTTGCACCATTGTGTTGTGCTTTATTACTCTTACAATGCAGCTTGTTGTTAATGCTTTTACTGAGAACAGGCTAAAGCTTTCACTAATGGATATGTTTTGCCATTCTGTTTTTGTGCAGGCATTGCAACTGATGGAGTACATGTTCGTGCTTGTTTCTTCCACAATGGAGCTTAAGGTTATAGTATTTGGTGGAGATAATATAGTAAAAAATACACAAACAAATTATGCTCCAATGTTCTCACTTATGAATACACAAGTCTCGGTCTTGGACAAGAGGCTCGTCCATCTTCATTTTCAACCCGGCTATTCCTGAGGCAAAAAGAGATGCAAGAGAAGGTAATGCAACCATATATAAAGCAAGAACTATAACAAGTACTTGCAAATTGTTCTATGTATTTTCCAAAGCTTCATGCTCGTTGTAAATGCCTATATGCCAATATGATTGCTCATTGTAATTTCTCTTCTTTTTTTTCCCTTCCAAACTTAAGGCCTGAGCAATTATATGTACTAAAAATATACATTTGTCTATTCTTTGAATGAGTTTTGGTTACAAGAACATAGGGTGTTAAGATGATTCATTTTGAGTTTTAAGTTGCTTAAATATAAGTTTATCCGATAATTTCTTTTTTCCCATTGTCATGCCTTTCTTTGACAGCTGACTCGTGAAGGTGGTCCTACTCGTGCTCCCATAAGCATTGATTTAGCGAGGGATGGTACTTTTAAGCATTAAATCACTTATTTTGCAGAACAATAGCAAGAACCAACAAGTTTCTGCAAGTAAAGCCTCTTGCTAGACTGTAATCCATATGTTTGCAATAAACATTATGGTTCCATAGATATATGTGTTTGCAAGTGCATACATGCATTTATGGATGATGAATTGTCTCTTATTGGAACTCTGTGATGTTGTTTTTGATGACTCTGATTCTCATTGTTCTTCTCTTTCTGGCCAACCATAGGTGCTCTTCGGCATTCTTTACAGGATAGAATATGCAAAAGTTCAAGAAAGATACATGATGAAATATACTATTTGAAACTCCGCACAAGTACAGGTTCGCATTGATCTATCTTATTATTTGTTTATGCAAGTGAACAATTGTGTAGCCCATTGATGGTTCTTCCGTGCTCTTCTATAGCCACTCTTGATGGTTATAATGAAATGGAAGAATCCATTTTCCAGTATCTTGGTTTGACGCTTGGGAAACAGGACTGGAACAAATAGGAAAGGATTAATACACAGCATATGAAAGAAGTTTTTCAGGTTTTACTTTGTATGTTGAAATTTTGCGGCACCCTCTGCTGTAAGTTTCAAGTCTATAGACAGGAATTCTGTCCTGTTTATAACCTTTGGTTGGATTTTGGAAACCCTTGTCAATTTATGAAGAAAAATATTGTTCCCTTGAGTTTACTGCTGAAGAGTTTGCTATCAGGAGCTCTGTATTTCACTAATGATAGGAAGAATGAGAATTGCCGATATCATTTATGAAGAATCGGATTGTATTATGTGGGGAAAGACTAGACTCCTTATTTACTCCTTGATTAATCGATTTTTTTGTTTGTTCTTGTTCTGCAGCTCCACCATTGAATTAATTGATTTGCCGAGAGTGGATAAAGGATTTGATGACTCATTGGTGAGTGTCTACTTATCTGGTTCTCGAGTTTAAATTGGTATTTTTTGTTAGAAGGGTTGAAATATTTTCTCTTTTGCTTATTCTTCAGCTTGTAGTATTTGCCTTCAGTAAAATAGATCAAGCTGCTTCAGAGCCAAAAACCCTTGCAGCTGTTCAAGCTCTTCTACTGGGTCAGGGATCACGAAGAACATCTGATATCCCCTTGATTGCTTTGTTTGGTGAAACTGTTTATATAGCTTTCAGCACAGTCGGGAAATGTTGCGTCTGAAAACTCTCTATAGACAACTTGGCAGGCTGAGAGTGAAAGTCCGAAATCTATATTAACAGGAATCCCTCACAGCAAGCTGGGCAGATTCGCAGCCGTATGAAATTCAGGCTTCCGAATCTTTTCTCAAGGTACTTATTCCAGCTACTGCTTGACTATGCGTCGTCAATTATGGCCATTAGTTTGTTTGAAATTTATTGGGTCTATTTTTGTGGGGTTTTCCTTGTAGTAAGTTTGTGGTGTGTATTTATTTCGCTGATTGCCTCTCTTGGTATTGCTACGTCTACGTTCCCTTTGAATTGAAAAAAAAAACTTCACTTCCTTTGGATGTGGAAGGAGAGCATGTAAGGTGAAAGGAAAGCCATTGTGAATGCTAATAACCAAAGAGCACGGGTCACGTGCGGAGCACGTGGCCTATAACTAGTTTATTTAATATGTTCATTACACTCGAACCTAAAATGGAAGGAAAGTTGAGTTTGAGAAAGAAAAGAAATGAGTAGTTAATCAAATGGAGAGATAGAGGGAGAACTGTAAATCACCAAGGCATGGCTGAAGATATCGGAGTCCAAATGTCTTACAATTAGAATCTTATGGATTTCTCTGAAAAAGTTTTAAGGTTTGATTTTAAAAAACAGATTACTAATATTCCAATTCAACAATCCTGAGGTTGCTTTCTTATGAATTGAGAAAACTGTCATCGAGCAATTAGTTGTGACAGTTTCAGACACTCGGGGGAAAAAAAGAGAGAAATGAACAATGCTTTTGTTTTTTGGGTAAGTAAAGAAAGAAATGAATAATTTGTGTTTAGCATGTACAAATGGTGATATGTACTTTCAAAAAAAAATTTAAAAAATGGTGATATGCTCTGATTGGATTTTTTTTTTTTTTTTTTAGTTGATTTATTGAAGCGTGCCTATTGGGAGTACAATATTAACAATAAAGAATTGTTATAGGGTCCATTATAGCTTTTTGTAACACCTCTAGTCCACCTAATGTTTTCATAACATCTCTAATCCACCAAACCACTTTTTTTATTCTCTTAGGTCCATTCTATTTTTTTACTAGACAAATGTACCCTTACATTAAATTTAAGGGTGCACTTTCCTATTATAGGGTTTTTAGTGGTTTAGGCACTTTCATAGGGTACCCTAGGATTTTAGGCACTTTCATAGGGTGCCCTAGGGTTTAGGTTTAGGCACTTTCACAGGGTACGCTGGGATTTTAGGCACTTTCATAGGGTGCCCTAGGGTTTAGGATTTTAGGCACTTTCATAGGGTACCCTAGGGTTTTAGGCATTTTCATGGGGGTGATGGCGAGATGTGGGGTACTGATGGCGAGATGTGGGACATGTGGGGTACTGATGGCGACATGTGGGTACTGATGGCTACATGTGGGGTAGTGTACCGTCGGTTAAAGACATGTCCAATTGGTTTGAAAACCCAGTTCGAAACTAGGAGTACTGACTGTATTTTTAGTTTTCCAACATTTCTTTGACTTTTGTGTCTCTCTCTCTCTTACTTTTCTGACGCGTTTTC
Organism: Vaccinium myrtillus; assembly: GCA_016920895.1. NCBI lineage: Eukaryota > Viridiplantae > Streptophyta > Magnoliopsida > Ericales > Ericaceae > Vaccinium > Vaccinium myrtillus. Next base: position 32,912,196 of record CM029276.1, on the reverse strand, counting down.
TGACGCGGTTCTTGACGCGTTTTCTGACTCGTCTTACTTGTCTGACGCGTTTTCTGACGCGAGGGTTTTTTTGGTCTTTTGGACACGCGTGTGGATTGGAGACCTTATGAAATTATGGAGTGGACCCTTGACTTTAGGAAATTGGTATAGTGGACTGGAGAGCAATTCACCCTATTAACAAATGGCCGCCTTTTTTTTTCTTCTGCTAAGCCACAAATGGCCGGGATGAAAAAACTTATCAGTCAATTTTTCCCTGACAAATCTTTTGCAGTTGTTTATAAAGAGAGAACCCAAAAGTTCAATTTTGATATTATGCCGTCTGATATTATGGTGAAGTTTCGGCTATCTAGGCCTTGGGGAATGACAGAGCTAGAGCAACAAGTGAAAAAGGGACTAAAACTCGAGGCCGAAACTTATTTCATCAAGTATAGAGATGAGTTCAATGAGTTGACTGTAATAACTTGGGATGAGGATTTACAGGATTGTATGAGCAGTTCTGGACTGCTGGGCTCTAATTCTTCCATTGTGGTGTTTCTTAATAGACCATTTTTTATGCCTTGACCAACTTAATCTTGGTTTTTTTTTTCTCTTCGTTTTTTACCGTGACAGCGTTCCATTATGTAGTCAATATATTTAGACATCTGCAATAAAATGACAAAGGAGAAGTGCATTTAAAGATAACCCAAGGGTGTGGTATTTCAGTTACTGAGCTTCAAATAGTATGTTTCACGATATGTTATCCTACTCTCGATTTTGGGTTTTTCAATTTAGTTGAGCTTCGTTTGTGATAAAGAATGGCAAGGGAGGAGGAGAGAGGAAACAGCAATGTAATATCTTTTGTCATGTACTATAGATTCCTCCACATATGGTTTGTGAAACTCACATTAATCGCTTGATCCAAAAACTATGTGAGTAGTATGGACTATTTGTCATTGTTCGAGGGGGAAAGCTCACAAGGACAACCACCTATTCACAGATAAATATAACTCAAAACCATTATCTATAACAAATCTATGAGGAAAGCCAACACAAGGGCTCATTTATTTGTTTGATTGGTTATGAGCTCAGATTGAACCATACATCCACAACAATCACAGATCCAGCGTTTTGTTTTGTTACATGATTTATTGGGAAATGTTTATCTAGTTAGGTTGAAATCGAGGTTGATGTTTGCTAGAGTATGTGTTGAAGTGGAAGCGGCAAAGGAGATTCTCAAGTCCTTCGTAGTGAATTTGGGTTATGAAGAGACATACGGAATTAGAGTAGAAGTTCCTTGGAAACCTCAAGCCCGCAACGTTTGCAAGATCTTTTGGCCATTCCTACACAATCAAGCCCAAAGTTCCACCTCCTCCAGTGTGGAAAGCCAAGGAGAGAGTAGGACAAGTTATCTCAGTTGTTCAAGAGCACAACTGAGACAATGCCAGTGGAACGGGGGAAATCAAATGGATACATCATCTGACTAGATAAAGGTTGGGGAGGGATATAAATTTACCTTCAGTTTAATCTAAGTGGTCTAATGTTCTAAATTCTGATTACTTTGGTTGCACACTCCTAATGTCAATGCTAATGGATTCATAACGACATGCTCTCTCAAATGCATCATACCCACTTAATTGCTCACCATTCCTCTTTGAAGATGTAAAAAGAGTGATGCAATTAAGTTGTGAACTTGGTTTATACTACTCCAGTAGATAAGAAGGGTATGCAAAACTTATTTGATGCACGAGAATACTACTAGATTTTTATTTGGTTATCTTTTTATTGCATTTATTTCTTTTCTAGAACTGAAGTGTATCTATAGTTGAACAAGACATAGGAGAACTTCATTTTTTATTGCAACAAATTCATCATATTGTGTTTTCACTGATGGATATATTTTCGAATTCTGTTCTTAGTTCTACCACCATCTCATATGCCATAACTTCTCTTGGTGAACTGAACCCTATCAGTAGAAGATCACCTTAGATTCTACAGATACTACTGCATGTAATATCATTTCGAGTCTTAGGGTGTTAAATAATATGCCTCTCTGGTCCTAGAAGTAATGAATAGCACCAAAACACAAGTAGGAACAATATCTCCTTCAAGCAAAAACAGCGTTTCAATTGAATCATGAACCGTAGTTTCCAGAAAATAAGTCCAAGAACATTAAAGAAACCAACGTAACAAAGATGCCACTCTGACTGAGCCGTCCAAAACATTTTTGGACGGGTCAGCTTTTCCACCAAATGGCTGTTTTTTCTCGGCATGCAAGTTTTTCTCCCTGACAAAGGGAAGATATGGGCTTTGACAGTTTTATTAGGTGCTGAGGAACAGAATGGAAGCATGTTACAAGGCCTGGTTATGAGGGAAGCTTTTGTCAGAACCTTGGATGTGTTCTTGTGATTATGAGGCATGGTACAATCCATGAAAAGAAAACATGAAAATGCACATGAAAGTGCATCCGACGGATGAAATTCACCCGATACATTATTTAAACAGTGTACCGAGTAGATCTCACCCGTCGGATGCATTTTCATGTTTTCTTTTAATGAACCAAACACTTTCCCTGTGATTATGATAACCGAAAATGCACATGGCAGGTACATGTAACTCAGAATCTCTCACACATAATCTCATACATACATACATAAAATGCAATCGATTACTAATAAGTAGAGGGATATGGGGTGCTTCTGAGAGAAACCCCATACCTAGAAAATGATCAAGATTTCCCCAATAATATATAGATCTATGATACCTACATGATAAACGCAGTTTCAATTCAATCATAAAGCACATGTTGAAGACGGAAATGTAACCAAAATTATCCTCATACAACCACTTAAGATCATTAAAGTACAACAAAATCAAGAAGATTTGCGGTGACCTATCCGGATAGATTTCTGACATCTGTTACAATCATAAGGGGTCCCACCCAAATACAATTTCTGCACTATCAACATTTGATAGAGCTAGAACATCCACCAGTAAGATTGGGTGGTACCCGTACCCATTTACGAGAATAACTACCTTAACCAACCAGGGACGGAGCCAGATTTTTTCCCGGAGAGTGGACTATAGCTGTGGTCCTGTGGAGGAGGGGCTAGACTATATAATTTGATATATATATTTTTTCAATGTAATAGCAGGGTTTTTCAAATTGTAGCGCCCCTACTAGCCATCCTTGTAACAAACCATTCCAACAGGGTAGCAAGTGTCTTTGAGAAGAGAGATGTGAATTATCTCAACCTCTCAAATCTTCTGTACTCAAATTTCCAGTTACCGGAGTTCTGTTCCGATGCATATTCGACACCTGGATCACGTGACAATCTTGAACAATGAAAAGATTTTCAACAAATAACCGGAAACTCATTTTACAATGACATTTGGGTACAAGAGATTTCAGCTCTTTTCCGAAGTAATGAGGGCAGGAAATTTCTAGTCAGCTGATCAACATGGGTTCACTTGATGCATGAAAATGTTCAAAAACTAGGAAAATGGAAATGGGTGATCTCAAAAGATTAATAATGTAGCCATCAAGAACATGAAAGTGAAAACAGATTCATCTACTGCAACAATGAAGAAACTCCCTACCATAATGATAGCATATTCTGAAATCTAATGATGGAGCACTTTCAAATCAATGTTTCTAAACAACAATGTAACCCCCTGGCATATGCAACAACAGATCAAACAAAGACTCCGAGTGAAAGAATCGGCTGGTCAACCCTGCAAAAAAAACATACGGGCCTTTGGTTGTGCCAAGTCACCAACAGAGAAGCAAGCTTGCCAACCCTGCAAAACAACCAATACCAGACTAAGCGACCATTTGCCAAGTATTTCTAGTTCTTATTATCTTTCCTGTCCTATGGAAAAGGGTTCGTTGGATAAGTAGTAGTCTCAAACAAGATATATTATGCCCATAGTGGAACAGAGAATAAAAAACTCACCCAAGAAATAAGAAACTAAAAACTATTGAACGGCATGGTAACTAGAATTCGAAGGAAATGTGTTGGATTGCATGAGAAACTATTGTCATCCAAAGATGGACCAAATCCAAAAGGCCTTAGGTAGATAGTGAAAGCTCTGCACAGGTTGAGTCAATCTACAATAGAAACAACACATTAAAGAGTGTCCAGTCCTACAAAACAACCTAGGAAGCACGGGTACTTATATAACCCGTACCCATAACGTACCGGACACCGGTACTTTGCATGGTAATTCCAAATCCTTACTGGGTACAGGAAGCACACAGGGGGGGATCCAATCAACCAAGGAAAAAGTCATAATGTCATATTGATGCCATCAGTTTCTTGGTTCTGCAGATAGCGGAACTTTTCTCTACGACTTTTGCCATACAATATAAGTACCTCACCGTATCAAGCCGTACACAACACAAAAGTGGAACTAGGTTGATAAGACTGACTTTCTATGCTTAGCATGATTATGAAATGATGATTTAGGTCTGTAGGGTCTTTACTGTTTAGTATAATGGCCTTAAACTCTAATTTGTAACTTAAATTTATCATTAAACTATTATTCATATTGGATTCCAATTGCCCTAGTCACTTAGCTATTTCCTTTATTTGAATGTAACTATTACGTTTAATAGTATTAATACATTGCTCCAATTATGGAAAAACACATTTGTTATAGCCGTACTACATTTTTGGGTTTCGCCACATCGACATACGGGTATCAAACCATTATCCATACATGACTTCTTAGAAACAACTATCAAACAGACTTTGAAGTAGAATCCTTTTCAGGAGGGATGCAATCAGTGGACTTATGTTGGAAACTTGGAACTTGGAGGAGCTGATGATAGGAATCTTTTTTCTTTTTTTTTTTGAACGGCGATGGGAATCTTATTTCAATCAGGACACCTTTTTGGCTTTTTTACCAACTTTTGTCAATAAAAAAGTTGACAATCCAGCAAAAGAAATTCATTCTACTCCTCACACTCCATTGCATTTGTAATAATGAGAGAAATTAAAGGATACTACTGCTCTAAAGTGATTTTTACAGGTTGGGCCATGTGTTGGAAAATGGGAATAGGGTACTTAAACACAATTGGAAAAGCAAAAAGAAAGAATAGAATTGCATTGCAGGCAACTGTAGAAAAATGAAAGTTACAGGGAACCAAATTAAAATGCTTCCAAAATGAAAAATGAGAAATCAATGAGATCTATGAAACTAAAATCCCTAAAACCGTAGAATGAGTTGGGTAATAATCAATATTGTCCAGTTAGGACAGCGCATTTTCCTACAAATTTCAACAACCGGAAGGAAAGAAGAAAAATATTCAGCCATTAGTTCATGCCTCCTTAGTGCTTGCTTTGTAGTAGCTATCTCGTTTACTTGATTGATTTCTCTCAATCAAATTTCCAACTAAGCATAAATAAATTCTTTATTTCATTGAAACGTTACTTCCTAGAAAAGTAATTAAAGTTGGGAACTAGATAAGGAGCCAAAGCCCAACGAAAGAGATAACAGTTCCAATGGCCTGTCTATTTGAAGACTTTCACTGCAGCCAAATTAAAACTTGTTGGATGTGGATTCAAGAAACTAGACCTTTCACAGACAGGTACTCAGTTTGGCTTCTCTAAACTAAAGGGAAGCCCTCTCGTTTGACATGTTTTCCTATTGATATTGCTTCAAAGCATATAGAAAAAGTACTAGCATTCGACACGAAAGTATTGGAGACTGGAGTTAGGCCTTAATATCCTTGCACGGAAATTTGAGAAGAAAAAACAAATTACCTAGAAGTAGCTACGCATAAAGGGCATTCACAATGCAAGCCTGCATCAGCCTTCAAGAATCTTCTCCACTTCTCTGTCTCTTTGACTTCTTATGTCTGTGATCATTGTTCGCGGAAATTGTACCCGCATCAAGCATCGTATTATTAAGAGACTGCACATCCTGTCTTTCCCCTCTTTCTTTCCGCTTCTCGGTAATCCTAAACAATTTTCACAGACCAAAAGAGTTAGGCAGAATGCCCTGCAGCACATCCATTTTAATGAATTCCAAAATTTTATCCTACTGCTAGGATTTCATAAAAAACCTGTCAGCGTTGGACCAGTCTTCCATATGTTTATCCAACCAGCGGAGGCTTCCTGTATGAGCTGGGTGCAATGATCCAGAAATATGAAGTATCTCTTCATCAAAACTACAAAGAAGATGCCACATCAACTCACATTATCCAAAAAATCCAGGGCGTCTGTGTGCTGAGTGGGAGGATCGTGCTTAAAATAGAACACGCCGAAAGAAAAGGAAAAAATATTTCCAGTTATATGAGTAAATAGAACTAAAACTAACCTCTTAACTAAGAAACGTAAAATGGTTCCAACTTTTATCTTATGTTGCTTGTTAGATGAGCTAACAAATACTTCCTCACCATGTTTCTGAACAAGATGAGAATGTTAGTTTTTAAACCATTGATTTGGTGACAATCAGCTAACAAACAGGCTCCCGGAGCAAAATAGCCCCCAAGGTACTTACAATTTTATATTTGAAATCTTCACGAATGTCTTCCTCTGTTATGATAGCAGATGAAAAACCAAGAATAATGATATGAATGGATTGTTGGCTAAGTTTCACTACCTTGCCTTCTGAAAACACAACACCATAAAGAAAAAGGCTAAAACAAGAGTAACAGAAGAATCAGCCAAGAAAAATGAATATACCACGAAAAGAACCATGAATTTTGTGAGGGAAAAAACAGAACTAGACTATAATGCATCATAAATCTGATTTCATGGGACTACCACATGCGGACATGTGTGTGTCTGTGTTCAGAGTGCAGACATATAGTACCGATGACAAATTTCACAACATAATAGAGAGATTCCACGGCTCAGAACGAGTCGTCAATGCATTCTCCTTCTCTGTTGATATTGTCGTTTTGCTTTGATCAGGAAATGAACGTACAGTGGTTGGTGTATGCATATGAAAAAGTAAGTGTTATTAGTATGAGGTGATATGAGATAAGAACGGTCACGGCAGAACTACCTAAAAGCATGTCTGGCTTTGGATGAAAAAGTAGCAGTTTTGCTTGTAATTTCACACCCAAGTAAGGATGAATCCCAGAAAGAATCTTTGCGTTCTTGCTATGAACATTGACATCGTAAGCCAAAACAACACCATCAAAAGTCTCACTGAACCTGCCAAATGAACCACATTAGAAAAATGAGTAGAAGACTATGAATCTACATTTCTTTTCTCCGTTGCTGAAATCAAGGATTGAAAACTAATCCCATACTGGACCAGAGTAGCTCAGTGGCACCACTTAAGAGCCCAACGATTTGACTGGATACAGCCTACAGGCATCAGATTGGAATACGACAATTAAATATGTGCGTTTTGGTTATAATACTTGCGATCTGGTTCAAAACATGCCTCGTTATATATATTTCCACTTTTGTCAGGTGGGGTATCTCCATATTATTAATCGGGATTACTATTACAGCCCCTTTGGATCGAGTGATTTGGCAAGGAAGAAACAGCATAACAGTGGTGTTCCTTCCATCCTTGTTTGGCCACCAAAGCCAAGTTAGGCATAGCATATGCTATTGACTTTACCCTGATACCTCTGTTCCACTGTCTTTGATCTACCCCTGATGACTGATCGCTGGGCTACCCCCTGCAAATGCGTACACCATGTACGTCTTTCCTCAGTTTGGCCTTCTCAAGTATTATCTGGCTGAGCTAGCAGCAACAAAATACATAAGATTAGCGAGCTTATCCTCACTAATAATGTGAGAGTAACTAGATAACTGCATCATTTCCTTAAGAAATCAGCATAATACTTTTCACAGACAGAAGTCAGGATAAATAGATAGATAATATTTTGGTCATCGTAGTCAGCTAGAGTGATGTTGTTACAACAAAATAGAATTGCTGCAAAGGATGCAGAAACCGCATTTACATGAGTTGTTAAGGTGGAAGACAGCGAATACATAAGTGGATAATGGAATTGATTGGCTGTACAACTATTGATTAGGGGCTAAATGTGTCTTATGGTACTTGTTAATTAGGGTACCCTGTAGAAGTTAGATCATCCCCGTTGAAAGGCTCTTTGCATTGGAAAATTTCGTATGAAAACAGCAGATCCCTGTTGAAGTTTTGTTTTTGGTATCAACATATATTGTCACGAAAACCTGCACAAGAACTGCATGCCTTGTGCAATTGAACAATTTACATCTAATTCTTCTCACTTAAAAGCGAGCTTTCTGTAGCCTTCTCATCTCAAGCGGCAGGAAAAATGACATCCAAGTGACATCAGGGAACAGGGACAAGAGCACATTTTTCCTAATGAGGATTGTTTCTTCTCCAATCATTCATTTGGAAAAGGCTATAGGAGCTAATAGTTGCAATATCCAACAATGAAAATCTTCCCTGGCTGCACACACTATCAAAAGAGAAACTACAACCCAATTGAGTGATTTGGTGAGAAATAGATAGAAAAGTATAAAAATGATATATTTTGACTGCTTCCTTCTCCTTTCTCGCCAAAACTCACCACTCCACAAAATGGTGAGATTTGGTGAGAAAGATCTTCCCTTTCTTATCACACCCTTCCAAACAATCCAAAGGACTGTAATCTGATGGAATTACATATCCCATCACTATTAGTCCCATCAATTATGACATTCTAAAAAAGCGGGGGCCTGAGTTCTCGACATTCTTCAACACACGAAGGTTTACAGATCAAAAAATATTACTCTCAATCAACATGATGCAACCCTTAACACCAAAAGAATTTACATGCTAACAAATATGTAGCTGAATACTCAACAAAAGAGAAAGGAGAGGAATTTACTTGAAAAGCAAAGAGCTAAGTTCACGACGAATGGCTTGAGAGACCTTGTGAGACTTCGATGGGTGCACATATACCACCAAATCAGCATCAGATACCTTCAATCCATCCATTGAAGCAATTTTCCAAACACAATCTACCTGTTGATTTTGATTTTTTAGGGTTTAACAACAAGGGGAAAAAGGAACCCTAGTGATTGAATGCAGGGTTCTGAATCCCATACCAGCTAGGGTTCCGGTTTTTCTACTGGTATGGTATGGTACCAGCTGGTACCGGGTACCATTTCAGATTTAGCAATACTACCATATATATAAATCGAAATTTTTTCCCATATCATCCAATTCTTCATAAAATAAACTATCATTAGACAACATGTTACTTCCCATTAGGCCATTATACATTGAGGAAAATATCTAAACAATAATAAATAAATAAAAGGGAGAAGAAGAAAAAAACCAATTTCCTCCATACCCAGTACTAAAATCACTGCCTTTCAGAAAAAATGGAACAATTTAACACCTATAGGCCCATCCAATTGCAGTATATGAGACACATGTAGAACTGTGCAACATCCCCATTCAATGGGGGAAATTATCTAATGAAGCTAATGAAGCTAATCTTCCCTGGCTTCATTCTATGGTTAACTTGTTTAATGAAGCTTTCAACTAAAGATAGACTTAGGCGATGGGGGATGGGAGTGGATCCCATCTGTGTTCTATGTAATGAAACTGAAGAAAGTATCCAACATTTATTCTTTAAATGCAGCTATTCCGGAAGAGTTTGGGGGACTATTTTGGCTAGATTCCACATCTGTAAAGTGGTAGAGGAATGGGACAATGAAATTGCTTGGGCCATTGGGTTTTGCAACGGGAAGAGCTTCAAATCATTGTTGTTTCGCCTAGCCTTTGCTGGTGCTGTTTATCACTTATGGCTTGAGCGCAATTCACGAGTGTTTGGAGGTCGCCATAGTAGCTCTGAGGAGGTCATGGATTGTATTGAGGAGAATATTCGATTGAAGATGTACATGGGGAAGTTCCCTAACTCAAGGGAAAATAGGAGCATATGTGATTCTTGGCATGTTTCTCATAGAATTTTAGAGCAAGTTGTAAGAGGAACTAGTGATTTGAAGTAGTCTGTATAGGACTTTGTTCTTTGGTTAGGCTTGTTTTGAGGGCTTGCCCTTTGTTTGTTTGCTTTTGGTTGGTTATAAAATTTACTCTTACCAAAAAAAAGATACGATAAGTGCAGAATATTTAGTTCAAATTGCTAGTTTGAACGGGCATGCACTAACTCAAATCAGAATCAATTAGTTCAAATCGATGAGTGAAGTAGAGAAAACAAATTAGGGGTTCTGACTCCAGACTCCAGAGACGAGAGAGACTTGAGTGAAGTAGCGAACAACTTACTTGTAGGGTAGCAGGTAGCGAACAACTTAAATGGAAAGAGTGCTCACGACGGCGATGGTGGTAGATCGGCGGAAATCGACTGTGAGAGGAGGGATGAGGCGCGGACCAGGTCAGTAGGGTTGGAGAGTGTTAGACGATGAAAGGGGGAAAGGAAAAGGGAGGTAGGCTTTGAAATTATTTGCAAAATTGCCATTCAGCATAATCTCGGACGGAAAGTGGCTTACCCGTATCTCGGCCGGTATTGTCCAGATCAGACAGTACCGTCCGGTGAGGGCCAGTAATAAGGCCTAGTTTTTCAAAAAAAATTAGCAACTCAGTTGCTAAAATCAACCAGATTTTAATAAATGAGTTCACCAGGTGCTAAAATCATAGCTTTTCAAATCAAAAAATTAAATGTTTCCGTGTATTATTTTTTGAATTTTTCACACCGAATTAAAGTACACGCGGAGTACTATAATTTGGTGCCCAAAAAAAAATGAAAAACGATACACAGAACCACTTCATTTTTTGATTTCAAAACCATGATTTTAGCACCTGGTGAACTTATTTGCTAAAACAAATGGGTGGCTAATTTTTTTGGAAAACTAGGCCTTAAGCGGGATGGAATTAGAGTATTAAGGCGGGACAGAATTAGAGGTGCGTGGTACTGTTTATATGATAATCCGGCCAGTACCGGTCGGTATGGAACAGAATTCAAAACCTTGATTGAATGGGTTAAAGTCTACACCCACAATGCTTACGGGTTTGGGCTGTGCTTGGGCTCTATTCAACTTTGTGTGTTGAATTGGGCTTTAATGCGTTGGTGTTGGGCTCTTTTGCCTCATTTCTATTTATATTTCGTTGTTTCTGCTGACTTGTGGGCTCTTTGGGCCCATTTGATTCTGTATGGGAAAATTTTGACAGCGAAAGTGGTAGTACCATTTTTACCCCTCTCATGAAGGTGTCTGGGCCACTAGGGATTATTACAAGAGCAAAGTTTATAATTTCTTATGATTGGAAATAATAGGGATGTAATCGGTTTGGATTTGGTCTGAGTTTTCGCACCGTTATGAAACATTTTGGTTTATTCAAAGCAATAACGATACGGACCAAATTAGCTATAGAGCCGGTCGTACATGCCTGAATTCGATCACTTTTGTTAGTCGGTCTCTAAAGCTATTTTATCATCAGAAGTTTGATGAGGAACATGAATATTTATCATAAGAAACAATCTTGAGTTCGTGCATCTAGGTTTTTATTTCATTGTTTTCTACAATATCTCATCATTTTATATACGATAAATTGCCGATCGAAATCTATATGATCATAATGACCGGACAACATATGCTAAAAACTCGTGCAAAAGAAGGAAAAGAAACAAACGAAGAAAATTGGAATCGGGACCATGGTGTGCGCCTTGTAATGCACGTTCGGGTCGTCCAAAAATGTTTTGAACAGTCTTTTCATAGAAGTGTTTTTTTAAATCCGGATCATCAATTGCTGAGACATACAGTTCGGATGCGCACTGCAGCGCCGCATACCAGCACTCCGGGTCCAAGAAAATTCCAACGAGATTGTGTTTTGGAACATGACCGACATGTGTGGTCATTGTTGAAATCTAAAATGAGATTGTTAAAGACTTGATTTTTCCTTTCGTATTTTCTTTAAAAGTTTCAAAAACTGAAAGATTTATAAGAACAAAAAGGATAATCAGGAAGAGAGAAAGGGAATACTCTAGACTCTTGTGTTCTAGCCCTGAGTAGGAGTATAATAATATTAATTATGCAAACAAAAATAGGTAAGGAACAGTATCGCTTTGAGCTCACACGTTCGATTTTCACCGCCCAACAAAGAATCTCAGACACGACTAAAGTGTTAAGTTTAGAATTTCAAAGTTAGTCGATGTGCATGTAAATTGGTCTGCACTCGATTATCAAAACGAAGTATATAAACAAAATTCGAGAAGTGTTATAATGCCTTATCTTGTTTCAAATACCGTATATCTTTTTTTTCGATCACAAATATCATATATACCTGTTAACTTTTATCATAACGAGTCTCAACTTGAAATGCATCTATGAAGCTTCTTATTTTTTGCAGTTCAAAAAACTTTTTATCGCAAGAAAAAATTACATAAATCACGAAAGATGCTACGAAACTCAATGCGCCATTCAAAATGACAATAATATTTTCAAAGTATTTTGTTGTGTCCCGTCATGACATTTGACACAAGATAGTATACTCACATAACACACTTTTATCATAACGAGTCTCAACTTGAAATGCATCTATGAAGCTTCTTATTTTTTGCAGTTCAAAAAACTTTTTATCGCAAGAAAAAATTACATAAATCACGAAAGATGCTACGAAACTCAATGCGCCATTCAAAATGACAATAATATTTTCAAAGTATTTTGTTGTGTCCCGTCATGACATTTGACACAAGATAGTATACTCACATAACACACTTTATAATGTGAGACAATCATAAGATAAAAATAGTGTACCACTTCCAACAAAAACAATACTACATGAGACTTTTATTGAAGAACGCTCCTACGTGCACAGACCGTCGTGCACCGACGGCGTCGCCGACGCCGTTGTGGGTCCCAACCGGTCGATCCGAGCCGTTCATCCTTCTCAAAATCAAATTCCGAGTGGGCCTAGGCGGGAATCGAGGCAATCGGATGGGTGTATGAGCTCGATCCAAAATCACCCCCATTTCATTCAAAATTTTGATTTTGAGAAGGATGAACGGCTCGGATCGACCGGTTGGGACCCACAACGGCGTCGGTACGCCATCGGTGAACGGTGGTCGGTTCCCTTATCATTTTCGTTTATTGAAACTGTAACAAGTACCAATAAAATTCACTTGTTTGAAATTTCCCAAAAATAAAAATAAAAATAATTCAAACCCCAGACCTCTACCTATCTAATCTCCAAAAAATAGTATAGTACGGATTTTGCTTTCTCTTCTTTTGTTGAAAAAAGCCCCTAAAGCTGCCTCAAATCTCGGCCCACATAGGAATCATAATGGCTATAGAAAAAAATATGGCCCATTAATCATAAACATAGAAAGAACAAAAAATATAAGAGAGATAGTGGAGCTTAAAAGGTTAGTCCGGTTGATTGGTTGATTTGTTCTTTACACAATTGAATTCTTCCGGTCAGACTGCAAGAAAGTTGAATCTTGTAATCCCGGCGTGAATGACGAGAGTTTGACCAGAGTACTGAAAAGAAAATTAGTCGATGTATGCCTAAATTAACTCCGACACTCTAACCGTCGAAACCCACACAAAAAAAAAAGGATAGTGGAAGACAAAATGGAGTTCATTCTGGCCAGATTATACACAAGACAATGTCCCCTTTTATCCCTACACTCAGAACTGTTCTTGTGTTCCCCTCTCTCATCACGCCCGATTTTGGGTTCAACTTTATTTTCCTTTTGTATTTTTTTTATGTTCTTTCACTTTCAAATATGCAAATGGACCCCACCCCATCATGCAATATTGATCATGAGACTATATCTTGATTTGTTATTAGTAATTATTTTGTTTTTACCTAATTAATGAATTGGTATTATGTGGAACAATAATCTCAATCATTTGTTTGCTTCGTAAAGTTCGTGCACTCTTTAGGAACTTGGATGATTAAAGGACCTATTCCACTGGACGGGTACAGTACCATTGGGTCAAAGAAATGAAACTTTTCATCAATTTAATGTCCCTCCGTCCCGTATTTCTTATCTACTTTCACTATTCACGACACCTCAAAAAATTATTTTTATTTTTAAACATATAGTATTGTTATATTCAATATGGATATCTTTTGATAATTCTCAATGAATTCTGTTATATAAAATTTTAAAAATTGCAAAAAACATTATAGAATGAATTAGATATAAGCAATTGAAAAATGACACGCATTCACGCAAATGTACAATAAATTCGGAACGGAGGGAGTTTTTTTTTTTTTTGGGTACACTCATCTATTAAACTTATGCGGTGTGTACAAGGTCCGGGAATGAATTCACCGCCGTATGGCTGACCAGCGATTACTAGCGATTCTGGCTTCATGCAGGCGAGTTGCAGCCCGCAATCCGAACTGAGGACGGATTTTTGAAGTTAGCTACCCCTCTCAAGATAGCAACCCTTTGTCCCGGACATTGTAATTTGTAGCACATACGTATGTCATCTTTTCCTAGTTTTTCATAATCACAAAAATTGGTTTTCTTTTATCACCAGATTCATAGTTTTTATATATATATATATATAAGCATTTTCGATTAATTATGAGCTCTATGGGTTTTTGTTGAAGGCCCGTTTGGTAATCTTGAGAAGGGAAAATTGGAAACTTTACCAGAAGTAGGGTGATTTTTTGGTTGAAGGAGAAAAGGGTCCAATAATGTAGTACAAGATTTTTTGTTTCTGTATCCTAATATAGAAAGTACGATTCGCTAGACAATGCCGTAATTGTTGATTACAAGTATTTTCGGCATCAAGTTGTTCCAAGACAGACGCAACATTTTTAATGTAGAGGCCAAATCCCTCCGTTCCAATTTAAGTGTCCCCTTGGAAAAATGTGTATTTTTTGAGATGTAAAAAAATGTATTTCCATACAAATTTTTCAATTTTTTTGGTGTAAAGAATATTAAAAAAAAATTATAAAGAGAAATATATATTTCTTTGGGGTTTGAAAATATACAAGTTCTCGTAGTGGGCGCTTAAAATGGGACAGAGGGAGTATATCCATAAATTAATAACAAAATATTGTCCTTCTATATTACTCCACTAGCACAATTTTGAGATGGCATTTCTTCATAATTATTACAAACAAAACTTAAAACGTATTACAAATAATCGGATAATTTAGAGGTGTGCAGGGACCTAGGTCCCCGCTTGCACTCCCCTATGCCCGCTCCGGAGACAAAGATTCAAACGACACTACACACCCCTCAACAAGATTTGCAAGGTATCAATAATTTTATATCATTATTGAGAACCTCTCAGTGTTTTAAATGCACGATCAACTGAGTTAGAAGACCTGACGAACGATTGTGATTATTAAGCAAGTTGCCATGGTAAAATGGAAAAAATAAAAGGGAAATGTTATGCACGCCATACACAGAATGTGAGTGTTTTTTTTAAGAAACGTGTAGGCAAAACACGACTTTATGTTCTCACATTCTATGTATGGTTCGGTGTAAGTTCCCGCGCATAACATTTTTCAAAATAAAAATCTCATATTCTTATAGTAGTAATTTTGGGGAATAACAATGGAAAAAAGGTAGTAAATGATGATTTAAGCAAGCACCTGCATTAGCATTTCATCATTGGGCTTAATAAAGGCAGTTAAAAATGATAAGGATGAACAATTTGACCCTCATTAGTCAAAATTTCTCATTATGATGATAACCAAAGGGCAATCATCACTTTAACCCATTTTAGAACATATTAAATGCATATGGCGTGTTTGTTTTGCCTTTTGATTCGGGCATTTAATGGCAATAAAGGCCAAAAGTATATAGGTCCCAATTCATATGATTAATTATTATTTTATGTAATTAAGTGGGGCTGGTTGTTTGACTGGTGGATTCATTGACAAATTTAATAATGGGCAGGAAAAGTACCAATATCGGTGACTTGTTAGGTTTTAATTTCACTTTTAGTGCCCTTTTTGTGCATTTATAAAGGGCGGTTCTTTTTTATTTATTTATTTATTTTTGTGCCTTTTCTTTTCCCTCCTTTTGGTAAGTGAAAAAGAAGTGGTGGTTGCTATCATGCACAAGCATGATTTCCTATCTATAATGACTAATGGACCACAAAAGATTTTTTGTAGGGCCCTACCACCAAATCTCCCAACTTAGGGGGTGTTCCACTAACTCAGTATTTTGAATAAATTAGTTTTTCACGGTTTTTTATATGATGTGTTGTGAGAGAATAACCTGTTTCGGTGTTTGGAAAAAACAGTTTTTTGTTAGTGGAACACCTCCTTAATAATTTTGTAGGATTATTTTTGTCTGTAAATTTTTTGTTATTGTTTTTACGAGCTTTGTGCTAGTTTTTTTGCTAGATTATTGATTGTATCAAAATACTTTAAAAGTTCACTAAAGACAAAAAAATTAAAAAAATCTTTCGGATTATTTTTGTTTTGTTTTTGTAAATTAGTTTGGCTCATTTTTTTTTTTTCCCGATTCCTCTTGTCAAAATGTAAAAATAATCTAAAAAATTGACGCAAAATTAACGAATTAATTTTTTTTTCTGCATTGTGAAAAAAAGGATCCGACTTTATTATTAAGCGGAAGTAGGGACGGAGCCAGAAATTTCATTACGCAAGGGCGAGTCTATATAATTCATAGAAAAAAATTTAATTTTTTTTTCCTAAATAAAATTAGAGTTTTTTTTTTCCCTTGCAGGAGCGACTGCCCTACTGGCATCCCCGGTTCCATCCTGAGTGAAAGCACCTCTTAGTTTGTATAGATCAGGATTACCTCTCGCGTGATGGTGAAATATACGTGGAAGCTTTCACAAAAACAAAAATAAAATAGGGAACGTAAGTGATCTCTTTCGCACTTCACAACGTCACGCAAGATTTCATTTTCAAGTAGAACAAAGAATAAATGGACAAACCCTATATAGTATTAGAGATGTTGAAAATACATTTGAAGTGTGCGTAAATTTTTCTGAACACCTTTGACCGTCGATCCAACATATAGTACGTAAAAAAGAAGAAGGGTGTGGTTGCTATCACAAACTTAAAACGTATATGAGTAATTACCCCACCACAGCATGCATGATTTCCTATATATCTGATGCCTAATGGATCCCACAAGATTATTGATACGGTCCCACCACCATCACTTTTTAGGAATCTATTGTTTGTAATTTGTATTGATAAGGATGGAAGCTTGCACAGGATTATCTCTCTTGACTTTACCGTCCATTGTAGTACGTGAAATGTAAGTGGAAGCTTGCACGAAATAAAAATTAAAATGGGGAATCTAACTGATCTTTCGCACTTCACAAAATCATGCAAGATTTTTGTTCAAGACAGTGACATCAAAAAAAAAAACAAACAAACTATTTTAAAGAAAAATTGTGAAATATATAAAATGTACTACTAGCTATCTCTTACGCATTTCACAGCGTCATGCAAGATTTTTGTTAAAGACAGTGTCATAAGAACAAATTAATTTTAAGCAGTGACATTTTTTTTTCTCCTCGGCACGGTGACATGATTTTTCATACCCAAAATTTGGGGGAAAATTTAACAAAAAATAGTTCAAATGTTTCAAATAAATAAATATCTAAATTATTTCGGAATGCAATATTTCACAATTGTCGTAGTAGATTTCTATCTTCAAATTTTTTTCCCATCCTCTAGATGAGTTATGCAGGTTCCATCCAAGTCACATAATGTGCATATGTGAGAGATAGCACTACTGCATACATGAAATGTCTGTTGAAAACATCCCAAACTACTAAATTTTGAGAGTGTGAGCCGAAGGTCTTACGGAAAGATTATGTGAATGGAATTATTCAATGCTCATGAAGCATTGCCACGTAGTGCCCGAAAGCTCCTTAATGCCACACAATTTCTATAGCACCCATATTTAGTCACAACATCTGTGAATAAATTTTGAAAAATGGATTCCTCTGGTCTTTAATTTGGACTGTCTGTTTGCCATAATAAATGATTTTGGGTAAATTTTAGCCCTTAATTATACTAATGGATGTTCTAGATTTGGACTCTCCCGTCAAGTTCAAAACTTGGACCGGAAATGATCCGAACCCTATAAATTTTTAATGTGAAACAGGTGTCGGTCAATGGAGGGGTGTTGGAAACAAAGGAGGAATTGAGAATATCGAGCTTCAAAAAGAGAGCAGGAATTATGTGTGGAGAAGCTGAGATTACGGCGAGTTTAAGTCCCAAAGCTCTCTCCCACCACATTGAACAGAGTGCTCTGTACCAACAGAGTCCCATTCCTCTACTCCGCGTGCCACTCGATTTCAACGTCACAATCTGGACCGTCCGTCTGCTCCACTCATCCCCGTGAATGCACGCCGTTGATTTGTATATGTAGTAGCCCCCACTTCGTATCATCACGTGCCACGTGCGTGAGTGGGGGAATTTGTGACGAGGGACGTTGCTTAATGCTTATTTTATTGGGGAAAAAAAAAAGCGAGAAACTAGTAAAAAGTGAGACAAAAACTGATTCGGGGAATCGGGGGCATGTACTTTTGTTGTAAGCAATCACAGCCGTCTATCTGGCAATCAACAGTTCTGATTATATATAATTTTTTTAAATGTAAGACACTTATTTTTTATGTAAGATAATCCAGATTGTTGATTGTCGAACAGACGACCGTGATTGCTCACTACGTGGCTGTAGTGAGCTTATTCACTACAGGTCCCCAATTCCGACAAAAACTCGAATATTAGCTAAAAATGCGCATGTGTGAGGGATGTTGATTGTCGAACGGCCGTGATTACTCACTATAAGAGTGTTGTGAACTTACTCATTACAAGCCCCCCAAATCCCTAGAAATAGGTCTACGTTTTGCTTTGCAATATGTGTTATGATCATCTTCTAATCTGAATTTTATTATTATTTTATTATTATTATTATTTTATTTATTTATTTATTTTAAGCATGAGAAGCGTTCGTTATCTAATTTTTGCGTTCTTTGGTTTAAATTTTATAGTGAGTGACGCTAGGCATTACTAAATGGAAATGTCCTCAATAAAAGACAAAATTATTTGTTACTAAAATATAATCGTATTTTGTTGATTGCAAAGGAGGAGGAGGAGAAAATAACAAAGCAAAATCTTACCAGGCAGTTAAATATTTTCTACTTCGCCGTAGTTATCTTCCTTCTTGCTTTTCTTAAAGTATCAAGCAAACCCTAAATATTGCATATGCGCCTACGTAATTTTGCATGTGTAATAGTTGTTGATTCAATAATATTCTACAAAATTGCGATTTATTAGTTAAGATTTGGTGATGTCAAAGCAGATTTAGTAGCTACGTAATTTCTTCTCTCTTTGATTAAGTAAAGTAAATAAATATTGCAGTCACGCTTAAAAAAATCGTGCCGAGATCTTTTGTTCCATTGTTTTCTGTGGGGATCACTTCTCCAACGCACCTCTTTGAACCTTATAGAACGGGCAAAAGGGATGAGGGGAAGGGTAAAGACTTGAGATATGGGGGATCCACCTAAGAGGGAAACCTGTACAAGTAGCACCCGTGTTAGCGCCACGCCCGGACGGTGGTGGTCAGAGAAGGCACTCCAACGGTCTAGTAAGTCACCTGCGGTGAGAAAGATGGCTAGAAAAGTAAGAAATGGTATATCTTTTATAGAGAGAAAAGGAGGAAAAATAAGAGAAGAAGAAGAAGAAGAAGCCCCCTTCATTTGGTGGGGGAGCCTCCCTTTTTGTAGGCAAAGGGAAGCTTCCCTGCTATGCTATCTGTGTCTCCCACGCGTCGTCCTTTCTTGACTGAGCACATGGGTCAATCATGAGTACTCCGTCGCTTCGGCTGACGTCACCCTACTTATTTGTCAGAATAGTCAACAGTTTCAGGATACCTCCCGGTCCGTTACGTGATCCGCCAGAAGCCTCGAGCGCAACGTCCCGACGCCGCCTGAAACCATTTCAATCTCTTCGGCTAGCACCCTTAACCCTTGGCCCACCGGCCACACTTCGTTTTTTTCCTCTCGGCGGGTAACTTCCTTCAGCTAGGCTAGTTACTCGAATGCCTGGATGTCGTCTCCAGGCGGTCTTCGATGTGGATATCCACAGCCCCTCGGTGGGCTCTACAGTCCCCCGGCCTGGGACCGTATATGGTGCTGCCGAGGAACCACCTGCCGAAGTAACAATTAGTTAAATGATAGTCAGAGGCGTTCATCCGAGCATTTACTCCCTAACTCCAAATCCCTCCGGTGGGAACCGTGACCGAGAGAGATGAAGCTTATTGACCGAGTCTCAATTGACCCTTGCGGCCTCTCCGGACCTCGGCTGCTACATTTTCTGTTTGTTGTTCACAAATAAAGATAAAACAACAAGCGTATTTGACAGTTGTTTTGATTGCTTAGCTTAGCGTTACATTAAATAAGACGCACAATTAACATGAGCAAATAAAAAAATGGTACCCAACCAACTCTAAAGATTCTTGATTTTGTTGTGAACCAATTAATACAAAAAAAAGGGAAAAAATGATCTTGTAGTGCGACATCCGAGTTGATCTCAGTAATTAATAGTTCAGAATTCATTTCGACAATAGACGAATTAGATAATACAGGTGTCGAAATGAAATCAAAATCATTGATTACGCAATTAACGGCTCGAGTCGCACTATACACAATCTTGTAGTGCGGCTCCCCAATTTCCCTTTGATGTACCCATTGGATATTTATCTCACCGATGGTTTGTAAGGTCAGTGTCCCTTTTTGACTTTAAATTGAAAAAGTTTATGATCCTTCGATTCTTCTAAACTGTTTTTTTTTTTTTTTTTTTTGGTCTTTTTTTTTCGTTTTTTTTTCTTCTGTATTTTGTTAGATTTGCTTTGTATGACAAAAAAAAATTTATGACCAAAAAATTCACTAAAAACGATATTGGTGGGTGTTTTACTGTTTTGGCTAAAAATAAGCCATTGTGCTTTTTTTCCTTGTCTTTGTTCAAATTTTCTCACATTTGTTAGTTTCGCGTCAAATTTTTATGAATTATTGGTTCTTCTAAATGAGAAAAATCGAAAAAATAAAAAATTATGATCCAAACTTAAATTTTTTGAATTAATATAAAAATCAGCCAAAAAGTCTGTTTTTTTTCAAAAAAACTCCTCAGTTTGGTTCACAATTTTTATTTTTCCGATTCCTCTCAACGAGAAGAACTAGTAATCCACAAAAGTTTGATGTGAAACTAACAAATCTAAAAATTAAAAAAATAAAATTGAGTAAAGACAAAAAAAAATAAGCCAGGTCACTTACTATTGCCCCTTTCAAAAAATTAAAAAGGAAAAAATACAAATGATGTGAGGCCAACGTAATTCAAAAATTATTGGGGTAATTGTTCTAGGGTCCATAAGTGGGGACTTATTGGGACATTTAGACCATGTTAAAGTTTTACAAGGTCTAAGGTCCACAAATTTTTTTTAAAAAAAAGGCTTATCTACCTAAATGGTCCTCATAAAATGGTCCTCGTTTCAATATCGTCCTTGTAAAATTTTTGGTTTCAATTTTACCCTTGCACTTTGTGACGCGTTTCAATGTTGCCCTTTTTAAAACATGGAAAAAAATCGCAAATGGCAAATGGCAATAAATAACTTTCGAAAAGTTAAATACCGGCATTCAACCCGTAGTTAAAAGTGTCCTCTCACCTTTAACCTGGTTAATATCCTTAAAAAAAAAAAAAAAAGAAAATTGAAATTCATATAAGTATCTAGGATTCGCCCATGTTATGCCATCGCCGTAGTCCGGCGTCTAGAACATTTCCGAGAATCTAGGGATGGGACGTACGGTCAATAACGCCACATCGATGTATCTCCAAGATCCCTCTCAAATTGATGCGAAATTCAAGGATTAGGGTTCGGAATGAGAGGGGGAAGCATTCCGGTTCGGGTGGGGTTCTTTGGAAGAAATGTACTCATGGAGTATTGCGTTATTGCCCGAAACGTAGGCTAGATTAAATTAGAAAAAAATAAAAACGAAATAACTTAGGATTGCGGTGAACTCCATGTTAATTTGAAAAAATAAGATATCGTGAATTTCAAATTTTCTCTCCCTTTTGTTTAATTTTTGAAGATACACCCTCAATTGTCCTTGATAACCAAAACAAAGAAAATGAAAAAAAAAAAATGCTAATTTGCTGCACGTGTAGGGTGAATTAGGCTTAGGTGTCAAAGATTTTTGTAATTTTAGGTGACGTAGCAGTTTAGAATTGGTTGTCCTCCAGAAAGTCGTCGATAAGTGCCATCCACCATGTCAAGAGGTCAAAAAAAAGGTCCACATAGGCTTTCCGTTTGGTCACACTTGTGCGATTTCCGTTCATGTTTTGTCGGAAAGGGCAACATTGAAACGTCACAAAGTGCAAGGGTAAAATTGAAACCAAAAATTTTATAAGGACGATATTGAAAAGGGGACCATTTTATGAGGACCATTTTGGTTAGATAAGCCTAAAAAAATTTAAACAAGCTAAAAATTCACCAGGGTTTACGTTTTGATTTCCTATTATGTAGTTTTAATGGTTTCGACTTTACATGGGCTCCGCTAGGGTTTTAGCATTTAAATCCAATAAAGAGTTTAAGGCACTTTCATAGGATACAAACTTTTTCGGCACTTTCAAAGAGGTACAAACTTTTTTTCGTAAATAAATAAATAAATAAAAAAATAAAATGCGAAGAAGATGTCGGCGTTAGGACTAGATAGGTTATAAACTTGTTTGGTGGATTAATGGGATTACTAAATTCGCTGGGACTTTTGAAGAAAGTCCCAAAGTCATCACTATGTACAGCCCCAAGATCTTTTTATGCCACATATTTATATAAGGTTAGGATTAGGGGGATGGCAATGATCCGGGTTGGTTAATTTTAGTGCTCCAAAACCATGGATATGGCGTGAGACTCGGATTATGGGGAAAAGGATGATTTAGGGTACCCAAAACCCCATCTAAACCCTTATAGAGGAAAAAATCAGGGAATCGAACCAAAGGGGATTGGTTTGGTTTGGGTACTTCGTTAAATTAGAAAAAAATAAAAACGAAATAACTTAGGATTTATTTATTGAATTTATGTTAATTTGAAATAAAAAAATCAATTGATACTAAGACACGGATAGAGAAGATCGAACAACAAAAATTTCTTTTAGCGGTGATTGACCCTTTTTATGTTCAGGCCCCGATTGGATCCGATCCGAGATCAAGTTTTAGGAGGATAGAAGAGCGATGTTTTGCTGCTGCACGTGTGGATGTCGTTTCCTCACAAGCTACGTCGTCGACATGCACATAGCAGTTTGAAGAAACGGAATTTGAGAAAGACAATACGGAAATTGGTTTTTCATGACTCTGTAACTTAGTTCAAGAGGTCATGATGTGAACGGTTTTGCGTTATTTTGTCTTTTGGGCTTCTTGGGTGAGATATTAAATATTACGATAAAATAAATACATAAATACAAACTAATTAAACAAATTATACTTTTCAAAAAATATGATATAATAATTACTTTTATTAATTATATCTAAAAAATTAAAAATTTAATTATTATTTTTAAATTATTTCATTTTAATAAGGTTCGCTTACAACCTAATTTGCTTTGCTTTTTTAGCATTTAAATCCAATAAGAGTTCTAAATTTTTAGCAATTCCCTCAACAATGTCAAATTCTAAAGTTAAAAAAATTTAAATTTTTGTAGTTCAATTGATTTCAATTTGGTGCAGAAAAATATAAGAGTTCCGGCGAGGCTTTGCGAGACAAGATTTTTTTGAGAGAGAGATCTCAATTAGTAGTTTAATTTGGGAAAAAAATTAAAAAATATGCGCAAAAGTACTTCTCTTTTTTTATCGGGGAAGGAGATGAGGGGGATGACGGATTACTATTTAAAAATTTTAGTGCTCCAAAACCATGGATATGGCGTGAGACTGGATATGGGGAAGAAGGATGATTTAGGAGGGCCTTATACCCCATCTAAACGAGGGGTATAGATGAGAAAAAAAAGGGTCAAACACCAAAGAAAAGATTTGTTGTTATCTTCTTCTCTAATTTATAGGGCTTCTCCTCAATTGATTTATTTATTTATTTATTTATTTTTCGTGATAAAAAATCAATTCCCAAAAAATTTGCCAAACCATGCATAAGATGGGAACCGGGATAAAACCAAGGGGTATAATTTTATACCCCTTCTCATCCCATAGCCAATCAGGGCCTTAGGGTAAAATAATTACGTGACCAACTTGACTTTAAGTTACTGAAATTAAAAAACGAATATGTGGTGACTCAATCATTAAGTAAATAGCTTATAGCCCCTTGACTAAACCATACAATTATCTTCTCTTTTTTTTTTAAAAAATAAAAATAAATACAGGTTCCTCCTTGTTAAAGGCATTTGCCGCACGTCTACTCAAACGAGCATAGCTATTTTGACTTTTGGGTCAAAAGCTTAAAATTTTGAATTTATTACAATGTTGATCGTAGTGTGAGACTATTTGTCATTTGTGGTACATGTTATGAAGTAAAAAAATCCCGATAGGGCAGAATTGTGCATATACCGATCGGAATTGTATTATGCCCTTAAATTTTTATCCAACTTTGGAGATTCCTAACTTTTTCATGCTACTTATATTATGCCTATAAAAAAAAAAAAAAACTATAAGATCTTAATAGTACTTAAATTATCACACCCTTATGATACCATATTGTATCCTATATTCCATATTTTGCTTATTAAATATCCAACACATATTTTATCCAACTCATCAAATAGTTAACTAAGCACTTGACATGTGATATTCTTGACTATATAATTTAATTTAATGTTCATTTTCAGACCACCACATGAATCCACTATTGTATTTTATCACATATATTACAAGAACCTTCAATTCTGCAAAGTTATGTTTGCTGTTAATGTTGACTAACAAATGCCGGCACCCTACGTCATGTTAGAATTATTTTTTCACTTTTTAAATATCTTTTTCACTTTTTTTTATTTTATTTGTTGTTAGTTCTAATGTAGTGGGCCGAAATCTAGCAGAGTTAATGGGGCTCGGTGATAGAGTCCGGAAGGGACAAGGCCCAAGCTGGACATCAAGCCCAGCTGTGGAATAAAACAAGATGAGCCGTCCGAGAAGGGCACATCCGAGACGTGCCGGCATCTCGGCCAAAATAAATCGTGAACCGGACGAGACGGCGAGACGGAACGTATCCGAGATGATTCAGAAGGGTGAGCTTGAGTCTCAAAGACATCCTTTGTGACGTCATCCGAGGCAGTTAACGTTCATAACAAATTTGGGAAGGCACGCGTGCATGCAAAAGCTTTTTCCTACGTCAGCATGACATATACCGAGCGGTTACGCTACGTGTCGCAGCCATATAGGAGAACGCGTGAATGCAAAACTTGTGAATCTGGCTCGTAATGCTCGGTGACATCATCCGAGCCGGAATGACTGGTTTGCCCTTGTACTGGAGGAGCCTATATAAACAAAGCGCAGGAACCCTAAAGGGGGGACATTCTCTCTCTCTACGACTACTCTCTCAATACACTTTTTTTCTCCGATCACTTACTAGATCGTTGGAGTGCCTTACCAGTAATCTATCAGGTTATTCATTTATTACAAGTAACAAAAAAACTATAGACAAGGGTCCCTACTGTGCACTAGGTACATGACACCGTGTCATGCACTTCATCTGTTGTGAAAATATACGGCTCGGATCAAATTCAAGCAATAACTCTCAAATAGAGTTGGATTTGATCCGAGCCATGCATTTTCGAAATGGAAGGCCGAATGAATGCATGGTATGATGCCATGCACCTAGTGCATAGCAGAGCCCCAAATCCAAAGCTACTCGGACATATGTTGCGGTGTGTTGTCCGCAATCTGTACACACTTTATTTTAACTTTTTCTATCCAATCAGATAAAAGGAAAAAATTTAGCTACTCCTATTTTTTTAATCCAATTTTTAAATCATTTGACAAATTTTACGTCAACATAGTTAAAATGCGAAGGCCTGCAATTATTATTATTATTTTTTTGATACCAAGTGTAGAGGAATTATACGTGAAAGAATTAAAATAACGTAATATACTACAATAATCATATAAGATCCTCGATCGATAAGTTAGTAAAAACCATAAAACAATTGAAAAAAGAGTTACAACATAGAGAAAAACAAAGAAATTAAAAACGAAAGACTTCCTATATGATACAACATTACTAAAACGACAAGCTTATAATTAGCGTAAAGTTTTAGTAGTACAAATTAAGGGACTTCTTTTAGTTTTTTCGTTAAATAAAACACCTGCTTCCTTATGGCGTCACATCATGATAATATTGGTGGTGAACGCAACCCTCTCGAAACAAAAATCCTCAAAACTTAAAAATACCTAGCTACGCTAAAATAATGTCTTCTTCAAAGGGAAATTTAAATTTAATATACTAGTATTTGTTATGTAATTTTAGCATAACATTAGACTATATTTTTTGAATATATTAATAGCAATGAGCGCGTTTTAAACATATGTCTATCGTAAGCTAAATTTAACCATCAACAAATTTTAAAGTAGATATTGCACACATTATTTGTTAAAAAAATGTTCCCGATCTTGGAGCCACACTAGATTTTTCGGTCGTTAACTTTAAAGCTCTACTATAATTAATTAACGTGATCGCAAGTTTGTCCGAATGTCTGGTTATGAAGGAAAAAACTGTATGTAAATAGGTATAGGCAACTGCAGTAGCTGATCATTAAATTAACCTTCGACGATTTGATGCAACCTTGAACCTATGATGAATACATGACATGGGAACAGTGAACTGCACCGAACATGACTAAAAAAAGAGCCACACGTGTCAGGTTTTGGTTAACGTGCGCCTCCTCATTATTCGTCGTGAACGGCACGCGTGACTGAAGAGTCAAATACTATCAAGTGGGAAAAGCTCACAAAAAAGAACGCGCAGCGCAGGGTAGAAAAACCTGGCAGAAAAGAAGTAGATAAATATCAGTCTACCACAACAATTTACAACCTCTATCAATCGCTCAAAGGGGTTCGGTGTTGGTGCTGTTTACCGTGCACAACATGCGTGTTGTGTACGATCCTTGCCGTCCGTTCGGTGATCCAATGGTCCAGATTGAATTCGAGCCTTGCGACATCCGAGCCGTTCATTGCAAGATTCCATCTGGACCATTGGATCACCGAACGGACGGCGAAGATCGTGCACAACACCCATGTTGTGCACTGGTGCACAGCACCAACTCCAAACCCCGCTCAAAGGCTTTGTTTTTATCAGTTTTTACTTTTCCTGTACTTTACAACATTTTGTGGAGTAGGAGTAACGTAATTTATTTATCGATTGTAACCTCGATTTTTGTGGATTGTATCCCTTTGAAGTTTAATAAAGTTTGCCTCGTTATTCTTCATCCCTTGTTTGCTTTCAGAAAAGTCTTGAAATATAGCAATGAATCAAACTCCACTTTGATACACTACCTTCTAGTATCCATTTCGTCAGTTTAGTTCTTATCGATAAGAACTGAAATATTTTAGGCAAACATGTATCCGAATCAATTTACGTGTCTCTTAAATTATTATTTCCAGTCCGGTCATAGGCACTAAGCAGACTATCCACGTTGAAACTAAAGGATTCACAAGACATTTCGATTCCAAGCATCGAATCCTAACCTTTGGAGCTTACTATGGTCTATTGATTCACTCATTCACACAGAAAACATATGCTGGTGGTGTTGATTTTATAAAGTATGATCCAGCCCAGTATGCATACTACTTCGCTCTTAGCGTGATTTGGCTAAATTTAAAAAACTAGTTTTTTGGTTTTTTTTTTTTTGGTTTTGTCTTTATTCAAATTTTTTTTGCATTTGTTAGTTTTGCGTCAAGATTTTGTAGTTTCTGGATTTATCTCATTTAGACAAATCCAAAGAGTATAAAATTATGGTCAAAAGTAATAGTTTTTTAATAAAGCTGAAAATAAACCAAAATAAACCAGTTTTTTGGATTATTTTTGGTATTTATTCACAAAACTTTAAGTTTGGCTAATAATTTTATACTACTTTTTAGATTCCTCTCGTTGAGACAAACCAAGAAACCAAAAAAAATCGACCGAAAACTAACAAATGCAAATTTTTTTTGAATAAGGACAATATGAAAAAAACTAAAAAACCAAATTTTTTAAATTAGCCAAATCACGCAATATGAAAACTAGTATCAGGGTTAAATACAAAAAAAAAGTAATACTCATAATTGGCGATATAAAATCTAGAATATAAATAATGTTATACATGGATATCGGTGTAAACTATGTACTTTCTTTATTCGTTATATTATTAAAATTGAGGTGAGCCGTGAATATACATAGTCTACATATTAGCTCTATTTAAACAAAATCATCATGTCCCCGTAACAATAACTTAAAAATAGTATATTTTCCTCACACAAAAAATTTAAATTTTTATTTCAATTTACAGAAAAGTCAAAAAATATTTATTACTTTAAACCCTCAATTTATTAAACTGAATAAATATAGTAGACGAAGAAATCAATTCAAGAAAAATTACGTAAAATTTTTTGTTTTATTTTATCTTTAATGATTCATTTTTTGCGGAAATGTTGTGTATTGCGTGGGACATTAGTTTCCCAGCTATTGCGTGGAATTGATGAGTCGGATCAACAACTGATAGAAAGAGACACCTCGTAAATCCCGTGCTAAAATACGCCGCACTTTGTCATTTTTCAACAGATAGCCATTGTAGCCTTGACTAGACCACCGTCCCCACATTTCTTTATGCTTAAAACCAAAAAATACAAACTACCCAATACCGTCCTCTTATTTAATTTCCTACTCATTCCCTCACTTTATTATTTCCTCCTCTCTGCGAACTTTATGAGTACGTTTTCGTGTTCATATACCCTTCCTCTCTGCATTTTGCCTGCTTAAAATCTTTAATATTCACAGTATCAGAATTTAAAGCTGCTACGGAAGCACTATATCCAGCAAGTGTGTGCGCAGGATAAGAGCATGCTCACTTTCCCGTTTCAAGAAATCAGGAGAGAGAGGGAGAGAGGGAGAGAACCCAAAAAGCAGAGAACCAGTTTCGAGCAGAGAAAGAGTGGAAGAAGATAAAAGATGAGATTTTTGGAACTATTGTGTTGATGGAGAAGGGGCAAAGCAAAGAAGAAAATCGATATTATGACCACTTTCATCGAAAGGTCGATTTCTTTTGCCACCTGCTGATCGCTATGAGTTAAAAATACAAAAAGGGAAAAGGAGAATAGCCCCAAAAGCAATCGATAATCAGACCACTCATGCTTCGTTCGGCGTGCTTTGATATGAGGTTGGCCCCATTTTTTCCCCTTCTGATCAAGTCTTGATAGGGGGAGCCCCACCTTAGATTTCACTACACCTTTTCCCCCAGTTTTTGTTCCTTGGTTTTGGATTTTTGGGGCATGTCCCGGTGACCCGATTGGATTCTTGTGCTTATTTCTTTGGATTTTTCTCAGGGTTGATGTCATTTGGTTTAGGTGGGTTGATGGGTTTTATTATGAGCTGAAGTGGGTATTAGTTAGTATTTCCCATTTATTGAGCTGATTCGGTGCTGAAGTTTGTGTCTTTGGAACAAGAAGGTGTTTCCCTGAGGTGGGTTTGAGGAATTTTGTGGGTTTTGGATGGAAATATGCTGTTTTTAGCAAATGGGTTTGTTTGTTGATGTAGAGATGGGTTTTTGTATTGTGTTCTTCGTGTGGAAATAGCAAATCACCACATGGGTTCTTTTGAGGAGAAGGTCAAAACAAGAGGGTTGGTTTCTGGGGCACAGACTTTATTTGAGGAAATGAAATTGTTGAAAGAAATGCAGGATCATTCTGGTTCGCCCCTTTGAACTGTTCTTGTTTCATTTCATTATTCTATATTTAACTCTTGAATTTCGTAATGCAAATGGCCTTTTAATAATCCCACACTGCAATTAGTGCTATTTTTACCGGTGCTCTAGATTAACCTATTTTGCCTTTTCTATTTATTATTATTATTATTTTTTGTGTGGAAATTTCCAAACAAACAATTTCTGAGTAATCTTTCCATTTGTTATTTCTATATGTCTAATATGGGTTTGTTTCAGGGGTTAGGAAGCCAATGAATTCGGAGCTATGGCATGCATGCGCCGGCCCATTGGTGAGCTTGCCGCCGGTCGGAAGCCTTGTGTATTACTTCCCACAAGGACACAGCGAACAGGTTTACTTTTTCAGTAATTTTTCATTCAGTTTTGTAGTCATTCAATTCTTTCCATGTTGAAAATCGCATGGTCATTAACTTGGGGTATGGGCTTAAAAGCTGTTGAATTGCATAAGAAATTCAACTATAGAAACTTATGTAGTCAAAAGGAATTTTATTTGCACAAGGAAATCAACGGTAGAAACTTATGTTGTCAGAATGAAGTTTATGGAATTTTGAACAAAATTAAGTCTTTCATTCAAAAAGTGACTTGAAAATCGTTTTGTGGATGACCTTGTTCTGGAGTGCTTTGAGTCTATTATCGGGTGTGATGATCTTGAAATATCTTTCAGCACAACTATATATGCACTTGTATAGTAATTTAGACTTTACAAGTCAAAATTCATGCTAGGGAATCACTTAAACTGTTTTACCTTGTATCTGTTTTAGTTAGAGATTTTTTCATCTGGTATTCTTTTTTCAAGGCAAATGTTGACATGTAAATTGTTGACTCTGTCGGCATTACCATTCGGCGGTTGCCATTGAAAGTTTCAATAACTTGTGTAAAAAGTAGTAGATGCGAGTCTTCTGTGTTTTTAATTTGGAAGTTTGAGAATGGAAAGCAACCACTTGATTGGTTGACTACTTGACTCGGTCTTTGTCTTAGAGTAATCGACTAAAATTATACTGTCCATTTCACCTGTCTAAATTCTTCGAAACAGTTTCTTTTGCTCACTAATCTTAATGCGCTACATTCCTGGATGCTGTTTAGCTGTGGCTTCAACTTTTATCTTGCTTTATATTAATGGATACTACGTAATATGAGGCGGTGTTTGGTTGTCTGGCTTAGAGATGCAAAATAACCTGGATCTGATGTTTAGGAATTTGCTATGTGGCATTTTCACAGACAATTCCTTGTTGGAACTTGATGCAATTTCAGATAACTTGTTTTTCTTTCTTTCTTTTTTTTTTCAGAAGTTTTTTTTGGATACAATTCACCAGCTAATGATTTTTGTTGCTTTAGTGCTAATAGGACTCTATAATGTGTCATATACCAGGTGGCAGTTTCAACGAATAGAACCGCAACCTCACAGATCCCTAACTATCCAAATCTCCCGCCTCAGTTGTTGTGCCAAGTTCACAATGTTACACTACATGTATGGTGCCCTTGGATTACTTCCCTATTCATTGATGCAGGCAAACATATGTCAATGGATCCCCTTATATGTTTCTGACAATATCCACCGTTGTCTCACCGTTTTTTGTTTTTCCCTTTAGGCTGACAAAGATACTGATGAGATCTATACTCAAATGAGCCTTCAGCCAGTTAGCTCTGTAAGCTCTGCTATTTCATAACATTCATAATCTTTGTGTGACTACTTCTAATTTTTCATGTAGAAAATGGGATATCTGGAAATGGGATCATTTTGCTGATAGCATGATACTAAAGACATATCTGCTTTTTTGTTTTTTTCAATCAGGAAAAAGATGTATTCCCAATACCAGACTTTGGATTAAAGCATAGTAAGCATCCAAGTGAATTTTTCTGCAAAACCTTGACTGCAAGTGATACAAGTACACATGGTGGCTTCTCGGTTCCTCGTAGGGCCGCAGAAAAGCTATTTCCGCCATTGGTGAGGTTTCTTTTCTTAGAGCAAGACATTTGCTAGATATGGCAGGATTGAGGAATGTAAAATTTGAATCTAAAGTACTTCATATTTATATTTTTTCTCAATTTATTAGGATTATTCAATGCAACCACCAACTCAAGAGCTTGTTGTCCGAGACTTGCATGAAAATACATGGACTTTTCGTCATATATACCGCGGTGAGGATGCTTATGATATTTTATTTTAACTTTATGTTTCTGTTATTTCATTTTGTCGTTTAAGAACAACTGATTTCGTTTAGAGACAAGTGCTTGACTGCCAGCAAATAAGTGACAAATACGTGACCAAGTCAAGAATTGCATGCTTCATTTTCTTTGTACTTGTAGCTATCAGTGAACTACAATAGTGATTATTGGTCATTGTTTTATTTGTTTGTCTGAAGGACTTTTGATTTGTTTCGTAGAAATTATTTTCTTTTTGCCATCTTATTTAGGGCAGCCAAAGAGACACCTTCTTACAACTGGGTGGAGTATGTTTATTGGTGCAAAGAGGCTTAGAGCGGGTGATTCTGTTCTGTTTATAAGGTATATAGCATTGTTTTTGAAAGCTCACATGAAATTCTTGGAAAACGATACTCAGTATGTCATTTGGCTTCTACTGCATGGGGCCTTATTCATATGATAACATTCCTTTACGTTGTTTTAAATAGGGATGAAAAATCACAACTGATGCTGGGTGTGAGGCGTGCAAATCGTCAACAAGCAACTATGCCATCATCTGTTCTATCTGCGGATAGCATGCACATTGGCGTCCTTGCCGCTGCAAACCATGCTGCTGCTAATAGAAGCCCATTTACGATTTTCTATAATCCTAGGTACCTTTGAAAGACCTAATCTTTTGTCTTATTTGTTTGGCACATTGTGTGATTTCCTGATTGTTTTGTGATCTCTACTTATCCATAGGGCATGTCCTTCAGAATTTGTTGTTCCTTTGGTCAAATATCGAAAATATGTATATGGAACCCAACTCTCAGTTGGTATGAGGTTTGGGATGATGTTTGAAACTGATGACTCTGGCAAACGCAGGTAACTTTCTGACCATTCTTTGCTCTGGGGGCTACCGTAGGCTTGTCTATAGGGGACATCTTATATTTTGAAGCCTCATTTTTGCCTTCCCATTTTGCTTTTGTGGTTTGCTCTTTATATCAACACTGCCACAATGGATCAAAGGTGAAAGGAAGCCAAACCATATGAGGCCTCGTGTCCCATTCACTTGGGATTGGCTATGTGAATCCACTTTTGCCATTCTGCTCTGTCAATGCCTATATTTTCAGTTAGATTCAATATGTCAATGTCCTTTCTTAAGGATGAAACTATTAAATGGAGGGAAAAAAAAAAAAACTGAACATTATTGTATGGGGTATTTAGAATAGGAAACAAGTTTCAATTCTCTGTGTTCGGTATATGCATATCGGATCAAATTAGTGCTCTAACGGGTTTCCTCATTTTCCTGCAGATATATGGGTACAATTGTTGGTATAAGTGACTTAGATCCACTGAGGTGGCCTGGTTCCAAGTGGCGCAATCTTCAGGTGTACTATTCGACTCCCCAACTAGATTTTTCCATTTTCCCAACTCCCAGTTTTGATGTGTAACTTCTTTTTCATAAAACAGGTAGAATGGGATGAAACTGGCTGTACTGAAAAACACAACCGAGTTAGTCCGTGGGAAATTGAGACTCCCGAAAGTCTTTTCATATTTCCTTCTCTTACGTCAAGTTTCAAACGACCCCTACAAGCTGGTTATTTAGGTAAATTCATTTTTACTCTATCTTCAGAGGGTTCAAGGATATATGTTCATGGAATGACAACTATTGTTTTATCAGGCGAGCAATCTGAGTGGGAGAATCTGATAAAGAGGCCTTTCGTACGGGTTCCTGAAAACCCAACTGGGGAGCTTCCTTATCCCTCAATTTCAAGCCTTTGGTCTGAACAACTTCTCAAGATGCTGATAAAACCTCAAAACGTCGCCAATGGAACAGTGCCACCTGGCCAAGACTTTTATGTAAGGGAACTTCGATTCAAGAGGCTAAGACTCCGACAGAACCGATTGTCAAGCAGAAACCACAGCTCGAAAATACTTCATCAGATAGTCAAATTCGTCCTCATAACCACCTCAACCAAACCGATTCCATCAAACCGAACTACTCCACCCAAACTGAAGTATCAAAAGTAGAACCTGTAATTGCTGTTGATCAGTTAAGCCAATTGACTTCTTCTTTAGGGAAATGTAATGAAGACAAAGTGACTCAAAATTCTGTGAATCCGCAGAATCTTGTTAATCAGCTGTTCCTCAACCAAAACCACTGTTTGCCGCAGTCGCAGATTAGTCCATGGGTGGACTCCCAACAATTAGATTGTACTAATTTCAATGGGTTACTTCCGTATCTGGACACTAGTGATTGGAACATGAACACTGGAATTCTCAGATCACAGGGACCTTTATCCATGTTCGGAAAGCAAGAGTCATCGGTAGGGTATTCAGAAACAGTTGAGCCCACCATACCTTCAATGGGCCACGAAATGTGGGACCACCAGCTGAATAATTTGAGGACTTCATTACAGACAAACCAACTTGCTCCTTTACCTCAGCAGGATCTTTATAGCCTTCAGAGTAGTAGATATGATTCAAGTGATTTATATAGTTGTCTAAATTTTGAAGGTAGCAGCGGAGGAAGCACAGTGGTTGATCCTTCCGTTTCAAGCACTGTTTTCGATGAGTTTTGTTGCCCATTGAAAGATGCTTCTTTTCAAAATCCCTCAAATTGTTTATTAGGCAACTTCAGTTCAAGCCAGGATGTTCAGTCCCAGATAACGTCGGCTAGCCTAGCTGATTCTCGGGTTTTTTCCTTGCAAGAGTTCCGGGATAGCTCAGGTGGCACATCGTCGAGCAATGTAGAATTTGATGATGGTAGTCTTTTGCAAAACAACACATGGCAACAAGCTGCTCCGCCAGTACGAACCTATACAAAGGTAAAGATTTTATAGGATTTGAAATACCAATTTTAAATGAAGTTGAGTGCTTTGGGGAGAGTGAGAGATCAGCTCATGTTGTTAAAGTCTAAAATATCTTGGCAGGATAATTTGATTTGCCATATATGGCTATCAATTGCCAGCCTTTCTTTTTATATTTTGGTTTTGGAATTTGTCAAGTACTTGTCGTGGTACGACGGCTGTTTAGAGCTATGCTTGGATTCAGGATTTGTAAAGAGATTTGTTGAAGTAAAAGAAAAGATGTGCGAAAAATGCCTTCTTTATGAAGGCAAATCCTCGTCATTTTCTTTTCCTTTGACAAATTCCTCTATGAATCCTTAATCCAAATACAGTCTAATACTTAATTAGGGTCAATACTTGTGGAGGGAAAATAAAATGGACGAGACTTCTCTTCAAAAAGTTCATGGTGTATTTCCCTGACCTTCGCTATTCGGTCAAGAGATCCTCTCCAAATACAACCTTATATTTCTGGGATTTTGATTCCATGTGTTATCTTGCATATCCTAATCCTCTTTCATGAATCTTGTTATCCATCCCATAACGAATGCACAATGCTTGCAGATTCAGAAGGCTGGATCTGTTGGAAGGTCAATTGATGTCTCGGGATTCAAGAATTATGATGAATTGCGCTCTGCGATTGAATGCATGTTTGGACTGGAGGGCCTGCTTATTGACAGAACCTCTGGCTGGAAACTAGTTTACGTGGATTTCGAGAACGATGTTCTACTTGTCGGGGATGATCCTTGGGAGTAAGTTTTCGTTATCATTTTTGTTTTCCCCTCTTTCGTGAAGTATCTGTAGAAATACTCGAGATGAATCCGTATCATCTTTGAATTAAAATTCTCTTCTATTGTGTTTCAATCCAGGGAATTCATTAGCTGTGTTCGTTGCATTAGAATCCTATCCCCCTCTGAAGTTCAGAAGATGAGCGAAGAGGGAATGCAGCTTCTCAACAATGCCGCCACCATTCCAGGGACTAATGGATCAGAAACTGCTTGTGCTTGGGATTGCCCGAATTGATTCAGTGCTTGCTTTCGCTCGGTTGATTCTGAAAATTGTGGTATATCACCGGAAGTGAACCTCGAGCAGGGCTAAGTGAAGTAGGTACTGATCTTCAGACTACAGTAGATCAGAGCTTTGGTTTTAGATTTGGCCTTTTATAGAGTAGAGTACTATTAAGTATGTATGACTGTTCTGAGATTGTCCTGAGAGTTAATGTCGTTCCTAAATGTATGCTTCCATTCACTACTAATGAAGTTTTCGAACCAGATTCACACTTACCATTGCGGTACTGATATTACACGTGAACTCTGTTGTGCTAAAGAAAATGGGAAGATGTTGCCATTTGGTTTTTTTTTCGCAAAAAGTTGGTTCAAATCTCCCAGAGATCGAGTGCTCAATGAAGATGGTTCATTAAGATATATTCCAAGTAGTTTTAAGTTCCTTGAGTCGCGCGTAAATATATATACACATACAGTAATATATTACCACTAATTATTGTTTTGTCAAAATGGTAGAAATCTTGTTGGAATCAATCAATGTAACACATTGAAAGGAACAATTATCGTATCGTGCCGCAAAGGCGCCGATAACCATTCAGGAGCCTCCAAAGTCTTCAACACCAGAACCTCGCTGGTGGCCAAAGTGTGTGCAACACCGTTGGCAGTCCTAACAAACTTGAAATCACATCTCCGAAACTGAACTGCAGTTTGATGGATCAAGGCAAACTCCTCGGCACGATATCGCTTCAGCACCCAAGGCCTCCTCGGCACGATATCGCTTCAGCACTCGGCACGATATCACTTCAGCACCCAAGGCAACTCAAAGTATCGGTACAAACACAAGGCCTCCTCGGCACGATATCGCTTCAGCACTCGGCACAATATCGCTTCAGCACCAAAGGCAAACTTGCACGATATTACTTTTTCAGCTTTTCAACATCACCATCCCCAAAGCATACACAAAGTAGGTACAAACACAATGGCCTCTCTTTTTGACACGAGACAAATAACTTCTACTGTTGACAAAAGCAACAATTGTATGTCTTTCTTTACTTTTGACTTTTCAACATTACTCACTTATCTGGACACAACACGCTAAATTGTAAAAAAAAAAGCTGAGATGGCATTTTTTGTTTGTAAAAGTTTGTGTAAAATAAAAGATAAGCTTGCTGTAAAATAAAAGAAGCTTGCATTTTTTGTTTGTAAAAAGTGACCGTAAAACACTCGCATTCGTTACCGCCACACCTGTCCCCGCCATACTCCTCTCACAACTGCAATCCACTAACTCCCGCCTTTGTTCAGTTCGTTGCATAACCGCTTCTTCCTCACCCATTATTCGTGAACAAGCTCAAGTTTTACTCAAACTTAGACAAGCTCGGCTCGTCAATTTTTTTTTGAGCTCGAGCTCGGCTAAAAACTAAACGAACGACTTGAACATCCTAAAGACCGGCTCAATTTGGCTCGTTGTAGCCCTACAAACAATAACAAGTCTTTCATCTTCAAAAAGACAAAAAAGAAGATAAACAGCATTCCATGTCAATGTCAAATTCCCCTAGGTGACAGATGTCAATTGCAATCGATCAAGATATTTTGTGCGGTTCAAAAAAAAAAAAAAAAAAATTGTCGGTCCAAATTTTCCCGGAAAAAAATAATACTCCCGGAGTACTAGAGGAGAGGAAAGGAGAAGAGAGAGAGAGAGAGAGAGAGAGAGAGATGGGGGCGTCGTCTTCAACGGAGCAAGTTTCAGTGGAGCAGCGGGAGGCGGAAAGTTTGGCGGCGTCGACTGGAGATCTCCCTATGCTACACAAGGCTTTCGATTCACTTTCCGATCACCAAACAAATACCATTCCCCTCCACTCTTTACAGGTATCTGAAAACCCCAATTCTGTATTTGTAGAATTAGCCTACCTTATTAGTAGATGTTTCCAGTTTCGTTAGAACCTGGAGTTAAGACCGCAATTCTGCATTATTCTTGTTGTGGTGTTTGTTGCATAAAAAACAGCTAATTTGTGGAGATTGTAATTCCACTTTAATCACAAACGTAGATGAATTGTCTTGCTATCAACTTCTGAATCTCGTTAGGAATTTCGAAACGTGATTTTGAGATTTTAACTCATGAGATTATTGTTCAAGACGCAAACAGAAGTCTTTGAGTGCATTATTGCTTGTTTGTTTGTTACCCTGATTCGGCTTTGGTTTTCCCGTTCGCTGACTATTACGGTGATTGGTGATATATACCTAGGAATTCGTCATGTACGCAGCAGCCAGTGTAATCCGTACACACTTTTTCATTCAATAGATGGTGAAAACTGGTGTGAGCCATGTATGTATTTGATTACACATCTGGAGAAAAATGTAAAATGCTCCGTTCTCGTTTTTTTTTTTTTACTTTATTTAATCTTCGTAGCATTGTGTGTGTGGTGGGTCAAATTCTCTACATTTCTCTGGTAATTGTATTTTATTTTCTTGCTTCTCACCCACCATTACACTTGTCTCAGCAATGCTTTAGCTTAACCTTTGAGAATCCAACAAGCGAAGCAACTGCAATGCCGCCAAATTTTGAGGGATTGCTGAGTCATGTTGGTTCTTCTATAGTTGACCAATTTTTCGTGGCTGAGAAAGGAGGAGTCAGTTGGATTGAGTTCTTGAGAGGTTATGTGAAGTGTTGTGGTAGGACGTCAGCTTCGACTTCGATTAATACGTTATTCAGGGTATTTGCAATGACAGTTGCAAAGGCCGGCCTTCCTGAAAAACTTCTGTTTGACTCTGATGATGCTGATTGTAAGATGAGTGGGTTCTTGGTGCCCGCTGATGTACTCATGCTTCTCTGTCTGTGTTATATCATGGCATGGAATTCTAAGGATTTGGAGTCTTTTGGAGGAACAGGAAATCGTGGTCTCCCGCATTTAAGCCATTTAGTGCTATCAGCTGTTTTATGGAGCTGTGAAGTTGGCAGTGACTTGAATCCATGGGATTTTGATATCTTGGGCTCGAATGTGCAGCTACCTGCAGCAAAGATTCTTATGTGGGTCTTGAAAACAGTGCCAAGCCTTCCTGATTGTTTTACACAATACATCCATGGGAGTATCGAGAAATCGTTTAGATCAGAGGTAGGTAAATTTTTTTTTTGTTTAATCTAATTATGCGTGAATATATTGTTTCCATGTCCAGATTCTGTTAGTGTTATACCTAAAGTTCATTTTAAACTCTGAACTGTGGCTTGGTCACCGAACATCGTGGTCATCCTCTCTATTGCTTCATTCATATAAACGTATGTTAGCCTCAGGGCGCTTGCTGTACTTTTCAGAAACCTCAGGGCAGTACAATTTAACTTTTTGTTTGTGAATGTAAGGATCATGTAATTAAAATGACTCATCAGTTAGAAAGATTAAAATGCGAATCTTCTTGACCTGTTCTGTTTTGTAGACTTCGGTATTGTCCTTAGTCCTGTGATCCTGTCCTTCTTCCAAAAGTCGAGTAGTCGCAGAAGACAAGTGAAAACTTTCTCGAGGTTTCGCCGTGGGAATTTTGCAAGAGTTTTAGCCACTTTGAAACTTATTGTTTCAAAATCTCGCAAAAATTCCGTGTGGTTTTTCTCTAAAAACTCGGAAGGCCCCAGGACCCCCTTATAACCCCTTAACCCCCCGGCCTCTTTGCCAAGTTTTTTTCATCAAGGCCTTAGATCCCTCATTTGCAAATAAATGTTGTTTGGGTTGACAATTTCTTGGGTAAACTGTTGGTGCTGATTGTTTCTTGGCAAGGTACCTTTCAACTTGATGCTTCCACACATGAAGTTGGATTTTTTGCTATTGTATACATTGGATTCTTGGGCTTGTTTGGGATGATTAATTTTGATTTCAAACCAAAGATGGTAATTCTGGAACTGATCATTGGCAGAAGTTGCAGCCATCATGCTCATCAGTGGCTGATCGTTTTCCGGGTGTGGAGTGCAACAATAATCTTCTTAACCAGGGAAGGGCCTGGGCCATTTCCCTTACTCTTAGAAGCACTTTAAATGGAGAGGTTATGAAAGCATGCTTTCCCGGTTACAGTGGTGGAGCAAATGACAGCCTACTTTATCGGTTTGTTTCCTTGTCTTGTTGATCTTTTTATTTATCCATTTTCTTGGGCCATGCTACTACAGTAGCTTTAAGAATTAGATAGCAAAAAATTTCGACAAACATAAACAAATTCATGGTTAGTTTGCATTTGTTTTTTGTTTGTTATATCTTACCTTTTGAATTTAGTTTGGTTTGATAAGAACATTAGCAATGTCTTAAATCTCTTAATTGTCTGGATTAGCTG
The DNA here is from genome assembly GCA_016920895.1 of Vaccinium myrtillus. Classification (NCBI taxonomy): domain Eukaryota; kingdom Viridiplantae; phylum Streptophyta; class Magnoliopsida; order Ericales; family Ericaceae; genus Vaccinium; species Vaccinium myrtillus. The sequence goes on along the minus strand of CM029276.1, from coordinate 32,872,119 downwards.
TCCGATCCATAAAAGTGGACATTTGATGTTGTACACATGAAACCCCCCCCCCAAGGTTTAGTGCTATATAGACTTGATATTGCAGGAGCGTGATGGGAATGGGAATTAACATACCAATGCTGGACTTACATACCAATGAGTTAACATATTCGATTACTTTCACATCTACCTTGACATTTTTGATATGTTAGACTGAGTACTAATTTAGCTTCTATTTCTACTTTTTTTTTTTTTCAGGTCATCTCTTCATGGAAAAGGTTTGAACCGATTTTGGTCAAATGTTGAAGGTTATAATGGACCGATGCTGATTCTGGTTGCTGCTAGTTTGGGAGACGTTCATGATGATAATGGGACTGTTAGGAGATGGATCCTTGGTATACTTACTCATCAAGCTTTCGAAAACAGGGATACGTTCTATGGAAGCTCTGGCAATCTGTATGCTATAAGTCCAGTCTTTAATGCCTTTCCATCTTCTGGTATGTAGATTTAATACTTTAGGTCCACTCTTTACTATGTTCTTGTCATTTTGCCTTTTGGAAATTGTCTATCAGGAACTAAACAAACATTTATGTTGATTCTGATCCTGTGAAACTGATTTATTATGTAATTCCCCCACAGGGAAGGAGAAGAACTTTGTGTACAGCCACTTGCATCCTACGGGTAGAGTATACGATCCGCACCCAAAACCTGTGGGTGTTGCATTTGGAGGATCTGTTGGGAACGAGAGAATATTTATTGATGCGGATTTTGCCAAGGTTACAGTTCGCCATCATGCAGTAGACAAAACATACCAACCTGGTTTGCTTTTTCCAAATCAGGTAGAAGGCATTCTAGTGGCGGTAGTATTTTTTTTGTTTTTTTAATTTATTTAGAACAGAAGTTATTGTTTTGCATCGCCAGCACCTAGTACCTATTACACCAGAATTTTGTGGTCATATTTTCTGAAAATTGTTCTACTAAATCTCAAAAACTAGAATCCCTTTCTAGAAATCATCTTACAAAAAAAATTCCCCTACTTTGGCCCCCTTTGAGGCCAAGTCCTGGTTCTGCCCGTGGCTATTAGTTTTTGTGGCAGATACGGGCAAGAAAGCTTTCACATCTTCTCCTCCACCTCTCCACGTGTGACTAGTGGGTAGAACATATACGCATTTTTTCTGTCACCTCAAATTGAGACTAGTTTTTCTGCTGAATGCTTTACGTGTGATTTCCCTGTTTCTTTCTTAGGAGCAAAAAGGTTGAAGTCCATCACAGGCATAATAGGCATGCCATGCGATATATTAGCAACTCAAAATTCCAATTCAAATATGATATTCAAATGAGAGTTTGTATGGTGCAGGGGTACTTACCTGTTGAAGCTTTGGTTTTGGATGTGGAAGTTTGGGGATTCGCGGGGAAAACTGCCAAAGACATTCAAACTTCATATAAGAACAGAGAACAACTTTTCACCGAACAGAGACGAAAGGTAACCAACATAAAACCATATCACTTGCAAATTTTAATTTGTGTTCATGACTAACATGGTAACATTTTGATACTTTTCTTACTCATTTTTGCAGGTTGACTTGAAAACCTTTGGCAATTGGGAGGATTCACCTGAGAAGATGTTGATGGACATGGTCTCTGATCCCAATAGAGTCCAGCGAGAAGATCGATAATGGAGCGAGAAGATCGATAATGGAGTAACTGACTACTTGATTCAATTTTATATGTGAATATGAATGCCATTGTACATAGCTGTGGATGGTGCACAAGGTATGGCTCAATGATCTTCCCACGTGGCGAAATTCAAAGTTGACCTAACATTTTAATTTCTAGTTTCATGTTAAGTATCCTCGGCTCCCTTTCAACCAAGCTGATTTTGTGAAGATACAGGATATTGAAAGCCAAGGACCATTTACGACTAGACAAAGGGCTCTCTCACGCGGATCATTTTGGTGTTCTGATTTTATTTTTATTTCTTTTGGTCTTGGGTGCCTAATTACAATGATCTCGTGGACTGATCAGAGGTTTAGGTTATGTTTGCGGCATTGCAAAGTTAAGGAGGTTATAGTTTTTTTTTTCTTTTTTTCCCCGACTTTATATGCGTGATTTGTATAACCGATAACGAGTCGACTCTTTTCATGCACCAGTACAATGCATCATGGAGTTTCTTTCTTGCTTGGGACAATAACAAGTATATTGTCCTAGATAGTGAGGCTGAATTGCAGTATAATACGATGTATTCCATGAATAAGCAAATGACAAATTGGTATCTCCACTTCATTCTTCGGAAATTCTACTAGTAATTTTTAACTTCAAATGCAACGTCAGACGTCAAATTGAGAGCATAAATCAAAATTGTTGACAGGAAAATTGGAGCGATTATTTTAGCAGTGATAACGAACTGGGTATAGATATCAAGGCTCTTTCGCCCACGATTTTGAGTATCATGGCAATATTCCATATATAAAAAATTAAATAAATTTAAATTGAATCTTCTTTCTGGAAAATCAACCTCTGGGCGAAACAAACAAAACGGCCGGGGGGCAGAAATTAAGCAGATTTTTCCTCTTGGAAAAAAGAAATATACATATACAGAGAGTGATGATGAACTGAATAACATTATGCACCCGTAATCTCCCTATCCAACTTCATTCTCTTTGCACTTTGGGCCTCCGGCATATTGCTGGCCCGCTGCTGGGCCAGTGAATCGTGCTGGTACGAACAGTTGGCTCCATGTCGACAACCCCTTGAACTGTTAAAATAGATGCAGGGTTTCATTATCTTGGGTTTCAAATCCCTTGATATAGTAGGGCTATATACAGAATCCTGCAAGTTTGCTCTACCAAACTGTGAAGAGTTGTCTTGTCTTTCTCCTCCGTGTTGCTGAATCAAGCTCTTATAGTAGTTAATGTCCTTTGCAGCCACCGGAGCTCCAGCAACCAGAGAGGGAACCGGAATAGCCTCTGGCAAAGGAGGAGGAGGTCGCTGATTGGGAACCAGCCCCAACCTGTGTGGAGGAGGATAAAAGGGCCCATTTGGAGGAACCAACAATGTGGGTGGTGGTGGAGGTGGTGGAGCACCACCTTCTGCTGCCCTAATGGTCTGAACAGGAGGCGGGTCCGATAACATTACCCCTGGCTGTGGCCTTGACATGGGCATGGTGTGAGGGTTAGTCACAGCATTGTGGTCTGCGATTAATTTTTCGATCGAGTCCCTGTCGCTGAGGATTTTTATGAGCAAGTCCTGGTCGATTAGGCTTCCTTGGTCATTGCTAGCCATAATTGCAGTCAAGGCAGCATATGCAGCTGCTGCCACGTCTGCTTCCACCCCCGGGAAGATTCCAGAAGCGGCATTCCCATTGGCAGTAGGGGTTGGATGATTAGGGGCACCGCTCTGCATTGCAGGAGGAATTCCAGGAGTCTGTGAGCTCATGGGAATGGTACTTTGTTCTGGGGGATCAACTGCCGTGTCCAATGCTGTATCTTCATCTTCAACTGCAGTGATAGGGATCAGAGGAGTGGAAAGATCGTTCTGAGAGTCTTCAATGCCCGTTGACATAGAAGGGCTGCATCGAAACAAAAAGAAATGTTTGGTTGCAGTTCTTGTGAATCAGTTTGCAGAATACTTATGCTCAGTTTTGCTACAGTTTTCAGAATCAAATTTTCAGATATTATTCAGAAATTTGCTTGCTTGAAAGTCCAATTAACTTATTATTTTTTTTTGTGGAAGTTTTTGAAAAAAAAACTCTTTGTTAGAAAGTGGTTATATCCTCATATCACATCCCCTTCCACGAATATTTTTTGAGAATTTGAAAACATCTTTAACTCAATTACTCAATCGTGGACTGTTCTCCGAAAGATTCATACAGTACAAGTTTTCCCCAAGAGAGACGTATCATACTTTGGAGGAATGGCAGATGGGCGAGGATAAACCGCCTCAAGCACTCTCATCTCTCGCTGGTTCTGTATTTCTATATCCTTACTTTCTTCCCCAGCAACCACTTGCCATGTGAAGTCCAACACAAACTGTCAACATCAGAGGAAAGAAAATATATGTTAGACTATACTTCAGCTGTCATAATGGAACAGAGCCAAAACTTTTATGATGATCTACTGCATTGCATAAGATATTCAATGTACCATATGTTATGTATTCCTATTTTAGATAGGAATTGATATTCCAAATTTTAGCATGGTGCGGATAGAAATCTAATAATTAGCAATTAGCAATGAGAGCAAGGGAGAATATTGTGGTCAATAGAGAGATCAAGTCCTGAAAACTCAATCTTTTCTTGTGGTTCACAATATTACAAAGATTTTTATCTTTGGACTCTTAGGATATGGAATAAGTTCGCTGGTTTGTAGAAGCATTTTTGTTCCAGTAATTACTACTATTCTAGACACCTCATGGTAAAGTATTATTGGGGCTACAAGATCCAACCAGATTCTAGAGCAAGATTTGATAAGTAATAGTCAGCAAAAAATACTTAAAATCCTAAATTTCGGCATGATTTGCAAAAATTGGCCAGCCGCAGGCTTGAACCAGTGAAAAATAGCTAGACAAGTGGAAATACTTCAGAATTGTAACATTCCGAGCTTGTGTTCACAAGTTACTTCACTTGCTGCTTAGAATTGATGAGCCAACTATTTTGCACTGAAATAAACTCCAAGAGATCTAAACCACACTGGACTTGTGTCTTAATACCATGTCTCATAGATTTCTAGTTGTCCTGGTGTTGCTTGCTAGAGATCATCTCATCTAATTAACAAAGTACGCCCATTCACTACCTATAATAGAGTGTACCTATTAATGAGTGACTACGGAGTAGATTGGCTACATACCTAACTTTGGTATAAAATGCCCAAGTCTTCGGCTTCATAATCAAACCCACAATTTAGAGGTTACTGTGGTAAAATTTTGATCTCTAAGCAATAGTCATATCATAATCAAATCTTTCGAGAAAGATTCAGACCTACATGGGTGAAATACAATTCACACTTGCATTTTGCCAGTGATAAATCAGATCCGATAAGGGTCTGATGGTTGAAATACAAATTCCTTTTATCATTTCATCATTTCTTCCCATATGTCGTTTCACAATTCCATTATGTTTCAGAGGGTATGTTTCAGAGGGCAGTTCATTCTGGCGATACCCCAAAGAAAAACAAACTGTAGATAATTCTTGTCCAATCCAAACTTTTACCATTGAAAATTGAGCGACTGTTTAGTTGATACAATTATTCTTAAGGTTTTCAATACAAATTCGCACCATCATAATGATAATTTGATCATTTCCATGCTGTTTCTCTATAAAATCAACCAACTTGAAATGCAGAAGTGTTTTGCACAAATTTATGCATACAAACGTTTTTCTCAGCATTTAATTTTAGGAAAACTACAGTTCGCAGCCAATAAAGGGTGTTTACATCTGCACCCAATTTTCCAGCCACTTTTGGTTCATAAACAAGACGATTATGGACCATACGTCTCATAACAAAGTAAAACTTGAGACATAACAAAAATACTACATTGCTCAAAAACCAACACCAACTAGCCTCGTAATGAAGCCATACCTACTTTGAGTTGCAATAGGCTTTCCCCATTTTCAGTTAACCACTTATCAAGTCATAACTAACAGCATTTCAATTCATAACCAAGAGAATTTTAGGTCATAACTAGAGCATTGAACAGCATATGGTAGCACAATGTGTGCCATAGAGTTGGCCTCGATTTCAACCACAACCACAGTACACCGAAACACTTTTTACAACAGGAGATAAACACTAAAGCATTCAACAAAAGCAGTATCTTACTCTGGGAGGACATCTCCATTCGATGAGAGGGATTTGGGACAATTTGTTTCTCCAGAGGCTGGCAGGCTGAGCTTCTTCAAATCCAGGGGGCAAATTGTCATCAGCTCCTATTCCTGCTGGTGATGGCAGCCATGATGCCTTTGCTTGGAGATGATCCTGAGTACCAAACCCAACTTGGGAAGGGGACTCGTCTGAGACAAACAACCTCACCTATTTAAGAACACCCTATTAGTCTACTCACCATTCAAGCATACCCATCTGAATGTGAAAGATAAGTCAATGCCTAATCTTAGATTTATGTTACACTGACCCCCTTCAGCAAACGCATAACAAATCAATTAAAATCCATTAGTTCTAGAATATGTGGAAGTGAGACTCCAAATACGGAAGCACATCAGAGAAAGAAGAACGAGTAAAACCCTTCCGCCAAACATCAATCTGATAGATTAAAAGAACAGTGGAAGATATAAGCTCGAGTTTCTGAGATCTTACTAAAGAACTACCTACTATTTACTGCCCCATGACAAAAGACACTTTATTCTCCAGTAATGAAAATAAAAACTAAGAACTCACCACATGCACTTTTTGTTAAGGAAACTCATTTGAGATAGACAAAGCAAATAAAGCAGTGCAGTGCAAACTCAGGACAACAGACTGCACTACCTCATGCATATCCATGTATGAATGAGGAACTGAGGGTCTCGACTGACTGAACTTGCTCTCTCTAAAACTACACCAAACAATTTAACAATTTGACTAACAGAACAAATTCAAGTGCTTAAACACAGAGCACCTCATCATGTTACAATTCAAAAAAAAAAAACCCCATCAGACTGCACTATCTCATGCATATCCATGTATCAGAGAGGAACTGAGGGTCTTGACTGACTGAGTTGCTTTCTCTTAAACTACACCAAACAATTTAACAATTTGACTAACTGAAAATATTCAAGTACTTAAACACAAAGCACCTCATCATGTTGCAGTTCAAAAAAAAAAAAAAAACCCCATCGTGTTGCCTCCAATCTCTCAAAATTGAAGAAAAGGTAATAATGTAGTATAAGACAACCAACCACCAATGAGTGAACTAATGAACTAAGTAGTTCTGAAATTATGACATTATGCAGTCTAAATAAAATAAAGTAGCTAACTTGACATCAAAGTTATTAAAAACCTATGATACATGATACATATTCTACAATTCGTATCATCTCCTTCGTAAAATGATACATATCCGATCATGTATCCTTTTTGTCTAGAAATCCTACGAAACGATTGCATATCCTACGATTTATAGGGGTATCATGATTCGGTGCATAACCAACAATTACTTAATGGAAAAAAGTTGGACTTTATTTTAAGAAGCGGAACCCCAAATGCAATAATCTAAGCCGTTTGATCAAATTATGGCGACATTCAAACCATTTGATAGAAATTCAACCTCAATGTAGGGCATGTATAGAAGAAAGAACCATACTTCGATTGTGTTTTGCCTGAATCATATAAGGGCTCTTCTTTTCGTTTCCATTACAAAGGCAACGGAAAGACTCCAGTTGAGAGACTGTAAATTTTGCATCTTTAAGAACTTTTTTCTTACATTCAAGCATAGTTTGTTGGTGTTATTAGGTATAACTAATTTTTAATCATATATTGATTATGGTTAACGTTGTTGAAGGATAAACTAGATTTAGTATTTTGGCACAAGTCCAAACAAGCCCAATTAACATAGCCGAAAGATAAAAGATATTTTTGAATGAGATATAAATATCTGGTTTCTAAAAGCTCTAGAATATGTAGTTTCTAGAAGCTCTAGAATATCTAGTTTCTAGAAGCTCTAGAATATCCTTGTGAAGTATCTAGATTTTTTTTTTTGGTGAGAATTAGTCACGTGTAATTCTAGAATTCACCTCAAAGTTTATCTTGTATGAAAATATCTTTGGACTAGAGCCTTCCATGGGGTATGATAAATAGGGATGCGTTCTAGGCTTCTAGCCATTTTGTACCAAGCCAAAAAATAGTTTGAGTTCAAGTATAAAAGAAATACTTTCCTTCCCTGTCTTAAGTAAACAATGGAAACTCCCCTTCCAACAAACATATCTCTCTTCCAAAATCTTGTCCAACTAAACAATGGAAACTCCCCTTCCAACAAACATATCTTAAGATACGCAATACAGATACGATATATACAATAATAAAAAGATACACAATACATATCCCAATTTGAAAACATTGCTTGACATGTGAGCAAATGCTAGAATTGAGTGTAAACTATCTGTATGTTCTCTAAACAGATGCAATAGAGCATGAAACTTACGATTTCTAAGTTCTAACTACTTATGAAAAGAGAAGTTCCAGTAGCCACAAGAAAGCTAGAACACTCCTTTGTGAGGAGTTCAGTACTTAAGGAAGGCTGAAAATGAGTAGTAGTGATGAGAACATAATTTTCATCTTGCGAGTTGCAATAATAATTAGTCAACTAAAGATGCACCTTTAGCTCATAGAGTACCATGCTAGGTTCTCCATGCACTTGGTCAGACATTGGCCAATGTGCTAGTTAACATAAGATTACAATAAGTCTATCGTGAATTGCGTCCAAGAGCACCACTAGACATCGCCCATAATGGAGGAGTTCACTATTGATGTTGCAGGTAACCCCAAATAGTCAACCAAATCCAATTGTGGGAAGATGTTGTTCTATGCTACATATGTTTCATATGTTAGCATGGCGTAACCATGCTACTTCCACAACAATTAGCAACTAACGCACAAGCCTACCATGACACATTCCATAATACTATTGAGACCATCCAAAGCGTACAGACAACTATTTCTCAAAAGCTGGTCACCTCTAAGGCAGTAACATTAGCAACCTACAATCTAAGGTTGCATTCCACTACTCGAAACATTTCTCGTTTACTTCAAATTGATGATATGAAAAAGTTCAAGATTACCACAACATGAGCAACTTGGTAAAAGATTCACAAGGAATTCCAAGACGGCATCGCCCATGTACAAAAGGCAAATAGAAAGACCAAAGCAATATAGAATACTCTTACAATCAGAACAAGAAGCTGCCTAGTCGAGACTTTATGTATGAGGGTGTACAAGTGCATAAAGAGGTTTACGTTTTGCTTAATGTGCATGTTATTATGTATCTGATCTGTGGAGATGTGTTTGCATACACGTACGCTTGCAAGAGCAAATGATAATACTTATTTCTCTAAAGGGTATTTGGTAGCTATATTTCAAACCTAATTTTGTAAGTTTTGCAAAATTAGACATGTTGATATCAATAATGAACTTCAGAACATGCACTTGGAAAAATATCATTGCATGTTAGCGTTAGTTAATGCATGTACATTAACAAAATTCCACTATATTTTCATTCTTTCTCCAACAAGTCCTTCAACATAGATTCATCATCGTTCAATCCCTTGTTGGAGCATCCAACTCCATCTCACATCACCTTTAAAACTTGAACCCAATTAGGAAAACAACATTCAAGTGGAACCAACCCTCTCCATTTTGAAGAAAACACAGCAGTCATCTTCAATATTGTCCCTTCCTTGTTGAGTATCCTCCCTTCGTAGCTCCTCCCACATGCATTTGTCATGCCACCTTGCATAACATTTGGTAGTAGTGGCTTAAAGGTTCAAGATTCTTGCTTGTACAATTAATGGTTATCCTTGATATTTGCCATGCCACCTTGAACCGTCAAGAAGGCACAATTTTGAAATACATCCCACGGTAAAGTGTTACTGTAATAGTTTATAATAGGTCATAAAGTAGTCAACTTTCTGCAAAGGAGTATCCAGTAATTGAAAGATTGTTTTGTTTAGAAATACGTTTAGAATTCTGAAAACATGGAAACCAACTCCTTTTCTTGATTGAATATGACTTGATCAATATGAGTGAGGCTGCCATCTAAAAATTCTACTTATAGAGCTTTTCTTTTCTTTTTGCATATTGGTGAGGGACATGGTTAATTTTTCCAGCGCACTTCAAAAACCAAGCAATCCCAACGGTTCCACCTACCAACTTATTATTTCATAAGAGCAGCCATATTGCGTTGCAATGTTGCAACTTGCAAGCTAGTACAGATGTTAAATCCTTTATTTTTCACTTAATCTGTTCTACTTAGATTGGTTTCAGTCTTTGAGAGCTATACATATCACTCCTAATAAAGCAATCTCTTTTTTCTTTTCTGCTCCGTACAATCCTTCCCTTAACCAAAATAGAAGTTGTGTCAATTCTGTTTTCTCCAAGCATTTGAAAGCGAATAATTGCATTTGCTTCCATTGACACCCAGTTCTCAAAACACAACTGTTCAGATTTCAAAAATTTATTTCCCTTCCCTTTATTTTCTCTTCTTGGATAATTTGGGATGAGCTATATGATGCAACCTTAAGCAATGAAATACAATTGCTAAGAAAAATCGGGCAAAATTTATTACAGTTCGATGCAAACCCATATGAATTAGTCAAATTAACCCTAACCAACAACTTGAACATAACCAAAAAGTCAAAAAAAATAGGGGGAAGAAAAACCCCAATAAACTGGATGGCAGCTACAACTTTTTTCACGAGAGTTTCAGTTCAATTTAACAAATTTACTAACTGGTCGAGAGCCCCTGAACTAAAAACAACTTATCCTTCATTCCACATTATTTTCACAAGTTTCTAAGACCTTAGTCTGAAATAGCATTGAACTCCACTTAGAAACAAGAACAACGGCGATCGAATGCCTGATGACAAGCAAGCGATTTTTCCTGTTTTCATGATACGATTGACCACAAGAACTCAGCTCATTCATAATCCTTATTACAGTTCAATGCAACCCAATATGAATTAGTCAAATTACCCCTAATTAACAACATGAACATTAGAAAGAAATGACACAAAAACAAGAGGAATGAAAAACCCAATAAGCTGGATGGCAGCTACAACTTTTTTCACCAGAGTTTCCGTTCAATTTAACAAATTTATTCACTTGACACTAACAACAAAGAGAAAACAATCAGAAGATAATGCACAGGTTGGAGATTTGTTAAGATTTTACCTGACAAAGATTTACATCTGAAGCCCAAAACACCTTTTTTGATTTCTGCAGTCCTCGCATATTTACAAATACAGATTTGATTGTTGTCAATATAAATATATATAAATCTTTTTAATCTTAGACTAATCGATGAAGCAAGCGGCCGCACCAATCAGTCAAAGCAGGAAATTTTAATCTGATTCGAAAGCGCTAGATTTTCCAATCTAAGGCAAGATCTAACAGGTGGAAAACGCAACGACGTGAGATCATCGATGATGAAGACAGACGTATATGTACACGAGGGGATCGAAGGAAACCCTAGTTACGAAAACCCTAGGGTTCTCTCTCTCTCTCTCTCACTCGCGCCTTCGTTTTCATTTTATCTGTAGACTAGAAAATAAACAGAGTTGTACTCCAGAGTCGAGATGACGTGTTTAAGACGCGCGTCGAAATAGACAGGTGCAGACTTGCAGTACTTCTTCGGATAAATTTCACTAACACCCCTTGAGGTTTGCTTTTAGTACGGAATCACCCTCTACGTACAGCAAATAACGCTGCACCCCTTGTTAGAGTTTGTTGACCTGAATAGCAATTGAAGAAATCATTTGTTAAAATCATGGTCATTTGACAAACTCACCCTTAAGGCCTTAATTATGTTTTGACAAACTCCAACTTTTCACACACTTTTACTTTGTCTACCCAAGTTCTCACCTTATTCTCTCTAACTTTAGTACATGACGGTAACTGCCGCATCTTCTCTATTCCGCCACTCTCTTCCTGCATCTCTACTCTATTACATTAATCACCGATTCAATCTTGCTATTGGTTTTCATTTGGTTGGATGTGAGTTTCATATTCAAAGTTTGGTTTATGAAATATACAAATATATAGATATACATCTCTACAAGCCGTATATACATAGGCATTGCACTTCATATACTGATACTTATCTTTATATCTACACGCAACAAAATTGAACATGTGTTTATGTCGCCATTCAAAAAAAAGAAAAAGAAAAAAGAATATGTGTTTATACGTATGTAATTGTCCATTCCAAGCCCAATATGACTATAGCCCTCGTACTAACTGGGTTTGTAGGAGCCAGTACTCATAAACTGTAAAATATGTGTAGAATTTAGGAGCAATGTGATTCTTATAAAGGGTATAGAGAATCATCGTGAATCCATGATCCGATAAATGTAATTATGGATATAACCATATGTGTCCCATGAGCTACTACTAATTCTTCCAGTTTAAAAATATTTCTTCAATTGAAGTTTTAGTAGACTTCAGGAAGATGGTTTATCCTTTGTTATTCATTTTTTTATTTGAGGAAAATGGTTGGTTTTTTCATTTATTTTTATGAGTGCTCACTATTTGATTTTAAAAAGGTCATGGAAAGGGTCTGAGATTTGGTAAAATTGGCTGTAGGACTGGTTCAAATAATTCAATGGTAAAAAGTTGGGACAGAATAAGATCCTTTTCTTCCATAATAATACTCCAACTATTTTAAAGTTTGGTCCTCTTAATGTGGGAGAATATAGCCACTCCTCACCAGAACAGTTGTGGGCCTTTGAGAAGCAACAGGGCCTCAACCCAAGACCGAAAGTCCATATAAAAGAAGTGGGCTGTCGTCTTAATCCTTCAAACTAACCCAGTAGATTGTTACTCCTCATTTTGCTCGAGTCACAGTAGAGGAGTGAATTTATTTACAGTAGATTCATCAAAAATTATTTATTTAAAGTAGAGCACTTTAAATATTAAGAGAAAATATTTAAGGGCAAGACTGACTTTTCATAGCGGACGAAAAATTACGAACAATGACAAGCCCGAAAACTCAAAACTGTGACCAGTGACACTTAACTCACGCTTTATATGTACGTAGTAGTTAGAAGAAGAGTCTAACTACATTCCAATATTTCTTTTAATTTCCGAGATTAACAAGTAATTACCTAAGATTAATGCTTTAATAGTTGCAAACGTCAGCTCAACTTATGTGATCCAAATTATAAAGCTCAGTGACAATCAAAGCAAATCAACAATAATAAACTTTGTATTGTAGGTCAACATAAGACAAAGCTTAAATCTTTTATATATACTGGTTAAATTGCATTGACATGCACATGATAAAGTAAAAAAGGTGGATTAAAAGTCTAAGTGCTCAAATGTTATATGGGATTCTGAAATGTCCATTAAAGAAGGAAAAAAATACCAAACAAATACTTGTATTTTTTTTCGTGTTATATGAACTTTTTCAACTTTGGCACTGTCTTATAATTTTCGGATTTCTCTCATCAACAAACTATTAATCCAAATAAAAATAGTAAAAAATTAATAAAAATTTACGAAAAGTAAACAAAATCAAGCAATTAATTTTTTAAAATACTAACGGGATTTTTAGTTAAAACAAGGGATATTTTGCATTAGTTTGACGACAGAATACAGCGTAAATTCACGCTAAGTATATTCAAGATTTATTACCTTTTCGGTTCCTAAAGTATTAGCGAGTGGCCAATTTCGTCCCCAATTTTAACATTTATCCAATTTCATCTCCCAACGTTTAAAATGTGTGTCCATTTAGTCCACACTCCTAACGCCGTCCCTCTTGTCCGTCAAAATGAAGGGCATCAATGGTATTTCATTCCAAACACTACTATAACAAAATAACTAAAAGCATAGAGAAAAAACAAAAATAAAAACTCTTATTTTCAGGGACCGTTTGGTAACGTTTTTATTTCATGTTTTTTGTTTTTGTTTTCATTTTTTTTCAAAACTAAAAATAATAATGTGTTTTGCAATTTATGTATATTTTGTGTTTATTAAATTTTTTTTTCAAAATACAAAAAGGTGATTTGCCTTGTTTTTAAAACAGGGTCGTTTAAAACAAAAAACAAAAAATAAAATTTTTATTGCCAAACATGTTTTTTTATTTATTTTAATAAAGAATAAATATGATTATATTTTTAATTTTTTAGAAACAAAAACATTATCAAACGCCTCTAATATTTCCGTTCACCCGAGATTTCTCCTGAATATTCATGATAATTCAAGCTAGAGCAGTAAAAGGGAACAATGTCTTCTACTGGTAAGATTTTTCTGCTTTTCTCCCTGGAATTTTCTAAATCGAAGAGTTAACACCTGAAAGCTTCCTGATATCGAAGAGGTTCTCTGAAATCTGAAATTTCTGGAAGAATTGGGTTTTTGTGAAAGCTGAAACCCACGTTTTGCTCTTGATGGTTTGCAAAATCGAATCTATCAGAATTGGGTTAATTGATCACGCTTTTAACTTCAAGGGTCGCATGATCGAATCACCTTTGGCATTTCGACAAAAGAACCCAGATGAGGATTTTGTTGATGGCGAAGTTGGATTCGAATATTAAAATTTTTGATTTTTTTTTTCGGTTTTGTGTGTGTGTTTTTTTTAAAAAAATTTTGTGTTCTCAGTTTTAGTTTATTTTGGTTGTAGTGTGTATCACACAAATTTCGAGTCTGCTAAAAAGACGGAAAAATGCTGAACAAAGTTGATTTTATTGATTTGAGAAATTAGGGTTTACAATCTCTGTAACAATTTCTACTTAAAGAATTTTATCCTCTGATTCTTCTCTTTGAATGTTTGATTCGAGGGCTTGATACTTGTTCTCGATTTGAACGGCGATCGAGATCTTCTTTGATCTTTGTGAAGATGACGACGAATTTGACGGATTTGACGGATTTTGACTTGAGGGCTTTGAAGCTTCTTCTCAAGTTGATTCACTTTATCTTCTTCAATTTCGTTGAAAAAGATGACAAATTTTTGACCGTTGACTTTTGACTTGTAAACACGTGGCAACATTTGATTGGCCACTTATCGTGCTTGGTCTTTTTGATGTACGGACACTTGGCAGCATTTAATTGGCTCGTCCGTAAAACTTTGACTTTGACTTGTGACACTTGGCAACATTTAATTAGCCAATTTATGTGCCATAGCAACACGTGGCAGCTTGTGATAGGCCAGAAATTTTACGTGTCTACATAGTGTTTGGGATGAAATACCATCAATGCCCTTCGTTTTGACGGAGAAGAGGGACGACGTTAGGGGTGGGACTAAATGGACATAGTGCAATGAAATTGTATAAACGTTTAGACTTAGCAGGAAATTGACTACTCGCTTATTACTTCGGGAACCAAAAAGATAAATAAATAGAGCTGCCGAGCTGGGCCTCCAAATAATAATATTACGGGGGAAGTCTCCGTTGACTCCTCCACACTCCCAAATTGAGGCTTATATGAGAAGTGCTTCAATCTTGTTCACTTTGTTTGGTTGAGAGTTTTGAGAAGAATATTTTTGAAATAGTGTTTGAATGAGTTTTTGGAAAAAGTAATAATTAGAGAGAGGTGTAATAATTAGAGAGAGATAGAGAGAGAAATGAGAATAATGATTGGAGAGAGGTGTAGAGAGAAATGTGATTAATGATTAGAGAGATGAGAGATAAGGAAAGAATCTTTTTGAAATTTTTTCAGAAATGTGAAGTGAACAAAGTGAACGTCTTCTTTCAACTCTACTCAACAACCAGTTCCAACCTTTTATAGTACAATCTTGTTACTTTCTTTCAAACCCTACCCCACCATCCCACTGTAACCTTCATATGCCTGCATCCCATTGTAACCTTATGTCGATCTTGTTGTCGATCTTTCTTTCAAACCCTACCCCACCATCCCATTGTAACCTTATGTCTTCATCTGTAACCTTCATATGCCTGCATGCCCAATTCCATCCTTGATAGTGCAAAATCTTGTTGTCGATCTTTCTTTCAAACCCTACCCCAACATCCCATTGTAACCTTATGTCTTCATCTGTAACCTTCATATGCCTGCATGCCCAATTCCATCCTTTATAGTACAAAATCTTGTTGTCGATCTTTCTTTCAAACCCTACCCCACCATCCCATTGTAACCTTATGTCTTCATCTGTAACCTTCATATGCCTGCATGCCCAATTCCATCCTTTATAGTGCAAAATCTTGTTGTCGATCTTTCTTTCAAACCCTACCCCAACATCCCATTGTAACCTTATGTCTTCATCTGTAACCTTCATATGCCTGCATGCCCAATTCCATCCTTTATAGTACAAAATCTTGTTGTCGATCTTTCTTTCAAACCCTACCCCACCATCCCATTGTAACCTTATGTCTGCATCTGTAACCTTCATATGCCTGCATGCCCAATTCCATCCTTTATAGTACAAAATCTTGTTGTCTTTCTTTCAAACCCTACCCCACCATCCCATTGTAACCTTATGTCTGCATGGCCAATTCCATCCTTTATAGTACAAAATCTTGTTGTCTTTCTTTCAAACCCTACCCCACCATCCCAATATTGTAACCTTCAGATGTCTTTCTTTCAAACCCTACCCCACCATCCCAATATTGTAACCTTCAGAGATGTCTGCATTCAGATGTCTGCATGGCCAAGTCCATCCTTTATAGTACTAGTACAAAATCTTGTTGTCTTTCTTTCAAACCTTACCCCAATGTTTTAAAAACCGGATCAGACCGGCCGGTTCAACCGGACCATAGTCTGGTCCGGTCTAATCTTAAAACCGTTTATTTTCAAGAAGAAGTCTCTAAAGTGAAAACCGCTCAGAAAAAACAGTTGAACCGGCGTTTATTTTCAAGAAGAAGTCTCTAAAGTGAAAACCGCTCAGAAAAAACAGTTGAACCGGCGAACCGGCAATCCAGAGACGGGCTAATCGAACCGAACCGCTTAAATTTTGAACTTTTTTTACTGTACAACTGCCACATTAATGCCCAATCAGAGGCAAATGGCATGCTGTTTGTATAGTGATGAGAGGTGCCTTTGTGATGCTTTTATAGAAACAAATGCTCTCCCAGAGCGCTAATTCACCGATGTGGGATTCTATAACAATGACAATTCCAGTGCATCTTATTGTCCCATTGCCTATACTCCAGACAAAAGCATACGCTGCCAGCTCTTATTCTTTCAAACATTTTACATGTATTTTTTATATACTTATTTAAGGTGATTATATGTGTTTATATATATATTTATGACACAATTATGACGTCACGGTTCGATAGCGGTTCGACACGTGGTAGAACTGGTGACCCGTCCGCCCGGTGCCTTATCCGGTTCGTCGTCCAGTCCGGGTTTCAAAACATTGCCTTAACCCACCATCCCATTGTAACCTTCATATGTCTGCATGGCCAATTCCATCACAAAATCTTGTTGTCTTTCTTTCAAACCTTACCCCACCATCCCATTGTAACCTTCAGATGTCTGCATAGTCAATTCCATCCTTTATAGTACAAAATCTCGTTGTCTTTCTTTCAAACCCTACCCCACCATCCCAATATTGTTACCTTCATGGCCAATTCCATCCTTTATAGTACAAAATCCTGTTGTCTCTCTTTCAAGCATACTAAGAAATGTCCTGAATCAAATCTCTTTGTCGCAGAACCACCACCTCTCTCTCTCTCTAGTTCTATATATCTTTTACCTTCCTCTCGATTCTCTTTCTTATTTTCTAATCTCAACCGAATCAGCCGATCGAATAGAGTCGCCAGCATGGTGGGTCAAAATCGGGTGCACAATTGCCTTAGCCAAAGTTGTCCGGTCACTCTTTTTGTTCGCATTTTCAAATTTTTGAGGGAGATAAAGATTGATGTCTTGTGTGTAATGTTGAATATCATGTGTGAATGTGTAATTGCTACACTTGAGCAAGTGGCTAAGAACAGACTAATTTATTTATGCGCCGGGATGGGATGTGCTACGGTGGCAATTGTGTTCACCGTTGGGGAGCTTTCATTGATGAAGAAGAAGAAATTGCGCATTGGCTATTATGACTTTTTAGGATTAATTGCCGCAATTTTACAGGTGACATTTTTGGGTCTACAAGTTTTGCTCACTTGTCTTGATAAATCGTTCCCAATAAAATTCTCCATCTTTTCCCTCGTCTTTGCGTTAGTCTCTGGGTTCAACAAGCTGATTTGGAATCCCCACCAACATCATACATTTGTTATGGATTGTAAAAAAAGCACTCGTTACTTGCCCTTGAAAGTGTCCAAAGAGATACACTCTACAAAAACTGTCATTGGATGCCCATCTTGTGCCAAACCCAAACTTTCCCTTCACCGGTTAGAGATGGATGCCAAATACGTAAGCATCCCCATTAGTTCTTTAGAATCTGCTCCAACTGTAGTTGGGGAATGGATATACAACATAGCGAATGAATACGTCGTGCAAGATTCAGTTTCATCGAGTGATATGGAACTTAATGAACTTCCCGAGACACGAGAGGAAGAGCCCGAATCGGAGACCTGAATATGACACTCGATTCGTATATATGTTGCTGAATCTCATAAAGAGTTACATACTATTTCTATATATCCCGCGACAAACGATATGTTATCCTCCCGTAAAGAAAATAAGAACTCACCAGACGAAGCATGCATGATGCAAACTCAGGACTATAGACTCCATTAGAAAGGAACTGCACTCAGGTACAGCCGTACAGGAAGGGAGTTGATAGCAAAGAGGGACTTGTGAGATAATTGAGTGATTGATTATGTATTTTATTTATAAAATGTATGGTGTGACGTTCGAGTGTGAAATTTTGTTGTAAATTGATTTCTGAGTTGTAATAAACTGTATGATAGTGTGCGATAAAGATTGCAATACTGTCTCCCACCATGATCAACTGAATGAATTTTCTCCGTCTTAAACTTCCTCTTAACAATTTAACCCTACTGAACAAATTCTAGTAATCAACACACGGAGCACCCCATACCCATGGCCATGGCCCCCATCGGATTGTGAACTTCAATGAAATCCAACAGATTCTTGCTTCATATCCAGCCCAAAAGAGAGAATGGAGTCCTCTCTCTCTCTCTCTCTCTCTCTCTCTCTCTCTCTCTCTCTCTCTCTCTCTCTCTCTCTCTCTCTCTCTCTCTCTCTCTCTCTCTCTCTCTCTCTCTCTCTCTGTGTTATCTTTCTCTCTAGGGTTCATTGGTGGCTCTACAGTGACCTTGGGGTGGTCACTTGAACACCCTAAAAAAAAAATGTTTAGAATACATCTAATTTTTTTTAGTTTTATTTAAGTTTTGTCCTTTTTGAACACCCTACACGTAAATATTGAACACCTAACTCAAAAAAGTTTGAACAACTAACCCCATAAAATCAGCCCACAAACCAATTTAATGTAAAGAACCCAATTAAAAGTCATAAGAGGTTCTATAGCTTCCCATAGATAGCCAATTGAATAATCAACTCTATATCTCCAAAAAAAATAAGAGTATAGGTCAAAGGTAAAATCTGTGTGAATCAATTCGCGAGACAATTTTCTACAATGAAAACTAATGTGTTTATTTGCCAGTTTAATTTTGTTTGGCCAAAAAAATAGAATTCGTTGAGAACATGAAATTTTGATATATATCTTACGTATTTTCGTACTATTTGATCTCATTATTCAAACTAGTATATAAAAAATTGTATATATGTATGGCTAGTTAATAGAGCTAATAAAGTTAAGGTAATTTTTGAACACTCTGTTCAAAATTTCTGGAGCCGCCACTGCTAGGGTTTTCTTCACCTGGTGGACGTAGATCTTCAAGATTTTGACGATTTCTTCACCTTGTGCCACATGCACTTTTAGGTTTTCCTGCTACCTGATCTAATATTTTATTGTTATCAATGCAATATTATTTTCCTTCCTAATATAAACAAAATTATTATTATTATTATTATTTTTAAACTAAAGTCTAAAGGATAATTGTCTTGTTGCATCACGTATTTCTATTTGTAGGTGGTTAAGTGTCCTTACTACTTACTAGTAACTACTTATATATAGTCAGGACTCCCTGACCAAACTTTACGTCCACACCACCCCCTTCCTGGCCAAATGATCGGGATCCGAATCGTCCAATGTGTTTAGAAAGTGTTTTTAAGGGTTCACGCCAGGGGCGACTCCAGGATTTTCATTCAGCGCTGACAAAAATATATATCGTGTCTAGCTATGATAAAAAGCTGTATGGAAAAAAAAAATTGACTAGGCAAAAGAGATACTCCCTTCGTCCCATTTCAAATGTCCACTATAAGAATACGTGCAATTTAAACACCTAAAAAATATATTTCTCAATGTAATTTTTTGATTTGTTTTATATAAAGTTAAAGTGCTCATTAATGACTTTAATTCAGTGCAAAAAAAATTTAAAAATATTCTACGGAATTACATTTTTTAAGTTCCTCAAAAAATATACGTTTCTGAAATGGGTCATTTAAAATATGACAGAGGAAATATATACATATACATTACATCGTTTGACAAAAATAAATTTTTATACTGAGAGAAATGAATTTTTAAGTTGGCTAACTAAACACCCTTAATTAATTGCCCAAGTCTATATCTTCTTCTTTTTCTGAGTTCTTTTTTTTTTTTCCCCCACACAGAAATAGAAAAGGAGCCATCCACTATCCTTATTATGTATTGGGCTCTCTTGGCCAGACTTGTTTTGTTTTGTTAGAGCTATATCAATTTGGTTCAAATTTAGTAGAAAATATTTATTTTAATCTCTCACGAGTAACCCATCGTTGACAATAGTAAAGAAAATTTAATTTATATCTAAATTTTTTTTCAATGCATTTTTCGAACCCAACAAGGTCACTTGACCTCGATGGTATCATTGTAGAGTCGCCACTGGTTCACGCAAGAAATCAGCAAAAAAATGATTGGGAAGGGCTTGATCCGAGCTGTTTTTATAAAAATCGTATATAAACATTTTCTAAACACATTGGACGGTTCGGATCATGTAAATTTGATCGGAAAATGAAGGTTTGAAGGTAAGGTGTGGACTGGATCCTTTTTGCGTGTGTATATATATATATCAAGAAGTTTCCTATGAGGGCTCCCTTACAAAAAAAAGTGCGGGAAAACAGTTGTGAGCCATTGGATCCTATGCCCTTCACGCGATCCAACGGCTCACAACTGTTTTCCCAGACTTTTTTTTGTGAGACAGCCATCATAGGAGACTTCTTGATATATAGCCCATGGTTCACACCCACACCTCCCGGAAATAAGAAAAACATGACTTTTTTTGTGTTGCAAATTATTTTTGGAAAATCCGATCCACCCATATGTGTTCAAAAGGTGTTTTCAAGGGTCCACGCGGGAAATCTTCCCAAAAAAAAAATACCGGGAAGGGTTTGATCCAAGCAGTTTTCGCAAAAAATGTATACATTGGACGGATCGGATCGTCAAAAAAATGTTTGGTTCATGAGGTCCGGAAATAAAAAAGTCCGGATTAGAACAAAACCCTATATATTTATATACACCACACTTCCAATCCAAGCTCCCGAATTTAAAAAAATCCACACCTCATTGATCCCGATCGAATTTCGACGATCCGAACCGTCCAATGTGTTTAAAAGGTGTTTTCAATAGGTCTCCGTGAGAAATCATCAAAAAAAAAAAAACCGGGAAGGGCTTGATCTGAGCCGTTTTTCACAAAAATTGTATATGTACAGTTTTGTGAAAAACGGCTTGGATCAAGCCCTTCCCGGTATTTTTTTTTTATGATTTCTCACGGAGACCCTTGAAAACACCTTTTTAAACACATTGACGGTTCGGATCGCCAAATTGGATCGGAAAGTGGAGGTCCGGATTTTTTTTAAAATCTGCTCCTGATGGAAGTGGATCAGTATATATATATATATATATATATATATATATATATACACTCCTTATCTAGTCCGGGAGTCCGGATCCGGGACTCCACCTTCCCGATATTTTTTGATCGAGCCGTCAATGTGTTCAAAAGGTGTTTTCCAAGGCCCACGCGGAAATCTTCAAAAAAAAAACCGGGAAGGGCTTGATCAAGCGGTTTTCGCAAAAGCGTAAATATGTAGTTTTTGCGAAAACCGCTTGGATCAAGCCCTTCGTATTTTTTTGAAGATTTCCCGCTTGGGCCTTGGAAAACACCTTTTGAACACATTGGACGGCTCGGATTTCCCAAAAACAATTGGGAAAAGCATCAAAACGCTTCGGTCCGGGAAATCCGGGATCCTTGACAGGATCGCCGGTGTATATCTATATATATATATATATATATATATATATATATATAGGGAGAGCTTCTAAAACGGGATTCCCGTTTCCGGACCTCCATGATCCAAACATTTTTTTGACGATCCGATCCGTCCAATGTGTTCAGAAGGTGTTTTCAAGGGTCCACGCGGAAAATCTTCAAAAAAAAATACCGGGAAGGGCTTGATCCAACCGGCCGCAAAAAATATATATTTACAGTTTTTGCGAAAATTGCTTGGATCAAGCCCTTCCCGGTATTGTTTTTTGAAGATTTTCCGCGTGGACCCTTGAAAACACTTTCTGAACACATTGGACGGCTCGGATTTTCCACAAATAATTTGCAACACAAAAAAAATCACTTTTTTCTTATTAACGGGAGGTGTGGACTAGAAGTTTTGTGTGTGTGTATATATATATATATATATATATAGGCAAATTCTCTAGTCCAAACCTCCCGAGAAACGGGAAGTCCGGATAAGAGACGGACTATATATATATATATATATATATAGCCCAATCTTCTAGTCCACACCTCCCGTTAATAAGAAAAAAATGGTTTTTTTTTGTGTTGCAAATTATTTTTGGAAAATCCGAGTCGTCCAATGTCTTCAGAAGGTGTTTTCAAGGGTCCAAGTGGGAAATCTTCAAAAAAAATACCGGGAAGAGCTTGATCCAAGCAATTTTCGCAAAAACTGTATATATATATTTTTTGCGAAAACTGCTTGGATCAAGCCCTTCCCGGTATTTTGTTTTGAAGATTTCCCGCGTGGACCCTTGAAAACACCTTCTGAACACATTGGACGGATCGGATCGTCAAAAAAATGTTTGGATCACCGAGGTCCGGAAGTCCGGAGTCTAGACTAGAAGCTTCCCTATATATATATATATATACAATCTCCTTCTAGTCCGGACGCCCGGACCAAGCCAAAATCCGGACCAAACGCTTTCTGCCGGGAATCCAACGGTTGGGATAAGACATGGGGCTCGCGGGTCTATGTCCGGGTAAAATTGAGTTCGCGGGTTACAACCCGGGTCGTATTTGACAACCGGGTCACCCTTCCCCCTCTCATTTTCACGTTTGTTCGTTCTAGAGAAGAGAGAGAAAGTCAGGTGATTTGAAGAGGAAGACGAAGACGAAGAAGACTTCGATTCAGCAACCTTTTCTTACGGAATTTGTAGGTCTCTCTCTCTGAGCTCTCTCTCTCTCTCTCTCTCATATTTTCCGTTTGTGATTGGGATTTCGAAAACCCTAAATTTTTTTTTTCAAAAACCCTAGATCTGCAATTTTTTCATTCAGCATCGTATACTGGTCTTTCCCCCTACATCTCCATCCATTTCTTTTCTCTCTCTCTCTCTGTCTCCCTCTGTTTTATGTTAGTTGTGTTTCGAATTTTTTGAAAAAATTACGGTTTCGAAATATTTTCCCTTTACCTACCCATTTGTTGTATCTGTAGATGCTAGGGATACGAGTATCGATTTGGATGAGTTACTAGGGTTAACAAGGTACAGAAGTGGTTTCGTTGTTTAATGAACAAGAAAATGCACTTGTTGAAGCGCGTATTGGCATTCAAGGCAGAGGCCGTTCTGCTTCTCCTCAACAACTCCAGGTAGAATCATCCACTGAATTCATTCTTCTATTTGTAGTGGTTGTTTAAATAGAACCCTCCTTTCCATAATTTTAGTCACTTTTTGGCATTATTACTCTGCAAAATAAATGAACTTTGTTAGGGGTTTGCTTCCTCCGAACTTTCCTGTTCCAAACTTGTAAGTGTTATCAACTCCTTTAGGGGCTTGGGCCAGACCACACGGGGCATTTGCTCCGGCTTGAAATGGTGCCCTCGCTGGTCGACGTTGGGTTTATGGTCCCAGTACTAGTGGTGGTGTGGTTATCAGAAGAATAATTATAATAAATTGGGCAGAGGGAATAAGGATGAGTTATTATGGTAACCATTCAAAGGCAAAGTATTTTCTTTTTCTTTTTCTTAATCAAGCAAGTGCATGACTATTGACTAGAATACACGTTAATACCCTTAATGTTTTCAAACATCTACCAATTTTTGAAGCCAGTAGCATAATTAGCAGTCATTCAGTTTTTCTATAATTGTTTGTGATGAGAAGACAAAATGGAATCTCTTTGAGTGACTGTGTCTTCTAAAATTTGCAGACAAGCTCTAGTTTGATTGAAGGTCGCTGGCAATTAAACAGGGAAATTTGATTGACTCTGTCTGTTCTAGTGTTCATCAGGTAAACTTTACACAAAATTAAGTAATTACACACACTTTATTCCATTTTGTAGTGTATCTAATCTTTGATGTTGCATTTATTAGATTACTTTTTATTCTTTCTAGAATGGAGTCTTTGGATGAAACGAAAATATGCTCACCGGAACCATGTCAAACAATGTGTCAATCATCTGGTAATTCTTCCCAACAAGTATACACTCCTCAAGTTAGAAATGACTTGGTACCGAAACTTGGGCAACATTTTGACAATTTAGACGAGGTTCAAACATTCTACAACAATTATGCTAGAGAATCTGGATTTGGGACGCGAATTAACTCTAGCAAGAAGAATAGGAATAATGAAATTGTTCGGAAGGAGTATTGTTGTTTCAAAGAAGGGTTGAGAAAACCCAAGGCAAACAATTCTGAACCTACAACACGGAGACGGGGGCTTACTAGAGAGGGTTGTGGTGCGAAACTAGCGGTTGTGAAAGACAAGGTAGGTCCGGGGTTTGTTGTCTTCCAATTTTTCGAGGGACATAACCACCCTCTTACAACACCAAAGAGGGTGCATTTGTTGCATTCTCACCGGGAAGTGTCAATGGCCAAAAAGGCTTTAACACAACAATTATCCGCTGCAAATGTGCCAACATGCCAACAAATGAGTATTTTAGCGGTGCAATCCGGGGGTCTTCAAAATGTTGGGTGTTCACAACAAGACCTTTATAACGCTGAAAGGGATAGTAGGAAAGCTTTATTGGGACAAGACGCGAACATGTTGTTAGAGTATTTTAAGGTGGAACAAAAAAAAAGAATCCGGGTTTTACTTATGCGATTAAGGATGATGATGAGGGACATTTGACGCACTGTTTTTGGGCAGATGCCACCTGTGGAAAGTCATACCAGTATTTCGGGGATGTGGTGGTGTTTGATACCACTTACAAGACAAACCGATATCAAATGATGTTTGCACCTTTGTTAGGGGTTAATCACCACGGGCAGACAACTCTTTTCGGATGTGCCTTTTTAAATGATGAACTCATTACTTCTTTTGAGTGGCTTTTCCAGCAATGGTTGATAGCAATGCCAGCAGCCCCCCCCCCAAATGATCATTACCGATCAAGATCCTGCAATGACAAAGGCAATTGCTACGACTCTTCCAAACACTCATCATAGGTATTGCATATGGCACATTGTGAACAAATTTTCTGAAAAAAATTGGTGCAATAAGTTATAAAGAACATTATGATGAGTTCAAGAGTTGCATTTGGAAATCCGAGACCCCACAAGAGTTTGACGAAAGATGGGTACAAGTAGTGGAGAAAGCGAATTTGACTTCCAATGAATGGTTAAATGGCATGTACAAAATTCGTGAGAGATGGGTTCCGGCTTATATGAACCATATGTTTTCTGCCCACATGACTAGCAGCCAAAGAGCAGAAATTTCACATGCTTTCTTTAAGAGGTATCTATCTCCACATAATTCATTGTGGGATTTTGTCACGCGGTTTGAGAGGGCACTTGCAACATTACGTCATAATGAGTTGGATTTCGATCACAAAGACATCAATGAGAAGGCAATCTTGAAAACCTTGTGGGGTATGGAGGAGAGACAATGAGTCAAATTTATACACGGAAAATGTTTTACAAGTTTCAAGATGAAATCTTTCAACTCCAGGCATATGAGGTAACTTCAACATTTGAGGATGAACATAAACACTTGTACAATGTTAAGAGGGATGTAGAGAATGCTCCAAAGGGTCGCGAGGTGTCGGTAGACAAGTCGTCAAACAATATTAGTTGCAGTTGTAAGATGTTTGAAACTAATGGGATTGCATGTCGGCACATGTTGGCATACTTCAATTTCATGCATGTTAGAAAGCTACCTGATATTTACATCTTAAGGAGGTGGACGAAATCTGCAAAAACTGGTAGAGTTAGAGACGACTTGGGTGGGGGGACTAAGGAAATATGTGACACTTTAGTGTTAATGAGGCGGGGAAAGCTTTTCCTACGTTCATCTAACGTAATTGATGAAGCCGTGTTAACTGAAGAGGGAACTGAAATTTACAATGAAGCATTGGACTTTGCTGAAAAAAAGCTTGCAGCCCTGAAGATAAGTAGGGGGAAGATGGTGAACAAAGTGTTATTGACGTGCTGTTCCTCTTGAAAGCGAAGCTTGTAGTTTGAAAGAACCAAATGTTGCTAGGACAAAGGGTAGTGGTAAAAGACTAAAGGGAGGAAAAGAGAAGAGTGTCAACAAAAAGAAGAGGCGTTGTCACTGTTGCGGGGAAGTAGGAGCTTCGCATGACAAACGAAATTGTCCCAAACTTCTAGCCATGTAAGTGTATGCATGTAAATATGTGCATTAATAATTTACATCAATTGCTCAAATGTTAATTGTAGTAGTTTTTTTCTTGTTTACCGTAGGTCTTCTCAATCTATTAGAGAAAGTGTTACGTTAAATGACGACGACGAGGATGACGAAGACGAAAGCATGGACTTTGACGACGATGATTGTAAGTTTCCATTTTTTTAATTTAAATTACAATGTTCATGTTAGTTCATTCCTATCACTTACAGAATACACCTTTATTATTTGTTTTTAAGATGGTTTCTAAATGAGGAGATTTGTAGAACATGTTGTTACCTTGTTGTGTTTGCTTTAGCAAATTAGGTGGTTGTTGTGTTTTCTATTTGGAAATGTACTCGTTGTGTTTTCTTTTTGGAAATGTACTGGTTGTTGCTCTGCAAGTTGTAGTTTAAATGTTGGTTTGGAGTTTATGTAATAGAATGCTATTTCGATGTGCTATTATCAGTATTCCAAGGCACTGGAAACAGCTCTGTAACTTGTTTACTTTGGTCACTGGATTTGGCATTACTTTGCTCACTGGATTTGGCACTTTGCTCACTGGACTTTGCTATTACTGGATTCAAGGCTTCAAACAACCTAGTCCATTTGTTTTTGTCCTCAAATTATGTATCCTAACAAGTATCCTAACAAGTACCTCAATTAATTCGAACATACTCAAATTAACGAGCAAGTACATACTCAAATCCCTTGCCGCAGTACTAGCCCTAAATTATTTTGCCGAAAGAAAAAGAAGGTACTTAGTCCAATTCCATAATGAACAATAGTGCCCTATACATAAGCAACAACACAAACTATATAAGAGCAAGAACCATTAAATGCATAGTCAACCAACGTTTTGGTCTCTCTGCACAACACCAAAAATTTTGTGACCATTACACTGCAGCAGCTAGGTATACAAGAAAAATTACAACAGTTTTCAGCCACTCAAAACACAGCTGTGCCGAAAAGCATAACAAAAACAAATTTCATAACAATTTACAGTTACAAGTTTCATGGCAAATAGTTGCCATTTCCAACAATTACAGTTTTCCTTGTGAACCACAGCATGATGCATGCACATAGAAGAATCAAGCTCTTCCATTTGTACGAGACCACTAGAACTTCTACAGCCATTAACTTCTTGTTCAGCTTCTTGTTCTCTTTCACTAATTCTTGCACAACTTTTTCCTTTTCTTTACACTGGAAATGTAAAGCACGATTTGCACTTTCTAAAGCTTCGACTTTGTCCTCCATTTGTTTCTCTTTAGGGGCTGGGTCAATCCAATAAAAGTAATCGCAATTTTTTTTCCCCTTCTCCTGTAGCATAAGAATCAATTTAAAAACTACATGTTATTACGTAATTAGCATTTATAATTAAAAAATGTAATTTATTACCTCATAGTTGCCACAACCTAAGAATCTCCTTCCTGGATTTTCTTTCGTCTTTGACTTCCTTATGGGAGAGGGCTTCCCACAATTGCAAGTAGGGTATTCAAGTTGGAAGCTTGAAGAGGCAGAGGAGGACGACGGCATGGCTTCCCACATTCAAAACATTAAATGGACAGTAAATGAAAAAAACATAGGACTTCACAAATGAACACTCAGCAGTAAAAAAAGACAGTAAATAGCATTTCATCAATAAGATGGGAGAACTTGACAGTAAAAGATTATCTTTTTCTAAGATAATCTTAACTGCTTGACCCAATCAAAGCAACATATCAATACATGTTGATGCCATGTCATTCAAACAAGAGTGTGCTTGTCTTGCATCACCCATGTGCAACAACAAGAAATCCTAACACAAACAACAA